>OY754335.1:120183225-121399614 GCA_963573305.1 Pyrrhosoma nymphula | reverse complement strand
TAGAAATTGTGCTGGTATCCTTTTTCACACCATCTATTACATGCTACTTGGCAATGCTTTTAAGCACTTTAAAAGTATGGAGGAGTGCTGATCATCTGACATTCAATGTTTGAATTGTGAGATCACATATCTTTTCATTCTCACAGCCAGCAAGACTCACTCCCTCCTGTTCTTCTCTTTCCTCCTCCACTCACATACATCTTTTTGGCAATGGCCAATGGGATGTTGTTGTTGGCTATGTGGCGAAATGTTGTGCCAAAAAAAAAAAGATATTACTGGTAGCAGGTTGTTTACTTGTGCTGATGACCGTGTAGCATAATGGTGCTTAATGGCGAATCCTTGTAATCATTCCTTGGCGATGGAATGGCAGTATTGTGCTCAAAGTGATTTTGTGTTTGAGTCATTTAATTTTTCTAATTAACATATGAAAATGTTTGAATCATTGGAAAGAAGGCACACTATTAAGTACAGTTTCTAACGTATTGAGCATATTTGAATTATGTACCATCTTTTGGAAAGTCATTGGCTTATGCTCGTGAACAGGAATGTGTGTTATCACAGTCCACAAGACAGTCAAGAACCAAACAACTCATGCATTATTAAGTTCAGGTAGAGTGAAGACAATTAACAAGTAGCTTGACAAGTACCCAATTACTTGGACTAAATTTACTCACTAAAATTAAATCTAAAGTTTTATTATGAGCAGTTCAAAAAGCATTAGACTCTGCTTAAAGCCCATTATCAAATACATAAATATTTACTTGGATACTCTTTTTTTCTTTTCAATTACATCATTGTTTTGCTGTTTAAGCAGAAACAAGCCTACTGGAGCTTATCGAAAATTGTTTTTTTCAGCATTCTTGCATTGTATATTTACACAAATCTTAGAGAAATTTTTTTCCTATTAATTCAGTCAACAGATTTTGAGTCAATGAGGTGGACACTACCCACATACCAAATTTTGTTGAAGTTCAAGATGGTGAGGCAATAGTATTTAAAAAAAATAATTGCCAATTTAAAAGTGAATGATGTATTTCATTGCCTGTATTATTATTGAGATACATCATGTAATAGATATACAGCATTATTCACTATCAGCGAGTTACAACTTGCATCACATTTATTGTTATTTCTTTCAGGATTGCATGTCTTTATACCTCAAAGGAGAGCACATAAGTGGTTGGAACTGTCCAAAATGTAAGGAGCCTCGAGATGCTAGCAAAAAGTTTGACATTTGGATCCTTCCGCAAATTCTAGTCATCCATTTCAAAAGGCAAGTATCACCCTATCCCATGAAAATGGCTGAATATATTTCGCTGAAATGGGAGCAGGAATATTTCCTTAGTTAAACGGTAATTTACCGTTCTTGGCTGATAACTCTCTGGGGCTGTCTCTTCTCATTATCTTGGTTAAAAAGCATGTACCATATTTACTCAAGTATAAGTCAAGATATTTCTTCCTTTTTATCGGTAATGAAAACCTACTTTCAACTCACAGTCGTGTCACTAAATAAGGCTACTTTTTTGGGTTCAACATTACATTTTTTAGCTTACCTAATGTGTTGAATAATGCCACTTGAACTCTGCATGGGAATGTGGACTTTCTGCTGCTTCTGAATTACTTCTCAAAGCCACAACTTCTTCAGTATGAGCTCTTGATGTATTTATGGCTCAGTCATTTTAATTTAGATTTGAGAAAGCGCTCTGCAATAGTTATTCATCTGTGTGTCATAATTAGTGAGTAAACAAGAATTGGGCTTTTTCCAATTGATTTAAATTTTATTTTGTAACATGTTTCAACTTTAGCTGAGCTACAATGAATGCTTGAGATATAGTAGCAGAGCTATGTGATACAGTATCAGCGTACCTTTAATTTATCTTGTAGTTGAAATAAATGTGTGGATAAGACAGAGGAATGATGTGCACATGATAATGTCACTGAGTGGTGAAATGCATTGTGCCATCTATGTAAATCTGTGGAAGATAACTAAGTGTTTAAAATTTCATGAATATCAACAACTTCTGCTAGATCCAGCCTGAATCAGTTGTATTTATTGTTCATTGAACTACATATTTCTGTCCAGTTGTATAGTTACCAACTTTCCACGGCATCCAGAGTATGGCCATTCTCTTTTCTGTCTAGAATCACTGGTTCAAATTCCAACATATTGAGATTTCTAATATATGTTTTACTGATCTAAAGGTATATGTTTAGCAAGAAAACATCACAGTGTAAAGTTGAACATGAGTTTTTTCCCCATATAGGTTTACAAGTGATGGCTGGTGCAGAAAGCGGCAGACAATGGTGGATTTTCCCCTGGAAGATTTAGATGTATCCCAGTGGGTTGGCTCCGAGGTGATCTCTTCAAGATACAACACTACTCGCAGAAGAAATTCAGTCCTGTACAACTTGTACGGGGTATCCAACCACTATGGTACGATGGATGGAGGGCATTATACAGCTCATTGCAAGAGTAGCCTTTTCAACAAGTAAGTGTAAATTAATGTTTTCTCAGTCAAATCCACATTTCTGCAGCCAATCTTTTTGTTATTAATTTTTTAATTAGCCATTAAATTAATTCCTGAAAATTTTCCTGTTATCCCAAGTTAGTGTCATTTTAAGTTATGCAGTTTTTAACTTGCCACATTTGCATACAAAGTAATTAGTTAATTAGTGCTGTAAGGTGTCGTACTGGTAAAATATTGAAATTTTACAAATTTTTACTCGCCAACGATGTGATATTGTTTTGTGTCCAAAGCAGCTAGCAAATATGGAAAATTTACTGAAAAAAATCATTGGACTGGGCTAGGATTTGAACCTAGATCCCCTGAATTTGACCTGTTACCACTACCTGGGCATCCTTTTCCGCAAAGAATTACAGAATGGCTTTAAAGGAACCAGGGATTTCACACCTACAGGACATAAAGTGTCTCAAAGCATGTACTCTTATTCACACTCATGGCACCACCATCTACAGGGTATAAACAAGTGGTGTAAAACACATAGTGCAATATCCCAGTTCAGGCAACTGATTTTTGCGTTGTGAATTTTGCAAATTTGTGTATCTCCGTTTGATGTCCTTTGAAGCTATACTACTTTGAATTCCTGAAGCAGCTGCCTATTCTCTCTTTTGGTTCACTATAGCTTGTAGGGTTATTTCAGATGTGATGAACTACAAGAATTGTGTGAAGGAAAACTAAATCTTCTAAAAGCTAAGCCTTGTCTGCTCAACCATGAGCTCCTACTCCATGTTTATTGTGTCTCTTTAGCCATCATCTCCTTTCTATCCTCACAAATTTCCATTCAGTACCACTTCAATATAACCATAACTCAAGTCATTATGTCTCAGAACATGTCCCAAGAAATTTAACTTTCCCCTTCTCCATCACGTTTCACTTTTCTTTCTTCATTCACCTTTTCTATAACTCATAATTTCACTTTCCTTTCTATCCAAGCAATTTTCAATAATCTCTTTTGTATACACCTTTCTACTGCTTTGAAAGGGACTTTCTCAATGTTTCTTTTTGTCCAAGATTTGCCACAGTAAAGGAAAGTGCTCCAAAGGAAGGTTTTTTGAAATTTTATCTGATTCTCAAATGTATATGTTTGCTGGTCAGAAAATTTATCTTGAAAAGCTTGTTTTGCCATTGATTTCTTTTCTTTTAAAAGAATAGGGAAAATTTATACCGAAAGCAAAAGAAAATTAATCAGTAGGTCATATTGAAAAGTACATCATTGCAGAAAGTAGCCCCTCCTGGTGGAAAGTTTATATCAGTCAACATGAACTCTTCTCTTTTATCTTTCCTCACTATGGCTATCAAATCATTTCTCTCACATAGTAGTATATCTCTCTACTTCTGATGTCTATGAGTCAAAATCACAAGGCATACCTTAGAGGCTTTGCTTTACCGTACCACAGCAGAATTTTTTTTTAGTCTTCAGGTCATCTAAAAGGGATTCATTGTCTCATCTATTTAGCCATCTTTTACACAGTGCACAATGAAATCTTCACCTCATCTACCTATGCTGGAGAAACTACATCCTTGTCCTCCGGTGAATCTGCTCCTTGACTTCAGAGTCTGAATCCTAAAAAAAAACTTCCTGCTGTATTTCTAGCTCCAATAATTTCCACTTAGGAGTCATGGCTATAAATTATAATTCAGATATCTGTAAAGAAAGATATCTAAACAAAGAAAATATGGGTAGTGGATAACCGTGATGAATGAGCTAGAATTCTTACCAAAAAAAATAACAATGCCTCAAAAAATTTTGTAATCCTCTAATTATACGTCAACCCTCTAATTATACGGCAACGTCCGTCTGAGAAACACTGACAAAAAAGTCCACTCAACGAAAAACTGAGAAAGAATGAAGCTTAGTTTAAGCCCTCCCAAAATTTTGATAGAGAATATATTGGTGATGCGAAGGGGTGCATCTTGCACTCTCATTTACTTTATTGCACATGTTCAAGGAAAGGAAGTTGACAGATGACTACCGAGGGACCAAGAATGGTCTTGGTTTTTCCTGATCCTCACCCCTTAGCCTGGACCTTTAACGTTCGAGGGTCAAAAGGCTGCTCTTTTCTAAGCATCTGGATACACCAATAGTAGCACTTTTGCCCCCGTCTGAAGGTGTTTTCTTGGAATGGAAGTAAGACTGGAGGGAGCCATCAAAGCCTTAGCTCCTGTCGATGTTCATGAGGTTAAGACCGCTACACCAAAAGCAAGAAGTAAAAAAATCATTTGCTCATTGCCTGTGGACATTGAAAACAATAATAGAAGGAAGGATTTAAATGTACCAGGGAAATGACAGATTTAGAGTGCATCCAACGGTGACTTGCCATAAGGTTGGGTTATGAGAAAGCTTAGCATCGCACGAAGGCCCGAGCGACATGGGCGACTACCCAGGGTGATTGGGAAAAAATATTTTCTCACTACAATGTTTAACTGGTGAATATGTTTTATAAGCGGGGGAGGGGGGGGGGGGGGAGGTTTGATAAGCGCCGGAATACTCCCTTGCCGGGGTGAAAATTTTGTCTTCAGCTGGCCCTGATCACACGTGATCATTCCCCTGACAAAATATAAAAACAGAGCTTAAAAAATTCAGAAACAAGGCCACTCCATTAAAAAGATAATCATCTGTAATCAGAAAATTTTGCATCACTGAATTGAAGTTTAAGCCTGTCAAAGTAGCCTACCTGCATGGGTATGTCAGGCACTGAGTGGAACTTTTTTCCATGCCCATATGGGTATGCTAGACATTTAAAGTTTAATTTGCTATTTCCTAAACCCTAGTTTTTATAATAATTCAATGAATGTACTTTCTACTTTCTTAAAATTAAGATTGAATTGAATTGAAAACAGACTTTATTGTTCTGGGACTTTATGTCCCCTGGAACATTTATACACCCAGCCAGCACAAGTCAAGGCATATCCCCAAATAAACGAATAGCATCCTTGGAGTCCAAGGATAGGCTATCCCTGTTAAGGATAGGCTATCTCTCGGCATAGCGATGCAATACATATGGCCGACGTGGGCTATCCGTGGATCATCTAGATAGATTTCCTCTATTTTGCGTGGAACCTATCTTTACCGCCAAGGAATCTATATATGTAGTAACAACGCATACCGCCATATTTAGCCGCTCGCAGCGCCACACTCGAGCTTAACGGGAACTACGTGTCATGTGGCGCCACCTAACGGCAATTCTGCTCACTACTAGTAGACGAATGGCGGGACCACGGGCGCCTTTTAAATAAGTAACTCATATTATAACCTTCATACCAAACACAGCACGTAGAGAACCGATCTTACCGCAAGTTGATTTGGCTACCAGAGCTCCAGATGCTGCAATTCCTGCAAAATAATTCACCACTCAACAAATAGCAAAAACAATAGATGAAGGAAAAGGCAGGAACAATTGCATCTAAGTCAAGTCAAAAGGTGTTTACTGCCATGACACATATATTTACACATATGCAAGTATTAACATAATTATTCTCACTACATATCAACATATTTACAGCAATAGCCCATCTTCATCAGGGTTCGTCATTTAACATACATACATATTTTAACTTTGTACATGGGCGTGTAGCACATTGAATATTGAGAGTAATATAATGGTGCGGGAACTCTTTTCATCCGGGATGGCTTAATGACGCAATCAACCGAGGCTTGATGGAAACCGGCAAACCTCACGCAAGTCGCCGTGTGGATGTAGGTATATTTGTTGCTGGTAGGAGTGCTGGACTTCACTGATTTGAGGAGTGTCGTTTTGCGCTGGATGCTTTTTGCTCCTGTAGTCATACGTCGATTGCCTGTTGAGACTGGTGGTTCTGTTGAGCGGAGGCTGATGTTCTCTTGTTCCTGTGGAAAAAGGCAGGATTACTATACGTATACATTATATATAATATATTATTATACAATGCTGACCAGTCATTACTGAAATATATTGGTTTGCATAAACTATTTACAGTTAACACCCAAGTCTATATACAAGGAGGTTGATAGCAATGCTAGCTCATCATTGTGACGCACCCACTGGCACCTACTATTTAAAACTGCCGCGGTTGTGACTGCTCACGGAACTTCTAGATCAAAGCGAACTACTCCGGCGTCATTGCCCTCTGTTGCCTTTTCACAAAACCTATGTTAAAATTCAAGATGGCCGACCAGCCGCACATCACCTCAGAAGTTCCACATTTTCTAGAAGCATAACTTCTTTAAGTACACTAAAAATCCTTTCACTGGCTATTTTTGCAACTTTAACACTTTGAGTTTGTTAAATTTCGTGCAGCACTAGCAAAATCTAAGGGATGAAAAAAATATTTCTGTCGGCGAGGCCACTTCGCGAACATTTATTTAACATTATTCAAGATGGCCGACCAGCCGCACATCACCTACGAAGATGCACATTTTCTAGAAGCATAAATTTTTTAAGTACACTAAAAATCCTTTCACTGGCTATTTTTGTAATTACAACAATTTGAGTTTGTTAAATTTCGTGTAACACTAGCAAAATCTAAGGGGTGAAAAAAAAATTTCGTCGGGGAAGCCTCTTCGAGAACATTTACCCATCTTTTTCTCTGCTTATTGTATTGTAGATTGTTGGTTCGGTAGCAGGTCAGTTAATTTAACATGGAACGAGTGAAATATCAACAATTTCGCTGATCAATACATGGCAAAGAGGTTGAAAGAGTAGGGCCGGCTTAAGACAAAATTTTCACGCGGGCAAGAGAGCGGGCTAGTCACCAGTTAAACGTAGTAAAAAATATTTTTTCGCAATCACGGCGCCCCGGGAATCGCCCGGGCCTCCAAACTGCACATTTTCAAATATAAAGACTAGCCCTTTTCACTAATGTGAAGTATCAGAAGTTATTTTAGTAATTAATATACCTAATTACCTTCTTCTAAAAAGAATTTACTTACCTGATCTCAAACGGCAGATATACAGAACCCGTCAAGTCACCAGTTACACGTTTCTATTGCCTTTCCGACGCATTCCGCTGCAACGATGTATACACACGGTACCAAGGCTCTGCAGCAAAGATTATTTGCACACGGTTCATTCTGCAGCACAAAATACGTACACACGGTACAAAAGATTATATCACGGTACGTTCTTGAGCAAATATTATATGGTAAATTCTTCATAAAAGATAGTACGTCCGGCATCAAAGCTAAACACATCCGCCATGTTCCTCACATGCGCTCACAAAGTTGACAAATGAAAGGCGTGAAGCGCGAGAACCGGCAGAGGCAGCTCACGACGAGGCAATTACTACATTTTAGCTCATATGCTTCTTCGTACATCCTTGTAGCCATTTAAATTTTAATTAATATTTTTACTATGCAAAATTACTTTGTAGTTCACTTTTTGATAATAATTATTTCGCTTACGGATTTTGTGTTGTTTCCAGATCTAGTCTATCCAGCTGATAGAGGTGGATCATCCTTTTACTACGTTGCGCATAATTTGACTAAGTTAATAACGGTTATCTTCATCTTCATCCTTGGCGCTACAGCTTTTTGTCAGCTTTGGCCTTCATTACAATCTTCCTCCATTCCTCTCTCTTAATGGCCTTCTTTCTCCATCCTCTTATCCCCAAAGTAGCCAGGTCTGCTTCCACTCCATCTTGCCATTTTAGGCACGGTCGTCCTCTTCTTTTTACACTGAATAATTTTCCCTCCCAAACTTTTTTGGCCACTCTCTCCTCTGACATTCTTATCAAATGTCCCATCCATCTGAGTCTCTGTGACTTGACAAATCTCACAATGTCTTGGCCTTCTATGAGGTCGTCAAGTTCTTTATTCCATCTTCTTCGAAAAACTCCATTTTCTTGTATGGGTCCAAATATTTTCCTTAGGATCCTTCTCTCAAAACATCTAAGTGCGTGCGCCTCTGCTGTTGATAGTGTCCAGCATTCACTTCCATAAGTGACAACAGGTCTTATCAAAGTTTTATATATTTTATATTTGGTATTTCTTCTTACCAGTCTACTTTTCAACAATTTATGATTTGCGAAGTACGCTCTGTTGCCAGCAGTGATCCTGTCTTTTATGCAAGCACTTATTGAGTTATCCGAAGTCACCAATGCTCCAAGATATTTAAAGGATGAGACACCCTCAAATTTATCTCCGTTGATATCTAATGTCTGAGGTCGTCTGCGAGCTTCAGATGTGAACATACACATATATTTTGTTTTGTCACAGTTAACTTCCAGTCCAATTCTTCCTGCGCTTTCCTTTAGTGAGCCAAATATTTCTTTCAATTTCCTTGCAGATCTGGCTACAATGACTACATCATCTGCATACGCCAGTATTTGACTGCTCCGATAGAATATTGTTCCACCAGGATCAACTCCCCTCACTGCCCAGTGCAAGGCCAATATGAACAATGTTGCAGACAAACCATCTCCTTGCTTCACTCCCATGTTAAATGGAAAAGCACTACCCATTTTATTGCCGACTTTAACCTTAGCTATGGTTTCCTGCATTGTCATTCTTACCAGTCTGATTAACTTCTTTGGCAAGCCTAATTCATTTAATGCAGCATACAGTGTGCTTCTCTTCACACTATCAAACGCTTGCTTAAAATCTACAAACAGTAAGTGTAAATCTTGGTTGTGCTCGATGTGCTTCTCCATTATTTGACGCAAAGTAAATATTTGGTCTGTTGTGCCCCTATCTGGTCGAAATCCACCCTGGTATTCGGTAATGATGCTTTCCGCTCATTTGCTAACTCTCGTTTGTATAATTCCTGAGAGCACTTTATATGCAATGTTCAACAGCGTAATTCCTCTGTAATTGTTGCAGAGCGTTTTGTCGCCTTTCTTGTATATGGGACATATAATGCCAGTTCTCCATTTTACAGGCATTATTTCCTGCCTCCAAATGTCACTGATTAATTCGTGTAAGCATCTCATAAGTGTATTTCCGCCTTTCTTAATAAGTTCTGGGGCTATTTCATCTTCACCAGGTGACCGATTATTTTTTAATTTCCTGACAATCACTTCCACTTCCTTCATCGTAGGCTCTTCGATAGCCTCCTCGCCCATTTCCTCCTGATATTCATGCACCTCGCTCTCTTCCTCAAACACTTCGTCATTCAACAGGTCGCAGAAATGCTCTGTCCATCTCTCTACTATTTTGTCATCATCTCCCAGCATCTTTCCCTCCTTGTCCCTATACATGCCCAATTGTGCGGTGTATCCCTCTTTTGTCATTCTTTTGACAGCTTTGTAAAATTTTCTTACTTCACTTGATTGATCATTTAATTCTTCTATTTCTTGTAGTTGCTTTTGCATTGCTTCTGTTTTCTTTCTTCTGCACATCTTATTTGCTACCCCTCTTAACCTTTTATACTCTCTTCTATTGCCTCTTGTATCCCTAGCAATCATTATTTTCCGAGCTTTGTTTTTGTTTCTAATGGCGTCCATACATTCCGCATCAAACCAGTCACTATTCCTTTCCGTCCTCCTTTCACCAATTTCTTCTTCTGCTATTTCCTTAATGATTGTTTCTAAATCATTCCATTTTTCATTGATATTCTTATCTGCCTGGTACTCAAAAAGTTTTCTCTCCATACCTCTTTGGTATTTGTCTAAGCTCTCTTGGATGTTCAGTTTTCCGACATTCCAATGTTTTCTGGTTGATTTGGATGTTACTTTGGTTTTTGACAAGTTTTGCTTAATGATTGCCCTAACTAAGTAGTGGTCACTGTCGCAGTTGGGACCCCTGCAGGCTCTGACATCAATAACTGATGATGAATGCCTTCTCTTAGTCAGCACATGATCTATTTGATTAACTATGTTTGTACCTGGGACTTTCCAAGTGCCTAAGTGTATTCGTTTATGAGGGAAACATGTGCTTTTTATGATGAGGTTGTTTCTGGCTGCAAATTGCACAAGCATATCACCATTTTCACTACTTTTCTCATGAATTGAGTGTCTACCAACTACTCCTTTCATTTTGTCTTCCCTCCCAATTTTTGCATTAAAGTCACCTAAAATTGTAACCATATCATATTTTTGACAAAGATTTAACACATTGTCCAGGCATTCATAAAACTCTTCTTTCTCCAGTTCCATCTTGTCCTCCGTAGGTGCATGAGCTGTAATGAAAGTCATATTTCTAAACTTTCCTTTTATTCTTATATTGCAAATTCTCTCATTTATTGGTTCAAATAATAAGAGGCTCTTTCTTATCTTACTCGAAATAATGAATCCTGTACCATATCTTCCTGTCCTATTCTCTGGTCCACTGTATATTAATGTGTATTCCTTTTTATTTATTCTGCCTTGTCCTTGCCATCTTATCTCCTGTAACCCAATCACATCAATTCTATACTTCCGCATCTCATCCGCTACTTCTTTCATCTTTCCTGGCTTCAAAATTGTTCTAACATTCCATGTCGCAATCCGTAATTCGTTTTTCCGTTCTTGCAAAGGTCTTTGGCCATTATATCCATCTGTCCGAGGCTGATTTTTGATTTCGTGAACTTTTTGTTGTTTTCCGGTGTAGGGTTGTTAGCCCTACGACCAACCCCCAACCTGGAGGACCTGGGTTTTTGATCAAGGTTTTCCGTCCTCTAGCCTTTGGTGGTCCAACACCTCACTACAAGGCAGTAGTGCTAGTTTTGGTCCACCCCGAGTATTTTATTTCCTCGGTAACCACCATATCTGGTGAGCATTCCCCGATCCGCCACCTGGGGAGGCGCCCGATGGGAGACTAGCAACTCCACACGGGTAATAACGGTTATCATTGGTTGTTATTATCCACGTCTCTCTTCAATTAACCCCGCGAATAATATATAATATTGGTGTTGATAGGAAATACATGTTAATAATTCTTTTTGAGTATTACAATTTCACATAAAAGACGTTGTGTTGTATTCTTACATCGCTCGAGTTGAGATAGGCTGGCTCTAGGCTGGCTCTAAGGAGTATTGGAGATATCCTAGAGCTACTTTAGAGCCACCCTAGATCAGATAGTATAGCCCTTGTGCTGGCTGGGTATTATTACATGCCACAACAAATGGGGCCAATGGTGACAGCAATACATACAAATTTAATTAAGGAACACCACATATAAACCAACAATAATCAATGATAAGAAAATAAATAACATGTGAAAATTAGGGTGCACAAATTTAAGATCACACATTAAGGATTGAGATTTAAAACAGGCAACATAGATTATCAATCGCATTGCTTACACATTTTGGATAAAGAATAATGGAAATAATGGAAGAAAATTAAGATTCAGGGTGAGAAAATATTTTTTGGTCCTTAGGTAAAGTGGTAAGAGGTATAAATTGATGAGTTAACATAATTTATATTATTTTCAGATGGTTCAAGTTTGATGATCACGAGGTGTCAGAATTATCTCCTAGTGAAGTGGTTTCTCCAGCTGCATATATATTGTTCTACTCATCAGTTGATGTGAGCTGAAACTTTGTGAGTGCTAAGGATCTGTGATAATAATTTCTCCCTACTCTCATATTCATTGAGGGTCATGTCAATGGAAGTGAATCTTGAGTCAATGCATTTAAGAGATATAAAATTGTATAGCCTTTCTGCAAAAAAGTTTTTATGATGCCTTGCCATGTTGGAGGCTTGTTGATGTGAGTGCAGCTTGTCTTACTTTCTTAACTATTGGGTTACATTTGCCATTATGTGGTTAAGGAGCTCAGGTTTCTGTTTATTGTGTATTTCCCTGTTTTGTCTTAAGCTGTGGAGAAGTCTGTGGTGTGAATGTAAATAAATTTAACATGTGAGTCTGCTGTTTTACTTTTGTAAAACTTGTGTGCTGTGATATGCTACTGGCAAATAAAGAAGCTTACAAATTGCCATGTTTATAATGCATGGAATATGGAATACTCTGGGATACTCTTCCCTCTGTAAACATATGTGGACTAAATTTGGTGTATCTGTTCATGTATATTTATTTGGTAAAGCATTGGCCATGGTTTGTTCACCACGTGAGAGAAGTCCGTCAACTGAGTCCTTGTGCCTTACTCATGTCTGAGTTTTGGAATTTTTGAAAATTGTATAATTGATAATATTAACTTATTGTTAGGTTTATGAATAACATTTATAACATCACTTTTTTCAAAATGAAGGGCCATTTCCATAGAAGTGTGATTTTTGTCTCCCTAAACATATATTAAGGATAATGACATTTCTATGAAAATATGAGAAGCATTAAAATAACTAATGCTTGTTGATTTTTTAACATATTATGTGGTCATGTTAGTAGTTAATGCAATCAAATGTTAGTGGAAATCCTAAGTTTCCTGTCATAAGGAACATAAATTATTATTTACATATGTGTACAATTGCTCAATTGATTTTTTGGCTTATGTTGTGCTATGAGGTAGAATTTACACTGAAGTACAGAAGGAAGAATTACCCAAGGTTCCTATGACATGAACATATTTTTTAAATATATTGTCTGTAATTGGCTTTGGAGAGAGCCAGTATGCAAGGTATATTATGTGTATTTCAGTGGTGCTGGAACTTATTGTGGTGCCATGTTCGTTTTCACTGTCTTGACTCCATTTTTTAAGTCTCTAGCTATTCTGTAGTTACATCTTTCATACAATTGCACTATATATTTCATCATTTTATTTCAAATAACCGTGATGAAGTGTCATTTATGAGTCATGAGCAACGACTAGTGTTAAAATATTTTAGCATTCCAAAACTATGATATTTCAAGTTGTAAAGAGGTTGTTATGCAATATTATTCCTGTGTCACTTGTAAATATTTTCCTAATACTCGAAACAATAAATATAACATATTCTTTATACATGTGTGTTAATTCCTGATTATCTTAAGCAAATTATGTGTGCCTCTATGTATGTGTTGTCCCTTTTTATGGTTGATACATGAGGCTAAATTGATCTTTAGCTGGGCTTAAGGGACAGGCTGAATTGATACTTGTCTTAAGTGTTGACTATCCTTAATCTTGGAAATCCACCTTAAATACAGTTGTAAATATGTCAATGTCAACAGAGTGCTTCTGTGAATGTTTCTTCTTTTTCAAGCAAAATATGTAACTTTTTCTATGCTGAAGTATTCAGGTGCATGCAACGTATTATTAGACCATACTTATCTTATCTGGAGATCTGGTCGTTAATTGAAGTCATCCATGATCTGCAGTGATGAATTTTGTGCTGGGTAGTTATGCTTGGCTCTGGGCCAAGCATTAAACCTTGGCCATTTGTTGATTCAAAATAAATGTTTTTAATTTAATTGTATCTTCTTGTCTTTCTGCATTGTGTGAATAGGAATTAAATTTTATTGCGGTACGTGGCAGAACTGCGTTCTGGCACTTTTTTTGGTCAAAGTAAATTCCCTAAACTCGTATGAATCAATCAAAGGTCATTTGGATTTTTTCGCAACTCTTATGGACAACTGAGTTCCACCACCTTTTTTCCCAGCAATAAAACCCAGGGTATATGTATTAGGCAACAAGTAATTGGGTATTTTCCACGTACTTCAAACTACCGATATTCTGATTCTGTTACTTGAACTTATTGCATTGGCTAAAAGTTTTCTAATCAAATTGTATGAATTTCAGTTTCAAAACCTAAAGAAAGTTGAAGGTTACGAATCCTCCCGAGCACACTCCGAAAACAACCGAATGACCTGTGACGTCATTTTCGCTGTTTACGTTTAGACCCAGGCGTTTTCTTATGCTTACGGTGGAAACATTTAGGAGATGAGAATCTATTTTTAGACATTTCTATAGCAGAGAAGCCACTTATAGAAACTACAAACAATCACAAATTAACGTCTTAAGTGTGTTAAGTATTTGCAGCATAAATATTTGGCAAGTACTGTGTTATGTTGATATGTTACTAGGGTACTGTTTGTTTACTGATGCATGGACTGGTATGGACTTTGAGAAATAAAGAAGAAGTATTATAATGATTATGAGTGTATTGGAAAAACAATAAAGCTCATACACCGAATACATAATTATATGCATTAAAATGATAAACAACAGCAATGACGATTTTACAAGCAAACTTAATGCTTACAGTTTTTGGACTTAAGCTCCACGAATTTCAGAAGCAGTAAATCGCTCGTCCTTCTTCATAAAAACGCCTACCATAAACATATATACTTTGGGTAAATTATCTGATGTGATTTTAATAAAACCATTGCACGCCATAGCCTTTGTTTTCAATGAAGACTTTAAATATACGGTCTCTTCTACAGTCCTTCACTTTCTCCCTCACAGCTGTCTATCGCTCAGTGAAAATGACGTCAAGCCAATCAAATTTCGTTTCGCAGCTGCGTAAAAAAATTTGAAATTTCGACTATTTTAATCTTAAATATCTCAATTAATATTGAATAAATTTTAAAACTATTTTCACTCCGCAAACTTGTTTGAGTTAAAGTAACATATAAAGATCCGTTTACTTAAATTTAAAATTTTGGAAAATACCCAATTGCTGAGAGAGCTTAAACCATGGTGAAAGATGCCATGAATTCTAAATCCTCTGTTTGACAGGAAACTGAAATCAATTGTTACTGGCATCATTTGATGAATACCCTAATGTAACAGATGCAAACTTGTTTTGTTTTACTTAGTGTGACTTGGGTTCCAATATACCACAGTAGTATCATGGGTACGGAGTTGGAAGAGATTAAATATTTTCTATAGTCTACATTGAATTTATAATAGTCATGTGTTCCAACTGCTAAACAGTAATTTTCAAGAGTGATACAAGTATATCCTACTAAACACTAGAGATGCGTTCCAAAAACTGATTGTGTTAACGAATTTGTGTTCAGGGAGTTTATACAGTAAAACCTCTATTTTACAAAACTTTATTCTACATAACTCTGGATTTTGCTTAGTGGCAATAAGGTCCGACCAGGAAGCATAGGGTATTTCAATATTAAACTCCTGTTTTTACTCAGCTTCTTGATTTTACGTAGTTTTGCAATACTTTTTTTATTTAGTTCCAGCAAAGGTGTTGAATACAACAAACAACCCCAGCATGTTAGCAAGCATATTTAACTATGTGCTAATTTTCCTGCAACATGCAAAGAAAATACGGCAATAAATGCTGAGTCTTCCGTGATACATAACATTATTTCAGCAGTTATTAAAAGTATGTCATAATCCATGCCAGAATAATATGTCTTACGTTTGGAGACTGTTTCCCTAGTTTAATCTGGTTCAATCATAATAGTTCAGGCATGGTGTTATTGAGTCTTAAATGGCGACAATATGTCGGTTGATATATTGCTCTTCACAATCGCAGGATCAATCAAAACAATATAACGTATATATACAACTATGCCCGTCATTTTTGACCAAATATTGCTAGTTAAAATGGGGAAGGGTAGCTATTTTCAACCATGAAAAGAGAAAACCACAGAAATTCCATGGCAAGTGGTCCAAAATAACAGAATAAAATAGGCAGTACAAGGGTTAACCCTAAAGTAAGGTCTCCATAGCAGTAGAGCCACAAGGAAATTTTTTGGGTGGCATAGTTGGCTTCACTGCTGTATTCTTCCATCCCCCCTCTTTCAAACAAATGGTCGCCGAGTTAACTAGATACATAGTTTGTTTAGTCTTTATCAAATTTGCATGGTTAGTTGCTGTTTGAAATAGAGCTCCCGCTCACGCCAAGGCAGACTTCGTGAAATCATGGATTTCTTAACGTGAAAGGTGTTCAACCTATTGAAATTCATAAATAGTTGACTGATAGGTATGGAGCGGGGTGTGTGGATTTCAAAAGTGTGTGCAACTGGTGCAAGGAGTTTAAAGCTGGCCTCACAGAAAGGCATGGTGAAGAAAGAAGAGGGAGACCATCAGACAAGACGATCATGAAAGTGGGAGGACTTATCCCTAACGGCGCGGAGGTTCTCAGTACCGTTAGGCATATGTGCCACCTTGTGCCGGCTGGGAGTTGAGGAAGTCATGAGGTAAGATCGGTGGACCTATAAGAATTTTCTTTCAAACCCATAAGAAATTTTTGATGGGGTCACTTACAAGGGAAGGCTCCCATATTTTCAATACGGCGTCCATTGGGCTCTTGTATTCGATACTTACATACAATCGAAAATGCATGTATCTCCAATGATTTCTATGGCCCTGAATAGCGCATGCCATTCTTAGCATTGACATCCTTATATGATTTCCTCAAGCCATGTTATTCCTGTTTATTTCATTAGGTTTCAGATTTAAATTATGACTTTTACAGTATGTCAAGTTCATTTGTTTTATTTATAGACAAGTTCACAACAGAGAAGTCATCGTTTTGGTATTGTGAGCAGTCCAGCTATGGTAATTTTATATATTCAGGTTCAAAGTGGCGCCATTTGATTTCACCCCCCCCCCCTTCTGCTTTACGGTTGGACGCGCAAAGGTGCGGATCGCGGAGCGTAAAATGCGTAATAGCCGAGCCGCGGAATGGGTACATATCAGGGAGTATGGAGATTCGATTTGTTCCCGGAAGGTGGTTCAACGGTTCCCAAAACCTTCCGCGGAGAGGAATAGCCGGTAGATGATGCTGATGACCGCCGCGGATTAAAGCTCTATGAAATTAAAGGATTAAAGCTCCTATACAGAGCTTTACCGCGGATCTGTCAGCCAGGAAATTAGGCGCTAACCATCATTCAACTGTTTTTAAGGCACCGTACCGCATGCGGAACTCCGCAGCCACGCTGCCTTTCCGCAACTTACTAGATGGTGATTGGCTATGTGCTTTTCCGCATTACGCACCAGTTTTGCGCTTCGAATCTTTTAGTTACTCATCTGTTTATGCTAGGCATGATGGGAAATACTTTTGTTTGTAAAGTTTTCTGCTTGTGAAGGTGGGAGTTATTTGAAAGGTTCACCATGCAAGGAGATATTGTGAGTATTTTGATCGGCGATTACGACTGTAACTCTGATACTGTTGCATGATTTTCATGTCTGTTTCTTCTTGTTTTTTAGGAGAAAGAAATAAAGGGGACCCCAAAGGTAACCGTCAAAAATAAGTTTTATGTGAAACCTAGTGGAACATCGAATCAATTGAAGGCAACAAGAGATTCCTCAGGAATACGGCAAGAATCAGAACCTCATACTAAGAGCATCAATAGCTCAAGACAGCCCTCTTCAGGCTCATCATCAACTTCCCGAACAGCGAAGGCCTCAGTGCCTAAGTATGGGATTGAAAAGAAAGGAGCTGGAGGCAAAGTGGGAGGAATATCAGAGAAGCAGCTTGTCGCTTCACCATCTCCTAAAACCCTTCCCCAATCATTAGGTGCCAAAGAAAGAGGAGTTCCTCGTAGGGTGAGTTCCATCAAAGAAAGTGGCCCGGTGCTAAATAAGAAATTAAGTGAAAAATCAGTTCCTGCTCCTCCAAGAACTGGGACAGGAAGTATTGGGAAGCCAAGTGTTTTGAATCACAATAGAACGGTGGATAAAAAAGATCAAAATGTGAAGTTTAAAGGGGGTGGCTCTTCTTCATCTCCTAGTGTTAACCCTTCAAGTAAAAGTCTTCGCCCCAAAGATGGCTTGAAGCCGCCTATGCTGAAAGGCACTGAGGTGAGAAATTCGGGACCAAGTAGTAAAGCAAACGGAGTTAGTAGTGTTAAGAAGATAGTTGGTTTAGTGGAAAAGGACGGTGGCAAGAATAAAAACTCTTCATTGCAGTCATCTGTGTTAAAGGGTAACATGAAAGAAAAACCAGACTCACGAATGAAAGAAAATCTTAAAAGAATTATGTCGCAACATGTGAAAAAGTCAAAGGAGGAGAACTTGAAATTAGATACTCAGAAGGCAGGCAAGTCAATGACAGTGAAGCCAAGTGAAAACGTGGGTAACTTAGAAGAAAGTGTAAGTAAGAGGGGGAGAGAAAGAACAAGGACGTGGACCGTTAGTTCTAGTTCTGGAGGCAATAATACTACCGAATGTGAAAATAATTCTATTGAAAGTGGTGAGACTCTTGGTCAGTTGAAACTTAGTTCTGTGTTGGATATGAGCTCTCAGCGCAGAGAAGGAGGTAATGAACTGAGTGCTGAAAGAGCCACGAGTACTATTCATGCACATACGGTGGGTACGTCGAAAAACATCCTCGAAGCAAAGGCATCTACTTCATCTAATGTCAGTGTAAGTCAGTCGGACAATGGCAAGAGTTTTAAAATCGGTGCAAAAGAACAAGGAGCTAAGGCTGATGAAAATGCTGATAAAGAAACTGGTTTTAGTCCTGGTGGAGTCGTCGATGAATATGAATATGAAGACGACTTTGAGGTATTGTTTTTCTAGATTGATAATTGCAGTAACGGTGACCATTAATTAAAGTTGAGGTTCCTCTGTCATCATGACCACATGCAACCTTGGTTTCTCTTTACTGAGGTTCCTTCAATGTTGTTGCTCAGTTATGGTCACTCATCTTTTGGAAATCTCATTGAAATGGAATTCTTGACCCTCCCCATCCAGTTTAAATCTATACTCTATATTGTGCTATATAGAACTCCTTTCTTATATCGTGATCATATACTTACCACTGATTTGTTTGCGCAGCAGCAGCTATTTCATCATTATCATAGCACCACTATATATCTACCCCAGGCAAAGAGAAAGCTGAAATACACTCCTTTTTCTCTTTAGATTTTCCTTTGTTCAAGGGTTGCTGTTCCTATTTTTTTCCACTCCTTTCTGTCCCTCGTATCCTCCGCACTCAGTATCTTCTCCCTCATGTCTTCAGCTATACAATCCTTCTACCTTCTCCTTGGTCTTCCTCTGGGCCTCCTGCCCTCCACCTCCTGGTCGAGCAACCTTTTTGCACCATGGCTCTCCTCACCAAATGCCCATACCAGCGTAGCCGACTTTCCTAAGCCTTCTTTGATGCCTCCGCTACTCCAGCCATCTCCCAGATTATGTCATTTCTAATTCTATCCTTCCTTGTATTACCCATAGCCCATCTCAGCATCCTCATTTCTGCCGCATCTAGTTTCTTTTCTAATATTTTCTTCAGTGGCCAGGTCTCACTGCTATATATCAGGGCTGGTCTCACCACTGTCTTAAAGATATTTCCTTTTAACCTTTTCTTTATTCTTCTGTCACAAAGCACACCTGACACTCTTTTCCAGTTCATCCATCCAGCTTGAATTTTGTGGTTAAGCTCCCTTTCCAAACCTCCACTTTCGGTGACGTAGGAGCCTAGATATTTGAACTTTCTCACCATCCTCAACCCTTCACCTAATAATTTGATCCCCCTACTCTGTCATCTCCACCCGGCCACAGATATTCCGTCTTCTGTCTACTCATCTTGATGCCTCCATCCTCCACCGCCTCTCTCCACTTTTCCAAAGTTTCATCCACCTTATCTTTTCTTTCTTCTCCAATTTCAATATCGTCTGCATAAATGCTGGACCACAAAGCCAAATTCTGGACCTTTTCAGTCAGTACGTCCATCACCAAGTTGAACAGGTAGGGACTTATGGCCGACCCCTGATGCAGTCCGACTGTCTCTGGGAAACTTTCTTTCACACCAATACAGGTTCTTACCTTGGTGTGCACTCCATCATACATATTCTTTACCAATCTGACATATTTCTCTAGTACTCCCTTCACTCTCATACTTCTCCATGTCTTCTCTCTTGGCACTGAATTGTATGCTTTCTCCAGGTCTGTCTCTTTGCATATCACTATGCTTTTCAATCAGTTGCCTTAAAGCAAACATAAGAGTCTGACGTTCCCTTGCGTGGCATAAACCCATACTGGTTACTTGATATTGTTGTTTCCTCTCTAATTCTCCTGTCAATGATCCGTTCCCAGACCTTCATTGTGTGCAGTATTAACTTTATCCCTCTATAATTCTTGCAATTCTGAATATCACCCTTCCCTTTGTATATAGGCACCATCATGCTCTCTCTCCAAGCCTCTGGCATCCTTTCCTCATAATATACCTTCCCAATTAAGATACCATAGCAGGTCTATTCCTCCTTCTCCCAATGCTCTCCAAGCCTCCACGGGGAGGCCATCTGGTCCTACTGCCTTTCCATTCTTCACCCCCCTCAAGGCATCAGAAATTTCATCTCTACTAATTCCTGGCTTTAAATTTTTGTTTGGTGTTCAATGCCCTCTATCCTTCCTTGGATGTTCCTCATTCAGTAGCATCTTAAATTAGTGATGAGTAGTGATGTGGAGTAGTGATAGAAGATAAAATACACCAGCCACTATCAAATCACTGCCAAAGCTAATGTTAATTTTTGTGATTAGATAAGCAGAAGGTATTTAATTGTCATCAATGTAATGCTGATTATATTTTAACATTTTTTCAAGGATTATGAGTCAGACTTTGAAGAATACACAGATGATGATGAAGAGGGCACCAGTGTGCTTTCAAGTGATGAAAGCAAACACTCTGGTGCTGAGAGTGATGAATCACATGACAAAGAAGTCGAGAGTGCAGCTAAAGAAGATACAGTGAAAAATATCAAGAATGATGGCACTGAGGTGGAGGGAGCCTCCTCCATGAAAGAGGATGAGGAGGATTGTGAGAGGAAGATGGACTCTGGACTCTATGACTCTGGAAGGAAGAAGCGCCCAGAGGAAGATTTCTCCCCTCGGAAACTCTCGAGGGTAGATGCAGATGAAGGTTTTGATGAAAGGGAGGAGGAGGCCAAGAGCCAGCATGAGAAGTGGGAGGTGTCTGTGAAGGATGTCGCCAAACCAGTGTCCTTTTGCACCAGCTATGAAGTCTTCTTCACAAAAAAATCTCCGCTTGAAAAGGAGGTAATTCATTATTGGACTCCTGGTGTTTCATTTGCCATATACAAGGCATTTGGAAAGTTTAAATTTAAGTCTTCATTTGCATTCCCTTTTTAACTTTGGGGGATAGGTTAGAGAAAATGGATAATCAATGCACTGATACTTTTGCACGGCTCAAAATGCTAATTATTAGTTGCAGTCTGTACGTGTAGTTATATATGCCTACATATTTTGTGTGAAGGGAGTATCAGGACTTGAAAAATTATATTATTATGACATATAAAAAGGCGGTGGTGGCAGGGTAAAGTCCTCAACTGCTAATCCGAGGATTGTGGTTTCGATTCCCACCTGGGTCGGTTTTCACCAGCCCAGGGTGTCATGGGTGTTTCTTTCAAGTTCTGGTGGTTAGGGCCCTGCAAAACCTGATGACAAGCCAATATGGCTTATCAGGATCGTAGAGGCGTACGGACCACCAGAATCGTCCAAGTGCAAAAAAAGGTTTATAAGAAATGTACCAATCTGGGAGTTTACGTTCTTTTGGGAATTATGAATCAGACATATTGTAGTCATTTTTGGTGAGATAACCAATGTACCTAACTAAGAAAGTGAACTTTGAGAAACATGAATAATGATGTCTACTCCTGATGGTTGTATTTGGTCATCCACCTTTTGTTCATTACTTCCGTTCTGTGATGGCTAATGGCCATGAGAAAAGTTTACATTAAGTTCTTAACTTTTTTGTTGGTTTTGTTACAGTAAAAATTTACATATAATAAATAATATTTCTGGAAATTCAATTTGACAATATAGTTTTCACTAAAGTGACTTAGTTGAGTCTATGTGAAATTTTCCATGCTCTTTTTCAGCCCTTTAATGAACATGTAAGCTCCATTTAAGTTGTGGGCGTGTGTCTGCTTGTCTTCCTGTCCCACCTTAATTCTCTCCTGAATGCAAGCTCTGTGGAGCGTATGATGGAGCCTCAGCCAACTCTTCATTTTAATATTCTCTTTCATTCACAGGTCACAAAGAAGGCTTTAGAGCGTGGTCGGAAATTGCTGCAGATGATCACTTTGGATGAAATGTCATTCTCACTTTTTGAACTGCCATCCATTCCCTACGATGCTTTTATGAAATGTCGGGGCCATATAAATACTAAGCAGGTGTGTTCTAAGTCCCTTTAATTGTCAAATTATCTGGTCTGCTCCTCAAATTTTCTTTTGTTATCTTCGCTTAGGTTGTTGGGATAGTGGGAGTATGGATTTCAGTTGTTTAATCCCTAAATGGATATCCTACTTGTAACCTCTCTATATGGTCTATTTTATGACCATTTCTGTATTGTGTTAACTCCTATGTACATTTAAATGATATTTATGTATTAATCTGATTGACATGTATTTACATGACGTAGCCTGAGGGTCCTTAATTTGAATCTCTGCAAAGGCAAACAATTTCTCGGCTTTTGGAAAAAACAATTTACCGATTTTTCCGGAGAGAAACAACTAAGAAATGACTCCTACGACCTAACTATGCAGCATCATTGGTGAGAGGTTAGAGTTTCATCAGAAGGCTCTGATGGTGCAGATCAAGATGATTGGTCCAGTATCAACTGCTACAGCTGAGGATGAGGGTCAGGTTCACGGGATTGGCTGCATTACTGTGATGTGAAAGGCAATGGGAGACTACCACACTAGCCTCCCTAAAAGATGCAGCTTTGAATTTGCAAATATGACATGATGGTATTCCTCCTTGTAAAATATTTGAGAGGTAAAGTGGTCCTCCAATCGGATCTCTGGGTGAGGACTATTGGGGAGCATTAGTTAGAGTGGACATGTGCAGGATAGGTATATGGAACGTGAGTGGCAAGCTGGAGAATGTGAAGATGGAGAGGCTGGGGGTGGATATCCTGGAGTCATTGAGATCAAGTGGACTGGGGCAGATGATTACTGGAGCGACGGATACAGAGTGATATATTTAGGAGACGACCAGAGGATCAGAGTAGTGGCATCATACTGAAGAAAAATTGGTGCAGAAGAGTGAAGTTGGTCTGGCAGTATTGCAAGGGCATCCTTATGGTGAAGCTGGAAGGAAAGCCTTTGGACACTGTGATGGAGCAGGATTATATGCTGACGTCCAACCTTACAGAATAAGAAATAGAAGAATTGTATGAGCAAATGTAGAGGTCCTTATCATAGTGATGGGGACAGAGAACCTCATCATAATGGGAGAATGTAGTGGAGGGAGAGGGAAAAGAGGAAAGCAGCATGGGGCATTTAAGGCTGATAAAACTAAATGTGTGAGGAGAAAGACCAGTGGAGTTCTGCAATGAGAAGAATACGTTTGTATCAAACACTTTCTGCGAGCAACATTAACGTAGAAGGCACACATGGGATATGCCTGGGGATAGAAGCCGATACTAAATGGATATCATAGTTGTCAGGGAGAGATACAAGAGCCAAGTGAAGCAGTGCAAGAGCTCTCCCATCATGGAGACCTGCCTTTGATGCAAGAGAAAAAAGAAGATGAACCAAGGTGGAAGATGAAATTGCTGACCTGGAAAAATATGATAGAGGAAGATTCTCCATAATCATCGACAAGAAACTATATCATAGAGGAAAAAGGGGCACCAAAGGAAGATGGGATGAGTTGTAGACGACGATTTCAGAAGTAGCAGGAGGGCAACTGGTGAGTAACAGAGTTGACAAAAAACAGCTATGGATTACAACGAAGATTAGGGAACTTATTGATGAAAGAAGAAAATACTAGAAGCTCATAAATGAAGGTGAGGTAAACATAAATGAAAAGTTTCCAAACCAAGTCATACGAGAATCCAATAAGTCAACTGGATAGAAATCTGCTGCCAGGAAGCCAACGAGAATACGAATCAGAAAAGATTAGGGGCCTTTGAAACCTGGTGTCGGAGGTGAATGCTGAAGATCAAGTAGGTGGATGAAGTAAGAAATGGAGTGTACAGAAGAGGAAATAACCTTGTCGAACTCCATGCAGAAAAGAAGAATCAGGTGGATTTGATGCACTCTAATGCACAATGGAAAACAATTGAAGAAGTTGAACGACCAATGATGATGATGTAATTACATTTTTAAATGCTCTTTTTTGCTTAAGCAAAAATTTTCTATTCATAAAATGCCCCTCATATAAGTTGAAGATTTTTTTTCAAATTATTCACAGTTGAACTCATCGATCACCCTTGATTTGAGTCTTAAAATAACAATGTACATAATCATATTTGAATTTTTATTTGGCCTTGCCTTGCTTGATTGAATCCTTGGCACCTTCTTGGAATCATGGCTACAACAACTTTTGTAATGCAATTTCATAATGGATGACTTTATATGCTAAAATACATGCATAACTGAATTAAAATTCCTAATTGAAAATTCCCCGAGATTTTTGTTTTTCCTAAAACTGTTGGAAGCATTAAGGGTCAGCTTCAATTCAGGGTCATCTTCTATTCAGGTAACTACCGTACCTATTTAAATCATATTCTCCTCCAAGAATTGCTTCTTATAAAAAAATAGCCTATCAGTTTGTTGAAGCTCTCTATCATGAAAATGAGTATGTATCTGGTATTAACTGTTATTCAATGGTGGAAAAGTATTTCTTGGCCAGTAAAAATGAAAATCTGTGTGTGTATGCATAATGCCATATGTAATTTTCTGTGTAATCATTGGGGTCATTGTGGCTACAGAATCCAGTTTTGCAATAATTAAGGTTTGCATGTTTTAGTATCTGAATTCTCAGCCTCATTCAAATAAAGTATTAAAATATAGGCTAAGTTTTGAAAAGGTAAATTGCATCTCAGATCACTATAAAATTCTTAGTCTTGCTGTTTACTGTTATCTCAATATTATCGCTTGATCATAAAATTCATGAAGCATGTTAAACCTTTCCTGTCTAATGTGCCATCATTTAACCAGATTTCCACTCAGACGAATGAAGACTCACATTCAGAGGGTTCTCAGACAGATTCCATTCTAATGGTTGACGCATGGACTCAGAAACCTCCAGTAATAAGTTTGTCATTGAAAGAGAGCACAGAATCACATCCACAATTACTTGACAATAGCTCATGGATCCGTTTAGGAAGATTTATGGAATCAGCAGGAGAGGTAGGCAATAATAAATTTAATTAATTCATTGTCATTTTTGTAATACCATCAGTTTATCTAAGGCTTACATTTAACAGTTTTCTTTGTAATTATTTTGCACCTATGAGGCCAGTCAATTCTTGCAAAATAACTATTGAACTTTTTATAACTGTTATCCTAAGGTTGCCAAGATCATATGATATCTTCCATCACATCATCCTATGAATAAGAAGTATGGTCTATTATCTCCTTTTTGATTTGCCTTATATTTTAAATTTTCTGATATTTTTCTCATTGCTAAAAGGTGCATCAAGTGTTTTGTGTGCTCCCAAGAGAAAATTATGTTTTTAGAATACATATTTAAATCACCCTTTTAGTCACATAGGTATTGTTTTTCTTCCTGTGGTGTTTTCATGGACAGTGTTATTTGGCTCATGGTGCCAAATAACACTGTCCATGTGAGTAAAATTTTGAGTTACAATTGTTTCTAACCTATGCAGTATAGTTTCTGAATAGTGGAACATGATGTAGTGAAATTTTGATGTTGTGGAAGGAAAAAGATGTTCTGCCTATCAATGTTGGCTTTTATGTGCAAAAATTTGATGCAGTGAAATGTTCGTTATTGTGAACTATTCTAAATAGGGAATAATTAGATATGAAATATTGTATTCAGTGAATTACTCGTTATATTGAAATACTTATTCAATGTAGTGAAATACATAACACAGTTAAGTATGTACACCAAAGAGGGTGAAATTTGTCATGAAAAAATCATTTGACTTGACCGGCATTCAAACCTGGATCTCCCAATTGCCAGTCAGGTGTGTAAGCCAGTTACACCACCAAGCCATCTTAATTCAAGATGAATTTCAGCGGGGGTTTATATGAACAAGTTGTTCTTGTCCCCAGTCTACATTGTAGCACAGGAGACGTTGTGAATGATAAGCCACGATCTTGTGGTATAACTCATTTCTGTTGAAGTGATACATTTATATGTATTTTGTATATTATTGCTGCATTTTTTGTTTGCTTCATTTTTTTTTTCATTTTTTTCATTTTTCATTGACGACTTTAAATGCTCAAATTGTCTGTAACCTTGTGGGAAGGAATTAATATTATTATTATTAATATTTAGGTCATGTCCATTCTGCTAGAGGAGCAGTGGAACAACTGTACCTTTCTGCCAAAAGGAAGCTCTGTGAATTCACCACTGTCTAAAATAACCTTCAAACTTGGTCAAAGTGGGTCATCAGACACATTATGGGAGGTGTTGCTGGCTTCAAGACCAGTGGTTTGTGTCTGCTTTTGCAAAACACGCTCAAACTTACTGTTATGCTGCCATGGCCCTCCTAAAATTGCTCAGGTGAGTTTTATAAGCGCATCTTCATTACTTTATCCATAAATTTCAAATCATAAATTGCCAAACTACTGTTCATTGTCACCTGTGACTAATGAATGTGAGAATGTTCATCTGAGGACTCAGCCACTTGCTATATCCAAGAAAGGCCCACACCACTGCGTGTCACTTATTTACAATAAATTGCTAATTAGCATTAAAAATATATCCACATTGCATGAATTCTTCTTGGGTTTCCTACCGGGTTAGAATCTCCATTATGGCCGACGCATGCATCAAAACGTCGGCCATAATGGATATTCTAACCCCTTTAGAAACCTGAGAAGAATTCATTCATCAATTATGCCAGGAAAGCACCAGATCATACATATATCCACATTGTCTACTTTTAGACTAAAGCTTAAGGGGCTATTACTTCAAAAATGCCACTACAGAATTGATGAATTTTTAAGTGACAAATTATAACTACCCTAATACAGATGTTGTGATTTCATGTCATATTCCTTGTAATGCTTTTTGTCTGTATCAACTGATCTGACCGTGCTCTATGTCAAATACCTTACCTACAGAACAATATATCATTCTAGTATTTCTCAATAATAATGAAGTGCATGTGTTCTAATATCCCATCAATCTAACTTTTGTGTTGATAATTGGGTGCCACACGTGTCAAGGGACAATAAAATCAGTACAACCAAACATTTAAGGGGCCTAAACTCTGTAGTTTTTAAAGTTATATTTGAGTTTTTGCTATTGATAGTTTAATGTGAGCTAAATTTCCTTGTAGGAAAAGAAAATAATACAGCTTGATGAAGCTGTTGGGAATAATTTAGAAGTTGGATCCCAGTCCAGCCTGTTGTCTGTTTGGAGCGTAAGTGAGCCATCCTGTCCATACAAGCTGCTCTGCTGTCAGGGTGTTGCTACCAGGGCGTGCTTTCAAGAGGGAATTTCTGATTTTGGACAGATTTTGTTGGCAGGAAGTGAAGATGGGTAGGTATTTTGTTGATACTCCAATCAAATAGTCAATAAATAATTTTATAAGAGCCAAAGAATTTCTGTTCAGTCTCCTAAAAGATGTCCAATTTTAAACATAAGTTTCTTGATAGTTATTATGAAAGCACACATGCATTTATGACAGTTTGACATGAAAGTAGGTAATTCAGTTGTGATTTTTTTGGTAATTTTTTATTTTATTCCTGTTTTAAGAGTCCTACTTGTTTGATTTTCATTAATTTTTCATGGTAATTTTATTATTTTAAAAATTCCTCCGAGAGCAGAGGCCCGCTATATCTCCCAATGGGCACCATCATCAGAGACCCTTGAAAATAAGGATCTCTTTATAAGAGTCTCTTTGACTCTCAGCAGGATTCTAGTGTTGACATAGTATGATTCTCCTGGATTTTATCTTGGCACAATGGGAAATTTCAGCACTGGGGAAATTTCAGAGTCCGGAACTTGGTTCTGCCAAAAGTTTTTGAATGCATCATATGTTTTCCCAATAGTAGATACCTGCGTTACGATGGTAATCTGCTCCATAGGACCATTTGTAATGTGAATTCCATGGTAGAGTGAACCAGTATATTACCGGACAAGGGATCGGTTTAACTACAACAACACCAGTGCATTCAGTAGTACACAATACAGTATAGGTACGAAGTATGCTGGAGTGAAATGATTTAAAATGTTATTTAAACTTTAATAAAATGTTGTAAATTGTTAACACATCGAATTTCATTGCATGAATATGCAAGATATATCTTGCCCACAAACTCGCCGTCTAACTGCAAGCCAAGCTTCATATTTAACAGCTTTTTCAAGTAATGGGAAGAGAGCGGCAATAGAAGTTATGCAACTCTCATTGTACCTCTTCTTACTACTCAGCTTCGCCAATTAGGAATCTTTCTTTTCGTCTCACGCCGTCATCTCTACATCACTATTATCTCAACCCTACCTGAAGAAATGCATATGTAGATAGTGGGGTTGTAAGCTTATTAAAATTATGTACACAAAATTAGGCATTGAGTTATGATAGAAATTGGCAAAGTATGAGTGAGGAATAGGTTATAGTAGTATATAGATGACAGATGGGTCAGTCAGTAGCCTTTTGCATGAATAATAATGAGCACATCACTGTCGTTGCTCTCTTTAGAAGATTTTCCTTCTCCTGATGCCAAAGCAGCAGCATTTATATCGTTCTCCCAATTAAGGTCATCCCTTGGAGAATGAATTGCCAAATAACAATGGAGATGGCTGCAGAGGGGAGGACCTTCACTCAAAGTCCTTTTCTAGGAACAGCTTACCTGACTCTTTGGGGCTGGAAGAGTTATTGGGGGTTGGTTATTTACTTAAGGAACCCACAACCTTCTTAGAGGCTTCCATAAAATCGAGGAAGAGATCGAAAATCACACAAGAAGATCACTGAGGACATGAAGTGCTAACCCGAACATACTCATTGTGTTTCTTCTCTATCTACTGCTTGGTTTGTTTGTTATTTTCTGCTTGAGCTGCACTTCAGGGGGCATGGTCACTACAGAAACTTCCCTCCATAAACCACCTATTTCTGGAAAGTTTTTTTATTGAATGGTTAATGTGGTTGTAAAAGAGGCAGTTCACAGTGTGAGATATGCCCTTCATCGACATTACCACTTCGTCTGGAAGACACTCGAAGACTGATATTCACATAACAGTAGAGCACATCTGGGACCTAGGTGGCAGTGCGATATATAGAAATAATGCATTTCATGATTGCAATGAAAGCACTTGCAAAACAAAATTTTTCAAATGAGTACAATGAATTTCGCTTACTTGTGACATTGTCAAGTAACCCAATGAAACCGCGATGATGTGAAATGGGTGGTTCAAATAAGAAAAGTTTTGTAGTAAAGTTCAAGTATTTTGATTTCAATTATGAATATTAAGAACTTCTACTAAGTACAGCCTGATACATACAATTCATTCAAAATAATTGACGTCTATACCATATTTGTAACTATGTACTTGTTCTTTCCAGATTAGATAATATCTTTGAAAAAAGAGGGTGGGGGAGTGGAGATTTGAATGAGGCATATATTCTCCTTGCATTCAGTTTGAATGAAAGGATAATATAAAGTGAGAATATTGCTATCTCCATGGAGCATGTCTTATTAGGTTTGCAATGTTCACTCTCATCCTCTTCCTGATTTCTTCACATTTGTCTTCAGATTCTTGATCTTGGCATTGTTCATTGCATCCTTGATACTCAATAATTTACTTGATTTTATACTATGTACATATGTAATTAGAATTTGTCAGTTGCCAGAATTCATGCTTTGATGTTTCAACACGCACTTATTCAAAGTAGCTGAAGTTAACATTTTATGTATTTGTGTTTGTAATTATTATGGACTTCTCTTATATGAATTAAGTAGAAAAATTTGTCTTTTGTGATTCTGCTTTAACCCTATGAAATATTTCAGAATAAATTTAAGAATACATATAATTCATTCTGAATTTGTTGAAAAAGGATGAAATCTATGATGAGAAAACCACCTTTGTTAATTCCACAAACTTTCTTACGCTGGCACGACGCGCGTTTCACCACACTGTGGCATAATCATGTGCGTGTCACATGAGTATGCCACAGTGTGGTGAAATGCACGTCGTGCCAGCGTAAGAAAGTTTGTGGAATTAACAAAGGTGGTTTTCTCATCATGGATATCCATAATTTCCACGAGGTCAGGCCTGAGATAATCAGTTTTAAGGATGAAATGTTTGCCCTCCCCAGGTTTTTCTGTGACCCAGTAGTACATAAAATATTTCATCAAGATAAGCATATACCGTATTTACTCGTGTAAGCCGCGCACCTTTTTTCCGAAAATGCCGGTGAAAAAATGGGGGTGCGCGGCTTACACGAATCCTCTAGATTTTCATGTAAGCCGCGCACCATTTTACTTTAAACTCCTGTCGTTAGTTTCTCCAAAGTGAATACAGTAAGTCCTCGCCTTACGATCATCTGACTTACGAACATACATATTCAATCAAAAAATTCAAACGTGTGAAGTAATGTCAAATTTGACGCCACCGGATAAGTTATTTTGCCGTTGCAGCTGGCGGTGTGGCGTGCAGCAACTCGCGGATTGGTACTACCCCTCTTTGCCGCGACGAATTTTAACAATATATCTCGATATATCAATTTGCAATGTTAATTGTTTACTTGCGTCATACATTTTTACGGATGATTCGGAAGTAAGACGAAAGCCGAAAGATGCCCTGCAAGTAGTGATGTATTTGGAGATATTGCTACTCTTTACATTTCAATGGAAATCGACTTCCATGTGTCAAGCTGCCTTCGCATCAAATAGAGGCATGATTCCATTCATTCAATCGTTTTGTGATAATAATTATTATCTGCAATACGAGGCTCTATTCAGGTTATCGTGACGAATGGTAAAATATCCTTCCCAGGGTTTGTGGAAATTGCCTTACAGGCAGTCCTTCCATCCAGCTATCCCTCTCAATCACTCAGCCGGAAACAATAAAGCTGTCAGATTTTAGGGTGATACCTCAGTCAGATCTGAACAATTGACGTGTCCAAACCGGTTTTTCCCAGAAGATCCCTCAAGAAAAAAGTTCTTCGTTCCTTATTTCTGGGCGCGACGACATTCATCTGCGAGGGACTCATTCAGCGAGAAAGAAAAGGGGGTAACCCGAGAGGATCACTCCTTCACCTTATCTGTTATTATCTACCCTCGCCCAATTTCGCTTTTACCCAGGTGGCTTTCACTAGTGGGGGAGGGGTTGGACCGCCTTTCAGGGGCCTCGGCAGCCAACACTAGATTGATACGGCCGATACTCGAACGAGGGAGCCGTTATTTCGGTCGATTCAAATTGTACCCTTACCCCGGTGGTAGTTGTGCGGTTGACTTCGCACTCCTTCATGATTTTTCCACAACCTGAAATTATGTTGCGTAGCGCCCGAGTGAGCTTTGAAACGCATCGCCACATCAATGGGATAAATAACGTAGTGCATCGGCGCATGCAAAGAGAGAATCGGAACTCTAATCTGTTTCTACTTCCTTTTATAGGAAGCATCATTCACTTATGGAAGTGGATACCACGCCAGGAAATCCATTTTCAGACCGTTGACTTTTACATCGCCATGCTAATAGATAAAGAAATTCTGTTTTCACCGTTTGGCGCAGGAAGGATGTTGCTAGAACTTATTTCATAGAGCTTGATACATACTTGTGCGTACTTGATATCAACCACATCGGAGAAAAAATTAGTTAACTTGCCTAAAATCGATCATTTCGCGGAAATGCTACTCGGCTATGAGAAGTGATACGAAAATGAGCTTTAATATAAGTTCTAGCTGCATCGTTTATCTTTTAATGCGGATACTCCTCAAGTTAGTACGTAAGTTTAATACAATTACTATAGTCGTGTAAAGCAAAGAGGGTCTCCAGGGGTTTTTTCCGCAGGCCTTCACGCCGAGCGCTGGCGCTTCCGGCAGTCCAGCGAACGGCTACGCGTCCTTGGCCCGCCTCTTCCTCTTCCTCTTCCCTCCACCACTCTCTGTCCCCCCACCCTCGCCTCGGCGCTCATAGTTAGGGGGTCGGAGTAAAGCAATATTTTTTCTCGAGTCAGCATCACATTTCATCAAAAGTATCACATTTCACTCATCGGTTTCCCACGCCCTAACTTCGCAGGTGGCTTCCAAAAGTAGGGGGGAGGGGGTGGGGCGTTGCCCGCTGGGAGTCACTTATCAGCTATGACGACGAACCAAACGTATCACATTTCAGGCATCTATCAGTTACGGACGGCATTCTGCTTTTATTTGTTGATTCGCCGATGGATTTCCGTAATCGAATGATCATGGGTTGAAATTGTATATAATTCTGCAATTATTTTAGCTTGATATTTCATTTCGAACAGATGCCATTTTTAGAGCTGGATGATGTGATTGTATACAACTGTGATTATTGTGTGATGTTAGGAGAAAAATATGCACCATAAAACGGGCTGTGTATGGTGACGATATTAAAACGTAACGCATTAAATTCATGAGAAAGATGTACTTCAACACTTAACTTTGGCACAGAATTTCTATTAAAGAACGTGCAATCACGTTATGACAAAATGATGCAGGCTCAAGGGGAAAAAATTGATTTTTTGAAAAAAATATTTTTTTTCCTCACGAGCCTGCCCGAAAATGGGGGTGCGCGGGATACACGAGGGCGCGGCTTACACAAGTAAATACGGTATATGTTTATTGATTGAATGAGACCATGGCTAGAATTGCACTGCAATTTCCTCGTAATGATTGCCATATATCGAATTTCTCTTTGTAACTGGTAAATAATTGAGTGTACATATGTATTAAGTTTTAGAGTGGTTCACTAGATATTCTATTTTGGCTGCTCCCAATTTGAATATGATATGTCTGTCAGTGGTAAAATTTTGATTAGCTGTTGTTCAATTGATTACAGATCCATTTGTGTTTGGGACATGTATGAGAGAGGAGGTTCTTATGTTGAAATCCCTTTCCTGGAGAGGGGCTCCAAAAAGGCTCTTTGCCCCATGTTTACCACTCATGGCAAGTACTATGTTTAAGTTGTTAAGTTACTATTTGCAAACAATGAATGTATATTATTCCTTGAGGAGGAGAAAAAACTTACAGGTTTGCCACATCTTCCAGGTTCTTAGTTTCTCACAGGTTCTCAGTTCACAAAACAGTTGATTGGCAGTCTTATTGATGTCTAATTACAACCTCTTCTGCTTCCTATACAATTACAATGCATGGGAAAATGTGTTCTTGATTTGTTCTATAATGCTAAAAATGGAATGCACCTATATGTGCTTAGTGGATGCTGGATACTCCAGTCATTTGTTAATGCATTAAAAAATCCACTTTTGATAGTGCAGTAAGTCCTCGACTTAAGCAATTAATTCGTCCCAAAAATTTCCGCGTAAGTAGAAATCCACGTAAGTTGAAACACTACAACTTACCTATTCATTTTTGAACCATTAGCCACTTTAACTGAGATTGGCGGCATCGGCGACGATTAGAGAAAAATGCCATCTTTTGAGAGGCCGTTAAGTTAACATAATATGACAATTCCAAGAGCCGTGCCGAAATTTACGAGAGTTACACAAATTCAATCTTTATTTCACTGGATATTTAAATCTAAAATAAGTACAAATACGCAAAACATGAATATATTTAAAATTTGTTAAAACTATCATACTCATGTGAATGCCTGTTCATCTTTGGAAAAAGTTCTTAATAAATACGTGTACGCTCTTTAATTTGACTTTTATCAAGTAAAATTACATTCTAACTGTTGACTCATTAATCCCATAAGCACGTGCAATTTCAACAAACTTTTCACATTTGTCATGTCTCTTAATAATTTCCAGTTTTGTTTTGAAACTTATAGCCTGCGTTTTCTTTTTGCCACTCGTAGATATCTCACCACTCTTATGTTTCTCAGCCATTATGAGGGTTCACATCCAAAACAAACGCAAAAGACGATTTTCATGATTTTATGAGAAAGCTTTCTCGAACTAGATAAATTAGGATCCCAATGATCAAATCACAACGGAAACACAAGTTCCTCTGTCTGCTGTACGAACATGTTCTTTTTTTACCATGATGGATAACAGGTTTCATCTATGGAGTAGATAATTAACTATGTGTCGCGGGAAGGTCCTACTACGCCGAAAAAAGATGTTGATGCTGTGTAAGGCCGGCGAAGGGATCACGTTTCATTCGCTACGACAGATATGTGGCAACAGTTCATCTACATCTACATATTACCCCGCAAGCCGCCTCAATAGGCGTGTGGCGGGGGGTGTTAGGACACCAGCCATTTACATATAAAATGGACACGCTCTAATGAAATTAGGCCTAGCATTTATTATAGCCCCTTATTGTTCGGGGGAAAAACGAATTCCCATACCTATCCGTTCGGCAAAATATCTCTCTTAATTTATCGTTTCTGTCGGACCTGGAAATATAGTGGGGTTCTAATAGGATGTTCTCCGTGTCGCTCTGAAAGATATCTATTCTCAATTGTTCAAGCAATCTAAGCCTAGCGCACATCCTCCGAGTCTCTAGCGGCTCCGAGCCTAATTCGTTTAACATCTGTGTAACGCTGTCTGTACGCCCGTAGCTGTTTTTGACGAATCGCGCAGCTTTCCTTTGTATTTTATTAAGTTCCCGGACTAAGTCTTTCTGCACCGGATCCCATATGCTTGCTGCATATTCAAGGTGTTGCCAGACGAGTGCGAAATAGCACCTCTCTTTTACTTTTTCATCCGAAAATATTCCCACAATACGCTTGACGAATCCTAGCTTCTTCAGAGCTCTGCCACAAATATTTCTTATATGTGCTCCCCACGATAGGTCCGAAGTTATCGTAACTCCTAGATACTTCACTTCATCTGTCGCCTTTATGTTAACACCATCCACAGCATATACATCCCTATTGAAAATGCCCCACTGGTTTCCTATAGGAATTATGTGAATTCCTATAGGAATTACAGTTTCCTACAGGAACGATGAAGCTTCCTATAGGAACAATAAATTTCCTATAGGTACAAGAAAGTTTCCTATAGGAACGAGAAATTTTCCTATAGGAATGATAAAGTTTCCTATAGGACGAATATTTTCCTATAGGAACGAGGATATTCCTATAGGAAGAATATTTTCCTATAGGAACAAGAAATTTCCTATAGGAACAAAAAATATTCCTATAGGAATGAGAAATTTTCCTATAGGACGAATATTTTCCTATAGGAACGAGGAGTTTTCCTATAGGACGAATATTTTCCTATAGGAACAAGAAATTTCCTATAGGAACAAAAAATTTTCCTATAGGAATGAGAAATTTTCCCATAGGACGAATATTTTCCTATAGGAACGAGAAATTTCCTATAGGAACGAGAAATTTTCCTATAGGACGAATATTTTCCTATAGGAACGAGAAATATTCCTATTGGACGAATATTTTCCTATAGGAACGAGAAATTTCCTATAGCACGACTATTTTCCTATAGGAATGAGAAAATAACCCTCTTATAGTTATGAGAAATTTTCCTATAGCATGAATATTTGACAATGGAAAAAGGTTTCCTATAGGAATTAGCAATATTTCTATAGAACAAATATTTATTATAGGTACATTAAGAATGTTTCCCATAGTGCGAAAAATTCTAATTAATTCGAAATTAAAAAAAGAAAACATTTCATTTTATCAATGGTCCTGCATTCTCACAAATATAATGCATACATCACCATACAAGACAAGTTTTTACAATATTTCATTTATAATTAAGACATTATTGTCAATAAAAAAATTTTAAGAAAAAGTTAGAAATTCATTAAAAAATGGTTCACCGGTATGGAACTCACATAGTCAGTTCCATTCCAATTCCAGTGTAACGCAAACTATATCTGGCATAACACATGAAGTTCTTCTCCCTTTGTCATAGTCCGGCGTTTTACACGGGGCACGTACAATCTGATGTAAGTACAAACGTGCATTTCAAATTGCATGGTGTCGTGTTTACACGATGCTTTACCCGCGCGGGTAGATGCGTGAATACAATCACCATCAAATTTTCACCGTGTAAACACTCCAAATTGCGCAAATGCGTGGACAGAAAATAGCTCGTTCTAATTTGGTGAATGTGTTCACGCATCTGTCCAGCCACGTACTTGCGCGGGTAAATGCATCGTGTAAACACGGTAAGCCATGAATTGCAAGAACGCATGCGTGAATGCATGAACGCGAGGTAGCAAAATAGCTTCTGCTCTAATTCGAAAATGATTGCACGCCCGATTGAGAAAAAATGCAGTTTGAAGTTGTGCAATTTCGTGCCCGAGTAAAACGGCCTTATGACTCTGTAGGTGTGCAGCAATCCTATTTCGAAATTAAAAAAACTCATCCTCTCTCTTCTATCAATCATTAAAATTAGTTGAGAGAGCATTAGTTGAGAAAGGATTTAAAAAAATCAATTCTCTCTCAACTAATACCAAAGTTATACTTATGAGATCGCTCACTCTTCAAATCAGTCAGTTGGTGTAGTGGTCAGAGTCGGCGACTCATGTACTGAAGATCCCCCGATCTAATCCTAACGGTGGCGTTTTTTTTTAAGGTTATGTATATTAGACTATTTTCCAATGGGAAAATTATTTCCTATAGGAAAATTATTTCCTATAGGAAAATTATTTCCTATAGGAAATTTCCAACAGGAAAATTATTTCCTATAGGAAAATTATTTCCTATAGGAAAAAATTTCCTATAGGAAAATTTCGAGTTCCCATTGTCAAATTACTGTGGGAAAAAAAATTTCCTATAGGGCATTTTCAATAGGGATGTGAATAGTTGGACGACCTCCGCAAGAAATGTACCACCGTGCATTTGCTCAGATTAAGTTCGAGTCCCCACTCTTGGCTCCACACATGAACGTTGTTTAAATCCGATGATAGAGTTTCAAAGTCAGAGTGATCACTAATTTCACGATAGATGACAGCGTCATCGGCAAATAGACGTATTTTACTGCTAATTCGAGAGCATAGATCATTTATGCATATAATGAACAAAAGTAAAGTTAGAACAAAACAAAAGTTAGTAAAGATCAAACACATAGATTCTTATGGAGCTGGCCATGCTTGCGACCAGCGACAGATTTGAATGGGCTGCTTGTCGTGTTTATGGCAAGACACGAGAAATAGCCGACGTACCCTCCTCATACCGAGGACTGGTGGACGTGTCGCTGCTTATTGTGCTGTGGTAGTAGAGGGTGTTCCGAATGCCCGAATTTGGCATCAACTCTTGCACGCTTGACATTGAGTCGCGGGTCATCACCCAGTGTATCTGTCGCAGCAACAGAAACGTGGAGAAAATTCGAGAATTTCACCGGCCTAACTGAGAATGTGCATAACTCCGGATCCGTTTCACTCAGATCCATGTAAGTCGAGGGCTTACTGTAGTGAATTAGTGTTTTCTTTGATTATTGATGATTTCAGCATTTTTGGGTTATCGTTATTTGATATAAAGTGTCCTTCATATGAAAATGATAGCTAATGATGGAAATTAAATTCCACTCCCAGCAATGCTTAATTTTGGCAATCCAGCGGGCAATGGTGTTTTCATAGTGGCTGTGCATTGTTCTTGAATAAAATTACTTTTAATGTTGGACAAGTTTACTATTATGTATTTATAGACTGAGGTTGTTTTTTGAAATGCTGTAGCTTGCTACCATAAAATGATTTTTGTTTAATGTGGTAGTTTAACTCATAGAAATCTAATGATGAGTGGCTGAACCAGTTCCCTTGGGAAGATGAAAGATAAAACATATTTACATATTTTATCTGTATATTTAAAATGTCCTTATTTACATGTATGGGTGCAGACATTCCCAGCGAATGATGTAAATGAAGAGCTCTTGGTTTCACTCCAGGTCTGATTCTCCATGGTTCCGACGTTTCGACAAGCAACTCTCCCATTGTCTTCAGGGATCCAAGAATCCAATGCCAATTTTTCACTTTGCCCACTTAATATTCACTGTGCGGGTGGTCAGGTAGTCTCTGATTGGTACCATGCTACATATTTTTCTTTGGCACCAACTCCTCCTGTCTCATCTGTGTTCTCTGGCTTTCTGTCTGGTGAAATAATACTAAGTTTTACTGAGCCTGTTGCCGGTGTCCCTATTGAAATTATTACGGTGAAGTCAGATCTGTATAGCTTCCTTTACAATACAATCTCAGTAACCTTAGGATTTTTTACAGGAGTCGAGCCTCTTCGCAGTGGATGGAGTGATTCTTGTGTACACTAGGCTTGGCTATTGCCAACTTATCCAGTAGGGTGCGGCCTATTTTTCGAAAATCGGAAAAGCTAAAAGTTCCACCCATCAAAACATTCATTTTGATGAAAAAACACATGCGTGAAATTTTTGTTGAGTTGCGATATCGTTAACACGTGCCGCATGGGGTCTGAAATACCCCACTCAAAAAAATGGAAATTTCGCATCATAACAACTTCTATGTTCTTGAACAAAAAGTGACAATTCCAAGTCTTTGGTAAAAGTTCTGCAAAAATCTTTCAACAATTTAACCTTCACCTTTAATTTAAGTTCACCTGTCCGTAGACCCCCCTGTAAGCGGCTCTCGACGACACCTTTGCAGGAGTATTTTTGCGACGCATTCGGAGGAGATATACCCCAAACAAACATTCAAAGATATGGTGTCGGCAAGGCAACCATAGCAATTACTTTTTTTAAATAAGTGCTGAACCTGTACTGCGGCGCCATTCTTAATCCCTTGAAAAGAATACAACATTGGTATTACTTATCAGTTGCATCATTATAACTGAAAACATCAGGAAAAGGAAAATAAACCAACCCTTGTTAGCGCTGGTTGTATCAAATGCAATTGCTTTAACATTATTGGAAATGTTCCATTGTATCACTATATTAAAAGCTGCTATTGATATGGCTTTTCCGCTTCCATTCGGAAGCTCTAGGGCTGCAAGCATTTTATTGGTTCTGACACCTGTAACAACTATTGCTAATCTCTCTTTGGTGTCATTACTAACAAGAAATGCCATTTACCATTTTACCATCCCAATGCAAAGTCAGTATAGGGTCCGGGGAAAATGACTCTCTCACTTTCTCCGCTGAACTAGCCCTGTGCTTATCCCGTTGTCTCCGAATAGTACTTTCATTTATGTTTGTTTGGGGTATATCTCCTCCGAATGCGTCGCAAAAATACTCCTGCAAAGGTGTCGTCGAGAGCCGCTTACAGGGGGGTCTACGGACAGGTGAACTTAAATTAAAGGTGAAGGTTAAATTGTTGAAAGATTTTTGCAGAACTTTTACCAAAGACTTGGAATTGTCACTTTTTGTTCAAGAACATAGAAGAAGGGTGCCAGATGTAAGGAAGACAACTTTAATAAAAACGTATAGATAAGTATTGGTATCTGAAACTCCTTGTATTTTTCATTTTCATTAGTGCACTGTCCTTCAGATTGCTGTTTGATTTTTCTAGCTATACAGATTTCTTTTAAATGAAGATGACTGATTTGGAATTTTTATGACCGAGTTAATAATAAATTGAAATAATTACTAAACACCATGTTCTTCGCCATAACCAGTGAATGAGTGCTCCAGAACTATGTAATTACCACGAGACACCGTAGCAGTTGCGGTGTCGTCGTGGGCCGCTTAGAGGGGGGGTCTACGGACAGGTGAACTCGTCCGCGCCTGCGCGCGGTGCGGTGCCCCCTAATTAGCATTTCGAGCTCGCTTCGCCCTTCTGCATCTCCTAAACGGCTAAAGCTAGGTAAAATATAATGAAATTTTAGCACTTAAGGGTCGTAAAATCATAGATTTACTCTAAAACCAGTTATTATGATGCGAAATTTCCATTTTTTTGAGTGGGGTATTTCAGACCCCATGCGGCACGTGTTAACGATATCGCAACTCAACAAAAATTTCACGCATGTGTTTTTTCATCAAAATGAATGTTTTGATGGGTGGAACTTTTAGCTTTTCCGATTTTCGAAAAATAAGCTGCACCCTATTGTCCAGTTGACCCAATCAGAGGTCCCTGCAGTGTTCTTTAATTCTGGTTTTGGTTGCCCTGCATGTCTCTCCATTGTAGATTTCCTATTGCAATCAGAGACTACTTGACCACTCGGTGTGGTGAATATAAGGTGGACTAAGTGTTAAATTGGCATTAGATTCTTTGATCCCTGAAGACTATGGGTGAGTCGCTTGTCAAAATGTCGGAGGCTATGGAGAATCTGACCTGGTGTGAAAACAGAGAGCTCTTCATTCACATGCATAATTTGCTTTAGAGTGCCTTTCCAGATGTCAAATAACCAAATCTCTATTCACCAAAGACGGTGTAATTCACCATGAAAAAATCATTTGACTTGACCGGGATTCGAACCCGGATCTCCCAATTGCCGGTCAGGTGTGTTAGCCAGTTACGCCACTAAGCCATCTTAATTCAAGTCAAAATTCAGCTGGGGGTTTGTACGAACAAGATGTTCTCATCCCCAGTCTACATTGTAGCACAGGAGACGTGCGTGTGACTGCATACCACATCATTTGTTAATACAATGATTGGCATTTGTCAAGGTGTCGTTCCAAAGTGACAATGTTGGGTTTATTCTCCGCGGCTGTGGCATATCATGCACGACCACGTCTCCTGTGCTACAATGTAGACTGGGGACGAGAAGATCTTGTTCATATAAACCCCCTGCTGAAATTCACCTTGAATTAAGATGGCTTGGTGGTGTAACTGGCTTACACACCTGACTGGCAATTGGGAGATCCGGGTTCGAATCCCGGTCAAGTCAAATAAATTTTCATGGCTAATTTCACCATCTTTGGTGTATAACTTCGCACCCGTGCACGTGACTGCTTACCACATCATTTGTTTCTGCAATGATTGGAAATTTAACCAAATCTCTCTTCATTTACCCTCAAAAGGAGATGAAACTCACCTTGGAAGAATTGTTGGCTTGGAACCAATCTTGGGTTCGGAATTTGGTGATGTGGATGGAGAGAAAACAAGTTCCAGCCGGGCAAAAATTGCAAACCAGGTACATGCTTGATGAGTGAAAGGTTAAATTTTGCATTCCCATCTATTCCATCATTTATGTTGTGGGATAAATTTTAAACTTGAGCTTTTATCTCATGACAAAGAATGAACTTTGAAACATGGATGAGTGCATATAAAAAAAACTTACTAATGGTAACTCTGATGGCACTAAGGGTCAATTTATTTATATTTAAATTTAGTTTTTCAGAGCTTAGTCCGATAAACACATTAATTTTTCCAAAATCTCTCAACAATCCTCCATTTTTTTTAACAAACCCCTTACAACTATTAAGCAAAACTAAAAACAATTAACAAAATTACCTCCTCTATGAACACATGAATTTAGTTTTTAAATAAATACAGTAAAACCTCGTTAATTTGAAATTCAAGGGACCAAAAAATTTTGACTTAGAATTATCCGGTTCAAACTAAACGTACTTTCCAAAAATTTACGAAAAAGATCCAGTATTTTCCGAGATAATCACCGTACTGCTATATTTTTTTATACAAAGGCAAAGAATATGCAGTAAAATGAAGAGTTAATGGACGAAATTCTTCACGTTTATCAGATTCAAGTTAAAGTTGGAGAAGTATGCACTATCAGACGCGATCATGTGGAAAATAAAAACAAAATGAATGATTACGGGCATGTGTCCAGTAATATAACAAAAGCTGTATTTTCCAGGTCACCAAAATTTTTGCCATAGACCTTTAAATTTACCGGCCTGCTCTCAGCCCATTTCCCCCAAGACTTTTCTACGATGAAGAACTGCTGCAGCATCATCCTTGCCTGCCAGAAGTCCCTTATCAGCTACAACCGCAAACCAGAAGTATCATATTTCATTCATCGCCTCCCCATGCCCTAACTTCTCAGGTGGCTTCCAAGAGGGAGGGACTTGGGAGAGGGGAGAGAGGGGTAGGGGTGCAGTATCACGTCAAGTTCGGCGATGAACCGAGAATCCCTTAGCCCTCTGAAAGAAGCATGAGGGAACCCAAGAAAATAATCGCTGATGCAGTGTCCGACAGACACCACCCAGAAGTAGTCCCTATGTAAATTTGATTGTTTAAGGCTTGACTTTGTGGAAGTGATAGATATCCATTTTGAATAAAAAAAACTTTGTACTTTTCCACACTTTAAAGTGTGGAAAAGTTCAAAATTTTTTATTCAAAATGGATAGCCCCTATTTCTTCTGCCTTCCTTACCTCGTGATTCACATTCGAGTTTGGGGGAGATGGGACAAGAGGGGATGGAAAAAGCTTAAACAAAGCTGAGAACCATGATTCGTCAGCAATTCGGGGCAAGCAAAAGAATTTGGGGAAGCACGCGAAGCGAGATAGGAGGAGCGGCTACCAAACAATGAAAGTGGTTACGCAGGTAAAATGGGTAAAGGATATCACACCATCTGGAAAATACTACTCTACCAAGCCTGGCGATCCTACAGTCATCACTCGTGGAGGGGAGGCTCAGAAGAAAGAGAGGGGAAGGCATTAGTTATGGCACGAGAGCCCCGAAAAAAAGTTAGTGATGGAGTGGCTGAGATGTGTATGTACTCAAGGGATATTTGATTGGGGGTAAACAGCTGCTGGTGCACAGGGCACCATAAGCATGAACAAATGTTCAAAATGCTTGGCAACACTTAGAAGTAACTTATGTTCAAGAAAGCGATACCAATTAAATCACAATGACTTTGAAATAAGCACTAAGTAACCATCGACGTGCGCTGCCATGGTGAATCATTTAGAAATAAACGATACGTTGGGGCGTCACGGGACGAAGTTCGACTTCGAATTACATATTAAGCGTGTTTTGACTTATCCATACCATCAAGTACGCAATTTCCTATACCGTTTGCCTGGGACTGCTCGCAACTTCGAATTAAGAGGGTTCGAACTAATGGGGGTTTATTGTACATGTACAAGTAGAAGAAAAAGTGAATGAATAAAATTTTTTTTGGTAATCATGATAAGTTGTTATTCATGAGGTAGAGAATGTTTTTACAGTTATGTATTATGTTGCTTTTTGTGTCATGCATATTTAGAATTCATACATCAGTGAGTGATGCAATTTATATATAAGCTTGTTATGGAAAAAGAATTTTTATAACTTTTGACGCATGCGTTTAATTTGAAATTGATTTGAAGTTGAATTATGTACCAAATAAGTGTGCAGTAGACAAATTTTTATATTTGATCTACATCATATACTACCCTGTTTGTACATGAAGATTTTCTGATTGCATGAATAACATAAATATTCCTATTTATAAATTATATAGAATAAACTAAGTGCTCTTTGTTTATTCGGTGATTTTCTAAAACAATTGGAATCTGCTTGGTGTGGTGGCTTGAGTACTGGTTTCCCATCCCAAGGGCCCAGGTTCAATCCCTTGGCGCCTATTGTTAAGAGCTCAATGCTTTTGTTCAATGCTGACACCAGGTTTCTCTCCACCCTTTCTCCATTCCCCAATAATCCTTCCCCTACCAACCAACCCACCAGTCCTTAATGGCACAAATGATCTCAGCTGTCGGTCTCCTCCCCAGCTCAATAAAACAAAAAAACTAAAATAATTGTATGTTTATGTTAGCTTATGTGCTCTAGAGGATACTGATGAAGATATTCAGTTTCTTATGAAATGAAGTATTTTTGTAAATAAATTAGTGGGAAAAAATGGTGAAAAATGAACAAACCAATGAATGAAATAAACAAAAAAATGAAAACAATGAGGTCTAAAAAGCATAGCATAATATCACAGAAAATGAACGTGGACTTGTTTGCTTGGCATACATGCTCCCATTGTGAATATAGTTCCAAATGACTTGCCTTCTCTTTGTGTTATAAATTCATGAAAACCTTCTCCTTGTACTGAACCTGTCCTAAAAAAGGAGTCAAAACTAGTAAGTGATTTGTTAATTGATGACTTTAAAAAATTCAAGTTGCACTCTGTAAAAATGATATGCAGATTGACCTTAGTTTCCTTTTAGTGAAGTCTGTTCAAGTTATCTACTGGGTCAAACTACATTTCTGCCTATGTTTCCATTTACAAGTCATCCATTTTCACCAGAGCTGCGTCATTCAGCCCTGATGACAATGGATGACTTGCACATCAAAATGTTAGGTAGAAATGTAGAGTTTGACCCGGCAGAGAACCCAAACAGACTTCACTCACAGCAAATGACAGGAAAGCATAAGATATTTCTAGATTTTCTCTGATTAATTTGTTGCCTAATTTACAAAATTATACTTTTGCTGTGTTTATAAGAGGAAGAAGTAGTCTGTGATTTTTCTAAAATAATCTATGCTTGTGTGTTAATATGAAAATGTTATTCTTAATAGGTCTGCAGCCTGGATGAGTGGGGTGTTATTCTTGTTTGGAGTGTCATTAGGAGAGGGGGCAGTAAAAAGGTTGGGTGGGTTAGCATAGTGCCCAGCATGAAAGTGTGCCTTGCTGAAACCAACTGGAACAAATCTGAAAACTCCCTCTTCACTGACTGCGAGAGTTCTCTAAGTGAAAGGTATTTATTTCCAGCTACTTTCTACATGGTTCTCATCACCTTTTAAGTGTGATCTCAATGAAATGATATGTTGGTCTTATAATGTTCTTTGAATCCATTTATTGAACGGACTAATTGTCTTGTCAGTAGCTCTTCTCTATGAATTTTGTTATGCATTGCAGTGTGTATAAATATGATATGTATTCTAGTGTAAATATTATGTCTCGTCACTAGCATCACCTGAGGGATAGTATGTTGGTTGGGCACAAGCCAACACCCCTCTGATTTAGCTCCCATTTATGTAATGTAAAAATCACTCCCAAGAATACTAATTTTCCCTTCATTGCTTATGGTGACCAGTAAAAAAAAGTTTCTAGAGAAAAATATCTTGAGCATCTTCACCATTGAAATATTACATGGCATGCTTCTAATGTTACACTTAATACGAATTAATTGTAAATTGTACTTAATCCAAAGAGCAAAAAATGCCATTCATCACCTTAAATAAGTTTTCAACATCCTGTGCGGATAAATTAATAAAATACATAACTTCTTTACTGTGGCCTAAAACCCCTGAATTTCACTTCTATAACAAGCTTTCCTCCTAATTAAGAGGCATTAAATGTAATTATTCATTTCAATTTAGAGCCATGGAACTCCTTGCAAAAATAAAACATTCTCTTAATGTATACAGTAAAACCCCCATACAACGAATTTGTTGGGACCAGAAAAATTACTTCGATGTAGGGGGTTTTCGATGTATGGAGGTGGTGTGCGGGTTGCATCTCCACAGGGGCATCCAAGTGTTCCGCGTGCTTTACGATGCAAGTCGAGTAAATATCTCAATCTTGCTTTATTCACCATTAAAACCTTTCCTAGAGTGATGATAAACAATTTGTATTATTTACCATCAAATACCGTGGCTATCACCGTGTTATTTTCAATCTGCGTATTTGTAATTGAAATTATTGTTTTTTTCGTCGATTCTGCTCTACGCCTCATCGCTTTCTTTAGTTTCGGTCTGAAAGTAAAGGAGTGCCAAAATTAATGCCTAAGGATTAGGTATATTTAAAGTGCTCCATAATTTTTCTGAGTATCTAGTCTATATTATTCTTAGAGTGCAATAATTTAAGTCAATATCAAATGGCAGTTTTATGCAGCAATTTTGCTTGAAAGAGCACATATTCCCATTTATACTTCCGAAATGAAACGCACTGTTGGAATCCCATTGAAATACCGGTAATGTTCGTGACCAGAATATACTAGATATCGATAAACGACGATGGAATATAGGTGGGGTGAGTTAGTTACCACGAGTAAAAACGTGGCAGTCGGCAATGCATTGAGGTCACAATGGCAATCTCAGATGATAATGCATTGACGATGCCGTTAACGCGTGTAAGAGTCGCACCCCTCTTTTTATGCGTCGAAGTTGAAGAAAAAAATTTGGGGCTTTTTTTCCTATTGCGAGGTGTTGCGGGACTAACTTCGAATTTTCGGCCATTATCAAAGCCGCTAGCGATATTCTCTTATAATTTACGCGGCATTTTGCATAGGCATGTATGGACCTCGGAGGCAAGTTTTAATGCTTGCATTGTTTATTGTCCTTTGGAATGTGTGGAGTAATTGATATTCATTAAAACAAAACAAATCCGACCTCGCTACAATTCGTGTTTAGTTGGTAAGTGTGGACAGTCACACCAAGCTCTGATTTATAAATCCGAATCCCCCCACCATTTTCCTAATGCACAAGTCATAGTCGCTGTAAGTCGCCTTTTAAAACGTGGTTAACTTTTACAAATTATATTTTGCTGTAAACGATGACGAGTGGGAATGCAAACACGTTAAATTCAAAATACCCCAGCGTCAGCCGCGTAAAAAACGAACGATAAGGCGTAGATACGAAATCAAAACTTGAAAAAAGTCAAACTTTGAAAGAAATCATAACTTTCTATGGAATTTAAAGCAGTTAATATTTCAATATGGTCCAACAAAAATCTTCAATGAATGACAAAATAAAAAAAATCATGATTTAGGTACATACATAAAAACGGCTGACTTACTAGTGAGACGGGCGTCGCAGTACGGTGGCACGCGCGCGCATGTCCTGTCACAGCTCGTAGATTTTCCCCGAAAAGACCTTCTGTCCCTATTGGTATGAATAGTGCAACCTTATCCTTCCTCCATCTTCTAATGCACGATTCCGGCACATCATGCCTTAGTCCGGCAGCGCGGTTTCCTAATCCTCAGCGTCTTTGATGACTTAAAGCGCTTTAATTTTTTCAACTACCGTGAAAGACCACAACTTTTTGCCCTTGTTCATTTTGGAACAACACTGACCTATATTGACGCATGCACAAATGTTAATAGTCACAGAATTCTCTCAGTTGAGCTTAAGGCAGGTGCATACAGTCACTCAAAGTTGTCTGGTGACAGAAAATGAGAAAGTTAGGGGGGTGGAAAATTCCAGTGCTTGCACTTGTCGCGCGGCCAATCGCTGTCCCCCAATTGCACCCCACACGCTTGCCTTGTCAAACAACAAGTTTTTAAAGTTATTAGGCAACTGCATCCCCCGTAAACAAGCGAGCGAATGATACCCTCCCCTTGATGACTCACGCTAAGCACAAAGGTCACTCAGCTCTCGAGGGACTTGCCCCGGGCACGATACGAGCGGCGCGAGCCGCGGCCACGATACGAGCGGTGGTAGGCAAGCGATAGAGTGGCAACGATGAGTTTTATGTTCCTAATGTTTGACATGGACCACACTCGAACCCAGCCGTGATAGACGTGAGTGGCATAGGTGCCGCTCGCCACCAATCCCAGATATTAAATATTTCTTGTGCCGTTCTTCTCATTCTGTGGTAAAATGTCGGCCGAGAACGTTCTGTCTTCTGACAGTATGTACTGCCATTTCAGATTCTGAACTTATCTTAGGATGAATCACTGCTCGTTTCGTGGCCACTACCACCCTGCCGCGTTATTTCTCTGCAGCCCACCGCTCATATCGTGACCAAGGATCGAAGGCTGGCAGATAAAAAATTCGTGTCAGAGGCGCACCCTCATTTTCGGCTGCGATTTCTGGGAAAAAAGGTATCCTCAAGCAATCGAGCAAATATTAGGGCGATCTCGAGCAAACTTGCCGGTTAACAGACCACATCCATCAAGGTTAAGACGGCAATAGCAATATTTGGATAGAGAAGAGAGGTTACTCCAGATTTTCCTTTGGGATGGGGACAGAGTAGATAAAATTGGCTCTCATTGGTTGAACACCAACCAATGAAGTTTTGAATACTTCGCCCTCCTAATGAGGGGAGTGTCCGATAAACGGGTCGCAGATCTCGATGAAAATTCGTATGCTTATAGAACTCCGAATGCTTTTCACGAATCACTCCACACATGGGCGTATAAATCCAATAGTTAACAAAAAAGGTGTTTAAACATATATAGATGTTATAAAATCCCTATTTATCAGCCTACGGCATCAAGGGTGTGGTCCATTGATTAGCGTACGGGGCTGCGGTGCAGAGGGACCATGTTCGATTCCCGTCGGCGACAAATTTTTCATGCTTACTTTCTTGGTTTTTCCTTTCTGGAATTCTGTTAAAATCTAATTTTTACTTTTTTATTCAAAGTTTTTTTTAACGAGTGGAAATATTTTTCTTTTGCGAATAACATAGGACTTATTTTTTTTTCTTTCCCGCAAAATTTCTTTGTTTCCCCATTCTTTCACCACGCAAACTTGATTTGTTCCTTCATTTGCAAGACCTCCTGTTGATATCATAATTATACAATAATGAAAATAATCTGCAAGTGGTCACTCGCCATTTAAAACACGAGCCTTTATCGACGAGCCTTATTACAATGTATTTATTTGTACGTCTTTAGATCGCGAAATGGTGATTCGATTACAGAAATTAGTAGATAAGCCTATCACATTTTCCCCTCCTTTTTTCAAAGCACAACAATACAAGAAAACGGGGATCTTTGATCGTGGGTCTTATAAATAATGATGTAACAATTATTTAGACTATTTTATAATTATAATATCAACAGGAGGTCTTGCAAATGAAGGAACAAATGAAGTTTGCGTGCTGAAAGAATGGGGAAACAAAGAAATTACGTTGACTTCGCGGGAAAGAAAAAAAATAAGCCCATTGGTATTCGCGAAAAAAATATTTCCACTCGTTAAAAAAAACTTTGAATAGAAAAGTAAAGATTAAATTTTAACATATAATTCCACGAAGGAAAAACAAAGAAAATAAGCATGAAAAAATTTATCGCCGACTGCCTCTCCCAAAATAAAATCGGATTCCGAAAGGTAATTTGAAACCATGGAGCTCCTCCCATTCAGGGGTCCCGGGAATGTAACCCAATATGGGAAAGTAATCTGATACGATTTAAAAAGGGAAAATTGAGCTCCATCCTCACCACCTGCACCTTCGCAAAAGAGGTGGGGCGGATGAGTGAGAGTGGAGAATAGCCCCCCTGATCTGATCTTTTCAGAGTATTTTTCTGTATTGGGTTACATCTGGCCGGCTGGAACTGACTGGTATTCCCCCTCCCCTCTTGGTGCATTACTCGTCCACCCAACTATCACCCGGCTCAGCTAACGCGGAGCGGAGCTTTGGCTTCCCTTACACGTTTTTTATTGTGGGAACCATCAGAGTTGCTGGTTCCCACCATAATAAACGTGTAAACGAGCCTTCACCGAGCGAGAGCGTCAAGTTTCCTTCATGCCCTCTGCTCTGTAGGTCTCGGATGTAAACATTTTCGAAGCCCGGAGCGGAAGGGTTAAGACGCGGTACTCTCCGCTGCGGTTCAACTTCCTGCTCATTACGTAAATGTCTATGGAAAAATTACCTGTAAATGAAGAATGCTACGTTTTTTTTCTCAATAATTCGTTCTAGAGGGGCACTTTTCATGTTTTGGGCCCAAGCGCAGACTTCGATGTACGGAGTTTTCGTAGTTAGAGAGGTTCGTTACGGGAGGTTTTTTTTGCGTGTATTGTCCATTGGAAGGGTCCGGGACCGAGCCAATGACTTCCAAATAGGGAGTTTTCCTTAAAATTTCGCTGTATGGGTGTTCGTTGTATGGGGGTTTTACTGTTATATGCAAGATGGGTCTAAGTGATGTACCACCTATACATGCTCTGTCTTCTGTTTGTGAATTTCTATGACTTGATGGTTCCTATACCTTTGTGTATCAGTCCTTCGATAATAAATATTATTATTGCGCTTAGTAGCTGCTAATTGTATGCTCTTTTTTAGGCTTTCAGGTGAAGTGAATGATGTTTCCTTGTGGAATGCCCTTGCTGTTGACTCTGACTGGATCCTGGCTGCTTCTGATACAGGAAGTGTGGTCTGTCTTCCTGTTGATGGTGAACAGAGGTCAATGAAAGTGTACCCAGGCTCGAAGGGTAGTTGGTGAACTATCTGTTCATTCCTTCATTTATTAATCATAGCTATCTCAGAATCTCTAATTGAGATTTAGTGTTGAATGATGTCATTACATTGTGCTTGTCTGCTGGAATTTATTTAAATATTATCGATTTGGACATTGTGCCTTTAATTTTGTAATAATGAATGTAGTGAATATTTTAACTGAAAATGTTCATGTTCTATTCAGAGGTTACCCTTCTCTACTGAGAAGTCTGCATGCTTTCCTGCTATCATGTTATTGAAATAAGTGTGTTAGTTAATTTATATCATCCAAATCATCGATTATCCCCTGCATTTTGCTCCCAAATAACTATAGTATTTATTCATAATGAATAAAGACACTTGGTAAGCTTCCACAGATTTATTTATTTGACACGACGCGTTTCACCACACTGTGGCATAATCATGTGCAGGGTTCTTCGAACTGCTCGAACAGTCGGGCGTGTACAAGCTGGAATGTAATACACCGGGATGCAGTGCAGTGTACGTCGGTCAGACTGGTCGAGCGCTTAAAACAAAGCCAGGGAGCATGGAAGATGTTTCAGATTGGAGGATACATCCTCCAATTTTGCCAAACATCTGCTGGAAGACGGCCACAGGAGTGATTTCATCCCCAAGCTGCTTCATAGGGTAGATAAAGGGTGGAAAATGGACGTTTTGGAGACAATGGAAATTGTGAAGCACCAGAAGTGCAATGACACAAAACTATGTATTGACATCCTTTTTCACAACCTTTCTCCTTTATTGGCCACAAAATATTTCCCAGACTAAAGCCCCCCCCCCCACCCCCTCCCCCACCCTCCGACCCTTAACCGTTTTCTTTCCAACCGACTCCTGCCACATGTCCCAAATCTTTCACACTCTACTTCCTTCCCCCCCCCCTCCTCCAGTGCTCTGGTGTGGGCAGTGCACTGGCCATTTAAAACCCTCTGACCCCCCCTCCTTTCCCTCACCATCCAGAGTTCTCAAGGAAAGGAGGCCTCCATCATCACCCAGTCCCAACCCCTGCGTCTGTTTCTCCTATATCTTTCCGCCCTCTGTCCACTCAAACCCTTAGTTCTCCCTCCCCCCGCCGTTTCTCTCTCCTTCTTCCCACCCCCACCTACCCCCCCCTCTCCGCTCCTCCCCTAGCCTTCCCCCTCCTCCCCCCCACTCCCTAACGCCTTGGTGGAAAGCTATATATGCTTGACCTAAAGCGAAGAACCCTGCACATGATTATGCCACAGTGTGGTGAAACGCGTTGTGTCAAATAAATAAATCTGTGGAAGATTACCAAGTGTCTTTATTCATTATGAATATTGAGAACTTCCACCATATCCAGCCTGAAACAGTTGTATTTATAGTATGTAATAGCAAATGTGTGCTTTCACTAATGGAAAACATGTAGTGACATTCAGTAATGCATTGGTTCACTTTATGATGAAATTCACTTTATGGATGGTCGTTAGGAACAAATTAATTTCTTAAAGCAGGGGTCCACTGTGTATCAGTATCAGTTTTGAGAAAATCATACTGATTATACTTGTATATTGACTTAAAAATACAATGACTAGTGTATATTGACATTTTGGAAAAAGAAATGCGTAGCGTTATGTATGTGCCTGTGATTTGATATTTACCATATACTGCCTCCTATTCGTGGTATGAATTGTCTTATTTTTGGTATCTTATAAAGGAGTGTGCTATTGCTTTTGGTATTTACTGTTATATGAATGAAAATGCTATTCTTCAAATTTTCAGATTCACTTGCTTCTGCAGAAAGTATTGTGGTCAACCCTCAGGGACTTCCATTCTTTATGGTAAGTTTATAATGGAATACATATTATGAACACATCTTGCCATGTTAAAGCAGTGAAATTTGTATCAATCTTGGATTTCATTGTGTGTTGTCCATGGAGTCATATGCTTTCACCATAGTTATAGTTGGCATCTTTTGGTAAAAAAGACAAGTTGAGTGCAATATGTCCATTGTAAAATTAGCTAAGTGGGCATTAGGAAGGTAGGAAAAAATGAACTTTGTTATTCAGTGATTGATTGGCTGCTGGCGATTATTGGCAGTCAGTTGCAGTGAGTTACAACCAAAATGTTATTTTTGCCTGGCACTGTACGCATTTCTGGACCTGAGAGAAACAACAAAATAAGAGAGGTATTCTGTCAAACTGTCTGCTTCCAAAATTGCTTCTCACACACCATTCGTAACTGCATATAAGAAAAACTGAGTGAGGCACTAGCAATAAAACTGCATTAGCGTACTTCATTTCACTTATTGCCCTTCCCCTATTACATTTCCCTCCCAGTATTTCATTCCTATCTCATGGTTGTTATCCTACCACCCGCTGCCACATGCCCCTCTGGTGACTCTCTATGTGGTGGAGCTGGTATTTATTCTAACTTAAGGATCTGGAGCTTTTCTGGCCCATGGATTGCATGAAGAGTTCTCAGGTTATTCTCCAAGCAGCATAGTGACTGCATGCAACCACCTCTCCTTGAATTCCTTGATAACTGGGAAACACATTTTGCTTGCTCATAAACTTTGGGAATCATACTAAATTTTGTAATTATTCCTTGATTTTCCCTATGTTTTCTTGTGTGCATTAATTAATTTTTTAATTACCTCGCTATCTTGGGATCACCTGCCAATTTCAATTCCTAATCATCTGCGGTTTTCCATTCCTCCAATAATCTTTTTCCTATTTTCCCTTTTTCTCTTTTTTCTTCCTTCAGGCGACTTTGAACCTGTTTCCCCCCCCCCATTTGTTGTACCCTGAAATTCATCCATTTGTAACACTTTCTCTCCAACAATAGTTCTTTCCGTTGCTTCTGTTGTTTCTGAATCTTTTTTGACTTCTTGAATACTTTAATATACCTGCCACTGGAAATATTAATGAGTCAAAATCAGGCAAATTTTGACAAAGTTCAGGATGATTTAAACACTGACTGTTGTTTGAGTGTCAGAATGATAGTAGAAATGTTGGAATTTCGAAAAACTATTGTGCCAGAGATTGAGGGTGCCAGAAAAAAGGGTCCTCAGCATCTGCAAGGAGATCGCCTCTACCTGGGTCCTCCTCCACGTCAATGTGCTTAGTCACACATCACTGCAAGTTTGGGAGCTTTTGGCCAAGCACAATGTGAAAATGCTACCTCGGCAACCCTTAAGTCCTGACCTGACCCCAGCCTACTACACTTTGTCAATCCCAATCAAACATGTTGTGGAAGGACACCATTTTGAGACCTTAGGCGGAGTGGAGGTGGCCACGACATGTGCTCTCCAGGACAACCTGGTTGCTGCCTTCCAAGAGGCTTTACAAAGCTTGCCAGATACACTGGCAATGGTGTATGGATGCTCAGTGGTCCTACTTCAAAAATTATTAACTCTACTTAGTCAAATGTTCAATAATTTATTTTTCCGGATTTAGTCTCATTACTTTCTGGACAGACCCTGTATAACGGAGTGGAAAATTCAAGATGCAACCCGCAGTATAGTTACGTTGTGAATATTTTTAGATCTAAAAATACATTGAAGAAAGACAACTGATGTTATTTGACATTTAAAGCTGATTAATACGAAGGAAATTTGTGATATGAGTTGCTGATGATATTTTCATATCATTAATTAAGAGTTTATGGTTTCATTGAAGCATGAAAATGAAGAATAAGTGACATGAAAAGGAATTTGAGAAACAAATCAATCATCGTCCATAAAGAAGTTAAATATAGGATATTCAGCATTCATCAATTTAAATTAATAAATGCCATCAATACTAGAGTCTGATTTATTGACAGGCCATCTTACAGATGGTATTGAAAAGTATACCAGAGTATAGTATTCTTTATAGTACATAAATTGGAAAAATTTTGGGTCCCATCAATTTCACTATAAAGTGAATATTGTAGCATAAGGTGTAATTTGGCAAGATGGGCATGGATATTGAGAGTAAGGAATGGGCCAGCTTGAAAGATGCATCAGGCTCTGCTTTCCTGAAAAACCTGCTGTGGCTGGATGCAATCTCTGCTATGGCCACAAAATCTCCCTGTTACAATCATAGGGGTTTTTAAATTTGATTTTTTGTGGATGCTTCATTATGTTTTATCCTCCAAATACTATGTCATTGCTGATTCCTAGTCAAACTCTTAATTCTAATTGGTAAACCATTTACTGAAATCTTTATCTCTCTCCAGGTTGGAAACTTTGTGGGCCAAGTACACCTCTTCAGCCACTCTTCCAAGAGGCACTTTGGATCATGGGAGCCTCCTCCATTATCACTGCCCTCTGCAATTGTGAAACTGGCTTGGTCTCCTCAAAGACCCTTTGTATTTTTCACTGTTGATTCATTGTCACGGTGAGAGCAATATTATTATGATCATTAGGTGTCTAGTGCTATCATAGGCTTGTATGTATGCAGTATGAAGTTTTGGTTGAGTTCCCTGGTCTGGATTCACAAGGCACTAAGACCTATTGGTCCATTGTGCTATCCATTCTTATGAGTTTTTACCCCTGGAGACCAATAGCCATGCCAAAGACCTGGATGTCTTCAAATTGGCAAACATTCTAATGTCCTTGGTCCGGAAAAGAGTATACCTAGGTAGCGATTTTGAATCCTAGCAATTGGTGGGCATTCAAAATGAAATGAAATTGATGGCATTGATGTTTTGTCCTAGGACAGTGGTTCCTTGTATGGCATGGCATGTGTAAGAATATTAATGTGTATACTCATCTATAGCCCTACCTCGTGTATAGCCTGACCCCTAATTTTTACAGTAGAAACTCGAAATTACGAGGTTGGCGGGACCGGAAAAATCAGCACTTCATAATATCAAATTTCCTATGAACGAGTATCTTTCAAAATCATCGCACTGAAGCTCTTTTTTTGTTTCTTTAAATTAAGATGTACTCTCGCGACGTACTTGCATGATTTACGAAGTTATAATTCATGAAAGTATATTTAAATGTCATGTTATTCAAGCCCACGGGGTGCACACAGTTGAACACAACTAATTTGTTGGAGTTTGATTCTTCCGATTTCTGGGATTCCCACCGCGTCGTTCCAGCTTATCGCGGTGGAAATCCTGAAAATTGAAGGAATCAAACACCATCCAAGCTGCGCGGAAATTTACATCACAACAACTACTCGTCGTTCTTTTTCCAGTGAATGATTTGGCAATGAAGCATCTTTGCACAATATTCGTGCAGTTTGGACTAAGCCTATGAAGCTTCTTAGTGCATTTTTTTATATTATTTCCAAACTGGTGAGCTCGTAACTTTAGCGTGAGCAATGTTTAATCGTCAATAATATTGATTTATGCATACACTAAGGAAGTGTGCGACTTGCGCAATCATTTGCACCGGATATTAAAGACAGTGAAAATAAGATTCTCTCGTGGATGCTATGCAATGGATGCGTTTTATGCTTTTGGTCAGGACTGAAGATTTTGCTTCATAAAATCAAAATTTCGTAATTTCGAGTTTCGTATTTTCGAGTTTCTACTGTATGTAAAAAAATGCAAAAATTGCATTTTTTCATAATCTCGTGAAAAGACCAACCCAAGGTTTTTCTACATTTACGCAGGAACCTTAGATATCTGTATGGGTTGATATTTTTCATTTTTATATCGTGAAGCTCACAATCAGCGTGTGTAGAAAGATCTTTGTTTTCTACATTGTATCATATATGTATATGTATTTTTTTGGCATATTAGACTAATGGGCAAGAAAGGAGCATCATAGTTTGGCCAAATAAATCTTTCCATTACCCTGTGATATTGTTTGTAGTGAAACAAATAAATGATCTTTTACCAAACACCAAAACAAGTATGGTGACATGACGTGATCCGGGATGTCATTATTCTTATTGTCACTTACGACTCATTATAAGATTCATGTTATGCAGATTTCAATAAGTTTTCTACGATAAAAGATAACTTTTACATTTTACCGATATTGATTGTAATTATGTACTGATATTTGTGAAGAAGATATTTCAACACATAAATGTAAATTAATATTGGTACCAATTTCAACAATTAGTATTTGGAATCCAGTTAACCATCACCTTGTCGCCGAAAGTCCATTGCTGGAGGTCTTTAAGCAAAATCTGACCTTGAAATTGATCATTTATGATGTTGGGTGGCTTTCTGTGGGTTTTCACTGTAAAATCAACACATCTTATAGGCTGCAAAATATGGTTTATATATATTTTATATATCAATGTAATAGTAATATTACATGTAGAGTGTCTTCTTTCGGGCATTCCTCCGTGTGGTGTCTTATAAGGACTACAGGTTTGCTAGCCATCCTGCTGGTGTCTTCAGGTCTGAAGTGGCATTGCGATATCTTGGTCCATCTTATAAAGCCATGTCTCATCGGTTTGGTCTTCCTGATTGGTGGATTGGTTTCCTGCGTTTTCTGCCTCGAAAATTCTCCATGTGCTGGATAGGTTGTACCCGTCCTCCTGGCTGTAGTTGTTCGGGTGTTTGAGTATCACTCTGGCCTCCCAAATCAATCTTGGGTAGTAGCGTCGTCGCTCATTGTATAATACTTATGGTTCCTAGAAATCCACTCTGTAGTCAGGCTTTGACCAAACATGTTCTGAGACGATGGAGAGACGGAACTGCTTCTTCTCTGTTGTCTGTTCATGTTCCCGTAATCTGCATTGTATGGATATCACTGTTTGCGCAACCTAGGATTTTCCGCAAGAACAGGATAATTGGTACACTCCCACAAAGAGTGTGGACGGGAGCTTATCCTTGGGCTTAGGCAGGTGGTCAGCCATCTTACTACAAGAAGTAAATCGGGATCAGATATTGGCTTTTGAGAGAATCCTCATGATTCTCTCAATGGTTCATGCAAAATATGGGAGAGTGGCATAAGCAGATGGATTTTTTTACTACACATGAAGTGGGGTCTTCTTTTGCCTCGCACATAACTTCAGCAGATTCAAATTTTTTTCTTGGTAAGATTTATTCTTTCCAAAGTATGTATTACTGTTGCATAGTCCAATTCCCAGTTTTTTGCCCAAAAATTGGTCTAAAAAAGTCAGACTATACATAATTATATACTGTGACTAAATGTATATAGTTAGTGAGAGAGTAAGGAACATTTCATTCACCTTTTTTGATCTGCATACCCTTAAGCAGTTCATTTCCCTGGATAGTTCCCCTGACAGCTGTATCAAGTGCCATATGTAAACAGAGCCGGATTTCTAATAAGGCAAAGTAGGCAGTTGCCTATGGGCCCTTGGGCTTTGGGGGCCCCGGGGAGGCCCCGAGAATTTATTTCCCCTTTCTTCTCTTGCTACTTGTTTATTATTGTGGTCCCCGTTGCTTGTACTGTCTACCCTAGTGTGATAATTCGGCACTGTGTATAAATATGCCCATACTTACTCAGCAATTTGACTCATTTAGCATATATCAAAGTCACTAGGCATGTACTTCTTAAGGTATATGTTCCCAAGGGGAAGTGCTGTCCAGGGGGAGGAACTTTTTGGGGAAGTTAGGTTGGGTTTTACCTGATGCTTATAATGCTAAGGTTTTTTATCTTGATAGTTAAGGAATCAGTTTTATGTGAAATCTTATTGATTACCTCGAGCTTGTGTTGAGGTAGAATACTTGAAGTGAGGGGTCTTTGACTGCTGATAGAATTTACTGAGAGATATCTCAGATTTCTTGGATGTGTAAGGCAGGTTTGAATGGAGGCCACTCATACACTGCCACTCTATGGCTTGTTAGTTTCAGCCTGGATTGCACACTAGGGCATTTGAGAGATTTATCTCATAATGTAAACTTTGTATTTAAGCACTGCTAAGTAGAAGGTAGTAGGTACAATTGTAAGGATCCTTTCTTCAGAGGCTTGAAACTTTTTTGTCTTACCAGTGAAATTAAAAGGGTGGTTATGGTTTGACACCTAAAATGAAAATATGTCCATTGAATACATCTGTATGCTGATGAGTTCATTTTACATTTTAGGAATTTATTCATAATTTTTTACACTGTGCTTTGAATAAATACATGCGTGTACATGCTCTTCTGTGAAAAGTTGTATGATATTTTTCTGGTGGAATAGATGATTATTTATCACCCTTATAAAGTGAAATTATGGCGATAGATTGTTATGATGTCTTTGGATGGGTGCCACTTTATTGTATTCTCAGATTTGAGCATTTGGGAAGTTAATTTCTAACAGCATACATAATGTTTGTTCTCTTTTAGAATACACATATGGGACCTTGCATCTAGTGACATTTTTCCACTTGCCTCTCTGCCATCGCCGAAAGTTGGGAAAATAACTGACATTAGTCTATCATTCCCCAAAGGAAACTCTCCAGGATATATGGTGAGAAATTTCAAAACTTAAATATTGAAATGGTTGTGATTGGATACTTTAGCTCCTTTGATATAATAACAAGTTTGGTTTGTAATCTTTTGGTTCAAAGGCTGTAGGGATGGATAATGGTGAAGTAGTCTTACATCACTTGAGGGAGGAACTGACAAGCAGCGGCCATGAAGTAAGAAGGAAGGAGCTGTCTCAGTTCATCAAATATGCCAATCTCCTTTGAAGCTAATTAGTCCTGTGAGTTGGATGTTGGTTTTTATGTAGAATGAAGAGTATTAAGAAGGATGGTTGCTAGACTTCAGTTAGCATGATGATGAATTGCATGCCTCCAATTACTATCACATCCTCTTATCTGTAATTACCTTATTTATCCCTAGCCTCTCCGGTGAACTCCATTTTGATGGCATTCAAAAGCTTCAACATTTTTGCTTTCTTCTTTCATTGCTCCAAAAATTCTTCTTTCCATGATGTTTGGAACCTTAATGAATGGTAATGTGGGGTCCAAAGTTCACACAACCTTTTAAAATAATGTTGCATACTTTAGGGGTTTATGTAGGGCATACTGAGGCATCTCTCCCTCTCTTCCTTGGTGTCATATTTCTTGGTAGATTTCCTCTAAGAATTGTTGCACAAAATGGCTGATTAATAAAATTAAGGCCGTTTTGCAGGAGGCACTTTATTGCACAATTTGATGTACAGAAATTGCGAGAATGTGAGCATGGTATTAGAGCAATGGTAGAGTAGTAGTAGCACAGAAGTTGAGCATGGAATTAGGGGCTATTTTCCCATCTGTCACTTATGCATTTGCGCATGCATTATTGCAATTCACCACTTTACACAATGTAATTTTCTATGCACACCCATGCATACATCAGATTGTGCAATCAAGCGCCTCATGTAAAACGGCCTTTAGAGGTGCTGTGGGGGCAGTGAACTCTTTGAACCAAGCTGTGAAAGTTGAAGTTAAAAATTTATAAATCGGTGTGAAAAAAGTATCTTGGACAGTATATTTGAGTAAACTACAATCTCTTTACAGTGAGACCTCAATTTTGGGCTCCCCAATTTTACAGTTTCCCTGAATTTACATCGTTTTTGTTCGGTCCTGTCCAATTTCTCATAAGAACAATGTTAATATTTCCCCAATCTCTACTTCAACTTTGTTATCCCTGATTTTACACTTTATTTTCTGTGTCCCAAATGCAGTATTTCATATGGTTTTATGTTCTGTTTTTACTGTATAAGATCTTACCAACCGGTAATTCTATCGTCTTGTCTTCATTTCTAAGAAACGTTTTATGGGGTGTGGGACTGGGTCATTCCCTCAGCTTATGGTTTCACCCCCTCCTAGAAGGTTTGTCCCAAAGAACAAACTTTGGCTGCTTGGAAACTGTACAATGGACCCACAAAGCCTACTAATATGACCGATCTCAAAGTGTTGTTACGTGAGGTCAACGGGGTCGTGATCGGCAGGGGTTATGGAAAGGGTCATTTACCTGCTACACGACACCTCCCCAAACGATATCAATCTCCCTTCCATCGGAAATTTTGGTGCCAAGAAGGGCTGAGATTTCCGCCTAGCGTTGGATGAAGCACTGCTGGCCGACCTTCCCTTTCGTGATGTTTTCTTTCATTTTCAGCGTTAAATGCCGTCGCTCAATGCCAGTCAGGTTAATGAAAAATACTACTGACTGAAGTTCTGTAAAAATACTTATTGTTAACTTTTATATCTTTAAAAGTATCGAATTTAGAAAAACATATTTTTTCACTGTCTCACCCTCAGATGATTCGATCTTGTCGTAAATTTTAGTAGCTACAGATATGTATACTATTTTTCCTTTTTGAATTTAAATGAGAACTTGCATGTCTTTCTTGATCATGCATTCTCTTCAATTACTGACACTACTTATGCTTGTGAGCCATCATAAAAAAATGAACAGTAGCCACCAAAATAACTTGTGATGTGACGTAGCAATGAATGTGAATGCTGAGATTGCTGGAGACCTACTGGTGCATATTTTGCATCTAGTATGGAATCCGAGGATTTGGTGGAATGACTAGCAGTTCAGTGATAAGGTTTCGTCTAGGATGTCGTGCATTTGAACTTAGGGTCGATTAGTTCAGTTAATTTTGGAGCCACTTCGCAACTCACAAGAAGAAATGGACTGCCTTATGATAACCAATGATTCCACGGCATTATCCATTCTGTCATAAGGTAGGAAGTGGATTGATGTCACAACTCAAGACACTCCTCTGTCAGCATGTTGTGATGCAAAGCATGCAAATATGTATAGACAAACACATGTGGTACAACACTAGTACAGGGAGGCACAGAGAATGTTTCAGATGTAAGCCGGGTTTAGGAATAGCAGAGGGTATTCCATCGGAACTAATCCTGGGTGCAACCAGGTGAATGCAAGGTATAACTGCATTTTAGCAATTGTGTTCTCTAGTAAATTCTCATGAAGCGTTCAAAAATAACTGAACAAAAAGTGTGGTGAATCTCCGCAGTGAACGAAAATCAAAAGTTGAAATTGGCGAATATTTTTTTTATTAGGGCTTGATCATTCTAGGAAAAAATTGTGAAAAAGGCCACCGAAGGCAACCGTGTAGAAGTGAATCTCATTCCATGTTTGGCGAAGTCAGGTAAATGTTTGGAAACAGTGTAAATTTGAATATGCTTTGTGGATTGCGGCATTCAGGCTTGGCAAGTTTCATGCTTGGTTATTTGTAAATTTGATAACGAGTAAAATATAGTTAAACTGTGCATCAAAGTGGAGAACGAGTTTGTAAAGGTCGAGATGGGTTGAAAAAAAATGCCTTTGTTTGATAGGTTAAATGAATAATATGCGATATTATACTCGAAATCACATTAGCATTGAATTCCAACATTTCAATTTTAGGTGGATTACTGAAAGTGTAATTACTGCATAACTTTTTAAGCATAATTTTCATTTCCCCTATTTAATGCTTCCCTCGATTTTACACATGTATTTTGTGTGGTCCCTTCAAAAATTAAGAATAGAAATTTCACTATGCAGTTAATAATTGCAATTTAACTCAAGCTCTCAAGTTTTCAATTTTTGAATCAATCACTTAATTGATTTACGTAATGGAGTCGTTTACCATTTTTTTAAATTGCCGAATCTGATTAAGTTTGTAAAAGAAAAAGACCTGTATTTTTCCGTTTTTCGATACGTCACCTAGTTCTCGAGTTATAAGTGACGAAAAACTGATCTTCTTAACCTTTTCGCTGGAATGAGCATGGTGGGACTTCTTATGTCATCCCTTCATCCACAGTTCCTTCGCCCAATCAAAATCCTCCCCTCCCTAACTCCACCCCCGCTCCACTCCCCAAAACAGCCAATGAGGGTAGGTGGATGACGTAGAAGTGTCGGCACTGCTCATTCGATGGGCGTCACCTTTTGCATATTTTAATTTTCAATTTATGAGTGAATGGCTATGGTTAAAAGATTGATTTTTTTCACTAAAATTCATTTATTATTTCCATCGAATGATTTAGTGAATAAAATAGCAATTTCGGTTCCGAGTAAATGCCCCCATTGGCATAAACAGCATAAAAAATTGGAGTGGCCATGGTGTTATGTGAGGTGAAGAAAATTTTATTCAAAAGTTTTTGATATTTATAAGCATCACTTGCATTATACTTAGGGTAACAACAAGATAGTGGAAAATGGAAAATATGAGAACCTTCAAGAAGTAATTGTGATAATGGTGACTTGCCACTTGTAATGGCAATTGTAATGAATTTAATCATTCTCCTTTGGTTTTCCAAATTTGCATGTTTTCCTGGTCAGCTCATCCATGATCTCTTCCTCCCTGTCCTTCCTTCCTTCCACACTGACCAGGTTTCACTACTTAAAAATAACTGTTGTTTAGTACATATTTATGATTATTGTGTGTTTTAATCCTTGCTCTAGGAATCTGGAGGATGAATAGATATTTTTTTTCATTATGCACAAGAAAATGAATTGATTGTTTTATGTTAGTTACTTTAACATAAAATAATTTTGCATGGCTTAATTTGTATGGAACTCATGTGGCTTAAAGCACTAGCACTAAGTCAATGTCTCACAATATTTTCATTGATTTTATCAATACAAAAAAACTGAGAGTGCTCTTCTGTAATGGATAATCCATGTGTAGTATTATATGTTAACCCCTTAAGTGGGGTAAGCGACTATAGTCGCAAATGGAAGTTAACCCCTAGGTGGGGTAAGCGACTATAGTCGCGCGCTGCTTAACTATGTGCTTCTTGGTGGGGATGCCGACTACAGTCGTCCGTTGCGATTCTTTCTGTTTCTACTTTGTGTTATGTGATTCTAGCAACACAGTTTCTCACTTAAAATTTACATAATTGATTTATCTATCGGAAATTAATTGTAGCACATATTATTTCTAGGTCTCATTTTCCGATTGATATTTTCGCCTGTTGGGAACATTTGTTCGTGGAATTCGCGTTTGACGTTCACATCCATCTAATTATATCATTTTAATTTATTACCTGCCTATTATTTAAACTACATTTAATGTAATTTCATTATAATTAGTATATTTATATATATAAGTACCTAAGTTTTGTCCTGATACTTATTGCGAAATTCCAAAAAATCTTTGTTCACTCATCTTGTTTTCATGATCAATGGCATATTATTTCAAATCTAATGTATTGGCGATATGATTTACACTAATCACTGCTCAGTTATTCATCTGAAGAATTTTTTTTTACCACATCGTAGTTTTCAGCTTGTTCATTGAATTGTTACACTCCTCGCATTCCCACATAAAACATTGAATCGTTTGGTTATTTTTCGGCACGCTCGGACTAAATCGCGACGTGATTAAGCTCAGCTTACGAGCAAGTAAACAATCGTAATACGTAATTTACAATCTTTTTACTACAGTGTGTTTATCATAACGTTATGTTTGGATATTCAGTGATGGTAAATCACGTAGAATAAATTACCGAACAATTGAATTTAAAATTCCTGAATTTTGAGAGGTGTCAGATGAAAAACATTCACAACCGTAAACTTCCATTTACAAGAACCCAAAACATTACCCACGAAATCCAAGTTCAATGTACTGAGCCCTAATATTTGAGGGAAAAAGCTTTGACCTGACCACCCTACCCCCACCACTTCCCTTCGTCATTATCTGGACTCCCACTGTCTTGATCCCTCGGCCCATACCCTCTTCGTTTCCCAGGGGGTGTGAATTGACCCAAGGACAGCAGGGAATATTACAGAAACCAAAATTAGGGCATTATTTTTCAAGAAATAAATTACTGACAACTCCTATATTTTATGAGATGATCACCGAGAAGCGATTTTTTTTGCTGCTCAATTTTTTGCACTTTGCCTGCAACGAGGATTATCTCTCACAAGATCAAGTTTCCGCAAAGCCATATATGATAAAACCTGCCATGGATCATCTTGTAAAATAATTTAGGAAGAGTAAAATTACTTATAGGCTGCTATCTGTTGATGAAAGCATTTTGCTATGGAAAGGCCACCTCGGATGGAAGGTTTTCGTACAAAAAAACGTTCAAGGTTTGGTATGGAATCGTTTAAATTACGAGACTCAAAAACTGGGTACGTGTGGAACATGCTGATTTACACAGTGAGGGACATTGATCTAGTTGAAACAGTCGAAGGCGTTAACGTGTCAGGTTTCACTACGCCTTCGAGATTGGTCCTTTCTCTTGCCAAGGATCTGCTGATGCAAGGATATACTATTGCAATAAACAATTGCTTTAGTAGACCCGAGATATTTGACTTTTTAGTCACATTTGAGACCGATGCAATCGGAACTGTGAGAGAGAATAGGAAAAATCTTCCGCAAAATGTCATGCAAAGAAATTTTAAATAAGGGGAGGTTGTTGCGGCCTATCGTGGAAAAATAATGACAATGAAATGGCTGGAGAAAAGGGATGTGAGTATTGAGAAGCATACATTATCACACGATGATGAGTGTTCTCAGCAGAGGAGAAGGAACCAAAATAAAACCCCTGGCGTGCGTTGATTACAACGATGCGATGGGAGGATTTGTCCATTCAAGGCATCGTGACTTACAGTACCATGCGAAAAAGATTGAAAAAGTATTATCCAAAGATGTTTAGGCACATGTTAGACGTAACGGTGTTCATTTTTTTTACTATATACAAAAAAACAAGGCGGTGGTCTCTCACAACTTGATTTCCACATGAATCTTATTGAGGATCTGTTCCTACAATACGAGAAATCCAATGCTGATAAGGAAGAAAAAGAGAAAGGCAGCAGTTCAAACCCCAGGAAGACTCATAGGGCGACGTTTCACCGACCATAATTCACCTACAGGGAAGAGAATACAAGGAGTAAAACGATGTGTTGTGTGCCTTGCTAATGGACAGAGGAAGGAAACAATTTTCTCTTATAAAGTGCGTCATGCCCTCTATGTGCGGCGCCATGTTTTCAAGTGTATCACACGACGATAAGCTACTGAATTGGTTATTTTTGTTTAAAAAACTAAGGATAAATTTTTTGTCCACGAATTTAAATAATCTCCTATGAAAATATACATAACCCGTTTTGCCTGATTGGGAAAATAATTGATAGGATGCTATAAAAATGTATATTGTTAGTTACATGTAGTTATAAAGATATTGTAAAATTGTAAATGAAACCATTATGAAATATCAGTGCCCTTTGCGGAACTGTTCTACAAAAACATTTCAAAGCGAATTTATTCTTTGAATTATGCCCATCTGTGTCTTTTTTGAGGCATCAAATTTGTATGACGTTTTTGTCTCTCTTGAAACTAAACAATTGAACGCTCATATAAATTGGCAATTTTAGTATACAAACTGGCCATAAATTGTTTGTTCACAAATGCCAATAATAACCTAAAAGAATCAACACAAATTGTATTATCAAAATGGGAAAATGATTGATTTGATGCTAGAAAAATTAATTTTTGCTATAGTTGTAAACATTGTAAAGGGAACATTGTAAAATTGTAAAACATATTTCAAGGCCCTTCATGAAGTTTTCTACAGAAAAGCATTCAAGACTAACAAATATTTGAGTAATGCCCGTTTACTATTATAAGTTATAGTATGCATAAAATATAATGAATGCAAGAACATGTCAATTTTTCAGTGTTGTAAAAATAGTATGAATATTGTAATTTTTTAGTTGCACGATTTTAAAATATATTCCAACACCCTTTTTTTAATAAATATATCAACAATTTATAATATTTAAATAGCAGCAAAGTATTTCAATTATGCCCGTACAGGCGTTTGCCGGCAACATCTATAACTTTACCTTTTTCTAGCAAATGAAAAGTGCCTCATAAAAATGATAAAAATTTTTTTTGACAAATTCATGAAATAAACTTTTGCGTTAGGTTCTAGGAGGCATTATAAAACATTTATATAGCTTTTTATTTCATGAAAATTGGAGGATTTGCTCCCCACCAGCTGAAAGATAAGGAAAAATTCGTCCCCAACGAAGGGGTTAATATTAGAGGTGGGATGAATCCTAAATTTTCTCAAATCGGAACCTGAATCCTGCAAAGTTTTTGTATCCCGAATCCTTCTTATAAGAATATTAATACATAGTGAGGCAAAAGAAATAACGCTTAGCTGTTTTGTTATGGCCAAATTCAATACCTTTGTTTGATGAGAAATGATTTATGAATACACATTTTATTATTACATTTTTTAAGGAGGTAAAAGTGAATGCCGTAAAACTGCCCCCACTACGGTAGTCCTAAGAAAAGTGCAGGAAATATGCTTGCTCTGTGATATTCTTATGGTGAGGTTCCAAAAAGTTAGACTATAATTTCTTACCAAATGCCACATTTTTTGGGCCACTTTGCTCTTATTAACAATATGTATGCATTTGGGAAAGCATCAGCCCTGTTTTAGCGAGGAATTTTAGGCAATTTTTAGGAAAACTTTTCATAAATTTGTTACTGTATGTCCATCACTTTCTTGATTGATAAACATGTTCTGACACCAATTTTGATGCAATAAAAGGACAATTTGACACAAAGTAATAAATGAGACTATAAAGACTTATACAGTAGAAGCCCTATTTAGCAAGAGCCCTTTAACATTTTTTGTGCATATGCAGTGAGAATGCTAATATAATAGCAGTACCAATAGATAAATACTATTTTAATACAATTTAACATTTTAATAAAACATTAACAAGTTATGAAAAACTTGGAAATTATGGTACAAGATTCCAAACATTTGTATTTAACGTATATGAATCAGCGTAATTGTTCATTTAACTTCACATTTTCCACCTGTGTTAAAGGAGCCGATATTTCATCTTGGCGCACGTAATTAGCAGAGGTACTTGAAAGTTCATTGTTACTTTCACAAAATCCTGAATTCTATACTACCTAGAAGAGACTAATTACAAGTGCCCTAAGAATTTTGATTAATTTATTCAAAAGGCATATGGTGCACCATTTTTTTTTTAAATATGGAATATGGCAGCTTTCCATAAAACTCATTCTTTCTTCATCAGAAGCAACAATAATTTTTAGAAAAAAACATTTTATCCAGGGATTAGATGGCCATCCATTTGTTTTTTAATATGTACTTCCGTCCAACAAAGCTCTAAACAGAGGTTTACCTATTCCTTGGCTGGGCTACATCCTGCTTGAGTACCCACCTATTTCTACTCTCTGCCCTGGAGGCTGACACCTCTACTGCTCTAGGCTGCGTTTGTCTTGCAGCTGGCTTAACAGTGGCTGCTAAGGTACCTAGTGGACCCTTTTTTTCATTTAAGTGGTGGTTTTAGGAAAGGAAAGGATCTAAGTGTCATTCATTGGTGGGTGAATGACTTATGCCTGTCCTTTCAACAGAAATCTATTATTTGTAATCATCTCCCATCTATAACCTGTATTAATTAAAATGCCCTTATTGTCATGTATCCGTCGCTGGTAGGTATGTTTTTTCAGGGTCACTATCAGCTCTAAATTTAAATGGATTTTTAATTCTACAGTAGTGGAGATTTTCAGTCTAAATCAGGGTGTCTGGCGACCTGGAAAACCTTGAAAACTCAGGGAAATATTTTGTCCTGGAATACTCAGGGAAAACTCAGGGAATTTTTGCATTTTTCCGAAAAACCCTGGAAAATGCTCGGCAGCCGATTTCCATTGAGGCAGAGAGAGAGAGGTTTAACCTGTGCCTTTGATTGCATTATGCTTGGCTCATAATCAGCGTAGCCTTGCGCTCCCTGTTCATTTCATACTCTTTTCGCAGCTTGTGCATCGCGCAGTCCAGGGGGCCAATTTCATAACAAGGCAAATTCCACACGGAATAATTCCCGTGTAAAATGGCCACTACGAATGGAATCGGAATTGATGCCAAAATACGATTGCATATCTCCTTCAGCGGAAACAGAATTCCGCACTGAAATCTTGATTCCGTTCGAAGAGCCGTATGAATGGAATTCTTGGCATTGCCAAATTTATGAGAAATCTAAATGTCTGCGGATGCGCAGTGGCATTTCCCATAATTATACGAAAACCATTCAGCCGGCTACCTAAATGGATAATTGGGCATTGTTATATGATTCATAATCCTCACCCAATAATCTCAACCCTCCTCGTTTTAATGTTTGCAGAAATGTTTTTGAAGGAGCGGAAATACATTTTGCGGTAACTGCGTCTTGAAATCACGTCTCTCGGGTTCGAAGTCGACAGACCCACTGTACAGGGTCAACCCAAGTTAATTATAATTCGTGTATTGTCCAATATATACAATTTTGTTCAAATTGAATTCTTTCGGGTGTTAGATCCGTACCTATCACAAAGCAATTAATTCACAGTTTCCGAAATGCTCATGCAAAGTGCAGTGAAGCCTTAGCAGAGAAGAGGGAAGGTACCAAGGCCTCAAGGGAAAAAGAATAATAAAGAGGTACCGAAAAAAGTTCAAGAGCTGCAAACTAAAAGAAACAAATTTCTTGAAAAGCCGAGAAATTTGTTGCAGAATTTGAATCGGAAATGCACTTGTTGAGAAAAATCGCACCAGTTTCTTTTATTTACAAGTTCTTTATCAAACTATCCTGAATCGAATTTATTGTGATCAAATTGCACCTGACTCAAATTTTGTTGTCAGTTAATCATTTTTGTTTATTTGTTGGTTGAAATGAAACCCGTATTACTCCGCATTCCTTGTATGCTGTATTATTTAACTCAAATTAGGTACCGACATTTCTCATATTTTTCAAATCGGCAAAATATGCTGATTTTATTAGAAATTCATTAAAAATATGCTAGGAACGACGTGCGCCATGACCCTGGAAAATTCAAAAATTTGCCTGGAAAACTCGGGGAAAAAAGAAATTGAGATTCACCGGACACCCTGTATCTCCATACAAAGGAACTTTTGTTTTCTCATTTTGATTTTGTTCCGTGGTATGTGATGTCATTAACGTTAAAAATTGTTGATAAGTACCCATGGATTTCAACTACCTATAGAAAATAGCTATCCAGCAGAATTTTTTCTGTAATGGTAAGTTTTTTTTCTACCAGTGTCCATTATGAAAAATTACATTATTAAATGCTCCTGCAGAGATCTTCGGTGAGAAAACATGATAATGACCAGTAAATTAGATTTTAAAAGTCATTAGGTTGCTGATAATATACATACTGTAGCCCAGTGGGCTTTAGTTTTACTTTCAGATGCTATCAAGCAGAAATTACGGAGAAATGGCGATGTTCAGCTATAATTTTCATTCCAATTGTAGAGAGAATTCTTGGGAATGGAAGCTCACTTGGAAAACTGTGGCTGACTACTCTGAGGAATTAGGGTGACAGCATGGAAGAATATCAATGAATAATGATGATATTTTGAATCAGTTTCTTTCCTATTTTGTCATGAACTTATCCAGCATATTTTCAGCCATCTTATATGAAGTGAGTTATATAAATATAGTCTTAATTTTAAGCCTGTGAGTATTCTGTTGTTCCATGAAATCAGTGAAAGTCGTACAGAAGTAATCTCTCATTCTTTTTGCACCACACAATTAAATTAACTTGGCACCATTGTGTATTTTCCCAAAGCAATATAGCACTCATTGATCTAGTTTTTGTATTGTTAAATCTTAGATACATGATCACTGCATATCTCTTTGGATGAACCATATTTACTTAGCTCTGTTATCATTACACATATGTGAGCAGATCCACTGCAGAGTAAATTTGTTACTCTTAGCATCAAAAGTCACCAATTTGAAGTCACACACTCAGAGATGGAGCAAAATTCACCTTAATTCTAGAAACAAATGCACTGCACTCACTAATTAAATTAAGGAATATATTGTACATGACTCTTCTGACTTAAATCTTTCATAAATATTTGTAGTTCATTTCCTGAGTTTTTATGAGTTCAATGAAAATTAACAAACTTTGAAGTGAGAGCTCAAGCTTATAGATTCTGACATTCAGGAATACTGTACTACTTCTTAGAGTTTGTGTCTAGTGTCTTAATTAGCTGGAAATATTTTTATCCGATGAAAGAAATATCCAAAGTGATCTATTCTTCAACATCCATTGGAAATGTTTCAAAAGAAAACAAATTTTTAAACAGTTTCTTCTTTAAGAGTCATGTTGATGAAATCTTTGGGATCAGATACAAGAATACTGCCACTAACTGCTATTCTTTCAATTAAAACATTTGCTCCAAATAGTGAACTCTTTTCATGGAATGGAACTAGAGAAAAAATCCCTCTGTGAGCAGCCTAATTTATCCCAGCATATCCAGTTTTATTTTGTATGTTGGAGTCTGAAATGAAGATTTTGAAAGAGCAATGAAGATGTTGTGCTGTGGTAAAAGGAGCACTTCATTAGCATGCATTATTTTTATTCCTAATTTAGTAAAATCTCCTAAATGTCGACCTCATGAATGTTAAATGTTTTCTGATTTGTAAGAAGAGTTTTTGGTACATATGTCAAAGATTTTGCAGGTGTTGCATTGTATATGTTTTACTTTGTAACTGTTATTTTAATTAATAAATTTTAATACAACAGGAAGTTGATGTTTTTGTTGTAATTAGCAAAGTTGTGGAGCAGTGTGTTGGTTAAAACCTTCTGGAAAGACGAATATGTGAATAGGTAGTGTTAAACTTACAATTAGTAAGGAGTTTTGTGGTGTCAAGATTCCCTGATTTGTGAAGGATTACAGAGAAATACTTTGTTGGGGAAGGGTCGCTGGTAGTAACGAAAACTACTGAACATTTCACAAATTTATTAAAAAATTCCCATTAAAATTTACAAATTCCCATACAGGGTGAGAGTGACCCAAATTCTGGGGAAGGGCAAATGGTAAGGGAAAAGAAATGGAGGATAGGTATCGGCAGTACCTGGCAAGCAACAGTTGTCCGTCAAAGAAGCGTCATCGATTCGTCTCCTAGAAAACACTACACACCTGGCTGTCCCAACCTGAGGAGTGTATGGATGAAAATACCCGTCTCCTGGATGGAACGCTACTTTTAGACGCAAGGACCCCTTCCCGTTCCTGACTTCGTAGTCCCTTTTGACAGGTTTGGGATATAACGGAGGAATGCACTCCCTCCACTCCGTCTTCCTTTTCCTCCCCTCAACTCTCCCTCTCAGAGGGAGGAGGTCATGGTTTGATGAACGACTCAACAAAAAGTTCTGATTCTCATTGCCCAATGTTTCTCTGTTAATCCCTCCTTTGTTGGAATTTAATTAAGCAATTTATTGTGGAAAGTGTGTAATTTTTGAGTGAATTAGATGCCATATAAGACCTACTGAAGAATTAATTCTCAGTTTTGACTTAACTTATTAATAAATTTTATGAAGAAGAATTAGATGTACTAGGGCAATCCCAAAAATAAGGTCCATTTTTTTAGAAATACAAAAATGCAATTATTTTCTATAATATTTACATCATTTTAAAGGTTGAACATTTTTCTATTTTTCTACATAATTGCCATTTCGGTCAATGCATTTTTGTAGATGCTGTGACAGTTTTTGTATGCCCGTGTCATACCAGCTCGCCACCAGCAGGCATGAAGTCGACCAACAATACCCCCTTTCGATCCCAAAACACAGTAGCCATGACTTAACCGGCAGACTGTGTTTGTTTGAATTTTCGCGGTTTGGGCGAAGAAGAATGTCACCACTATAATATCTCTACACCACTTGCGAATGTTTTTGGCATCCATATATGGCTCTCCATACACTTCTGTCAATTGGTTTAATGAATTTCAATCGGTTCAATGCCTTTTGCGTTCAAAAAAAGAATAGGTGTGTGAACTGTGCACTTAGCGGTAGCATCCAATGGGAGCTCCATTCTCAACGGCTGCCAAGCCAAGACTGAGCGTCCCAACGAGGCACACCCATGCTTGTTTGGGAGTGGAGGAAGCTTCAATCACAGCAGTGTGGCCAACAGCTGCATGAACAGTTTCTCTCTATCTCCAACACTTTGGAGACCTTACTTTTGGGATTACCCTCGTACGTATGTACCTGCATACTAGTGCTAAAATTTCCCTTTTATGACAGCCTGATGGCCTGTGGCATATTTCACTTTGAGCATCGTCATCATCAGCAGCCACCATTACAAAGATTGATTTGCTGTAGCTCTCTACTCCATTCTCCTTCAACAAACCATTTTATTCCTTCATTCATCTTCGCTTTAACTTCCCTTCTTATTTGCCTGATGTGCATATTCTTTCACTAAAAAGGTAGTGGAGAGCTTATTTTCCTTAGGATAATGACATGATTGTTTTCCTGCTGCATACCACAAGGTGCTTATATGTTTGAGTACATAATTATGTTTACCACACTTCCTGTGTAATGTGTATTGCTGTAGCAACCCATGTGGTCTCCACCCTCACTCTTTTGAAAGATTGCTGCTGTCCAATCCAGCTCCTGCATCTTCCCTTGAAAACGGGGCCTCATAACGTCCGTTTAGTTCAAGCATAAGATGTTGAGCACTAGTAGTCCTTTTGTCTGACTCCTCATGAGCACATTGAAATGTCTCAATTTCAATTGCCGCCAAACTCATAAAAATAATAAATAGGGTTAAAGTGCCATTCACATAGAAGAAAACCCATTTTTGGTAAATTGAATACATACATGAATTGCCAAATTCAGGAGTTTTCTTCGGGATCTAAAGGCCTTACCATCGATCTTGGCACCTTATTAAACCTATGATTCAACAGTTTTGTAGAGATGATTGGCTTTTTGTCACACCTGTGACCATGACTGTGCACTTTCAGGGGTTGCGGTTGTATTTTCAAACTCAAAAGTTCTTTCATCGTGTTCCTCGTGCCCAAAAACCCAGTAATTGAAAGTTTCGCAAAGAAATTCAGTCTTTTTTGTATTTCAAATAATTTAAAATTGAAAGCCCAAGAGGCAAAATTTAGATTTTTGGTTGGACCTTATTTCTGGGGTCAAAAGGTCGTATTTATAAAATATTGCTTACACTCAACGAAACTTATGACTTTTTTCTACCCTGGTACTAAATTTCATCCTGGCACGAATGAAAGTGTCTGAAATTATGGGTCAAAAATGACACACTATCAATGGGACACTATACCTGGAGGAAAAAATGACTAATTCATCAAAAATATAACAGTTAGTGTAAACTTTTTGTGTAGATGCTAATGATAGTGTCTTTAAATTACCTCTCTCACTGTGTGGCGGTTTTAGTTATATCACATAGTTACAAACTAATAAAAAATATCCTCAAAAACGTTTTCGTAAAAATTTGTCATTTTTTTATTCAGTAAGTTTAACATGATTTAGGCACATCATCACTTACAAATCAAATAGCAAGGTATCAAATAATATGGTCTAAAAAAATGTTGGCAGGCACGTGGAAAATTTGGTGCCAGAGATTTGGCCGATTTTGGGATGCACTCTTAAAAAGGTTGCCCACCCCTGACCAAGACAACAATTTTCTCCTTTGTCATGAAATACTTGAAAATTAATGAAAACATTTATGCACTTTATCTGAGATCTGAATCAAAGGTCTAAGATACATAGATATTCAAATGAATGTTGCTCTATGCTTCTACTAAATTATACAGTTACTTTTATTTACATTTTATTAACATGTTACAATTAATTAAATTATACAATTATTAATGCATACCTTGGAATAAAGAATTTAATTTGCTTAAGAATAACAACATCTCTTTGTTAATTGAGATGTTTCAAACTTGTGGATAAACTCTAGGATAAATTCATTAGAAATGAGAGGCATACATTCTGTGCATGCCTGGGTGAAAAACAGTCATTTTGGTTTTTAAAGGTTCTATCTTCCTTCATTTAGTTTCAGATAATGAGATTACTATTGCAACAACTATATGTGTGTGCATGAAGCAATATAAGACAATCAAACATCATAACTTGTGGTGAACCCGCCAGAATGATCAGCATTATGCAATAGATCCTCTGCTAAGTAACCATGTTTATTCCTTACGAGTAACAGCTCCTCTAGACCATTTTTCCCCATTGTATCAATGGCCAATATTTCCAGCTTAGGTAACAGTTTACGATGAGAACGACTAGCTATGTGGTAAGCTGTATCTCCATTTATGTTCACAGCAAATAAAAGTGCTTTCATTTGTTCATTGGTAATGAAAGTCTTCAAAATGGCACACAACAAGCCATATAGAAAAGGGCTGTCGAGTGTTAGAGCAATTTGCAGCACATTTGGCATCAGGGGGGCCAGCTCAGTGGTTGAGGAGGAGTAATGATCAGACTCTATGGCAAAGTCAGGGAGCTGCAGAAGCTTGATGAATTCAATTGATTCCATGTAATTTCTTCCCATCTCAAGAATACTGAAAAACAATGCCATACAAAATTTCTCTCCCTTGGTTTCTCTTTCAAGATCTCTTTCCCGCATATCTATCAGAGGGCTTTCTGTTACTGAATTAACAATTTCATCGTACCTATCAACCAGAGTCATCATCTGCTCACTGAACTCCATGTGAATACTATCCATGCCTGACACCATTGAATGAATGATAAACCACAGACAGGGATGGGATGCTATTTTGCTTATAACGTACTCAGTTACGGCTAGCACTTTGACACTAACCAGCTGATGGAGATGAAATAAGCGGGGTGTTACGTGCAAGTCCCACGTGTAATCCTTGGATGAGAACTTATGATGTGGGTTTTCCTCTTCATAAATGAGCAAGTCAACCAATTCTTTCTCATTCAGATATGAGGTAGTTCCTAGCCTTTCGAGAAACTGGTAGCAATGATGTATTGCATCACTGGTGAAATGGGAAAATTCTGATTGAACTGCTGAGTGTATAATCTTCTTGCATTCTTCCGTAGATATGTAAAAGGTTGCTAAATTCCACCAGTAGGACCAAACATTGTCGTTGTGGTTGCTCAATGCTGATTTCAGTTGATTATCTGATTCCCTCCCAATCAAAAAATTTTTCCTCTCCTCATGTTGTATCTTGCTACTTATTCGTTTCCAGATTTCTTCAATTTCCTCAAGATTGCTGCTGCATAAAATCCTACTCCATGACAAAGAAAGATATTTATTTTTTTTGAGAATCAGTTCTGTGTATTCTTCTTGTTCTAGGACACTAGTGGCCAATGTATCCATTATAATGAAAGTTTTTGCATCCAAAAATATCCAGATTTCAGTATTGTGCAAAAATACTTGCTTTAATGTACCTCTAAATAATTCTTGATGCTGAATTAGGAAAATTATGACCTCAGATAGACAACTTTTGAAACTGTCAAATTGGCCATACAATCCTTCAGGAATAAAAATATCCCAGCTTTTTCTACAAAATTTTTTATTCAACTCTTTGGTCAAGTCATTTTGAACAACTAATTCGAGAAGCTTTTTAGTCATTTCTTCAGCTTTGTCAGTTGCAAATGCCTCTATGCCACTGCAAGACCTGAGGTACGCAATCAGCTGGAAAGCATTAAAGTCTCCCTCAAATTTCAAAGTACTGTCTGTCATGGTCTTTAATGAGTAGGTGAACCAATCATAACTACTAACTCCAATTTCAGTGTATGCATTTTCTCTTGGGAAAACATTATCTTTCATCAATAGCTTCACCACTTCCACCCCAAACTCGTTAACAAAGATTTGAAGAATTGAAGGAAATGTAACAGCAATGATGACATACAAGCAGGCACTGACATGCCCCCACAATTCTTCTTCGGAGAGAGCAGAAACCTTAAACTGGAGTTTTTCCTCTGGCCTAAGTTCCAGCAAATGGTCTAAAAACCACCACACTCCCGAAAAAGAAGAGTCAAAGAAAAGTTTTTGAAGCCAGAAAAGAGTGACATTTTTCTTCTTAGCTTTCCTGATGGCCCATTTTGCAAACAAAAATTCAGCAAATGATCTATGTATAAACTGATCAGTTCCCATCACATCTTTAACAAGACCAACCCTTACTGCATCCTCAGTTTCCTCTCTGCTGCATACACATGGAGCAGGCTGGATGAAGACATTTACAGACAACTTCTCTAATATTTTGTATGCACTTTTCTTGGCCATCTCTGCACTCCTGCCAGCAGCAACACTGTCTGTTGACATAGCTTTTTCCTTGTCAAATATTTTCATTTTGATTCGGAGAAACTGTTCATACAGTTGACTTAAGTTCCACCTCTCTGCAACTGCAAAACTGTCTTCAAAAACCACATTAGCAACCATGAAAATATGCAAAGGTGTCTCAGTGAATCTCTCTTTGTCTTTGTTTTGGCGGCTGATATTTTTTATCAATGTGTCAGCAAATTTTTCAAAATTAATCTCTTCATGGCTCAATTCTGCATTACAATCATTTCCCAAGGCCTCTGCTAAGGTGTTTAACTTATTTATGGTGAGTTCAATATCTACTGTAGAATTGATTTTGCTAAACTGGGTCAACCCATAGCAAATCCCTTGAATCTTTTCCTGTTTTTTATCATGAGCGTAATTTTTAAGGGAAGCATTCCAATATCGATTTAAAAATTCTTTTTGTTTTGTAATCTTGAATGGCTTTAACCTGAATGAGACACAGTTCAAAGCTTTCTGGAGGTCATACTTCTCACTCAGTCTTGTAGTAACACAAAATTTGACGGTTTCTAATTTACTGAGCTCCTTGAGAAAGCTGATTACTTCGTATTTGTAGTTGGGACAAATTTCATCAAATCCATCAAAAAGAGCTATGACTCCACCTCGTCTTCTAGCAAAGGTTTTAAACAGGGTCATATCCAATGATGTTGGTCTCTTTGTGTAAGCCATACCAAATAAAAACCTTATGATATTCTGTTCGCCTTTCAAATTTTTCAAGCCATCCAACCACTGTGCTGAATGTGAATTGGCATAGAAATTGAAATTTGTGGAGATAATCCAGGTGTAAGGGAGCATTTTCTTCAGTTCAGTCGCTATGTTGTTCATTACAAATGATTTACCACCACCAGATATGTCTGCTATAAGTGTTGGTTTTATTTTATAAGCTGCACTTTTTGAGGGGGACTCGTCACATTTCACTGCCATTTCATGAAGAATGAATTTCTTTTCTGTTAGGTGGTTGTTCTGCGTGATACTGGATTCATCATCCATCTCCTGATACTCATTGGTATGGAAGTAATTATTCCTCCTGTCATGGGCATGTGTGTCATCTTCAATATCTTCCATTATATTTGTAACACTTCCACAAGACCAGTCATACACAAGATATGGTGAATCAAATGTCAGAAAGTGTATGGGGTGATAATGATTTTTACACCAATCTAGTATCTCTTCAGTATCAATTTTATTACGATTTTGATTACACAAAAAGAATCGGCTCCTGCTGTTAATATTGGATGGATTCCAGAGGCTTATAAATTCCTCTTTTAAACCAATTTGAATTAATTCCTTAATACTGGCATTTCTCACAAAGAAAATATCTGGGATTGTTGTTGCTTTCTCTAATGCTTTCCTACTCAACATTCGATGACCAAAAGAGCGCTGTATGTAGTAGTCTTTATGGTAGAATACATTTTTGTACATCTTTTCTTCCGAGCTCCAACCAGGCTTTTCCCCTATGCAGATTTTACTCTCCTCAATGAGATAAGAGATTTCAAATGCACTCAAACTTGTGGACATGTAATCCTCAATACTGCCATTAGTTTTAGCAGCATTAACTATATTACTGACGGTCATTTTTTTCCCCTGAAACTGCACTTCCCTTGAAAGTATGAACTCTTTTGTCTTGTCTGATAAGTCATTCCACAAGTAGTTAATGGGTTCTATCTCTTTAATAGATGGTAAATCTGTGTCCAGAACAATGATAATGTTCTCACTAATTTGATCATAGTCGACTATAGACTTCTGCTCTTCTACCCAATCTTTCACAATTTCTTGAAAAATGCAGTTGTGGTGGCAATTCTTATTTCTTTTACAAAATAAGGGTGGTTTTTCTGCGTTCCAAGATATTACCAAAGTGCCGACTGCTCTATTGCTCAGAGCTTTCATTACATTAAGCCACTGGTATTTGAATTGTTGCCAGCTCAAGAGTAATGGCTCGTGCCAAATTCCTCCTTCCACTGATCTAATCTCATTTTCCAGCTGTGTTTTCAGGTGACTCAATCCAAGGCGTATGTTTGAGACCTTGAGGATCCCCAGACCATTGTGGCGATGGAGCTTCTCCCTAAAGTCTACTACCCTGCTGGAAACACTAATTTTTTCATCCGTGTTACTCTTAAGGCACTTGTAAAAATCACACATGTCCTTCACAGTCATCCTGTAGTTTGTACAACTAGTGGAAATGGCTTCCTTAAAAGCTGGCATCACCCAATCATTGTAGTAATTCAATAGTTCTGGGAACTGATCTTCCAGTTTAGCCAATCCATCAGTCTCTCTATCACTTTCTCCATATTTGGCAATCATGTGTGGCACTCGAACAATTAGTTCTTGCTCTAGTGCTCCTATGGGATAAATGTCGGGGTTTACTCTCAAAAGTATTTCATCAACATCTTTGGACCACACTCGATCTTCCAGCAACGAAAACACGTCCATGTACTTTTTCTTTTGTGCTTCGTCATTTCCTCTGTATGGCTTCCCATCATTTTGGAACACCACTGACAAGGCCTTATGTGCAAGCTCATGTGCCAATGTCCCCAGCATGTCCCCCTGCTCATAATCATCACTCAATTTGGTGCCAATGTAGACTCTATTGTGGCTGTATTCTGTCAAGCCTCGCACTTTTCCTTCAGGAATTGCGATCATCCGACTAACATCACTGGAGCTGATGTCAAATATCACCTCAAAGTCAATCTCATCATGCAGAATCCTTAGCAGAGCAGAGGTTATCTCATTCCCATTAAGATACTTGTAGTAGGTCTCTATATCATCACCTGTAATCTTACTGCTGCCATCTTCTCCGAGGATCCTGGACTTAGAGACCATCTTCATCACTTGTGCACCTCGAACTTTGAAGTAGTACTTGGCAAGAGCTCGATTGAAGCTTTCTCTATGGGAATCAAGTGCTAGCTTGATATTCATCTTCTCATCATCCCCTGTATCTCTTGCATATCTGTTTTTCAGATAAGCCCAGGCTTCAAACTTCTGATTCCAAGCTGCTGTCATCAGTGCTGACTGCCCCTTGCTATTTAAGTAATATGATGAATTTTCCTTGTCAAGCAGATTCTTAATGTCAACGTCAAATGATTTTTCTTTTAGCTTTGCATGTAGGCAATCCCTGTTAATGAAAAAGGATTTTATTTCTTCATTGTCCTTCATCAACTTTTTGAGCATTTTTTGTCCACTTTCATTTATAGGAAAAAGGGAATCTGCTTTCAGTAGTAAGAACACTATTTGGGCTACAGAAGAATGGTCTCCATCAAGAGCATAATCTATTGCTCTCATGTGATAACCTTTGAATGCAGCATTGACATCAGCTCCATAGTGAAGCAGTATTTTTAGGCAATCTGTTTTCCCAGACAAAGCTGATTTCATGAGAGGTGTTTGATGTTGGTCATTACAAGGCTCATTAATCAAGTTGTATCTGTCACAGGAGAGTGTTGCCTTATTACTCAGTTCAAGGTGGTCGACTTCCAATAAAGCTGTTAATTGCTCAGGTGAAGCTTTAGTTATTGCAACATTCATAATATTACCTTCATCTCCATAATGCTTTTTTAAGTTCATTCTCTTTTTCATTAGTTCTCTGATTTTCATGGTGTCCTTTCCTGTAACAGCTTTATACAGCTCATCATATTGTTCTTCCTCAGTATTCATGGTGGTAATGCTGCCTCCTTTATGACATTGGTTGGTATATTTTATATATTTCTGGATAATAAATTTATTTCAGAGGAATATTTGGGAAAAATATGTTAGTAAGAGCAACCCTCTTTAAAGAAACAAATTTAATTTATGCCTGCTATGATGGACTATCAAAATTGAGACAAATCAGAGAGTTAACGTGTTATTCTCTGGTTAGGAGTAAATGATCCAAGTGCTGCAGGGTATGGCTAGGCCAAAAAATTGCTGATGCATTGGCATTGTTGCAAAGGTAAAATAGTTACATGCACTATTGAATGTTTAAATTTCAAAATTATTTTAAAATAGACTAAAGTATATTCAACTCCTGCTTATCAAGATAACATAGAATGATAGAGTGAACTGATTAGTTACAATACTCAGAAAAGTAAATTTCCATGAGATGTAAAGATGTCACTCAGCATGCCTGTACCTACAGAGAAATTTAACTAAGCATACATATTAAATCTGCGTCATTAAAATAATAATAATGAATGATAGTAATTTCAGCCACCAGCTGGCACATTTTTGAGTTCTGCGATGAAATAAACATTTGAATACCGTAGGAATATGTTACTATAATTAATGCAGTGATAGCTGAAATCATTTAATGCTTAACAGCTTTATGAAAGATCATACTCAGAAACAGTTACCAAAAAATAATGGAAATTCACGTACAATTGAATGTTCTTACACCAACTTCTATATCACAGGTTATAAATGTAAGAGCCTCTGAAAAGTAATATTTCATGTAAATATAGATATTCTTGGTTTTTTGTACATACACTCACAGTATGAGGTAGAAGTGGTAACTTTTGGTTTTTAGTAGGCCACATAAAATAGTTTTGTACAATGAGATCACTGTTATAAACTTCAAATAGTTCTAGTAGGTATCAGTAGTTAGGTACCGACTAACATGGTTCCATCTTAATGTGTGCTACGCAATACAACCTTGATTAATATAATTTACTTTTTATAAAATTAATTTAGTGACTACATTAAATTGTAAACTTGGCTGGATGAACTTTGGGATGTCCAAGTTTTTATTTTTTCCAGATTGGGAGTATCTTCTCTGTCAGTGCACTTCACAAATAAGGCATTAACACCATTGTTCAAAGTTTAATTCATAGCGTGATTTTGATTTAGGCATTTTATGAACAGGACTGTAACATTATGTTTTTATTTCTCTATGAATGAATCATTTACCACTTTCCTGCACTGGAAGATATCTTTTACTTCTCTTAATGGTACAATTATGTTCTTCTGCATTTTCTTGTTGAAACACTTCACCTTTTTATAAATTTGATCACTGCCTTCTTGAAGTTGGTAATGACTGCGACATCGATACTACCCATCTGACTGCAGTATACCCTGTGGATAGAAGCCACGATTTTAGCAAACTACATAAATATGTATGATTACCATTTCTAAACAGAATTATTGTAAAATTAAATGTAGTTAGTTATTGGGAGCACAGGCATGTTTTTATTTTCTACTCATCGGCTGACAATTTTTGTGATACCCAATCATTGACTTTGAACAAATATTGCTGCAGTCATGCTAATAAGTCATAGAAGGAAAATAATATTCCTTTCCCCACCAGCACACTAACGTTAGAAAAACATTAGTATAACATTTGAACCAACGCAGTTTGAAACACGCTTTAATGTCCAACCATCGGTATGTTTTTTCTCGTTTGGACGAAATCGTTTGGGGATAACGCTAGAATAACGTCACTGAAAAACATTAATATAACTCTTTACGTACGTATTCCATGCAGCAATTCACTCATCTCTTGAGTTAATTCATCACTTGATTCTTTATTCATATAAGCATCTGAGATTAAAGATCCAGAGGAGGTTCAGGGTGGCCACTAGTTTGCTGACCAAAATTTATAGTTTACGGAGGTTGCATTCTTTCTGTATTCTTTCACTTATTTCATTTACATGTTTTTATTTAATTTACACCAATTTGCAACACTCAAGAAATCGAGTACAAAAAAATGAGGAAATAAAATACCGCTGTACAAAATCGTACATGGCCAGCAAAATATTATACCATCCATCAGCTTGACACACATCAACTCCGACCTCCCAGAGAACTCCAGACAAGGAACTCCGAATGGGTAGTTGGAATTAAGTAAAATCGGATAAATTCGTCCTGAATCCAGGTATCGGATATCAATTGTTACTCAGATGATCTTTTTTTTCATGTTTCGGTGGAATGTGGTACATGCATATTCACATACCCACCCAGATCCAACACTGCACTTCATGAAAAACACAAAGACATTTAAATTCGAAGTTCAAAAGCTAGAAAACACAGTGGTACAGAGGGAAATAACACACCAGCTTACTAAGACCAACCAAGATAGATCACGGAGCTATGAACACCAAAGGAGAAGTGAGCCTGAGTGGAAATTTCCAGAAAGGGTTGAGTCGAAGGGGTTACAAGGATGGAAACAGGGCACATTTCCCGTTATCTCTTTGAATTTCAAGCTGGCCATGCCAAAGTCAAACGTAAGCCTACATTTTTGTTCATTCATACACAGCATCTTCCAAGTTAATAATTTTTTAAGCACAGGTCAACTTCCCGTGCCAACAGCTCAACAACAAAAGAATGGATTCTGCAAATTTTGCTCATTTGCAAAACCCTAGGGGCGACGAGTCGGTGATTCAGACTGAAGTCTGGCGGAGAGCTATGAGGCCCGGGACCCCTCTCCCCGATTCGACAGAGGTTGGCGACGAATGTTATTTTTGCATTTCACTCAAACCACTTGACCCGGCTCTAGAATGTGGCCGTTAGGGTGGTTTGGAAATCAAACGAGAGTAGCAAGCGCTAACCAAAAAATGTTATATGTACTGATGTTTTTCTAAGGTTAGTGTGTTGGTGGAGTTTCAACACACACATGCTAAGTCCTCTTTTCTGATAGCCTTGGTATCAATTCAGTAAATCTACATTTATATAAATTAATAATTATTATATTATGATTAAAAATAATTGTTGTTGCAGTTTACTACTCATACACTTCATATTTCATCTGGAGGGGATGATTTCATGTATGTTTGCTATGTTGTTTGATAGGTATAGTAATGAGAGCAATGGTGGGATTGAATCAGGATAACTGATAGGATAGCTTTTTGGCATCAATTTTAAGGAGGAACTTGATAAAATGGACAGGGAAAAGTTAACGAAGTATGTGTTACACATCCAATTCATTCATTACAGTAATCTACCGGTTAGAGGTAGGTTGTGATGAAAGTCAGATAATATCCAACGAACTCTTACACGTGCTGTGCCCTTTCTACCTCTAGTATTTCTTTCTTCATCTCAGCATAAGTCCTACCTTTCTTCATCCCGTCCATAAAACCGATTCTCTTCCTTCCCCGCTTACCCAACATCCTTCCCTCTATCACGACCTTCAGCAAATCATCGTCCCTCATTACCCCTTCCAGCCACCTATCCTGCCTTCCCCTAATCTCATCTATAAGTTTCCTCTCCTCGCCCACCATGTCAACCACTTCCTCATTTGTCTTCCTTTCCGTCCAACGCACCTTCTCCATCCTCCTCCACACCCACATCTCAAAAGCCTTCAGCCTATTTTCGTCTTCCTTTCTCAAGGTCCACGTTTCCGCCCCATACAACGCCACACTCCATATCAAGCTCTTTACTAGCCTCTTTTTTACATCCTTACTTCAGGTCCCCGTCATCAGCTCCCTTCTATTATTGAACGCTTCCTTCGCTAGCGCTATTCTCCTCCTAATGTCTTTGCTACTATGTCCTCTTTCTTCTAGCGTACTACCCAAGTAATTAAATTGTTCAACTTGCTCCAGTTTGTGACTTCCTACTCTTATCACCACCTTCACTTTCTTTGTCCTAGAGAATCTCACTACTTTTGTTTTCCTATTATTTATCTTCATTCCGTATTTCTCACATTGCTTTTCCAGTGCATCTACTAAAGTTTGCAGTCCTTTCGATGACCGACTCACCAATGCCTGGTCGTCTGCGAATTTAACCGACTTTATCCACTGGCCTCCTACTTTCATTCCCACGTCTAGCTCATCCCATGCCTCTCTTACCATTTCCTCAGCATAGATGTTAAAAAGTAAAGGCGACAACGGGCACCCTTGCCGCACCCCGCGACCTATAACTGCCCACCCTGATTCACCGTCCGCTACCCTTACATGAGCCCTCTGCCCCATACATAAGTTTCGGATGAGTCTCCTATCACGCCAATCTATTCCTATTTTCCCCAGTATCTGCATTAGTTTCTCCCAGTTTACTCTGTCGAACGCCTTTTCGAAATCTACACAACAAGCGAAAACATCCTGATTATGCTCTATGTTTCTATCTATAAGTGTCCTCATTACCGCAATCGCATCTCTGGTTCCCCTCCCCTTCCTAAACCCAAATTGGTCATCGCCTAAATAGCACTTTGCTCTGCTCTCCAACCTTCTATTTAGTATTCTAAGCAACACTTTTGCTGCGTGCGAAATTAAACTGATTGTTCTATACTCCTCGCATTCTGACGCTTTCTTCTTCTTCGGGATAGGTATTAATACTGTTTTCACGAAATCCTCTGGCCATACTCCTTCCTCGTAGATCCTGCGAATAAATTCGAAAAACGATTTTCTCCTCCTACTACCTAGATTCTTCAGTAGCTCCGAAGGTAGGTTATCGGTTCCCACAGCTTTTCTACCCTTCATCTCTCTTAGTGCCCTCTCTATTTCACTCTCAAGTAGCTCTGGTCCGAGGTTATCTTTATCTATTGTTCCTTCGTCCTCTAGATCTAGGCTAAGGGGTCTATTCTCGCTGTCATATAGCTCCTCTACGTATTCTCTCCACCTTTCTTGGATATCTTCCTGTTCGATTAATATCTTTCCTGTTTTGTCCTTAACCTTTGGTATCGCTTGACCTCTCTTACCACCCGATAACATTTTCACCTTGGCGTACAAAGCGCCCACTTCCCCCTCCTCCTGCATCTTTTCCATTTTCTCACATTGTCCCTTCCACCAGTTTTCTTTTGCCCGATTGGTCACTCGCCTGAGTTTATTATTCAATTCCTTGTACTTCCTCTTCCCTATGTCGGTGTTCACGTTTTTCCATATCCTTCTCTCCTCCATTTTCTTTATCATTTCTTCTGTAACCCACTGCTTCTTAACCCTCTTCTTTTCCACCGTTCCTATTGTTTTCTCTGCCGCTCCTACGATGCCTGTTTTTATAACCTCCCATCTCTTCTCTATGGTTCCCATCCGCTTCTCTTCACCTAAGTTCTTTTCTACTAGCTCTTGGTATTCCCTCCTTTTCAACCCTTTCAATGCTTCAAGGTTCCACCTCTTTATCTTCCTCCCTTTACAAAGCCTTTTGAATCTAACTTCACACTTCATCATCACCAAGTTATGATCCGAGTCCGCATCCGCCCCTTGGTAGCTACGAGAGTTTTTTATACTGTTCCTAAATCTCTGCCTCACCATTATATAATCAATTTGGTATCTCCCAGTGTCACCCGGCATTTTCCATGTGTACCTACGCCTGGGGTGATGTTTAAACCAAGTGTTTGTCGCTACTAATTTATTTCTTCTACAAAATTCAACTGCCTTTTCCCCGCGATCATTTCTTCTTCCTAGCCCAAACCCTCCTACTTCTAATCCGTCCCTCCCTTCTCCCACCACTGCATTCCAGTCACCCATCACTATCAGGTTTTTCTTCCCCGGCACTTCTCTAATTATTTCTTCTACTTGCTCATACACCTCTTCCACCTCTTCCTCCCTATGGTTGCTCGTAGGCATGTATACCTGGACCAGTACGAAATTCATCGGGCGTGCTTTTATTTCTACCACTAGTATCCTGTCGTTCACCTGTTCTATGTTTACCACCCTCAGTCCCAACTTTGTGTTCAGTACCATGCCTACCCCCCGTTGACTCTCATCTCCCCCACTATAGATCACCCTGTAGTTATCACTCCAATAGTCCCTGCTATCCTTCCATCTAACCTCGCACAATCCCAAAGCATCTATTTTTCCTTTTTCCATTTCCTGCTTAATATTTTCAAGCTTCCCGGCCCTCATCATGGTCCTTACGTTCCAAGTTCCTATTTTGACCACTGTTTTCCTCCTCCTCTTCCTCTTTTTCTTCTTCTTCTCCCTTCTTTCCCTTGTATCTTCTGATGATGATTCTGATTCTGTGCAAGGATTTTGTGTGATGACGACCGCGGAGGCCTTGCCTCCCCCGCTGCCGGGCACGACACCCGCCCTAGTGGGCGGCGTCCCGTAGTTGCCAGGAATCAGATCTCTTTGAATGACTTTCATGTTCTGGGAAGTGATAGTTGAGAGGTATCCCACGCGACTCAACGGTATTTTTAACGTGACACCATCACGGAACTACCTTTCGTCTGGCTCCTACCCTTCGACCTATCTGGCATGGGTGGCCCTACCAGGAGCAATGTACTTGCTCTTGCCATTCCAGCTCTAGTGGTCATTGGAACGCACAAGCCCTTCCACCACGTCAAGGTCGTAGTTCAAGGAAGAGACACATCCAATATGGGATGAATATCAAGAAGTATAATACATTGTAGGGATTATGTATAGTTGATAAGTTTGGTTGAATTTTCAGTTTACAGTGTAGTTAGTAGTTAGCAGTATAAGTATTTTTGTGTAACATGCTTTGACTCATTGTGCACCGAAAAAGCAGTTTTAGGCATAATTGAATCATGCTCTCATGGTTGGGTGATTGAGAAGGCACGGGTGAACTCAACATGCATCCATGGACCTCCTCGTGGGAAGTCCTGGGTAGTTCTAATCAACCAGCGAAGAGTTGCGGACGTATTACTGATGAAATCATAACAAAGATCCACCCATCAGGTATCAGCAGATATCAGAAAAGAGATTGTAGCGTGCCTAAAAAATGTTGACATATTTTGACAGCACGCATCACCTACGAAATAAACGGGAATTTGTCGATTTTTTTCCTTAAAATATTTAAACTGTTCAGCCATGGGTTTATGCAAAGACTGAAGATGTATATTTCATTGGCTGTGTTCAAGATTTCTTCCTTCTACAACGTATTATAAGTGTTTTGGTTGGCACCCAGTCTTTCAACAACTTACATAAACTAATTTTAAAAATCGTGAATTTTTTTTTTCGAAATAGTTTATATTTTTAGGCTTTATGCGTAGGCTAGAAATGCATATTTTCTTGATTTTTTCAAGTTTTACATTTGTCCATTACGTATTAACGGTGTTTCTGTTGGTACTCAGTCTTCCTACAATTTTGAGAAATTCATTTGAAAAAATATTGATTTTTTTGTACACATTCAAAACTTTAGACCAAATTTGCAGACTAAAGAATTTAACAGGCTAAATATTTCACGTCATTCTTCCCACAGGAGTAAGACAGCTTTTGGGACATACCCTGTTTTTATCGGATAAAGTTGGGTTTTTTCGTCCCACCTTAATGGTTGGGTTAAATGACCTTTCTTTTGCACTTCGATATTGTTTACGGGGAAACAGAGAATCATCATTTTACCGAAGACCGAAAAGATATGGCGACATGGCGTAATCCGAGGTGCCATCGAGTTTATTTAAAGTAGCGTCTAATTGTTTTCTTACAAAAATAAGATTACCTATACGTATTGCTGCTATAGATTATAGGTTGTTACAACTGATTTTGGTATACCTAAAAGGTGTTTCAATAGTTGAATCTAAAGTTAAATTGGCACAATTTGCAAAGATGACTAATCGGAATACAGTTAACCAGTACTGCGTCAAATAAAGCCCATTACCGGAGATCTATGGGCAAAATCTGACCTTGACATTGCCCATAGTCGGCTCCGGTGGCCACGGGGTAATGTCCTCACCTGCCACTCCGAGGGTCGCCGGTTCGAGTCCCGCCTGGGTGGATTTTTCTCCACCCAGGACATGGATGTTTGTGCTAGTCTGTAGTTAATGTTACATCATCCGATGTAAGAGGCCATCGTGAGCTGTTTTCGACGTATTTGAAAATAAATAAATAGTTAAAAGCGACGCAGCTTGGTTTTCCGTTGGTATCCACGGAGTCTTATAGGCCGGAAAATATATTGTAACAATATTGTGGTCACATTACACGAGACGTGAATTCTTCTTTTGTCCCGCGTAGTTACATACGTCCACAGCGGATTCGGAGATGAGGATGTTACACAGTGGTGAAGCTGCCTGGAGAAACCAAATGCCAGGAAAAGCGTAAACACGATGACGGTGCGCCGCGGCGGTCATCCGAGAGGGAGCCGGTCACTCGCATGGGGGCGATCGTTCGGCCGCCCATCAAACGATCGGGTCTAGACGTGACCACCGAGTCGGTAGTCTTGGTCTAGAGCACCCCTCCCCATTCGACCCTCGCTCCCGCTTACAATAGTGGGGAGAGGTAGGGGAGAGTCTCTGTTTCTCTCTTGAACAGCCGGGCGAAGGTCGTTCGGATTTCGCGCCTGTCTGCAGGTCTCTAGAATCAATTTTAGGAATGAAGACTGCTGATGCTTATGACTATAATAGAAGGGAACTGATGACAGGGACGCAGATTAAGGATGTAGTTAAATAAAAGGTGAATTATCTTATATGGTAGGTTGTATATATTAAATTTTGGTGTTCAAAGGTGTATCTTAAGTTTTAACTAGAAGATGAACGTAGATAGAGGCCTTACCTATCGGAGTCTCAACAAGGTTTAAGGAAGTTGGACTGAAAAGAAGAGAAACAAGTGAGATACCAAAGGGATTAGGAGTTAATGAATGGAGCAGGTAATGAGGGGCTAAGAAATGTTTTTAATGAAGGAAGAATGTTGAGGAAGTGGATAATTTTTGTAGAAGCTGAAAAAACGAGAGGGATCATTATTTTCTTGGTATGAAGATAAGTAATTTTTTAGTGTGGAATGGAAAACATGGAGCCTACAGTATTGTTTTTCCTCTTTTATTTCTCCGATATCTGTTGTTAGTACTTTCGGGGGTTAAAACCATCCTCCGGCGCGTACTTAGGACAATAATTAGGACAGTAGGGGACAAAGTGAGAAGAATAATATTAAAATACGACATTAGTTCCTTCTTGGTTCTGAAAAATATAGGAAGCTAAAACTCGAAAATAAGCTATAAAACAGTTCTTAACCATGAAGTCCCATGATTTTATGTTTTTACTTCTATTTTTTTCTGTTATGTAACAAATTGGCGGACATAATTTTCAGTAAATGTTTCGGAATTGAGCAGGCCAAAAGTTAACGTTAATGAATTAATTTAGACATCAACGGACTCGGAGCAATTTAAGCGCGAGACTATCCTTTAGCATGATTCCAAAGAGATTAGCGGCGACCGTTTCCAATCCCGAAAAAAATTCGAATTTTCTAATGTGCGGCGGCCGCCGCGCCGGCAGCTTGGCGTACAGCGACACGTCAACTTCCATGATCCGCTACGGGAAAATATCCTTTTCAATGGCATACTAACTAAAACTATGTAGGTACGTAGAAAAGGACTTAAGGAGATATTCATACGAAGATCTTACCAGGAAATGGATACATATTTACAGAATCAGGCATTCTCAGCAAGCATACTCCTAATCTTCACTTCGATTTCCTGTCCCCTCTCTGATGCTAGCCTGGCAGTGATGCCACTCATTGCGCGATTTGGGTGAGTCTGCCTGCCGGACGCAGTAAGGAAAGCTCTCTGAAGGCTTGTGTGCTCCGTCGGGACGTGCCAAACCTGTAATACACGCACGAAAATTAAGAATATACACCGTCATATTTGATATGCTAAATCGTCTCACGAGACTCGCGTGCTTGTGTTACATACCTATCTATGCTCGGGAACTTGAAGGCATTAAATCTTGCAACTGTCTTTCGTATGGTATCTTCTATCACCAAACTATCACGTCTTTGGTAGCACCAAAGAAGGATGACCCATCCTTTAACTGTTTTGCTTGGCGTTCAATTGTGAGGCCAATTACCTACTAATCTTCTTCAAATTTCATTCAATTGAGACTCCAGTTTGAATCCTTTTGAAAGCAATGAAGACATCCACGTTAGAAGTTGCCTGCGCTCATGTCAGACGTCTAACGCCTTCAGATAGACTTTGCGAGAGAGCAGGAGCTGCGAATGTAAACAAGGCTCGTTTAGATTACGACGCGCGTGTGATGGTGTCCACGTGCCTCCCAAGGCCTTGGCCGCCTTGGCCGCCTTGGCGCTTCCTGGCGAGACTCGCGCCGTGTGGGATGAGGGCTTCGAAGCTCAGCGACGGACAGCTGATTAAAAATATTCTCGTCTTCATCGCCGCCCAACGCGCCTACTTCTATCGCAGTATCCCACTGTCTGCATACGTTCCCATTTCCCAAGGGGGAAGTGTCCCGTTTATCCGGAACGAAAGTTCGGTTTCTCACTCATCCATAATTATCGAACAACATTCCTGTTGCTTAACTGGTAGCTTCAGGCGTACTTGGTGGAATTTATTCATTATGAAAATGAAGTACTTTTAACTTTGTGGTTCCATAATGATCTTTTTATTTACATCTTTTTATCCGGGTTTCGACGTACTACAACGGCATTATCATGGGAAGATTACAGAGTAACTTAAATATATATGTAGTCGGCATTGGTGGCCCCAAGGAGGCTATTGTAGGGGGCAATTGCACCCCCCCAAACCCGGATTATTTCTTTGTCATATAGGTACCTTAAATTAAAAGCCTAAATTATTTTGTTCCTTTTTTTATTGATGAAGTTTCGGTGATTTTTACTTTAAAATCCAGTAAAATTTTATATATACTAAAACGGTTTTAAAAAGCACTAGCTAAATGCGGATTTAAGTCAAAATAATTTTGGAATTAGTCGAAACTTGGTGGTAATCTTAAAAGGAAATATGCATTTATTAAAAACTTGCTCTTCTTAAAAGACAAACGTTTGCTTCTAAACTACTAATAACGCGCCATTTGCACATAGTTTGTTACGAATTTCCGGGAATGGAATACCCCCCTTTTCCTTGGGGGTATTCCATACCCCAAGAGCCGCTGGTGCCTCCCCACGAACCTCTGGTAGTAGGTATATAAACAAGGTGTTCTGTAGAGTCTTCACCTGATGATGACGTTGTAGAACATCGAAACTTGGGTCGTGCTTATAAAAAGATCGTTGTGGAACCACAACGTTAAAAGTTTTCCATTTTCATTCCTGATGCTACAAAAAAGAGCCATATTATTGCCTTTTAGCGATACATTCTCCTTCATGACGTCGGTGTGGGAGGGTGCTGGCGATTTTGTGTCTCAGCGGTGTTTAAAGGGCTGACACAGTGGTAGTTAAAAAGTGTTCCCTCAATTATTTTAAGCTAGTCATTCAATACGGCAATCAATGGTTTGGTGAAAAAAATGGCGTGGAATCTGCCTGAGGAAGATGTCTCCACTATTAAGTCCCAAATTCCAATATGCGACCTGATTTGACCTCGCTTCTCCGAACGTAGAGAAAATTCACATAGGAATATATCTCTTTGGAAAACGCAGGGCTTCCTCGATATGAAACGCACAGCATATCTCCTGTCAGAACTTCAGGCTCAGTTTAGGTGGAAACGCAGGAGAAATGTCCCTTGCGACGCCGGCCGTAAATGTCGGGTTAATTACTGTTAATGACATTTCCGCCGGGTTGTCGAATCCTGAAGAGTCTCTAGTGCGGGGACGTCTTCTCAGACAAAAGCTTCCGCCCCAATCAAAATGGCGCCTCTCTGTACTTCTCTAACCTTCCCCATTCACCCTACTTTCCCCACTCTTATGTTGTTCATTCCACTTCCAATCACATATAATCCTCAAGGTATGGAAGACAAAAAAAATAACAAACATTTTACTGTAAAAATTACGATAGAAGGGCATGCATTAGCAGTAGTGGTGGTATAAAGTGTTCTCGGAGCGAAACGGCTGCAGCCACATTTTTTTCGGGCAAACAACTGTTTCCAATAACTGTTGCAAACAACAGGTTAGTTTCGTGATCGTGACGCAGTCGCGACGTTGCGCTCTGCGCTGTGCAGCGGCAACTGATAGTTGAATATGATTGTTTCGTCTTCTATTCTGTTCCAGTAGCACTGCACGTGTGGCTGCGTCGTGGCAATTAACAACAATTTGTTGGATTTGAGTCTGTTGCAGGCGGTTAGCGGGTTATGTCCACCAATCGTTGTCCACAAACACATGTCCACCCATCGTTGTAGACAAAATTAGAACTGAGAAGCAAGGGCGTACCTAGGACTTGAAATTGGGGGGGACGCTCATGTTCGGTCGATGGGGGTGGAGGTTTAAAAGCAAATTAAAATGACTGATTTTGGAAAAATATATTTTTAGTAGCATTACAAATACCTTAACAATTCATTACTTCCATCTTTTTATCAGCTTAGCCACTCAAAGTTTTAGTTTTAGGCTAATAATAATTTTCTTGGATTTGGTGAAAATATTTATCTAACTTTCTTCTCGACCATTTCGCGATTTTCTTTGACAAAATTTCGACGCACGCTCATCAGACATTCCAGTCATTCCTTCTTCTCCCATAGATCTCTTAAGCCATGTCTGTACTCTTCGTAGAGTACTAAAGGAACGTTCTATAGTCACCGTAGAGGTTGGGATTGCGATTAAAATTGAGAGTGGAGAAGATATGGAGCCCTCCCTGCTGCATCTCCTCCCTGCTGCATCAGGGAAGGGAAAAAACATTGGTATCGTTTAAAAGATCAACGACTTCATAATCCTTTAACTTGTCCTCGGTTAAATTTTTCTTCTTCCACAAGTTATACCATAGGTCCAGCATCCCGGTCATATCTTCTAATTTATAAAAGCCTCTAAAGATTTCCGCGTTCTTTTGCAATGCCTTGCGCTTTTTGAAGTAATTCGTCAGAGACTCTGTATGCGTCTTTAGGGCCTTTTTCGATTACTTCAAGGATTCCAATAATGTGTTCTCATACCTTTATCAGACCCATGCTCTTTACTTGCAGGACATTATCCACTGGTTCCTATCTTGATCAGATCCATGCTCTTTGCTTGCAGGGCATTAACCACTGGTTCTAATACTTCCGAGTATTTTGCAATAGTATCTAGGACAGCGATGAGTGAAGGTTTCGTTACTGCTGAATGCAGCGGGTAAGCCGCTTTTACTGTGGCATACTTTCCCTCGATTGATAGTGTTTCCAGGGCTTTGAGTAGTTCGGGGTAATTTTGGGAGAATGCTCGAATGCTTTTGTGTTTTTCAGACCATCTAGTCTCGCACATTTACGATAGATTGAGAGCCAAACTCCTACGAGCAGTTGATTCCCCGAAAAACATTCTAGTATCCTTTACAGTGGCAATAGTGATTCTGATTTCCGGTACATCATTTGTGTCGTTCACCACAAGATTGAGTTTGTGGTTTGAGCAATGGAAAAATAATGATCGCGTATATTTTTTCCCTAAAATCGCCTGTACACCATCCTCTTAGCAGAACAGCCGTCAGCCATTGCAGAACAGCCGTCAAAACCAAATATGATACAATATTCTGATGGAAGATTATTAGTAACCAAGAAATTGTCGATTGCTCTGGCGTTTGATGGGGCATCTTGTGCTTTCATTTCCACAAAACCAGCTAATTCTTCTCGAATTTTTCCTTGGATGTCATCATAGAAACGCAAGCCGATTGATAGCTGTTCTTTCCCTGCTATGTTCGCTTTTTCATCAATTAAGACTGCATAAGTTATAGCTTTTTGATCATCACTTATCAAATTTTCCTTAATAACTTCACCACATAATCTAATTAATGTGTTTTTTTAAATTTTTGGCGAAGTGTAAACTGCATTTCGACGGCACGTCTTTAGGTGATTCTTCAATTTTTTGTCGCCAGAATCGATTTGTAAATTTCCACTGACAAGGTCGTTCGATGTCTCGATTATTTGCCTCTTAGAGTCGATGATGATGTGATACATCTAATAAATCGGTCCTGCAAACGCTCTAGGTCACGCCGGTGAACCTTCCCGCTTTGTTACGCCCTTCCGCCTTACGTGGCTACACGAAACGATCGGCCGCTACGTAGCAGCACCGACGCTCGCACATGGAAAGCATCGACAAATACATGAATAGTATCCATGGACGAATACGTAATTCAACGAGTTATGGGTAATTTTCGCGTTTTTATGGTTAGTTGACATTAACAACGAACAAAAAGAGATAATGCTTATAGTAAGTAAGTACAACAGCTAATTTTTCTTAATGTAATGCTGCCCGCTAAACTTGAATGCAGGTGTATTCGATGCATGCTCTGAGGTTCATATAAAAGTTATCATTATTAATAAATTGGTATATCCCTCCGCACTGCTCCGACTAAGCATATAACGTAACAGTCTCCTTCATGCATTGCTTCATTTATTCTCTTGTTCTTCAGAATCCAAAGGTTAACAAATCACCGGTTTAGATATGCGGCTATTTTGTCAGGACGACAGAACCAGCGAAACATATTTCAGATGAATTCGATTACGTAGAGTAACTTTATGCTATCAAATGTGCTATTGGTCTGCTTCTTCTTAGTGTTTATAAGTACAGAAATAAGATATGTTGTATTCCTACCTGCAACGACAAGAAACACGATCCGACGCAATTTTTTATAAAATCGATTTGTCTTATTTCAAGGTTCTATATTTGAGCCTCTAAGGGGGGGGGGGGGGCAGCTGCCCCCCCTGCCCCTCGCTGGGTACGCCCATGCTGAGAAATATCTTTCATTAATCCAAATGAAATTGTTAATTTATTTTAGTGAAAGATTTATTTTTACATAATATACAGACTATCAGCAATGTTCCCACAGTGCCGATCGATCGCCCGCTGTTTGGTGTGCCTCTAGCTGTTGTCCGCCACAGGGTGTTTCACGGGACTGTTTTGTTTTGGAACTGTTTCGATTACGAAAGTGTTGCAATGAAACTGTTGTGTTCTTTCAGTGCCACCACTAGTGATCAGGGTCGTCTCAAAGTGTTTTTTTACCCGGCAAGGTTACTTTTCGGTGTCCCCTGCCACTTCGTATTCCCGTTCAAAGTTCATATGAGTTCGGTTGCGAATCTGAGTCATGGAAGGTCGAGGATATGAGTTGGCTGGGAGATTTTGAAATGTGGATTTGGAGAAGGAAGGCGAGGCCTGTCTTCCCGAGGACCCGGGTTTGAATCGCGGTGGTGGTGGAGACTTTTAATCGGAATCCGTTGATCCTCGCTTGAGCGCCGTGTGGCGAGCACTTCAAGTCCTTCACCCGAGGACGCCAGCAGGATAGCTGGCGAAACTATTGTGAACCTAAACAACGTACGCGGTCGTTACCCGAAAAATGTTGATATAATTTCAAAGTGTTGTTCTCCGTTCCTCCGATGGGGGTGTTTAACGGTGTTCCCCTCGTCGCTTTTTCACTAACGGACTATTCAAGTATTACGTAAGGCGATTTTTACCACTTTTTAACCCCCCCCCCCCAATGTAAGGCAACGTAAAGATTTCACGAACCCTCCCCTCCCAATTTTACGTAAGTTATCAGACATTTCTGAAACCATGGACTTTGATAATAAACTATGGGTCAAAATCCGCAAAAACTGACCTCATCACGGATATTGATAACGGTTTTTGATATTTCGTGATTCGCTGTGCACACAATTCGCAAAACATGTGATCTTTGAAAATGCGAAATCTCCAAACAAATGAACGCAACGAATTGGTTGTACGTTTTTCTATAGTTTAGCATGCATTCAGGCGTGATCCTAAAAAGTAAGATTTTTCCTACGAAAATAATTTTTGAAAGTGATAAAAATACGAATTCAGAAGTGATATATATTTTACGTAAGACTGTCTCCGACCCCCTCACCACTCCAATCTCACGTAAGGCAACGTAAGAAAAGCCCAACCCCCCTCCCTCCCCAAAACGTCTTACGTAATACTTGAATGGCCCCTAAGCCAATGTCGACTGATGCCAACGTCGCGTCACGTCGGGTTTCTGTCTCCACTTCTTCCTCCATTCTCCCAGAATACTTCACATACTAACTAACCCACAAAGTACCTCTTATGCGGGTCGTTTCCTCAACCAACCAAGAGAGGGACGCAAACAAAGGAGTGCTGGATTGGTGAGGAGAGGTGGGATAATAAAAACGATAGCTCAGTATTGTGAGTTTTCCATTTTCTCTACTGCGCTAATAACTTCGAAACATAACTGCGCACTTACTCTTCATTCGTTACAGACCCGGCGCACTAGACGCACTTCAAAACAGATCGGGGGCAGAGTTGATGTTCGCTTTACAACAAAAGAGCGTCGATAATCGCGTCCACGATAGAATTTTGTGTTGAATTTAGGTAAAAAGGTCAAATATGGATATTGTAAAATTTGTGCATCCACAGCATGCTGCCTACCGTCAGATTACCGAACGTTTCGCGAGCGGACATGGTTATATTCATGAATATACCTACATACGAGTATGGGTTATTACATGCCAGGTGGTCACCGCTCGACCATCATGGATTTCAATGAAATTTTGTATGAACATTCATACATATCCCCAATGAACATTTGTAAAGTTTTACGTTCGCCGATGGTATCTACATCTACGAAGTACCGTGCAAGCCACCACTAGGGTGTGTGGCACGGGGTGATTCCACACCAGGCATGCAACACTCGTCCCAGCACAAGTAAGAACCCCGCACGCTCCCCCTGGCGTTAGGTGCAGGCCAAAGCAGTCAGGAGAACAGTGTGCAGTCCAACCGGAAACTGGGAGAGTGATACGTAAATGAACATGCAAACATGCAGAACAATGCTATACACACATCTAGTGGTTAATATTACTAACACAGTTAATTTATGAATGCTACTTCATGCTACTTCATGCAGAGAAAAAAATAAAATAATGCCGGAAAAATCGACCGGTGTGAAGTGTTAGTAATGATGTTGTGTTATTAAGCACAAGTGAAGATTCTACTCTACCTATTGAGGGTGGGAATTTCATATGATTGATCTCTGGCAACTATTATGATCCCTTATTGTACGTGGGTATACTTGCTGAGATATAGTAATTTGTTTTACTCCGTGCCGCAGCCTTCTTCAGTATGACTATGAGATTTCGGTAAATTTGAGGCATAGTATCTCAGGGGATATGTTTAGTAGGATCATTTAATAATTGTTTATCATGAACGCTTGAAATTTCATAAAGTGACGCCTCAAGTTACTTCTTATACTGAGCGTGGCCAATTTTCCGGGATTTCCTCCGTGTCTATACATCTCAGACGACAGTTTCGCCGGCGAAACTGTCGTCTAAGATGTATCGATGCGGAGGAAATCCCGGAAAATTAGCCACGCCCATTCCACCACTCCGCGGAGCCCATCAATACTTCCGATACTGCTATGTTCTGCTGCGGTTATCGTCAAAGTTACACTGTGATTTAAGGGCAAATATTGGAGCATATAAGAGCAAAGGGTTTAATGTGGCACAGAAGGAGGAGTTCCCGAACTCCTCTCTAGCCAAACACTTTTCAAAGTACACTTAAAACACTTGCCGACAAGAACAGTAGTATTTTTAGGAAATGCTTGGGGCAGTAATATATATTTATTCGCTCCACATACATGCTGTTATGATGATGCCAGTCACATCATTACCCTTTCGATTGAGTAGAGCATGATTATATTATTTTGGACAGCAATCCATGTTTTTTTGGGGCTGGGGGAAAGGCTACTGCTATTTTTCGTGGCAACATTTTTCTCAAATTGGCAAGGTTTAGCAGTAGGCAGACGAAAAATGCTATTGAATTCTATGCAACAGTACCCCCTTCACATTCACTGAAGGAAAGCTACTCATTTTTGATTTAATATGAATGTGCCAGTTTTTTGTGAAAAACTGGACATTGGCTTGAAACGGTTCCTGTATAATCTCCAAATTTAAACATTGTTGGACTCTGCTGGAGTATAGAGAATATAGATGGGTGATTGCACAATTCTCGAGTGCCATTGCTCCTTTCTGTGAGTAGTAGACAGTATGTCTGAAATTACGTCAGCTGTCGAAGTAAGAGACAAGGGATGAAAGTCGACTTTTTGTCGCTTGATTTTCCAGTCTTGAGAGAATTTTCTAAACGAAGGAATCTTTTGAATGACATTCCATAAAGAGCTGACAAAATATTGGAGACTCTCTTATAATTTCCAATAAAATAAATAGCATTCCAATACTTTTCTGTCTAAATCTCGGAAAATTTGTGATTCCATCTTGTCATAATTACTGTTTAAAAGTAATATAGCCTATATATACACCTTAGTTATTCAAAATTAATACAGAGGCACTTTAGCCACAAATTAGTATAAGATTATTATAGTATAAATTCTAGTGATTACCTTTCTCAGACCCTAAAACCGAATGCCGTGACATTCCTAGGTAGGCATATTTTCCTAAATGATTTAAGATATTACCTGCTAAATCAACTGATTGCATTATGTCAACCGAAGCTTAGACACTCGACGCACGTCAGGCAAGAAGATATGTAGTACTACAGTACCTACTACTTCTTTGCGAAAGACTGATATAAGATACTTATTCATTCCAAGGTTTAAAAATGTTAAACTTTAAGGGACCGCTGTGACTTACCAGTTGATTTAGCAGGTAATATCTTAAATCATTTAGGAAAATATGCCTACCTAGGAATGTCACGGCATTCGGTTTTAGGGTCTGAGAAAGGTAATCACTAGAATTTATACTATAATAATCTTATACTAATTTGTGGCTAAAGTGCCTCTGTATTAATTTTGAATAACTAAGGTGTATATATAGGCTATATTACTTTTAAACAGTAATTATGACAAGATGGAATCACAAATTTGCCGTGATTTAGACAGAAAAGTATTGGCATGCGATTTATTTTCTTAGGAATTATAAGAGAGTCTCCAATATTTTGTCAGCTCTTTATGGAATGTCATTCAAAAGATTCACTCGTTTAGAAAATTCTCGCAATACTGGAAAATCAAGCGACAAAAAGTCGACTTTCATCCCTTGTCTCATATTTTCGTCCATCCCGCTTGGTCGGCTGCAACACGCATGGATATCTCGGGTGAAACCAAATTCCACAATGTATATATTTTTCTCCCACTTTTTACAAACACTTCTTTGCCATGGAGCGTTTAAAATTCGTTCCGTAGCCTTTAAAGAAGTTTTATTCCCTCCTTGAAGCATTAAAAACTTTTACATGTCGTGAGAGAAATCCTCTCTCATCATGAAAAATAAAAACAGAAAACAGAAGTGTAGTTGACGCTGAAATCGTTATTATTATGTCCAGTGCCAAACCTTATCGGCACAAAAATATTAATTTTCTTATGTGCTGCAATTACGTAAGTACACCAAGGAATGATAAGCCCGAACGCTCTGAAATTAAACACCGATTGACAGTCATTAGGTATAATGGAAAATATTACAAAGAATTATGTCTATTGTGCCAAGAGAAATTGGCCGGAAGTATACAAGGCATATACTTATGTAGTTAAAACTCTGCCTTCGTCCATTTGGATTTAAAGGCAGGTTTATGATTGGCAACAAAGTGAAATTCAACTTCAACTTCGAGCTAAATACACAGGGTCTTATGGACGCGTTTACGATTGCGTGAAAGCGTCAACCGTCGACTTCAACCGCTAACGTTCATCCAGGCCGATGGTCCAGTGGGTGCGGACTCCCCATCCCCTTATGAAATTTCAATTCATCTAAAAAAAAGGGCACTAAAGCAGAAATATATATTTTTTAACATATAATTTAGAATTACCTATTTTTTTCTTCAAGTCGACCAACTTTTGAAATGAATATTTTTATGATGTTTAAACAAAAACCTGGGTTTAAAAATAATTCTAGAAGTGTGGACAGCTCACTCAATCAGTGTTTTTTGCTGATAATGTTCCTCAAATTTGCCCCTAATGTTTAAAAAAAATCACCCTCCTCACCCCGCTTCTGCTCAACATGGACCCCTCAAAAAGAAATCCTGGCTACGTCACTGTTACGAATACCTGTCGGGTACGAGCAAAGATCAGTGCATTATTTAGCTAAAATTTTACTGCTCCATAAATATAAATATATATTGATCGAAAATATGATTTTAATTTTGCTGATACTTAAATTACTGATAAAATGATGAAATTACCTAGTTCCTTTGGCAGTGTGCGCCGGAAGGGGTAGGGTAAAACATTTCCTTAGATAAACGTATGTAACTTCCTAATTGTATGAATATTTTTAATATTCCGCCCCTTTTAATTGGCATAAAGAGATATTTAGCTATAAATTTAATGGAAATATTGTATACTTACGTATTATAATAGTCACGTACAACAGAGGAGTTAAAACTACGGAATTGTATTGAAAAAAAGATTGTAATTCGAAGATAACTTTGCAGAATGATTACGTCGGTGCGTAATGTCCCTACTTTTTATATGGAAATACGAGGAGATAACTGATGGATTAGAATCAGATGTTGCTATTCACTATTTGTTGCATAATTTATCGCGACACACATACGATTTCTCAGAAAGTATTTTGGATAAGCGAGGAAAAGTGGAGGACACTCATTTGAAATTTGAAAATACTGAGTGCCAGGTGTACATCATTGTGTGATAACACGAGCAATGGATCGGCTGGAAATAAAACAATGAAAAGTAATCCCAAAAAAGGATTTCCGAAAGAAACGGAGTAATTATGGAAATAATAACAAACTGTACCATCACGAAGTAGCTTTGAGTAATGAAAAGTTAATTAATACTGAAGTTTGGTTTCGAGGAGTTGCAATTAAAAGTGGAATATAAATGAAAGTAGTTTTCTAATTGAGTACTTCCCTCCTGTATCCTCAATAATTTTAGCATAAATATTCTTGAAATAATGTTTCTGCAGAGCATTTTTTATTGCTTTGCCCTCAGAACTGAGAATAAGCTCATTTATGACGTGCTTAGGTACGTTTCGTTTTCTGTCGATGCAATGTAATTAAATAAGCAGCTCCGTGTTAAACACGGACTGATAAATCATCCCCCTAGAGCTGCTATACGTCACCAAACACCATTTATTTAGAAAAAAATTCAATCTCTCCACATAAGTCAATAATAAGTGAGCAGTTAGACAGCTGAGACATTTAAAATGCGCGGGTAAAGATAAGCTGGGTGAGCTGTGTTCGGAAAAATAGCTTTGGATGGATTCCGAAGATTTCTTAGCTCACCCAGCTCCATAAATCTGGATCCGCACCTCACCCACCTTACCAAGCTTAGCTACGGTGCGTGACCGTCCTTTCAAAAACGTGTGACAGAAAAATACTGCGAAGGGCGCATAATAGTGAAGTGGAACACGGCACGCCTAGCATGCTTAGCACGCCTCGCTGCGCAACGGGCCTTAGCCAGGCGACGCATTTGCTGGCAGGGCTACCACCTTAATGAGTTTACATCAAAAGCAAGGTTGCCCTCTACAACAGTTATCACAGCAATTAAGAGCTGATAATACTCGTACTCGCCCTCCTTCTGGCTCTTTGTTAGATAGTATTATTCGATTATTAGATTATTTCGTAGAATTTTAGTAGGGGCCATTCTAGTATTACGTAAGACGTTTTGTAGTGGAAGGGGGGGGGGGGTGTTTTTCTTACGTCGTCTTCGTATTGGGGGTGAGGGGTCCCGAGACAATCTTACATAAGATTTTAGTCACGTCTGAGGTTATTTTTTTAATCACATTTTAAAATTATTGTCGGAGGAAAAATCTTACTTAAAAGGATTATCTCGGAAAGTCTGAATTATATATAAAAATATATAAAAACGTACGATCAATTCTTTGCGCTCGTTGGCTTGGAAATATCGCACTTTTAAAGAACACGCGTTTTGTTGAGTCGCGCCTACTGTGGATCATGAAATCTCGAAAACCGTTATCGATATCCGGCTAAAAATTTATACTTCTGCAGGTTTCTCTAAAGAGCCCATGGTTATGTAAAACATTAATGAAAAAAACAAAGGGAGTGAGGTCAGGTTTTGCACGCTTGGACATGGAATTACCCGCGTATTTTTATAAACTTGCATGGTTGCAAAAACGTATGAAAACTTACGTAAGATTGGGAGGGGGGTTTCGTGAAATTTTACGTTGTTTTACATGGGGGGAGGGGTTAAAAAGTTGCCAAAATTGCCCTACGTAATACATGAATGGCTCGTAAACAAATCCGCTAATGGTGGCACTCGGCCGCATGTAAACGTCGGCTGCATCGGTATCCAGCCGAAGATAAACAAAGATGATCGACGATTACCGACGCACATTCGATTTGACGACTAATCGTAAACCGATGTCGTGAACGCGAAACCAATTTACGGTTAACGTTTGAAGTTGATGCCAATCGTAAACCGGCCGTAAGACGGTTACAGGCCCGGGAAGACGTGCTAGTAGAAGGCCGCGCGCAGTGTCTGAAGCGTCTCGTGCAAGATCTTATCTCAAGTGGGTAAATACACGTTGTGCCTTCTTGGATTAAAATCATGTTTCGGTCCGTGTAGGTTTGTAACGTGGTGCGAATCACTAACAGTGATGTCCCACGGTTAAACTTGGACACAATTTTGTATACAAGTTTGATATAACGGATGTGGACCGTGTGATGTGGTGGAATAGCCTTCGGTCAAAATATTTTGTATACGTTTTCTTTTGGACCAAATATATAGAGCATGCGCTAAATTTCCATCCGATAGCACGAAACCAACCAATCAATGGGCACCAAAAAAGAAGTAACACACTCGGATCTATTGGAGAGTAATGATACGGGTATTAATGTTAGAGATTTTATGGATCTCATAACCATTGAAATGACTAATATGTAAGGACCCTAAGGCACGTGGGCAAATGAAAACTATTGAATTCATGTACCACGCACAAAACTAACACGACCAGCAAAGACTGTGTCCACCATTTCTTTAGCTTTCTTTTCTTCGCTTCTTTCACTTAAAAAAAAACTTGCACAGCCTATTCCCTCCGCTAAAATTGTCATTAGCGTGGCTTCTTCTAGATCTACAGCCTTCATTTTAATTTACTAATAGGTATATCATATTTCATTTGTTACATCTCTTTTGGTGAAGAGTATTCTGCACAGTGAGAACCATTATGCAGTTTCATTAAAAATTTGATAGAAATGGGGGATTGGATGAAATATTTTTATCCTAAAGTTCTATCGAAATTTCACCGCGGGACACCAGTCGGTGAATGTAACCCAAAATAAAGCCAGGTCGCTTTTTTGCACGGATTGGCGAGGTGGGGTAGAGACGGCAGAAGAAAGTAATCGACCGTGACTGCGGGCCGCGTGTAGGTAATTTGGAACTCTGGATTGAACGGAGTTCCACGTGTGACGTCAAGCGGAGGGATACCCATCTGATCGTCAATTGTTGTGCTCGTCCGCCTGGGACGCTTCATTCATCATCATCAACTGGTATTCTGCCTACTGTTAGGTCCCAAACACCTAAGCTGTCTCCAATTCGTCCTGTCCCGGGCCTCTTCTTTGGTATCCTTGTACCTTCTTCTTATCTTTACTTCGTCATTTTCAGCCTTCTTCTTCCTCTTCTCTTTTCTCCCTCCACTGTTCCCTCGACTGCTGTATTTAAAATTCCCTTCCCTCTTAAAATATGTCCCATCCAATTTCCCCTTATCTTCTGTATTGTTTTCAGTAGTATTCTTTCCTCCCTAACTCTTCCCAGTACCTTCACATTTCTTACTCTGTCCACCCATTTCACTCTATCTAGCCTCCTCCTCAACCCACATCTCAAAAGAATTGATCCTATCCTTCTCTCTCCTTCCCAATGTCCATGTTTCGTATCCATACAACATAACACTCCGCACATAACATTTCACCAGTCTCTTCCTCAGTTCTAGGTCCACACCACTGCATAACACATTTCTCTTCTTATTAAAAGCTTCCTTTCCCATAGCTATTCTTGACTTCTCTACCTCATTCTTCCAATCTTCCGTCAGCATGCTCCCCAGATATAACCTGCTCTATTCTTCCCTCGTTTGTCTTAACATCCATATTTCCTCCATCACTCACTCTCATAACTTTCGTTTTCCCAACATTTATTTTCAATCCATAGTCTTTCATTCCTTCCTCTAAACTTTTTGTCACTCCTTGAAGTGCCTGGTTGTCATCTGCTAAGATCACCATATCATCAGCAAATTTAATGGTTTTTATCTCCTGTCCTCCAATTCCTATCCCTTTTCCATTCTCCAAGGATTTACTGACTATCTCCTCAATGTAGATATTGAATAGTGCTGGCGAAAAGCAGCAGCCTTGCCTTACCCCTCTGCCCAGGTCCATCCATTCCGTCAATTGAATTCATTCCCCTAATTGTGAAGGACTAATTGACACCTGTTAATGTAATATATATCCTCATTGCGATATCGCCTCGGCAGACGTCCCGTATTGACAAGTGTATCATGTGACCGGGCGATTTTGCTGTTCTCTGAAAAATACGTAAGGTTTCTGAAAGTAAATACGTACTTCTTCTATCTTCCTGAAACTCAAAGCTACGAGATCGCTATTCCTTGGACACGCGTGGCAATAGCCCGAGCAAAAATATCGAATTATTGGTGAATTGTTGCGCATGTCAATGCTTGTTGTTAATGATTTCCTTTAGCAAAGGAGCTGCTGCGACTTGTACACACGCGCGGAAGGCAAACAACTCCAGGATAATTTTAGATAGTGACTTAAAGAAAAGTGGAATATGGTTTGGATACGGTGAATACTGATAAGGATCCAAAATTAGATACATAATGTCATTTTCTAAAACAAGGCTAAAGACTGGATGTTGCCGAGATAAGAGGAGTGAAAGCGGTCACGTAAGCCATAAAAAGGTAATATGTTCTATGCGCGCATACAATTTATGGAAGTTGAATATTATAGGTGACACGGTAGGATATTTACTGCCTGGTGATGTCAAATCAAAGTCAACATAGTGTCCTGTCTTTTTCAGCGCCGCGTCGAAGTATGCCCTCCTAAAGCGTTTTATAGCTAACTTGACGTTTTAAATATGACCATTGATTATTATAGTAATTTCATTTTCGAAATAAACTTCCGAATGCAAATATTAAAAAACTAGCAAGGTGTCATCCATGCATAATTGGAAATATTTTGTTTCTAAGGCCCCATCCAGGCCAAGGTGCATTTAGGTGTCATCCATGTATAATTTGAAATATTATGTTTCGAAGGCCCCATTTCCAAATTGATTCCGGGAGTCGAAAACGTTTGCGTTTTACGCGTGAAACCACTAAGTCGCTACAGGAACAACATGTCTACTCAATTCGTTCTCTGAGTGGGATTTACGGATAAAAGTCATCGTAAATTCGTGTATCGCCGCTCCAGTGCGCTCACCGTGTTTTCTTTTCGCGTCGGTACGTCCTGAAGCCCTGAAAACAATCACAACGATTGGCTCGAACGTTTGTTTAACCAGCGAAGGCACACCTTGCTCCGAACAAATGCCTTGGGTGAGTGTGCATTCACAAACGGTAGGTCTACATATATGTATATACACAAGAGGCAGAGGCCGCCTGTGATTGCTGAAAAACGAATGGGATTTGCTTGGAACATTGCTTTATGTTTTGACTGTGTTCATACTGGACCCCTGATCGCCGAAAAAACCTAAATAGTTTTTTATACGAAGTAAATTGTAGATAAGTAATCTTGGATGCAAAGACTATGGTCGAAGAATGATGGGTTAGATGATTTTGGATGTCGACTCGAACGTTAAATTTGGTTCCGACAACAATCTTAAGAATCATATATTATCATTTCAAATAAAACAATATTGGTAAATTCCCACACAATATTTTACAAAAACACAATTAAAATACACCACCGACCAAGGTTTCGGCACGTTATGCCATTATCAAGGTACAACTTTCTCAGAAACTCCACCATTTATACCCCGGGATGGAGGCGAGGGAGTGGGGGGTATTTAGTCACAGAGGGGGAACACAGGAGGAAAAAGGGGGAGGGTGGTTGAACACAGAAAAGCCGTTGGTGGTGAAGGTCAGGAGGCATGGTCATAAGATTTTCGGACGGGAGGGAGAACAAGGTTTAGCAGAGGCGATCGATCAATAAAAACAACATCATTACATAACTTAGCCGGGCTATGAGTGATTTCATATTGCTCAAAGAAATCCAACTTAGCCCCTTTGTCAAAATGGTGTAAAAATTCCATGTCAAAATTACTAAAATGTCATACTAAAACTAAAGATAATAATATATTAATCACTGACAGCAGCGACTAACCTGCCGCGCGGCGTCTTATTAGAGAAGATTCTACCATCCAAGTAGTTACTCGAATATGGTGGCTTTAAAACGTCATATACGTGAAGTTACCCGTAGTCCTTCGTCGATTCACCTAGGTATAGGTCTCTTTCGTAAAGCATGTGGCGCTCGGTCATTTCCGAGTTACTTGACGTGAAATATTCCTTCAAAACACGAAATAGTCCGGTAAAACGTTTGGAATTAGGTCAACGTACCGACAATCGTGCGTGGCATCGTTGGCGCTTGACGCAGCTCGAAATCGCGTTCGAAATATGGTAACTAGTAGTTATTAACGCTGTCAACGTCGGAGATGGTTGGATAGCTGAAAATATTAAGTACGAAGCAACTCAAATCAAACGAAGCATGCTCGAGGCACGTCAAGTCAAATAAAGCAAGTAAAAGGGGGAATGGCGAAGAGTTATTACGATGAATAGGCAAAGACGAATGTCTTTTGGTTTTATAATTGCGATCCCTCATATTGCAAGCCATCTCAAAGATATAATTATTGTTTTTATTTCTTCTGGAGATATAGGCCCATCATACAATGGCGTCACCATTATACAATAAAAGTTCAGAAGGATCTCTCTATGAGTCCTGACGAAGCATTTATATAAATGCGAAACGTCGAAGAAAGAGAAATAAAGTAATTTATTAATTAATGGACCTTTATCTCCTGAAAATATAAAAACAATATTTATATTAAAATAAGAGATCATGAAAAGGAATCATCTGGACATCTCAAAGATGTGAGAATTCTAATTCCGTTTGAAATGAGCTGCTTGCGTTTCAAACAGGGGCGGCTCCAGACCAGAGGTTCGGCGACCACTGGCTATGGAGGTATGGAACACTTCCTAGGGAAAGGGGATTCCGGGGTCCTTGTCCCGGGAAATCTTAACAAACTATGTGTAAATGAAAAAGAAACTCATATTTAGCTTAAGACATATGCCTACCATCGTACTTCAGAGCATAAAAAATTTTGGCTTTTAGTTTCAGGTCTACGAAAAAAAATAAATAAAATACGCCGGGTTTTGGAGCCGTCAATGGTTTCAAATGCTCATTTCGTCTCGGAAAGATCAGTACGAGAGTTGCGATGGTGGCTCTTGGGGCAATGTGAATGTACGTCGGCCGGTTACGTTGGCTCGTAGTAATGGATAAAAGTAGTGCGAATGCATGTAAGTTGGTTACAATTGTACGTACGGTGGTGTTGTACTGACGTGGTTTTATTAACAAGGCGGGGCACTGTGTGTGTGTGCGGCCCAGTGCAACACCCTCACATAACTTTCCTTTCGGTCTGATGCGCAGATACGAGGCGGAAAGATTTGAATAACATGAGATATTCAATCAGGTCGCACCTCGCCTGATCCGGCGCCCACACCTTTCCGCCTCTCCTCTCTTTTCTCTCGGAGGATTCGGTCCACGCATCAGACACGAGAGAGTGGAAAATCCGAACCGAAGGGAAGAGAGATGAAAGAAATCCCAAGGAAGAGAAGGAAATGGAAAATGACTGCATGAGGGCTCAAGGGAGGAGCGGGGGGAGAGGATAGGGGAATGAGGGGAGAGGTGAGGAGGGTAAGGCGGAGTTTTCGAGAGAGAAATGGAAGAACGAAAGCCGTTCCTTCCTATGCATAGAGGTAAAGCCTCGCTGTCTCTTTGCCAGCGGACTTTGAATTTCAAAGGCGAGACAGGCACACAGTGAAGTCAAAAGTGAAAGTATTCCGCATTACTTATTACTGAAGGATTTGGAAAACTTCACTTAACATTATCAATTGATTTCACAATTTTGAAGTAAAAAATGGTGCCCTCTATTCGCTCTAGTGCACTAATCACTTCGTAACACAACAGCGCTCTCTCCTTCCATTCGTCGCAGACCCTGCGCACTAGGTAGCGCACTTCAAAACAGTGGGGTTATTTTGTAATCTCACTTAAGTGAGAATACGTCATAAAATGTGGAAAATGACGTCATTTTTCGTTGTTCAACTCTTGAAAAACATTTTATTGATAAAAAAATAAGACAAACTAGAAAGCGGCACTTCCATAATAAGACTAGGTAATATGTATTCATTATTTCACGAAGCAGGTCAGATTATTGATGTTCTTCTGATTAAAGTAGGTTTTAATTGACAATTTTCTCTCACACTTGCAACTCTATGTACCTATTTCATAATTGAAACAGTATGAATACGGGAAAATGACAAGTACTTACAAATGTATCAGGGTCAATTAACTCCACCTTCTTTCGAAAACGATGGTGAGGGAAACGTATGAGAAAATATCCCCTCTCTATAACATGCTACTTCCCTGGCCAATTTCCAGGGCAATAACGAAAGATAACGGTCAAGCACAGCCAAACTAAGTGCAATATAATTTGCTGCTTCAATTTTTGATTCCCGCGCACGCTCACGTGATTAGGATTTCATCGGATGCAAAGCGATTTTATCACAGAATCGAATCGCTACTTGTATGCGGAATAGAGGCCAGGATATTTCCTACCGTTGGAACCGTGGTCAATAGTGTGCCGATTACGGCCCTAATCGACCACTACTTCCCGTGCTTACACATATGGAAGTGTTACTTGCCAGCAACTTGTTAGGCTACTGTAATAGAAATAAATTCCATCGGCCGTATTCATAGTTACGTTAGACTACGCGTACGACAGGTTTAAATAAGTTAGACCGGCAATGTCGTTGAACTCATATTCATATCGTCATTTTAGCGCTGATCGAACTTAGCCCCGGCAGCTTTAGTCCAGAGGAAGTTAAACCTATGGAATAATGGTTTTACGTTGAGTTTAAGCTCCACGCGTCGCCATTTTTTCTTCAGTTTTTGTGGTGTGGTGATTGTCAAAGGTATTAAGAGATTAATCGCTAGTAATCTCCAAGTTAGAGCTAATTTAAGGGGTAATATTTTTTGTTAGTATATCGTTAGGAATATTGTTGGCTTAGTGATTTAGGTTTATACTGACGTTAATAGTTGTATAGGCGGTAATGTAGTAGTTTCGTTCTCAGGATACCTAGTTAATTAACTTATTTTATCTAGTTTAATTTTATCGGTAAACGGGTTAATTTGTAAAATTTATAATTTAGTAAGTACAGTTTTTATGAGGTATTATAACTCGCCTTGATTAAATTTGTTTTCACATAGGGCTGCATGTGTAAAGCCGCCCTAAACGCAGCGCGGCCCGAGTTATCACAACGCACACGCAATAGCGCAGGGAGAGGAAAAGGTCCCGTCCAGCCTCGCCGACCAAAATCGCCCTAATCCAAATCCTTTTCCCCATTTTCCTCCAATCCACTCTCCGCGCGTTCTCTTCCTCGAATCCCGTCCGCTCGATTGGCTTTGCGATCGTCTTTACGCTTAAAGAAGGAGACCAAGTGGAGGAAGGAGGAAGAAGAAGAAAGAAAAAAGCTACCGGAACTGAAAAACTCACTTTCGCACTTCGATTATTTATAATTCCCATTACCTTACCTATGTAACCACTCAAACCTCAGCAGGTTTTTGGCCGCACCAACAACATGTCACCATCTTTCTCTTTCTTCCATCCATGCCGTCTCTGCTCTCAACTTTTCTGTGTCCCTCCGCACTTGGTCCTGCCATCTTAGCCGAAGTCGTCCCAGCGGTCGCTTTCCTCGAGGTAGACTTTCTGACACCATTCTTAGCATTGAGTCCCCTTCTCTCCTCTTTACATGACCATCCCATCTCAGCCTCCTACTTTTTATTTTGGCTATTATATCTGGGTCTTTATACAGTTCCCTGAGCTCTTTGTTTGTCCTGATCCTCCACACACCATTTTCATTAATGGGACCATAGATGGTTCTTAATATTTTGTTTTCAAAGACTATTATTTTCTTCTCTTGATTCTTTGATAATGTTGTTTGTTTGTTTCCTTTGTTATAATTCCCATTACAATCTGAAAAACGTTTTTTTAATGCATAAGAAAATTGTCAGGTACATGTTGAGTGAACAGCATTCCACTCACTTTGTGTCACTGTAAATAATTGAAGTTCTGCTGCATTGTCATTCCACTAGACGTCCCAACATTCATGCTCATCTTCATAAACTGAAATTTACTGCAAGAAGCACTATTAATCTGAGTATAGACATTTAAATCAATATAGACATTTACAAAAAATCTATCTCACAGCTGTATTCACAGATTACAAAATAAAAACTTGGTTAGAGGAGTTTTACGTAGTCGTCGTTTTAGTGAAGATTCATGATGAAAGAGCGAAAAGTTGTATTCGACTTCGCAGTAAGTTTAAACTTGTGACGTTAACGCATTAAACCCGGAGACCTCATGGAATGTACGAACAAAATAATCTCTCCTGGTTTACGAATTGAGTTTAACAACTAATTTGTAAAGTTGATTAACTGCACGGACTTTTATTGCAAACAGAAAGGGGAAAAATGAGATTTGTCGTTTTACAGTCCCTGTTTATGATGATTCAATAAGATTTTTGACAGTTTTTTCTTCTCATGGGGTCCATATTCTTTCGAAAATTAAACCTAGGGCGCAAATCAGTTTCGCCAGATAGATTTAAAATGTATGTAAAAAGACTTAAAAATATTCTCTCAACTTAAACAAATATGTATACTTTACTTGAAATGGACAATAGAACCCTATCCTTTCACGCAATTGTTTTCGTAAATGAAACTTGAAATTACATGTCAAATATATGAGTGAAACGTATGAAAAATAGTATTTTTCTGTTTGAAATAAATACAGTCCAGCGAAAAACATTATAAGAAGCGTCCAGAATACCAATTCATGGGAAATAAATGTTCATAAAATATAACCCCCTGTCTATATTGTTTTTTGAGCTATTTGGAAATTACTGCAATAATTTAAGTTCAAAAATGCATTATTTCAACATAAATTGGCGTTGAAGTAAGCTCTTATGACTGTAAAAAGTGTTCATGAAAAAATATTATCGTCGAATAATCTTCATATGTTGTGCCTTAATTTTGTTTCCAAATAGCAAAGGGATTTAATTTGTGAAAGCAGTGTTCCTTAACACAATACATACGATAAGGTGGAATTCAATATTTGTTCAGGCTCTCATAGTGGCAGTGGAACGTCTATCATAGGCACATTTCTCGAACTATATCGACAGTCTTTTCGTGAGTGACTTTACGCGTCTAGAAGTTGCTGCGGAGGCAACTTTCTCCGATGAGGGCATCTCCAGCTTGAACGTGCTCAAAGCGTTCGCATCCGAACAAATATATTGACGCTCATTACATGCATGACTTCTTGTTGCCATGAATGCGTGTATTTTGTCCTTTGATCACGCAAGGCTGGGGACACTATCATCGGAGAAATATGTCTCCATTGCAATTCCGACGCGCGTGACTTTACTTACGGAAATTCAGCCGATTCATCTCCTACAGGCCTACGTACGAGGGTCATCCCTCTGGCAAAAACAATCTCAATCAAAAGCAATCTTTATCTCCGTTTTTTTAAACGCAACTGAGTGAAATGAGTGAATGAAAAAAATCATAATATCGTTGCACTCCTGATTAGTTAGTGACAGAGAAACGAAAAAAAACCAGTCTTTGTTCATGAAGTGAGTTATTCTCGGGCTTTCAACCGGGTTAGGTTGTCCGATCTCTGCGAACGCGCGACGTTCCGACGGAGGACTTTTTCCATCGGAACGTCGACGGAGATGAAGAGACTACCCCGGTCGGAAGCCGGAGCAGAATTCATTTCAATCTTTCGCCGGGAAAGCATCAAATCCTACATCAGTCTTTGTTGATTTTCTGTTAGCAATAGAATCGACATTTTATAATTGCTTCCCCACCACGAATCTCAAATCCTGAGAGTGCTTTTCTAGGATATTCCACGAGGAGCTACTCCATGAAGCGTCACGAATATAACCGTGCTTTCCCGTGTACACATGTTCAAGGGTCTGCATGGCATAACAATCTCTAATTTTATTTATTAGTCATTTGAAAATCGCGGGAAAATCGCTCACTGTAATATTTTCATGGCCGGGTTCAAAACGGTAGACTGTTATTTACTGTCGTATATTGCATGAAAAGAGCCACTTCACTTGAAGTAGAAATATTTATGCACTCAAGATATTATTAGCATTATCTAAGCGATGATTTTCAGGTAATTATTAGGAAAATTTATTTCCATCACGTGCGTGATCGTGAAATAGGAGCTGAAACCAAATTGATTGGAATATTCTTTTTTTCTATCATTCCGGGATTAGACACTTCTGCCTGTTCCGGCCTTCCCAACGTATTCTTGGTCTTCCAACACTTCTTCTACTAGGGGACTTATGTGAAATTGCCTTCTTCTGTATTCTCTCTGGGGACATGTATGACATGTTCTTTCCACTTTTCTACATAATGCATTGCCCTATCTTGCAATGAATGTACGTTTAGTTCTTGTCATTTGTCATACTTCCTTACCTGGTCTAATTTTTTGTAACCTTTAACGCTTCTGAGAAATTTAATTGATGACGTTTCGATTTTTATCCAATCTTGCCTTGGCGCCCATGAATCGGACACATACAATAATGTAGGTGCTGCCATCACGTTGTAGAATTTAACCTATTTCTTTCGTGGATTTTTCTTTCAGTGTTCTTCTTATGGTACCGCATACTCTTTGATAGCTATTTAATTTGTTTGTTATATCTCTATCTCCTTCATATGTTATGTTACAATGAAGAAGGTTAAAAAAATGTGATACATGTTACCGTATTTTATTTCCAATTATAATTTTTGTTCTTATTGGGTCCTTCCCCAGGAATGTCATAGCCTTATTTTTACCTTGGAGATTTTAAAGATATATTTGAGACTTAACAGGTGTAGTTTATGGACTGCTAATTGCAATTTGATTTCGTTGTCTTGGATAATTACTTGGTCATCGGCAAACAGCACGGTGCTAAGGAAGTCGTTTTGGCTTATTTGGATTCTAGGCGGTGTGCTTTCCTTCCATTCTCTCAATAAATCGTCTATCTAGATATTGAAAATTGTGGGAGATAAAGGACATCCTTGTATCACTCCTTGATTGTTTTTCATTTCTTGAGTAATTTATTTGCCGATGCCATTGTTGATTGGAATAAAGAGATGAATTTAAGAGTTGATTTTTTAAGTTAAGTTCGAAGAGTTGAAGATAATGCAGAAGTCCTAGGCAGGAAGCCGTAATAATCAGTTTCTTAGCCAATAAGTCACAGTCTTCGGTTATTCCCATTTAAGTGCTCCACTCGGCAACACAACCAACTGCCGTTTTCTTGAAACGCTAGGTACTATTTATCTGAGAGGTATATATTATAAAAATACTTCGCAAAGGAAAGTCTCTTCACTTGGAATAGGTTTTCTATGATTTCGTATTCTTATATTGTGATAACAGTGCATTCAAGCGGATTTTGAAAACATGGAGAACTACTTGCGCTTCATAATGATGGGTTCAGGCCAGTGACCATGAACGAACCCGTTTTTCCTCTCACATCTTCGATTTCCAATCTCGAAAACTAGCCTTTTCGCCTAAGCCTAGCACGGCAGTGAAGAAAATATACCGGAAGCGAGCGATTGAGTCGTACACCTTAGCCCCAATTAAATTTTCAACCAATGCACCATCAGTAGTGTGACACTGATCAGATAATAATAAAAAAATAGCCAGAGAAATAAGGAAAACAATGATCAAACAAATAAGTCAAAATTTATCACCCTTTGCCGCAGTTGCAGTCCTTGCAAGCAGGTCTTTCAACGGCATTGTCGCCCTCATTTATTTCCACTTTAACACAGTAGCACTTTTGACATTGTTCTTCGGTATCACTCGAGTCCGTACAATGCAATCTCTACCATCTCTCTTGACCTTCACGTATCCAATTGTAACGACGCTAGGATGACTAGCCAGATTGATTGGAAAAAAATAATAGGAATAAGTTCCTCTCACCGACTGATAAATTTTTATAATAAATACAAGAATACTAAACTGATTTAATTAAGTTCACGCTTTTATGTCCGACATTTGCGTCCTGAAGATTTTTGTATTTCCTATTTTCTCGACTTCACCACAGAGTTAACGCTGTCTTCGTTTTTGGAGAAAAATTCTACCACCATCATGACATCGAAGATGGGAAGGCTTCCCGTGTGTGCTGTGACAAATCCGCTTTCCATATCGCTTTTATTTGGCACTCTGGGACTGGCTAGCAGGTTAAACTGAACCACTATCAATGATGATTCATGCGTCCCTGCCATTTAGCCACTCCGCTCGCTACCTCAACCGAGCCGTGAGGTCAAAATCACGTCTGTTCTGTTTACGCTAGATATTGTTGGCATAAAGGGTTTATTTTTATGTTTTTCATGGAATATAGTCGCTAAAATGGAAATCAGGGCTTTAAGAAAACTGCCTAATAGGTATTATAATACGCCTTCATTACAGTAGGCAGTTTATGACTAACTCTGGCTTACGTTTCCGGTGGTCGCGTTTGATTTTCATCAGATCTAAGATAAAATGGACTGGCAAGGCGAAGTTATGTAACCGGCAGGCCATGCCTATACCGACGGCACAAAATCCTTACCATGCACTTCTGCATTTGCTTCACCTTCGCCCGTGAGCGTTCACGACCATGCCTCCTTTTAGTATCCCTAACGAGCGAAATATCAACCAACTGCTTCCCCCTATTCTTTACTTGCTTGCCTTTGGAGAGCACGGACGAGTGGACGCCTTAAGCGGATATAAAGCAGGAATATCTACTTTCTGTTAAAAATTTAAGGTGAGTAACTCTTGAAACACACATATATAAGTTACTAGGAGTTGTGGATGCTACTCGATTTCAATATTTTTTTCGCTGGGTATACGAATTTTTATTATTTAATTTAAAAAAATGTATGAGGAATGCATCTAAAAAAATAATGCTTGCTGATTTTAAGTGGGTTATTAATGAATCATCGTAAAATTGTTAAATTAGTGTGTCAGCCCATAAGTGCTCAGGTAAATCGGGGGGAACCAAGATGGCGGACCGCCTACGTCACAGCTTCAAGCTTTAGCCACCATTTGCAAGCGTCCTCTCCATCTACCTCATTGGTGGGGCCAGAGTAAGCCGATTGTCGTGACGTCGGAATATGTAAGATTCGTAGCTTTTACAATGGGGAGTCTCTTTACCTCATGGAATATCCAGATATAATTCCCCTCTGAGTATCGAAATTGTGTCAGTGAGCTTAATTTAAATACTATTTTATTGTGCAGCATTTAATTGCTAACCAATGGGGAAGATATGCGGTGTCTCTTTACACTTCCACGGTCCAATGGAGTGCCCATATGGATCATTTTTATTTTCTTAGCTCGGACGCCCATACTCATTGTATAACAAATCCCGAGGGCGTAAAATCATTTTAGCAGGAAAAGAGAATCACTTCAACGGATTCTTTTCGGGCTCGACTGTCTTCCCTTGTTCGACGTCACACTTCTCGTAATTGCTGTGGACACAACTATCTCGGTATTAGTGTGGCATGCCTCCACAATCTGAAAACGCATTTAACTCTAGTGTGGCATGCCTCCACATGGCATCCCGACTGTGTTAATATATGTTATAATAACAAAAATTATAGCCACAAAAATGAAGACCCCACACGTCAAGTCACAGAATAAGACAAAGTTCACCGAAAAAGTAAAACGAAAAAAAAACTACAGTACGGGGACTGACGACCGATTTCTGCAAAAATATCTCTTGGCCTTTATTGATGCTGCAGTTTCAACCAGTACAGTTGTTATTACCAAAAAAGGCATTTTTGTCATAAACAACAACGAAAGCTGTTGTGTGGAGACGCGCATGAACGTTTTCTGAATGTGGAGACATGCTACACTGGTAACAACTATCTCTACTGAGGGGGTGTTTAGTCGGCCTAAACATGATCTTAGGGTCTACTCAAGGATGCTAGAATTTATTAAAAAATGATCTACTATTTAAATACATATGACGATCGAATTTTGGGTGTTCAGGCCTGTTATATGCCGTGGCTGAGGTTTATTTAGCCTGAATATTCTCGAAGCATTCGCTCTCGAACAAATAAACGCACGCGAACTCTCGTTTCCAAATGGATTCGTTTATTTTATTCCTCTCGTCCTTTTTTTTGCTTACTCTTCTCCTCTTTTCGATTCTTCGTCTTCTTTTTTCTCTTCTTACTTTCTCGCTCCTCTCTGTGTGCCTGTGCGTGTGAGCTCTAAGAGGGGGGGGGGGGGTTGGGGGGGGGGGGGTAGTTGAGGGATTCCAATTCCACCCCAATCCATCCGTATAGCAATGGGGTTGGAGCGAGAGGAAATGCTCGGGAAACATTTGCGACGGATCGCTCCATTTATTTTCACAATGCGTTCGTCCCATCCCATCCCCACCCTCCCCTTTCTACTTTCCGAATTCATGCCCCCTCCCCCCTTCCACCCAAACTCCCCCCTCCCCCTTCGACTGACTCACCTCCGCCATTTTGAATTATCCTTCCAGACTGTCTCTCTTCGGGTCTCAGCAAAGGGCCATACAAATATTACGTAAGACGTTTTGGGGAGGGAGGGGGGTTGGACTTTTCTTACGTTGTCTTACATGGGGGTCCCACGACAGTCTTACGTAAGATAATAATAATAATAATACGGGGAGAGATTCATTCTAATCTCATTCGTCTTAGCCATCATCTTCTCCAGACCGTCCTCTCCAGGCCATTGTCTTCTTCGGGACAACCCCTTTTTCCTCAAAGCATATTTTCTTTTTAGTACGCGGTTGATCTACCGGTTAGGGTTACGCCTTATCAGTTGAATTCTTATATGTATAAATCACTTCAGAATTCGTATTTTTATCACTTAAAAAAATTATTTTCGGAGTAAAAATCTTACTTTTTAGGATCACCGCCTGAATGTATGCTAAACTATAGAAAGACGTGCAACCAATGCGTTGCGTTCATTAGTTTGGAGATGTTTGGAGATAGAGTTTTTCAAAGATCACATGTTTTGCGAGTTGTGCGTACAGCGAATCGCGAGAAATATCGAAAACCCTTATCGATTCCCGTGATGAGGTCAGTTTGTGCGCAATTTGACATAGAATCCCCCATAGTTTACTATTTATGTCCACGGTTTCAAAAATGTCTGGTACTTACGTAAGATTGGGAGGGGTGGGTTCGTGAGATCTTACGTTGTCTTACATTGGAGAGGGAGGGCAGGAGGGGGGGGGGGGTTAAAAAATGCTAAAAATCGCCTTACGTAATACTTGAATACTAAGGAGTGGTCCCGAATAGAAAATATGACCTGCGAGGATTATTTTTCCTCATCTGTCCTCAACTTCCTAAGTTTTGTTGCTTTATGTGCAGGACGTGAATCGGTCGGTCTCCTTTTCAATAGTAGCTGTGAATTACCTGGTCATTCAAGCCATGACCAAGCCGTGACTGCAAGTATCTTAGAGAAATATCACTGAAACGTAAACCACTGAAAGGCGGCTCCAGACCAGAGGTTTGTGGGGAGGCACCATCGGCTAATGGGATATGGAATACCCCCCAGGAAAAGGTGGGTTCGTGGGTCTCGTCCCGGAAATTCGTAACAAAGTATGTGCAAAATGACGCGTTTAAAGTGGTTTGGAAGCAAAAGTTTACCTTTTTAGAAAAGCAAAATTTTTACTATTAGATTACCACTAAGTTTCGACTAATTAATTCCAAAATTATTTTGACTTACATTCGCATTTAGCTTGTGGTTTTAAAAACAGTTATAGTTTATAAAAATTTAACTGGATTTTAAAGTAAAATAACCAAAACTTCAGCAACAAAAACAGCAACAAAATAATTTAGACTTAAAATTTAAGTTCTATGACAAAGAAATACGCCTGGTTTTTTTGGGGGGGGGGGGAGCAACTGCAGTGGTTTCTTTGGTTGCCTTGAGGTCGCCAATGAAACCACTGTAGATTTCCTTTTTGATGAAGGCATTCATGATTGATGAAGGTGAGCTACTGCATGATTGATCATTCTAACAAATGATCTTTTTTTAAAAGTTATAGTTTAAGGGACAGAATTTGGTCATTTCACGCAGTATTTTTTTATTTGACACGCAACTTACCCTTCGACATGTGTCATAATATAATTACCTGAAGATGACAACCCGCGTTAAAACATTCGTCGAGTGACTAAGAAAAATTTCTCTGTAAATTTAGGAAATGTTTCACCCAACGACTTAGATAATTACTTAGTGGAAGTACTTGATATATTTACAAAACTTTTACTTTAATTTCATTGAGTACAGTACTCTCTTGATAGTCCGACACCCTCCGAACCAGCAAGGCTGCCGAGATAATGGATATGCGATATAAAACTAAATTCCAGTTAAAAAAAGAAGTTTTTTTACCAGTTGGAGTAAAAAGGTAAAGTGGATACAATAAATAAAGTTTAAAAAGTTCATGATTCTATTCTATTGATTCAAATGAATTTGGCTTCTCTGGACAATAACTCGGCTTTGAATCAATAAACAAAATCGAGCACAAAAAACATTAAGAAAGAATATCAGTCAGTTTGGTGCGAACGACTCATATCGCACTTTCGGGAATTTCAATTCTCGCAACTGTTGAAATGCAGGGAGAGGAACGAGAGGAAGCTTCAAAACCGCCAAACTCTACAGAGTGCGGTGGTCGGGAAACTTCGGCGGCAGTTGCCCGTGCGAAGGGTGGCGTCAAAGAGGGAAAGGCTCTTGTGGCAGGGCCCGTAAAGGGACGTAAAAGGTGGAGGCCATCACATGGCAGATGGTAGGCATCGCCGCCAGCGTGATTGCATCTAACTTGAGAGGGCGGGAAAGTGTCACCTGGGCTTTACGCGACATTGTTTACGACCGAAAATAAATCTGCGTCGAAATGCGTTCAAAGTGTTCGCAACCCATCGGATAAACCCAACTAAGCCATCGGATTAAGGTGGCTTTGCCCTCGGGGTCACTTACAATTCCAGAAATTCTGAATACTTAAATGCAGCATATTTTAAGTTCGTTTTATAAACTAAGATGAAAAAATAGGGTTTCCAGGCTATTTTTTCTGCAATTCGGCCTTGAAAGTTGAGATTTTAACATGGGCTCTTATGGAGATTGTTCAGATTACAAAAAAAACCTCAATTTGAACGAGAAAGCATACACAAGCTATTAATTAAAACTGTTTATAAGATGCAAAAAGTTCTGGGAAATTGAATGAAAATAAAATATGAATAGGGATCTTACCTCCTATTTATTAAAGTTATTAGCGAATTGCTGCCATAATTTAAGTAAAAAAGTTCCACTGTAGTCGGCTTCTACGGAGGGAAAAGTCCGAAAAATATATTCTTGAAATAATCTGCATATTTTATACTTAAATTTTGTTTTTTAATAGGTAATCCATTTCATCAGCGAAATCAGGATTTTTAAACAAAATAAATAAAAATGCGTAATTTAATATTTGTTTTGACTCACACAGTCAGTGTAGAGTCACCTTAAGTGCCAGAGAGCAAGGAAGTTGACGTTAATTATATATCGAGCACTTAGAAGCTGGCAGCGAAGGTCTGCGACCTTGAAAGTCCAATGCGGAGTCTAACTTTACCCGCCCCCCCCTTTGCGCAGAGCTAGTTCGTCGGGAATGGACCCTTTCACAGAAAGGCTCTCCTGCTCCACTGCCACCATGTTTCACTCCCACTATAACACCAATCGCTGCAACCAATCCAAAGACGTCGAAATTTTGGGAGTGTCGAAGTATTGAGATATCAAACTATCAATACTATATCTACTGTTAATGGCACAAAATCACGTGTGAGGCATCAGATTTTCTTCATAACTTATGATTCGTTCATAGTCCACTTGTGCTAAAGGATTCAGCTGTTCATTTTTTCACCCCTAAATAAAGGCATCAATTCATCTTACTTTTTAGTTTATTAGCTATTAACCACAGGAACTGAAGTAAAAATTCGTTTGCTCATACGGCAAGAGAAAAGTCTTCATTAAAAATTATCGTCGAATTGTCTGCACATTTTGCATCTTAATCTTGTTTTTTAATAGCTACTGCTTGTCATCACTAAATATGTTATTTTTTAAACAACAAAACGAAAATTTGGAATTAAGTATTTGTTTTGACTCACGCAGTCGCGTTAGGATCCTCCTTAACGTGGCTGCAGCGGTAATCGTGGGTCATTGAGGGTACATTTTAATAATTTTTTTTAGTTAGTCGTAAAATAAATTGTTGGATCGCATTTCACTTAAGTATCTGTTTATGCGTACGAATTCAGCATAAATGCAGTAATGGAAATGATACAAAGAATTATGCTTCAAACTTTTTTTTATTAAATCATGTTACGACTAGATTTAACGGCGCGGTATTCAAAATTTAGACGAAATTATAGTGAAATATCTTGTTTTCGAACATTGGACTCGGAATGACACCTTGATATTTATAAGCTACAATTATGGTGGTATAAAATGTATTATTTCGCGTCTTGAAAAAAATCTGCATGCATGTAATCGAATTATTGCATAATATATGTCATTTGCCATGAGGCTACGTGTTAAGATAGCGTTGAATTGCCAAAAACCAAATCGGTATGACGCATTTTTTCACTTTTATCCCTAGATATATTAATGAGAACACGTATGCAAAGCTTCACGCAAATCTGTTTATAAAATAAATCCCTCCAACCACCTTAAGTGGTTGGAACCGCTTTCCATTTATTGCTGAACCCAAGGACTGCCGTTTCCTACAATCCGGCGTGACTGGTGACGATGTCGTTCTCAATGTTTATTGTTTTTGTGCCTAAATTTGCCATAGGCTATGAAAGAGAATAGATGGTGACTCGGGTCCAAAAGAGAATGCTGCCAACACGATCGTCACGTGAAATGTGTTAAGTAACGTTATATAATTTTCCAATCATTGCGATTGCACAAATGATATGGTACGCAGTCATGCGCACGGGTGTGAAGATATACACCAAAGACGGTGAAATTCGCCATGAAAAAAATTATTTTACTTGACCGGGATTCGAACCCGGATCTCCCAATTGCCGGTCAGGTGTGTTAGGCAGTGGTGTAACTGCAATTAGGTGACCGGCAATTAGGAGATCCGGGTTCGAATCTCGGTCAAGTCAAATGATTTATTTCATGGCGAATTTCACCTTCTTTAGTGTATAACATTTTTTGAATAACTTATTTTTTTTTGAAAATTGATACATATGTATAAAATGCACATACTCGATCCACTCCGACGTGCTTACTGCGCATGTTAATAGCTTCAGTATCCCCATGTACCTTCGTGTTGTTTGTTTGGTCCCATATTTTCTCATCTTTTGTCTACGGAACGTCCTTTAAAGAAATTTTCCGGTTGAAATTTTTCACCGAATCCAAAATAGCTCCGTATGCTGCTCGGCAGATTATACTGTGACTTAGTTCTATGGAATAGCTTGCAATTTTTTAATAGTAGCTATGCCAGCTTGAGAGAACCAATCAAAAGAAAATAACAGAAAAATATTATGAATAGTAACAGCCCGAATTAACAAAAAGTTAAATGGAATTAGGTACTTTTTCGTTTAAATTTCCAGAAATGTATTTGGAGAAGGCGTAAGCTTTAGTCAGTACCTTTTACTCTCACCTAAAGACTACTGTGTAAAGATGAATGTTACAAACTCAATGATGTATCCAAATTTTATCGGTAAAAATTTCTCTTCATCTTCAATTCAACCGTTCAAATTTCTAGAAAGACGAACTACAGACAGGTAACTGCTTCACTGGCCTCAGGTACTCCCGACTAGGAATTTGATACGATAGGATTTTGTTCTGAGCAATCGAACGGTCGTCTACATGTGTTGTATCCTTTTTAAGTTCTGTTTGTCATTTGTTATATCGGAAGTTTCTCTTGCCCTGAGAGAATCAATCCTTGCTCCTATTCCTCGAAACTTTGAAGTGCAGAACTTAGAAAGCAGGCCAAAATAAGAGAATATCATCCCATGTACTTATGCATCATGATAGCGACAGATAGGGGTGTTTCCAGATTATTGAAGATAAATTTTCAGAGGAGTATTTGCCCTAGCTTCATCGAAGGATCTCTTACCGTTCGTCTCTCAAACCCGAAATACTCCTACGCTCAACTGTGAAGTGGGATTGTACATTTCCTCGTAGAACTTCCAAACTTATATAGCATCGTGAGAGAATGGCTGAATATTCTTCATATGCGATGTCTTTTCTGTCGATTGGGCTAGAATTTGATGGACCGCAACTGCTCTGATTTTCCATCTTACGTCTCCGTCCAAACACTGCTCGATGCAAATCTACGTCTCCATTGTGCACTGTAAAACAACTCAACGCGTACCTAGTGTAATTACGCCGGATGTGAGAACCCCACATTGCTAACGGTATATAAACTCGTGATTGGACAAAGAATTAAAAATATGATAAAATCAGATATTTAGTCAGCTTTCAGTATAAACATTTCCAATTTTGATGTAATAATATTAAACATTAAAAATTGCAAAACCAAAATTGTGAAGCTTGGGGTTTGTAAAAAAGATATCCTAATAAGCGATCTTTGAAAAAGTTTTCCTTTAATCTACTTTTTTTTTAGCTTTGAAGGCAAGAAAGGCATTTAAAGTTAACATTAGTTGCCCCACAGTATTTATGAGCCCACTAGAAACATTTCTTGGATTGTTTACGTTCTTCTCCCCCTTATCATCAGCATAGAAACGGGAGCAGAACAAACATTCCGCACCAGCATCGTTAAGCTCCGTGACTGTTTTAATTACTGAATACTACTAGCACCAAATATAAATGAACTAAGCTATAGCTATCTCAATGGCGTTTGTCAAACAATATTCACCTTTCTTACTAAAAATGGCATAGTTTTGTGGTTGACGTGTTCCTAATATGAGACCCTTCGTCACTGTATCTCATATTAGGAACGCTAAAAGGTCTCATGTTAGGAACACAAACACGTGTGGTATACAATCAATTTTAGACTAATAAAAATTACAGAAATATTGAACTCTATGTACTAAAAGAAGGAAACATTATGCTGAATACAAGGGCAGTAAAGAAATGTAGGAATAATTTACCTTGGACACAGAAAAAATTTGAGAAACTGCAAAAAAATTCAAATATCTTGGAAATGAATAATCTAGCGCGTATGAACGCACGTATTTGCTAGGGCTCTTGAAATTTCTACGGTAGTTTATGATGCTGCGCTCTTATTGATTTCGTGTGTTTCTGTGAGGAAGTAGTTCTTGACAATAGAGAAACTGTAGAGTCTCATGTTTGGCGCGGGTTTCACATTAGGCCCCTTTGCCCCACGGCCTTTACTGATGTTAGTTAATCTCACATATCCATCGCATATAAGGGATTTTGGGTCGGTATAGTGGCAAGTGTACTGGCTTCCCATCCTCCCAGCGGATTGGGCTGGACGACCAATCGCCGATCCGGTGTTTTCTTACTTATAGAATTCACCTCAGCAAACGCTGGAGAGAGGTTGTTTTGCGTTCCGTTTTCCCCTTAGCCTATTTATGACTCTGGGGCCGGAATTTTCCCATTCCCCTACCCTTCTCCCCATCCTTTCTTTCCTTCCTATTCCCCGCAGCCTTCCGTTCCCCCGCCATGAGCGGAAGCTCGCATGCCGGATGGAAATTGGAGCCCCTGCGCGGAAGACCCGTTTATCACCTGGCTTCCCATCCTAAGTGCCTGAGTTCGAATCCCAGGAGCGGCGGTAATGGTTTAATTAAATCCCGATCAGTACTTGGGTGCCGCGCGGAGAGAACTTCAAGTGTAGTACTGCGTTCGTCGGATGAGACGTTAAACTTCTGACCCTTTGGTGTATTCAGTCGAGATCAGGTTAACGCCGAGGCCGTGTTTCTTTCCAACCGTTCTCCATTTCCAATCGCTCTTTCCCTCACCAACCCGATTGTAAACATCCCTTATCCTTGATGGCAAGAGTGGTCTCAGCTGTCGATTGTCTCCGTAGATAAACGATCTTTCGCATGCATTACATGTAGGCACAGTTGTTGCGAAACTTGGTGGCAGTCGCATGCGTGTAGATTGATGTCAAAGAGGGGAAGGCGCGGGTGGGTGGGGAGGATATAGGAGCGGAGGGGAGAGAACAGCACGTGGTGGGCAACGTTGCAAACATGAATGTTGAAGATAACGGGACTAGCCACCGTATTACCACAGTCTATACAGTCGCGTCAAGCCATGTAATTTTCCCTATACAGACTTGCAGCGCGCCGAAGCAAGCGCCTCTAGTGGTGAACGTGTATAACTACATACAATACGGTGTATATGAAGCTAACTTTATCTCACTTTCCCCAGCATTTGCATTTCCTTCTAAACATTTGATTTTTGCTGATAATGCTTTATAGTGACGGCTTTTTCATCCTATTTAAATTATCGCCAACCTCCCAGACCGCCACTCTTGAATTTGTGTCGTTGCCACGGAACATTATCGTTCGCAGAATAAATGATCCGTTCAATGGGTATACATTTCAAAGAAGGAGCAAAACTTTCTTCAATTTTTGAAATATGAATTGAGTAGTTTGTTACCCCAATCTAGCGCTTATGGCTTATGACAATATGTACATCAATTCTGACTTTTTAAGTGACATAATGACAAAACAGGATTCACATGCACGAGTATTTTTTGAAGTCACTATTACATTTTTGCAATTGTTTTGAGGAATAAAAACACGAAAGGATCCACGGAACAATGCTTTTTTGCACATTTAATTCAAATCAGTAACCACTATTATTCACCTTCAAGTGCTGTTTATACCTTCTATTTTTGTAGCTGGAGAGATACTGATTTTTTAATTTCAAAATATAAAATAAACTCATGTCTTAATAAAGATTCTAAGAAGCACATTTTTTCACTTCTGAGCTGCATCTTTCTGGAAGGGGAATTTTTTGTTTGATTCACAAATTACATTCACAAAAGACAAATGTATTCATTAACAATACTATGATTTTTACTCATCAATGTTGATGAACATTCCTCGAAAAAGGAATTCAGTTCCTCACTGTACAATATAAGACTTCCTACTGAGAATATTTCACTATTTTGAAAGTTTTTAAAGTATGTTAATAATTTTTCCCCTCGGATATTTTCTTCTCTTTTCATGAGGAAGATCTTACATTCACAATAATGAGGTGAAAGCAGCTTTCTCCGAAAATAGCCAAAAATATATATTATACCATTATTCTCTGTATTTCTTAGCTTTTCATATTTGGCTGCCCGGATACATATTATACAAAACAAAAAATCATGTTTTGACCCACTAATTCTTTCAAGCTATCAAGGATTCCTTCCTCGTTATCGAATACTTCACAGTTGCTGGAAAAATTAGGCTTCAGAAACAATTTAAAGAACAAAGATAGAAATAGAAGTTAAATCTCTTTGCAATTGGATTTGAAGAAAGTCCACCCTTGTAGCGGAAAACAGAAAAATTCTTCAATAAGTCTAATATGATTTTTTTTGTTTTATGACATCTATTTAAAGGGCTTTGGTTCTCAGCTCTTTCCAAATGTCTTGCAAAGAGTTGATGTTTAGAAGCCAAACTTTAACAAATTTCACTTGTTATGTATTATCATTTCTTTCATGGTCAATTAACCTGATAGACCGTAGCCAATTTTTCATTGACTCGAGGGCTTCAATGCGTTCATATTCACCTAAGATAGTAACTATCAGTGTCGCAGTCGGAATTATGCCGTGGGAGTTAAAAATATCGAACAAATCATTTACGTTTTTACACAGTTTGGTGTTGCCAGTGACTGAACAAGCATTAATCCACAAGAAACATGCTTACTTATGGCGGATACTTCTGAAGAATGACTTAGAATCCAGCGAGAACTATTCATAAATTACCTCCAAAGAGATCAACACTCTTTTTCCACTTTATAATTAATGGAACGAATCATATTTAAACAAATTATTTCTGGAACTAATCAGCAAAAGAGGAATATTATAAAAATAGTCTGATTTCCTGCATAAACCTACAATTAATCAGTTGTTATTGCTATTAACTTACGCATCAGAACAAAGTTTAAACCCTGGTCAGTTACGGTAAACCCTAGTCTTCACGGTAAACGCTACTTTAGAAAGCACTTCAATAGTAGTTTTGAATACCTTTTGAAAATGTTTTTATTTTTCAGACTGGTAGAAAAAGAAATACTCTATAGGCTGCCTTAAGTTATGAAATAATCCATTTATCATTAGCAGTAAAGCTGGACTTGCTATGTTATTGCTTCTGAAGAAACCCAAGTCCTCTAAGCCACAGACATAATGTACACTATTATTGTACGAAAAGTGCCTCGCAACTGCTATTTTATCTAGGCTCAAATTAATCAACCTTTGGTCCTCTTTCAACATTTTTGCCTTCTCTTTCAAAAGCATAAACACTCTTAGATCCAGGCCACATTTGGTATTTATTCCCTCGATAAACTGTTACCACGTACGAACAGTGGGTAGATTAAAGTGTTCGGAAAAAAGTGTAACCCCCATTCAATGCTAAGCCCGCCCATGGACGAGCTGTGCGTCTGTACCCCGGAGCGGCGCCTGCCGATGGGCGGGCTCGGTCCCTATCCAGGTTTAGCTCTCACTTCCAACAGTTTCTGAGGTCGATTCACGATGTCAGCTTAGCAGTGGACTGCGATACAGGAGGCTGAGCGAATAACATTTGGCATTGCTGGTCACTGAGACCCATGATCGCGAAATATATTCATTATGAATTTCCAGGAAAAAGGTTTTAAATATTTTTTGGCAATATCTTGCACTACCGCAGTATGTCTTGCATCTTTAATTTACTGCCTATCTACTTCCCACCACCAGTACATCTCAATCTATTCTTAATTCGGAGAACTGTCATGTTATTCCTCAAACAAGAAATCTAATCTCTTGCTCTCTTTAGTGGGTTCTTCAATTGCTTGTTCTCCAACTATAGACATTCAAGTAAAAATGACTCACTCGTTGGATGATCCTGGTGTAATTGTATATCAGGGCAAAATGCGCCATGATTGGCAGAAACTGGGTGAAAGGGAAACATGTTAGCAACACTAAAAAAATCCATTGAAGGATAATTTCTTTAGCTATAAGTGGGGATTGATATCTACAGTTTTTCCTCGGGAAGACTGTCTTTCTGGCTGGTAACTTCCGTTGAAAGCTCATTAGAGACGGATTATTGGATACATCAAATATTATGAGTACAGCGGTCAACACCATCCTCTTTTGATCAACTATCTATCTTCAAAATGTTCCGAACAAGGCAAACACCTTTTTACACTAGTAAGAGGTATTTTTCCCGTCTCAATATTTTCTACGGCAATGGATGACCCATAGCATGCACCTGTAATGATCATAATAAATTATACTAGCGTGTCAAATTGAAAGAATTAAAGAGTGCTCACGTTTTGTGAACTTCAAAAAATATCAATATGTTTCAACCAACATTTAGAGAATCGGGGAAAATGACATTCCTAGATTACATTTCCGATTTCTGTAGCAGTATTATTTAATGCAAATTAAATGTAAAAACACTGTACGTAGTCGTAGTACTCAGCACAGAGTCTCAATCAAACCCGGTATGGCATCCAAATACCGTAATGTGTAGTGAGATTGAAATACAGGATGAGTCTGAACAGATGTTTCTAGTACGCTTGAACTGCGTTTTATTCTCTATTTGCCTTTTAACGCAATTTAATCTTGCACTCCCTTCAAGGGGAGACAATGTAAAATATTCTATGCAAAAGCAATAATTCCATTACTTCACGAAGAAGAAAATAGGCTCTAGTTCCAGTGGATGCAAGTACACGTTATCACCCCACATTACGGTAGTTATACACGTTCACCGCTTGGGGCGCTACTAACAGCTAGCTGCAAGAATTGTGTCCGTCTTGTCGCGACTGTATAGACTGTGGTATTACTGTTACGGAGTCACCCTCGAGTGCACATAAGTGCGAAATCCCACAAGGGAAGAATCATTTGCCTTGACCGGGATTCGAATCCGGATACTTCGATATCGCACCAAGTGCTTTAGCCATTTAAGGTGGTTTGAGCGAGATAGTTCCGTAGTCATAGTGGAGACCATATTCAAATTTTATTTTTTGATTCCAGTGTCTGCAAGAAGTATGAAATAAATATTGTAGTATTAATGGCGCAGAGATATAGTTGTATATGACCAAAATACTCAGTAATTAAATAAATAAAGCTACATAAGTCTCTAACTTGACTCATTTTTTCCCGCCGTACGGCTGAAAACCCTTCAAAATAGCAGGTTTTTTTTTGCGATTCTGTAAAAATGACTGTGGTGATTAATAGATTATTTTTTTAAAAATAGTTGAGAAAACATGCAATCTACACACCGTTAGTTTTTTGACGAAATATAGGTGCTAGAAGTTCCTAATATTTTAATTATTCTCCCTCTGGAGCGCATAGCCGTAATGTATCTCATGTTAAACAGCTTACCTTTTCAGGCAAATTGCTCGAAAAGTAGTTCGGCAAGAGGTTGATATTTTGATATCATTGGAAAGATGAGAGTATTTTCTTTAAAATGAGGCCAAGTTCATTAAATTCTAGGTTAAGTAATTTTTCGCTCAAACTACCTTAAGCTACCGAGGCGCCCTCTTCCCATGTGGATTTTGTTCAGTTTAGAACGAGGTAAAAAGAGTCGTTTCAGGCTTGATCTGGTGAAATATCATAATTAAAGAATATTGGCGATTTTCCACAATAAAATAAAACGTGGAGAATATGTAATAATATTACATTGTGGAAAATAGCCAATATTTCTTATTTAGAACGAGGTGATCAAGACTTCCGGACATACAATGTAACGAAGAAGTCCAGAGCGTGCGCTCCTTGAGGACTGAGGCGCTAAGCGCAACGTTTGGACTGCTTACGTAACATCACATGTCCGGCAGGCCTGAACAACTTTACAACAACAATTCCTTTAAAGCCCACGAATATCCACTGGGGAAGAGGACGCCTCAGTAACTCAACTGGCTGAAACACTTGGCGCGACATCAAAGGACCCGGGATCGAGTCCCGGTAAAGGAAATTGCTTTTTCCGCTGTGGAATTTCACTCTTTGTTCTCTAATATTGGGTGACTTCCATTCGCTCTGGCGCACCAATCATTTCGCAACTCAGCAGCGCAAATGCCTTCCATTCGTTACAGACACTGGACACTAGGTAGCGCACTTCAAATCAGATCGGGAGAAACGTTGATGTGCGCTAAACAACAAAAGTATATCGATTATGGCATCCGTGATTGTTGTTAAGTTTGTTGATTTTCAGTAAAGGCGCAAATATGTATACTGTGAGGTTATAAATTACTCGGTGATAAAAAGATAACATTTTAAATACTTATTTGAACGAATTCAACAAATTTACACAAAATATTCGCCCGTGACTGCTGTTCGACCACAGAATGCTATCTCTCGGTAGGTTACAAAACATTTCGCCAGCGCACATCGTTTCATTCAACGCCGTTCATGTGCACTGATGTGTTCCAATGTGCGCTAACTTCAGCACCATGAATGGAAAGACCCCATTTTTACAATGAAAAGGAGGACAGAAATTATTTTTTTTACAATGAAAAGGACGCAAATAAAAAATACAAATATCATAAATAAAAGAAACATTTCATTCATTGCAACAATAATACACTACATATAATATGATAAATGCATAATAAAAACATTTGTGACCGTTTATATTGTGATTACGCTTACATACATATTAATTATTATTTAAATGAGTAATTTTCCATTGAATGAATATTTTTAATCAATGTATTATCTTCTAACAATATATTGGAAATATCTGAACAAAAATTATGTTTCATATCGAATTTTACGGCAAGAGCTACAGCTAGAGTATCAACATTCAATTTCGATTTTTCACTTGCCCAAAAATCATTAGCAATTGAAAAAAAAACTTTCAAATGCTGCATTAGTTCCAGGGCAGCACAACGTAAATTGATCAAGAACAAATAAATGTTCACATGAAATATGGCTGTATATTTCCACCCATCTTTTATCAACTTCAAAATGTTGATTTTCCCTTTTCAACCTATTCATTTCAACATGTTGATTGCGTCTCGCCTCACTGTGCCTACCGAGCCTTGACGAATCGTCATATCAAGTACATATACGTCACAGCACGTGTAACGGAACGGATTGGCATCGATCAAATACAGATTTACAGATTACTCTTCAAATATCTAAAAGGAGGACATGTAGGAGGACAAAACTTACAAAAGGACTTTCCTCCCTAAAGGAGAACGGATGGTCACCTTATTATTATACACAACCTGAGAGGATGGGGAGGTGTCAGCAGAACTTTTCAAAACAACGTTTACCATTCAGGAAATGTTGCATCTAAGCTTATAAGATAAATAAGCTGATAGTATTCGCAACCCGTCGGAGAGGTCTAGTTAAACAATTGGAATTTCAGACAGAAAGAGCATTTTAGTAGATGTGACTGATAGATTTTAAGCATTTGGAGGTTGGTAACGTAGTTTCGATTTTGGGAAGCGTGGTAGTCAAGCGTGGAAACTATAGTCAAGCGTCACTATCTAGCTCGGCAATGGGCTCTTACAATGAATGTATTATTCTGCGCAACTGCCTCCATGTATCGCTACCACTCTTTAGGTAGTAACCGTCATGTCGATCATATTTCCGGGTACTGAACGAGAACATTTATTTTTTAATGAATAACTTTAAATATTGCGCAATAATACAATGTTTTCTGAAAGCTCATTTCCCTGAAGGAAGGTATGAGAGCAAATATAAACTCGAAGAAAAAAAAACAATCGCACCAGCAAGCTCTTTTGTTCTCAAGAGTCGTGGAATTAAATCCAGCGGTCATTTCCGTTTCAATGCCTTTTGTCGGAGAAAATACTTCAAAGAACGGTATTGTTTCATTGGCACGGGGAGACGACACAGGATGCATACGTAGGAGTTTAAAAAAATATTATTTTGAGAGGAAGGCTAGTTCGACACGGGGGCGGGAGGGATAGTCAGGGTTATGCGTTAGGGATTTTGAGGAATGGCGCAGGAAATGAAGCGAGGGTGCTTCGCGCCATTTTTACGGAGACCATGCGCGTGGAAACGGAAGCCATCTCTCCGGAGGTCCATTTGGACGCGAAGGGGAAATACTCTCTCCCTCCATCCCGTCTCCTCTCTGCGTTCCACTTCGCACCCGTTTGTCATCCGAAAGCTTAATTATGATTGGGCAGTTACGTTGACGCAACTTCCGACAGACGAACCAGCAAGCAGCAGAATCGTCCGCGGCGGAAATGCTTCCGACAATGAACAATTGTGGCCGCGTATCGATTTCCTGCGCGGAGTTATCAACAATGGGAACGGAGATGCATAGGGATCATGCCGTGTCAAATCAAGCAGAAATATGGCGTTCTCTGCATAGCAATTTTCTGTTCTGCCGTTGTTGCTTGTCATCAGGAAATCTGATTAGAATTTAATGTTTTGCCTAAGGCATGGCTGGGGCCTGTTTGAAAATTATTGCGAATGTAAAAACGATGTTGGCAATTCTTAGTTATGCGATATTACAAGAATACGAAAAAATTTCAGCTTACCTTACCGAACCTTAGACATAATAATACATATAAAGGTTTCAAATGAAATTTATATTTATGAAAGAATTCATAATTGAATATTTTCTATCATAGTTTTTAAGTGGTGATTCAGTAAAAATCGACAAAATACCGTAAATATTTACTTTGGAACAATATATATATATATATATATATATATATATATATATATATATATATATATATATATATATATATATATATATATATATATATATATATATATATATATGCTTAAAAATCGAATTTAGCATAAATATTGCCGTTGTTACAGAGCTTTCTTAATGATTTTGCATAGAGCTTTAATAAATTATCAAACAAACATGGATCTCTCCATTTTTCGGGTTTGCGCCGCGTTGGTTGTCATAGGTTGACGACAGTTTCGCCGGGATTCCACCAGGCGTCTTCAGGTCGAAGTGCCGATATCGGCATTTTGGCTGCGTTTATATAGCCCTCGTTCTCCCGCTGCTGCGCTGTGATTGGCTGGTTTGCACCGAAGAACCGAAGAACTTACAGTTTTCGCGCAGCGGCGGGAGAACGAGGGCTATATAAACGCAGCCAAAATGCCGATATCGGCACTTCGACCTGAAGACGCTTGGTGGAATTCCGGCGAAACTGTCGTCAACCTATGACAACCAACGCGGCGCAAACCCGAAAAATGGAGAGATCCACGAATCCAGAACGCCACGGAAAACTACGATCCAACACTATCAAACAAACAATTATTCATAAAAAAATTAGCTAAGGATATATATTTAGAATTTTGAAAAATATATGGTATGCAGTATCGAAAGATACGGGAGACACCGCCATCTTACCCATTAAGGTGGCTGAAGTGGTAATCATGGGTCATAGAGTTCACATTTTAATAATTTTTCAAGTCGAAAAAAAATTCTTGGACCACATTTCATATTAGTGCATCTGTTAATGCGTTGGAACACACCATACAGGTGGTAATGGTTTTGTTACAAGAATTATATTTTAATTGTTTCCTCAATTAGAGCATGTTATGACTAGGGTCTTCGGCGCGGTAGTCGACATTTAGACGAAATTATATTGAAATATGCCTTTATGAAATATTGTTCTCGGCATGACACCTTGATACATATTTGTTAGCAACAATTATAATAATAATAGATCTATTATTTCGCGTTTAGAAGAAAATCGGTACATGCCATAAGGCTACCTGTTAAGGAGGTTTCGCCGCGACTGTGTGAGTCAAAACAAATACTAAATTCCTCATTTTTGCTTATTTGGTTTAAAAATGTCTGCTTTCAGTGATGACCTGCGTTGCCTATTGAAGACCATAGTTAAGGTGCAAAATATGCAGATTATTCCTCTAATATATTTTAAATGAGAACTTTTTTCCACCCATAAGAGCCGACTGCAGCGCCATTTGTATGGAAATTGCGCATTTTGACTTCAATTACAGCATTAATTCGCTAATAACAAAAAAGAATAAGGTGGTGAGGTTTCTTCATTTTATTTTTATTTGTTTATTGGGAGTTTTTCCTTCAATAACACAGTTTTTCGCGAAAATGGCATTTATATATTATTGAAAAATTCTATTTTTCTCCGTGTTTCTCCCAATCTCCCATTTAACACCATGTAGTTTCAAGTTCGATTTGCGAGAAAAGTAGTGTGGAAAGGTATCATTTTTCTGTTCATATCAGACAGTGGATACGTTTTCCTATAAGTGGCCAGAATATGAATGAAATGACATTTAAGTCGATTTCCGGTGAAACCACCTTAATATAATATGGAATTGCCAAAAAATCAAATAGATATGGTATAATATTTTCACTTTTCCTATATATATCACTAATGTGTACGTAGGAACACGTATGCAAAGTTTCACGCAAATCCATACATAAACAAAACGCATGACATCCACCTTAAATGTGGCGCGTTATATTGGCTTCAGTATCACCCATGTGTTAGGTGATCAATTGTTCCTTTCTCTCGATGGTTTGAATACATCGGACTGGTCGGCGTCATCCATCTCGGGCAATATTAAAAAACAGTTGATTCGTGTGAGGTTTATGGTCCGTTTTTGGTGGTCCCTGGAGAAATGAACGTTATCGAATCCTACATCCTTTATAATAAATCATGTTAGTGATCCGTGGGATTCATCTAAATTTTGAATTTAGTGCTCCACGGGGTCCATGTGGTTGGCGTGCTCTGATCTTGAGTTTGCAATATTTTCTAATACGACACGTTGAATGGTTGTTAGATTCAAAAGTGTTGCCTGGAGACGTATTGAGGAAGGTTTGGGAATCGTCGAACCGCGATAATGACGAAATGCTGCCGTCAAACAAAGCCTCGAAAAACCTTGACTGTTGTTCCGACCATTTAAATGAAAAGACACGCCGTGGACTACACCTCTCCTCTTCTTGGCGTGTTGCCAACATCCTACCCCTCTCTCGAGCCGTGGTGACGTCACGTGAGGGAATCGCTTGTTTTGAATTGAAGTAAATGATGCTAAACTATTTTTCGCAGTTTCAAGTGAAGAAATAGTCTGTTTGTCGAGCAGATGTCTCTTTTAAATACGAAAGATATTGTATTTAGTTACAGGAGTGATTATATAATCATGGTTGAATACTATGCTCCATTTAACTAAAAGGAAAAATCAGTTACAATAGGAGTCTCATTCCACAGGTACTAATGATTTATGAAGTCTGTTAACAGGTTAAAACCTGTCTCATATACAAATATGTAATTGTGTTTAGGTACGTAAACATTTGAAAAGTACCTACATCAATATCGCTTATCGAGCTACGATTAATATTTCAAATATTAATACTATTTATGACGCCTACCAGTATTTCTTGCGCTTGTTAATGAAAAACAAATTTTAAACGTCGTTGATGGCTTTGTTGGATTAAAGCATGCAGAAAAATAAAATATACCTGCTTTGTTAAAGGCAGGCTACGAAAACTACGACAATATATTACAATTGTAGCAAAGAAAAGTGTTAAAATATTAATAAGATAACAGCTAACAATAAGATAAGGCTTCCGAATGCTAAATATTTTCTTATTTTTAATCCGCATGTAACCACAGGGAGAAATGCACAGTAGCCACTTTAGAATACTAGTAACCATAGGGAGGGAGAGGTAGATGGGGTATAAGACCAACTAGAAAAGGTAATTAGAGAAGTATCGGGTAAGAAAAACCTGATAGTAATGGGTGACTGGAGCGCAGCGGTTGGGGACTAGAGGAATGGAAATGAAGTGGAAAGATATGAGCTAGGAGCGAGAAATGACCCTATGGAGAAGGCTTTTGTGATTTTTTTAGGAGTAATAACTTTGTAATATCAAACACATGAATCAAATCAAAGGTGAATGAAAACAAATTGGAATAATCGAAGAAAAATAGGAGGGACACAGGCATAACAAGAACGGTAGGGAAAACAATGGGATCAATGGAAACGAGAGTAAAGAAGCAATGTGTCACAGAAAAAACGATAAGGAAAATAGAGGAGAGAAGTGGAAATACATCATCTCTGTACTTGGCAGAAGGAGATATAAGGAATTAAATAATAAAATTCGGCGAGAGACCATCTGTGCAAAGGAAAACTGTTGGAAAGGGAAATTCAAAGAAATGAAAAGGCTACTGAAAGAGGGGGAAGTGGGTGCGCTATACGCTGAAGTCAAAATGTCATCGGGAAGTAAGAGAGGGCAAACGAGACCAAAGGTTAAAGGCTAAGCAGGGAAGGTATTAATTGAACAGGAATATATTCAAGATTGGAGGAGAGAATGCGTAAAAGAGCTATATAACAACGGTTATAGACAAGTAAACCTAGGTGTTGAAGATGAGAGACCAATGGAGAAGCATGACCTCGGACCGGAGATACTCGACAGCGAAATGGAGAAGACATTACTAAAGATGAAGACAAAAAAATCTGTGGGAGTAGATAACACACCTTCGGATTAACCGAAGAACTTACATAAATAGGGAAGAGACCTTTATTTGAACTAATTCTTAGGATTTATGGCCAGAGAACTTCGTTAAAACAGTCGTGATACCTACCCCTAAGAAGAAGAAAGCGTCAGAATGCGAGGAGTATAGAAAAAGTCTAATTTTACAGTTGAAAAACGTTTTACTCAGGATTAATATAGATTGTAAAATAGAGAAAATCGCTACTTGGGCGATGACCAGTTTGGTTTCAGGAAGAGAGCAAATTGGAATGCGAATTCGGTGATGAGGAAACTTATAAAAAGAAACATATAGTATTATCAGGATGCTTTTACTTGATTTGTCGATTTTGAAAAGGTGTGTGACTGAGTAAATTGGGAAAAACTAATGGAAATACTAATGGAAATACTCTGGAAATCAGAATTTATTGGTGACTTGGGAGACTCGTCCGAAATTTATATATGTACCAGATAGTACCTGTGAGGGTGACTGACGAAGAATCAAGGCGGGCAGTTGTAGATCTCGGGGTGAGGCAGGGCTTCCCGTCATCACCTTTGCTTTTTAACATTTGAGCCGATGAAATGGTTAGAGTAGCACGGGAAGAGCTGAATGTTGAAATAAAAGTTGGAGTCTGTATAAAGTCGATATAATTCGCGAGTGACCAGGCGTAGGTTAGTTGATCGTGGAGAGGATTTCAGGCTTTAGTAGATGCGTTAGAAAATCAGTGCAGGAAATACGGAATGAAAATAAATCATAAGAAAACAAAAGTAATGAGATTTTACAGGACATAGAGAGTGAGGCTGGTGATAAGAATGGGACGGCACTGATCCTAGTGACCACTTCAGGCTCTTGTGGTAAGCATTTTTCGTCTAATTCATTCAATGCATCACCACGGAGTAGTATGATTGTTGAAATTAGATCCTTATCTTCATAATGAACTTCATACTTAAGGATATGGTTGCCGAATTCTTTGTTACTCAAAAATACGTTGAATGTTGTTTCCTTCCTAATTACAAAGGCTCGAAAAGTATAATGTCTTACTTTGTTTCATTATCGCATTTACTGCTTAGGACGCTCTCGTTAGTGTTGACATACTGAGTTGCTAATCATTGCGTTTCATAGGGTCACTTCTCGCCACACACAACCCATAATTATTCGCGGAAAAATTGTTATGTCTAACAATATTTTGAAAACACTGTACTTAAATTTTATTGAATTTCAAGCACGTGAGTGAGCATATAGGGAAAATCGTTTGCGTTCCCTCAGTTGACGTCACTCTCCGACGCTCTGGCTACCCATCGTGGCAACAGCTGGCGGGCGGAACGGCATGTCTACTTCATTTTAAATGGTCGAAAACTGTTGCATTACAAAAGTCGAGCATGTTCGTGGATGTGACGTCACAGCGTCGAAATCGCCGAGGTTTCTCCATTTCGATCCTCTTCTGAGTAGAGCTCATGGACCGGGAATCGAACCAAGGGACTACGGAATTCAGGGCCAATGCATAGACATTAATGGATGGGTCAGTTCGCAATTGCGGTTTTACGGCACGAACCTTAATAGAATCCTGGGGGCGGTTACTCGAAGGGGAGTTTCAGTCCCATCTCGGCCAATCCGGACGCGCTGGAAAGGTCGTCGTTTAACGTCAGTCAAATGCCTCCAGTTTTATCTTGCCCCATTAGACGCTTGCAACCTGCCCCTTCCATTTCGCCACCCTCGCTCCACGGCTGGTTTCGCTGATCCTCACCCACCCAACCGCGATTTCGCTTACGTCATCCTCCTGGTTGCGGTATCACCGAGGCGTCTGGCCGCAGGGTGTTACTGACGCGAGGGCTATGACGTATGGCCGACGTAATCATTCGGGTTTATACGAAAACGCAAAATGAGCGTTGGTCACGTTTGATCTCACCCGTCGCCGCGTGGAAGCGCCACTTCTGCAGAAGAAAGAGTCAAGCTTTTTTTTGCCCTCAGTATCGATCAGGAAATAATAATGGATATGTCGAGATGCAAACTGCTCATATAACCGTAGTTGAAGTCCGAAATGGCTTCTTTTCCGAATAGTCATTTTGTAAATCAACTTTTTCAAGAGCAGTGCGTGGAATCCAATATTCCGAATCCAATTCCCTGAATTGAATTTTTAGTTTCAAATTGCATTTGAAATGAAAATAATGCCATTTTCGAATTGGCACGGCCAAAAAGCTACAATTTTAAAAGCCTCCGAATGATCACTATTGGAAACATTGACTTTATAATACCATTTGACAAGCTTTGGTACGAATTGTATCCGTTAAGGTTTTGTGCTTATGAACTCTTGAAACCCATTATTGATATTTTGTGTTTGTCTTCAGTCTAGCACATATTGAAAATAATTACATTTTTAAAGCGTATGCTTAATAGTTTTTCGATTTTTGCATACAGCTATAAAATCATAATTTTATGGAAATTGGGCTCTGGTAAGTTGTCATTCATTATTTTCGAAATTTAATAAAAAATGGATTTCATACATCGAGTTCGATTGTATCGTCGTCAATGTAAACGATTGGAATAGTAATTGGAATTCAAGTGCACGTTGCAATATGATTTGATTTAAATGGAGTATATCGATAAAAAGCTGGTCTGATCAAAAATTAAGTCTAAATTAATTTTAGTACTTAAATTGAAATAAGGTTAATGACTCGGAAGCTTTAATGACGATCATGTGCTCACCTTTTATAATTTATTAATAATTACTAAACATATATCGTTAATTTTGTTCTGAAAATCGGCCACAATACGCAGGATTGCTTAAAGACTGACTGAGAGAAGTTTCTAGAGAAAATACCACGGTTATGTATGCGCCCCTATGTGAATATCACGCTAATCCGAATTCCACAAAAATCCTATATTAATTTTTTCCACCTAGCATGGTTTTCACTCTTAGTTGTCCTACAAACTCCACCATTGGTGGATTAGCACTACAAACTCACGCTAAGTCTGCGCGAATGTGAATTTGGCGTTAACTTCTAAATGAGCATGTCTTAAGACGGGTATCCCAACTAACCCCGACCAACCCGATAGGATCCGAAATAATAAGAAAGTGAATGCACACTGAAAATGATCACAGGACGGTATCAAATGATGAATCCTGGGATACCAAAATTCCATCCAGGGATCGTTAAAGAAAATTTCGGGAGCGGCAGAAACTGAAAGCCACTACTGAGTCAGCGCCTACTGCAAGTGTGCGAGAATTTTTAAAAATTAAATTCATTCATTTGAAGTCATGCACATATACGGCTGACTAGAAGACGTTTAAAGCAATTAACACCTATGATAGTGACAAGGAGACAACCTGCTAGTTTTTTGAAGTAGTTAATAGGCCTTACTGCATGCTTAATGCATGCGTTTGGGTGTTCAGTGATGAATTTGATTATTCAGATGTTAATATGTTACCATAATTAATAGTTATTATTTGATTCAACGCATAGAGGTGGTAATTTCTATTTCTAGAGCCAATATTGTGGTCATTTTGGAGATGGTGTGTCAAGGAGATATATTCAAGCTGTTGTCCCTGTGGATGCTGCAACCCACACGGCGAATCCATTTCCCGCGTGTTAATATGGCATTAACGGACATTCGGGCTGTACAAACCTGACAGATGCGATTTAAAAATGTACAGTTAATAGTTTGTGGCAGCATTGGAACGATCTATGCAAATGTAAATTGAGAATGCTCCGTCTGTCGAAATACACTGAATTGGGAGAAGTACGTTGCGGTACGTCTTTTCGTCATGCGATTGAAATAACATTTTACATGATTTGTTTGTTCACCTAATGAAACAGATTTAGAAGTTATGCTGACAAAAATTAGCATTTCGGAAAATAGCGATCATACCACTGTGAATAAATGGCTTTCGATGATGAGCAATGACGATATGAGACTTGATGTTTTAAGTTACTACTTTGTGGTACTCGAATTTCTTTGACATAAAATTAGAGAAACTTCGTTTTGTCCATAACAAAATAAAAAAATGGGTGTGCTTAGGACCACACGCTGGAAGTGAAAAATTATTTGACCGATTTATATTCCCAAATAAATCTGAATTAAAAAGGAGAATTAGGTACAATAATTTTTAAAAATGAATATTCCATTTTTGTAAATTTTATTTTTTGTTGACAAAATAGGTATTTATCTGAAAAATAGGTATTGTACATGCGTCTGAATAATATAACACTCTTTTTATCTCTTATGTTAATTATATTTCTATTCTAATTATTCTAATTAACAATTCTTATCATCATTGGTTACATCTTCAGTCACCATTTCCTCATTTTCATCATTTTCTCGCATGTTATTTTCATTATTCTCATGAATAATTTGACTTATTTCATTACTATTTCTACAGAATTCTAGGAAAGAAACTATTGGCTTATGATAACTAAAGTAACTAATAACCTTTGAATTTCAAGATTCGGTAAAGAATACGAACAGGGAAATATGGTACGCGATTTAAACGGTTCACATTTTTCCCGCTTACCGCTTGCCCTACCATCTTCTAATTAATTCTTTTAACCATTTTAATTCTATTATTTAATTTTTATCTAATTATTAAATAGTTAAAAGGTAATAGGTAGTTTTTATTATGATAAATATTAGTTTATATTATTTAATATATAATTATTATATATATATATATATATATATATATATATATATATATATATAAATATTTATATTATACTATAAAATTATTAATTCTTTTATTTAATTTTTATCTAATTGTTAAATAATTAAAAGGTAATAGGTAGTTTTTATTGTAATAAATATTAGTTTCTATTATTTAATATATAATTATTATATATATAAATATTTTTTATAATATATAATTATTAATTTTTTTATTTAATTTTTATCTAATTATTAAATAATTAAGAGGTAAAAGGTAGTTTTATTGTAATAAATATTAGTTTCTATTATTTAATATATAATTATTACATATATAAATATTTATGTAGTTATGTGCAATGTTAGGACAGCGGTGCTGTCGTCTGACGACGGTATTGGAACTATGTCGCCGAAGCAAAAAGTGTGGTACGGTACGTGACGCGAGTTTGCTCTTTTTCCCCCATGCTAAAAGTGCCCAACGGGCCAAAAGAAGTTTTCACTTAAAAAAATTGCCATCCAAGGTTTCTACTTTCGAAGTAATTATCATGGCAGTTGTCTCAGATCGAGTAGTGAGTATCGCATATAGAGTGTACTGTGTATGTCGAGAGTACTGTATTTGAGAACTAGATACGAGAGTACTAAGTAAGAGTATTAGTTGTGAGTAATACATGTGAGCAGGAAGGAACGGTGGTTGGGTGGGGGGGGGGGGAGGCGAGAAAAAGTACAGCGAAGCAGGAGAGTTTGTGAGAAAAGAGGGGATTTAATGGTATGGGTCAGGAGGTTAAAGCCAAAGTGAGTTCCAAATCAGCGTAATCACGACAGTGGCAGTGGAAGGGGTAGGTATTGGGAAAGCGGGGGTGGTTGGGATGCGAAAACTACGCCATTTAAAAGGTTATCAATGTTACCAGAAGCGGAACTTATTTTAAAACTGTTCAAGAAAGTCAAGTTGAGCACTTTTGCTCTGATCATGGAGAGGTTCTGGAATTAAACTACTCTGGTGATTTTCTCCCACTAGATGACAGGCAAAGGTGTAATTTATGTTCGCCTAGTGGAAGAATCTATAGCGCTCTTGGTACCGTGTGTCTATTGAGCGATCAGTTTGACCAATGTGAACAGATGTTTTGAATACGTGGCATTGAATTCTATATATTCCATACCTACTGTAGAACTCAAACTGATCTTGATAGGTAAAAGAATTTTTTCTGAGAGTTTTTGGGGTATGGAAGGCGAGCCTGAATTTATCTTTAGGAAAGATATTTTTATATGACAAAGTTGATATAGAATCAATATGAGATATTATATAGTGGAGTGTGAAGGGTTATTAAGGGGAGGCAACCGGAAAATGAAGTCATTTGTGCCATTGAGGTTAGTTGGTTATTAGGGGAGGCAACCAGCAAATGAACTCATTTGCACCATTGAGGACAGGAGGGAAGTTTGAGAAGGAAAGGTTTATACAGGAAATGAATGGAGGGTGGGAGAAATCTGGCGAAACCCCACGCTTAATGAAAGGTACCAAGGGGTCATCAGTTTAACATCCCATCCGACGGACGGAGTACTGTACTTTTGAGTGCCCATCAAGCAGCACTTAACTAGGGATCGGGATGCCATCGAAAAATGGCATTAGATATATTTTACGGGGTAAGCTACCTAAAGTGACAATTAGGAGAAATGTATCTCCCTGCAACGTCAATTGGCTTGCATGCTACGTTCATAGGTTGGTTCACATGTTAGTAGACTGCTACACAAGTCTCGTAGCGATATATAACAATTACCGACATTCAACGACTGTATTCGAAGGAACGTTGAAGCCGTTTTAAGCACCTTCTCAGAATGTAGTCAACAATTTGACCATTTTGACGATTGCCAACAGAAACTTGCATGAACGCTCTCAATTCTGATATGATGTTACGCAGAGATTTGTCTGGTCTATTACGTATATGATGTTATATTCTTCTAAGTGCCAACACCAAGGTCTAGTATGTAAATGTATCTACATACTACCCTGCGTGGCACTGCAGGGGGTGTTAGGGCACCAGACATGATAGGGAAGGTAGTGAAAATGAATTGGAAGACAGAGAAGACGAAAGTGAATTATATGTCAAAGGAGTGTCTGATTGTCTAGGTAAATGAGTGTCTCACAGCCGTATTAATCGATTTACGTGAAAAGCAGTTTTAGTAGTTCTTACTTAAAATTAGTCCATATCTGAAGAAGAATACAATAGAGACTAAAGTTTTGAAATTCGGCGTCGCAACGAGTTTAAACTAGAAACAGGATCCGCCATGGAGTACCTACGTTTAATGTTAATCTCCCGCTTCAGCCGCCGGGGCTAACTCTAGCTAGCGCAAAAAACCTTAGGGCTATGTCTTTAACTTAATCACTGGGTGAACCTCTATATGCCTTATGGTCTTATAAAGTTGAATATAGAGATTAGCGTCTCGTTCTGTTTTATAGCAGTCACTACTGCCGGGCGAGAAAAGGAATTTTGTACAAGCCTTTCTTTATTCGTATTTATGAAAGTTGATGTTATCCGTCCGCAGGATTATTCTATGCATCTATCGGAATTATGGCTGCTGACGATGATAGTAGTTTGAATTTGTTATTAAATATGGAGGTCCTGCGTCCTGACGTCCGTCTATGGAACTCCAGAATGGGTGGGATTGGTCGTAAGCCACGGAACCCGCACACTCCCAAGGGATTCAAGGAATGGAATCCGCATTCGAAAACGAGAATTTGAAAAAAGAAATGGAATCGAGTTATCGACTCGCCTTGGGTCGCTCAGCGTCGCTATTATTTTTATTTCCCGGAGATCCGAAATTCAAAAAGGAGACCCTGATGAACGCTCGAGGAAATGGAACACCCACCTCGCGTTGAAATGTATTTTCTGGACGAATCCCCCCGGCCGAGATGCAGGAAGAGGATTAAAGTTAAGACGGGGACAGAGGGTTGGAGTGGCATGCTGCTTACTCTGAGAAATAATAAATATCGAGTTGAACGAGTACTTTGAGCAGTGACAGAACTAAGAATGGAGTAGCAGGGTTTAAGATGGTTAATTCTTTTTTTAGTAAATAGATTTCGCCTTGACTTGAAGGATAGCCAATTTAGGAGGTCAATTCCATAATTTTTAAATGCGAATTGATTTCAATACCATATAAAATAATTCATTTTTGATTTCCTTCGTTTTACCTACCTGTTGTTTACGGTAAGTTTCCGTTAAAGAGTTTGGCCAAAGGTTTTAGCATTTATAACGAATTTCAAAATATATAAACAGCCGTACTTATTCAATTTGACTTTTTTAACACCAAGTTCCACGTAAAAGGTGAATAAACACAGTATAAAAAATGATAGCAATATTAATAGTGATGCTGTCATGCGTTTTCTGAAAAATGTTAACGTAGTAAAGGACAGTGAGACGAAAATTCAAATTAAGTTGATCAAATGCGTATTTAATATCTTTGGTAAGAACTTCAATGTACTCAAAGAGTTTTGATGTATTAAAAGAGGAATCGTAATAATTTTTCGATCTCGTGAATTACGAAAACCAATTTCGCTATTCTTCATGAATGAAATAAGCAGTATTGCCTTGAAAGACGAGTATCAGTGCTGAAATATCAGTAATTTAAACACCACTTTATTTTCTGTTCAATCCAAACGTCTTTTCTAACATAAATCAAAACCTTAATAATAAAAACCACACGGTACCTCACAACAAACTTTTATACAAATTACAGTCATGCGGCCTAAACGAAACAGTAGTAAACTGGATACGCGACTTTCTGAGTGATCGTAAGCAAAAAGTAGTTCTTGACGGAATTAGCTCTGATGCAGTTAAAGTGACATCAGGTGTCCCACAAGGAAGCGTAATCGGCCCCCTTTTGTTCATTATATACATAAATGATCTATGCTCTCGAATTAGCAGTAAAATACGTTTATTTGCTGACGACGCTGTCATCTATCGCGAAATTAATGATCACTCTGACTTTGAAGTTCTATCATCGGATTTAAACAACGTTCATGTGTGGAGCCAAGAGTGGGGACTCGAACTTAATCTGAGCAAATGTGCGGCGGTACATTTCTTGCGGAGGTCGTCCAACTATCCCCATGTATATGCTGTGGATGGCGTTAAGATAAAGGCGACAGATGAAGTTAAGTATCTGGGAGTTACAATAACCTCAAACCTATCGTGGGGAACAGATATAAGAAATATTTGCGGCAGAGCTCTGAAGAAGCTAGGATTCGTCAAGCGTATTGTGGGAAGATTCTCAGATGAAAAAGTAAAAGAGAGGTGCTATTTCGCACTCGTCCGGGCACACCTTGAATATGCAGCAAGCATATGGGATCCGGTGCAGAAAGACTTAATTCGGGAACTTAATAAAATACAAAGGAAAGCTGCGCGATTCGTCAAAAACTGCTACGGGCGTACAGACAGCGTTACGCAGATGTTAAACGAATTAGGCTGGGAGCCGCTAGAGACACGGAGGCTGCGCGCTAGGCTTAGATTACTTGAGCAATTGAGAATAGATATCTTTCAGAGCGACACGGAGAACATCATATTAGAACCCCACTATATTTCCAGGTCCGACAGAAACGATAAATTAAGAGAGATATTTTGCCGAACGGATAGGTATGGGAATTCGTTTTTCCCCCGAACAATAAGGGACTTTAATAAATGCAAGGCTTAATTTCATAGAGCGTTTCCTTTTTATATGTAAACGGCTGGTGTCCTAACACCCCCCGCCACACGCCTATTGAGGCGGCTTGCGGGGTAGTATGTAGATGTAGATGTAGATGAATTGCGAGTTTAAACTGGGATTTTTAGCTTCCGAAGGGTTAACTTCCGTTATCTGTTTTAGATATTCCAAGAAATTAACTAGAAGCCTTGGTTATTAGCAAAAAGGTTGAATTTGTATTTTCTATGAATGAGTATTTAAAATTCTAAAATTTGATCTGATATGAATTCTCTTTACCAAGAGCTGGTTCAATTATGATACAATTATATGAAAATCATGTACCATCATGTACCTAGCTGACAAAAAGTTCAGAAACATTTACGTATAGTCATAACAATCAACGTGCGAAAAAACATTAGAAGTAGCAGCAAGTGATAGTAATAGCACGGATATGTTATAAATTTTACTTATTATTAAAACTGGAGGCAAATGCCTTAATTTGGGAGGGAGAAGATTTTGAAAACTTTTGCTCAGTTCCGAGAGCCTGGCGGAGATTCCCGAGAGTTGATTACCCTGGTGGTAACGCTGTCTGGACATCACTTTTCCAAGGAATCGGCACCTAGATTTCGTCAAAAAAAATTACGGTGTGCAGTTTGTGTGTTTTCTCAACTGTTAATAAAAATTAATCTATTGCTCCCCGCAGAAATGTTTACGGAATATCAAACAACATCTTTTGTGAGGGCGTTTTCACCTTAAGGCGTGAAAAAATGAGTCAAGTTAGATACTTATGTATATATATTTATTTAATTACAGAGAATATTCGTCATATATAACTATATTTTTGCTCCATTAACATTAAAATATTTACTTCATACCTATTACAGACGCTGGCATTCAAATATAAAATTCGAATATGGTCTCCATTATGACTAGGGAAATATCTCGCTCAAACTACCTTAAGCTGTGCTTGGATGAATGTAAGTACACATGTATGACGGATAAAGGTGATGAAACGTCGTTACCTTGGAGACATGGGGCATAATATAAAATCCTCTTCCACCATACATACCTAGGCAGGATTATACAGGTCAATTTTAAACTTTAAAAGCGTTATTGAAGCAACCTGTGTGGCTCTCGCAAAAGTTCCTGGCGCAGCCCTGCGCGGCAAAGAGGGGAGGTGGAAGAGAAGGGGGAGAAACGTGAAGACTCATCTCACTCCTCGAAGCACTTGTGCTGGTAGAATTAAAAAGATTTCCTGATCCTCCGCACTAAACAACATTCCTTCCACTTTTCGCAGGGTTTTCAAATTTCCTTAGCCCATGCCCCAAAATCGTCCTCTGAAGCAGGGTCAGGAACTTTTGCGAGAGCTTTACCCAACTTGCCCTATCCATCCTTCTCCGCATCCACATTTCATAAGCCTCCAGTTGGTTCTCATTTTTAATCCGCAGCGAACTAGTTTCTGAATCACGAAACGCTTCGCTCCACTTTAGGGATTTAGCTAATCCTTTATTATTGTCTTACGGTGTCCTCGAATTTTCCATCAAATCCCCTCTTCTCGTGGATGATTCCTTTGATTATAAAACCTTTACCCTTACTTTAAGACTGACTCTCATTCGAAATACTCTCTAGGTACATAAACTGTCCCACCTGATCTGGTTTCTACCCTCCGATATTGATATTTATTGTTGCCTCTTTACCTCAGGAAGATGTCGTTTAGTCATGTTCGTGAGTTAATTATTTTTTTCCTTATCTATTTCTCAAAACTGTGACAATCCTAATCACCAAATTGGTGTTTCAGGTGCTGAGGACCTCGAATCCTAAGGCTGAAGTCGCGGAAACTGCGAGGAAAATGGTGACCGAAGAAAATATGGGAGACGTGAGAAAAATCCGATGGCGAGCCAGACTATTGGTGAGTGTTGCTTCTCAGATGGGAGTGAAAGATGCAGTACATGGTAGACTAACAGTTTTCGCAGAAATCAGTGTTACTTGCTAGCGTAGTGAATAGTAGTAAATACGTGTACTTTCTATTTACCACACTCATTTGTTTTCGGCCTTAGCTTCGACGTGAAATACCATTATCATGGTAATAATTTTGATATTTTACGTGGAAACAATGTTCTAATATTAAAAGAGTGCGGAAAATACGAAGTATGAATTTATTGAGCGACACATATGATTTCCTCAAGGTTAATCCAGAAACATTCGCTTTTACGTGGAGTTTGACGTATATGAGAGAAAGGCACATGAGCGTTGTTGATCAAGGGACAGGAGAGAATCCTCTAGGACCCATTCTTCACACTTCATCCAATCTTACTTCGCCCTCGCTGACCTCGAATTCTTCGCTGGCGAGTCCTATCAAGTCTAGTGATTCATATACTCTTATTCCTTTGCCTTTCCATGCTTTAGCCTTCCTGGCCATCACTTTGATGCACTTGAGCTAGCTAACTGACGTTTAGGAATACTTATTTTTAGTTATATCAGCTAACCGTATGGAACTCCTTTTTTATTCCAGATATATTTTATAAGTAACGAATAAAGACAGTTTGATTCGATAAATAAGAACATTATCTAACCAACCGTTGAAATTTAGGAGCTTAGCGTCAATAAAAAGACAAAATGGAGTGTAGAATTAGATTTGTTTGGTGGCAAGAGTACTGACTTCTCATCCAGAGGGCTTGGGTTCGAAGTACAGCGGTGGTGGAGATTATTTAGTGGGTGAAGAGAAGTTCAGTGGACAGTATTCCATAGGTCGAGTGGGGCCTTGAATTGTGGTCCTCTTGGTGCATCAAATTATTAAATTCATGATTTTAGGTGCAAGGTTGTCACCACTAAATCCAGGGGATAATACCGAGCCGCTGTTGTCATATAAAGACTTTTTGTCAGCAATGATGTGTTTCCCTGCGACCGACCGAGTCATGCCATTTGAACGAATGTAAAAACTGCCCTGGGCCGAGCAAAATTTGGAATTCAGTAGAAGAACACTTAGATGGAAATTTAATTGATAGCATTACTTACCACCAATGGGTGCAAGCTAACCATTGCTCCCTAGAAATTTTTACAAAATCTACCGATAACTTTTTGAAACTTTTATTGAAAAGTTACAGAAACTTCAGCCACATGACTACATTGCTAAAAATCAATCTGATTTTCTTAGAAATATAAAGCATAAAATCCAAGTGGGGCAGGTTCTCGTCATTGAAGACTTTCCAGAAAATTACGCTTTCGTTTAACATGACAGCATGCAAGGTATGCTTTGGATCATATTTTAGGAGTGGATTTTGGCTACGCAAAGAAAGAAAAAATTGGAAAACATTCCGATGTACTTGCGAAAAGATTTCGTCAGGCAGTTAGTATACCAGGCATTAGGGAATTTCATGCAGCAATACCTGAATCAAATGGAGTGGTTATAATGAAGAGACTCTCTTCGTCCAGCAAGGGACGAGGATTCAGCTGTAGTTGGATGCAGGAGTATCAGGATCCTCAAATAAAATATTTCGGAGAGGACCCCTTCCTACATGGTAGGACATCATATGTTTACGGAAAGCATGCTAACTTAACCATTTTACATTTGTTATAAATACAAGGATTTTGCTTTCTCGTTAGTTTTCAATCGATTGTGTCGGAGTAGTTAGAAAAAACTTCACGCAGAGATAGTGGGGCTCAATGGTTTATTTCTCTGCAAACATCCATTTAACAGAACAAATAACAATTGTTGTTAACATTCATAGTTTATAATATATTTTTATCTCATATAGCCACGACCTTGAGCAATTAGGGAAATGTTTAGGCTTGCATCACGTGTCAACTGCATGTATTCCAAATGGGAAGCTGACGGGCCGCGCGAGAGAAAATTGTAAATGTTTAAATATTTATAAAAAACGCATTTATGAATTTACACTAAATTTTATTTTTTTACGTGCACTACTTTCATTTCGGCTGCCATTTGCAATCCATGTTGGCATAAAAGAAATTATTTTAATTTTTAACTTTTATTATTTTTTTGGTGAACTCATACGATTCATAATAAGGATAAATTAATTGACGATTTTCACTTACACATTTCCCGCATTTGCTCTTTCGGATGGTGGTTGTCATGGAAATTACTCATTTTTAACGCCATCCTTCTAGGCGTTGCGTTGTATTAAGATGGTTTTATTACATAATGAGGAGTTGATTGTATTCAGATGTATTTCTTCTTGCTGATTAAGTTATCTTTATTTAAACAAAAATTGTTATTATTATTTTGCTATAAGATATGGCACCACCTTAATCAAACACAATCTCAAGTAGTAGTCTCATGTACGCGACTCATCTCCAGACTCGAAATCTCTGCCATTATTGGTTATTACCACGTTTTTATTAGTTCGGTTTCCGTCATGTCTGTCTGTCTGTCCGGGTGGAATATTGCTACCGAGTTTAAATTAACTTCCCAATCACCTAGAGACTTTAAATTTTAACTATAGCTCAGAAGTGGATGAAAATGCAATATTAGCTATCTATTATAAACATTAATTGATTAATTAATTAACAATTAATTAACATATTTCCTGATGTGCTAGTAGAGGCTTGTAATTTTAACCATAGCTCAGAAGTGGATGACAATGCAATGTTAGCTACATGTTATAGCAATTAATTAACTAATTAACGATTAATGAATTATTTCAATTCCACACACTGTCAGCTGAACAGAATCTGAAACACATCGGAAATTTCCTATGTGTCCCTGTCAGAGTCTCATCAAGATGTATTAAATCGATTGGAACCTTTCACCCGGGCATAAGATTAAAAAGCAGAAAATAATTAACTAAATTTAAAAAAATAATATACGTTTTTAAAACGGACTAAAAAGTATAAAATAATTTTTCCTGGGCCATTATAAATTTTTGAGGGTGAATTGTTAGTGGCTATGGAGATATTTGTAAGACATGAAGAGAAAAACGTGGGGCGAAGGCAGTAGATAATAGAAGTAGATAATCCGGATGAACTCACAACCAATTTCAGTGCATTGCAAATGGTATTAATTGTGGGAGTTTGCTCAACGACACCTGGTCCCTTTACTCCTCCTTAATTAACATGGGCTGCCTGCACCCCACGTTTTTCTTTCAAGTCTTACAAATATCTCTATAGCCACTAAAAATTCACCCACAAAAATTTAGAAGGGCCCAGGGAAAATTATTTTATACTTTTTAGTCCGTTTCAAAAACGTGGTATATAAAAAGTTTTTAAATTAAATTAATTATTTTTCTATTAACCCTAAGTCATGAATTTTTCATGTTTCCGTCTGTAAATACCACATAAAGTATTCCCAATTAAGTATTCATTTTTTAATAGCTTGCTCTAGTATTGCTATGCGTTTTATGTCTACCTTGTGGCCTTGGGCCAATTCATTTGTCAGCCACGTATATTTCTTAGTACTTAATATGTTATCCAAACTTGCACAAGTATTAGGTCTAATATAATTCACAAAGGAAACTGTTTTAGGCTGGCTCTTTAGGAAGTTATTCATTATGGAAGAGTTAAAATAACTTTGTGAACTCCACTAATTATTTATTATCACGGCCCGGGTTTCAATGCTTGTTGTCATCTTCAGGTCTTCATCAAGCCCTGAAGATGGCACCAAGTGTTGAAACCCGGGTCGTGATAATAAGTAATTAGTGGAGTTCACAAAGTTATTTTAATCCTTCTATCTCATATAATTCTTGTACTAGCAGACCTGCTGCCTGCTTTGCAGGCAGTCTCTGTCTGGTGTGCTTTTGAGGTGAACTTGGTGTTTTTCCTTTTTTTTGCTCTACTCTAGTGGAAGCAATGGGAAATGTGGCTAAATGAGTGTGTTTCCCAAAAATGTAAAAACATTGAGAATAGTTTTTGAAACATGAGTAAAAATTTTGGAGTAAAAAAAGTCATAATATTCATTTTTCTGTGCAATGCTCACTGTAGTTGACTGAGGAGAGTACCATTTTTGAGATACAGTCACCCCCACGATTGGTTAGAAAGATGAGAGCAAAGATTCCGCCTTCTATCACACAAATTTTGTTGTTGTTTACTTTTGGCATACATTTGCTGTAGTAAAGTTTCTTTTTATTTATCTTTTTCTATCAACACGTATGCCCCACTTGGAATTTTACTTCCCCAAAACAGCAAAATAAATGTGCAATTCAGTTTTTACGGATTATGAGCTTAATAGCTAACCATTTAATTCTGCATATGATACATGCATTTCATATGCTAACCTATTTAACCTATTCCCATGTATATGCTGTGGATGGTGTTAACATAAAGGTGACAGATGAAGTGAAGTATCTAGGAGTTACGATAACTTCGGACCTATCGTGGGGAGCACATGTAAGAAATATTTGTGGCAGAGCTCTGAAGAAGCTAGGATTCGTCAAGCGTATTGTGGGAAGATTTTCGGATGAAAAAGTAAAAGAGAGGTGCTATTTCGCACTCGTCCGGCCACACCTTGAATATGCAGCGAGCATATGGGATCCGGTGCAGAAAGACTTAACCCGGGAACTTAATAAAATACAAAGGAAAGCTGCGCGATTCGTCAAAAACTGCTACGGGCGTACAGACAGCGTTACACAGATGTTAAACGAATTAGGCTGGGAGCTGCTAGAGACTCGGAGGCTGCGCGCTAGGCTTAGATTGCTTGAACTATTGAGAATAGATATCTTTCAGAGCGACACGGAGAACATCATATTAGAACCCCACTATATTTCCAGGTCCGACAGAAACGATAAATTAAGAGAGATATTTAGCCGAACGGATAGGTATGGGAATTCGTTTTTCCCCCGAACAATAAGGGACTATAATAAATGCTAGGCGTATTATCATTAGAGCGTTTCCTTTTTTTATGTAAACGGCTGGTGTCCTAACACCCCCCGCCACACGCCTATTGAGGCGGCTTGCGGGGTAGTATGTAGATGTAGATTTAAGTGAACCCGGGCGTCCCGAGAAAGATAGACTCATTCTGAAAAAGTGAAGCCGAGAGTTCCGAAAAACTTGAGTTCCCGGAATCTAACTAAATTTAAACTCTCAATAACCACGGTTTTTTACATTTTTCTTTGCACCTCCAACTGCTAAAAATCCAAAACTACTACCAAATCATACAGACAGAGAATCCACATTTAATGCTCCTAACCTCGTTTCTCTAGCTCAAAACTTGCGAGAGAAATAAACAAAATGGATATCAAATATTACTTGCTAGTCGTGGATGTACCAATCCAAGAAGAAGGAACATTATTATCAGTTTAACTGCGCAAGCATTAACAAGGGAAGCCAGTATTTAAGTAGATTCCACTGGTAAAACGGGAAAACGATTAACTCATTGTCAGTAAATCTATGACAATAAAGAGCACAATGTTGAAACGGAAAATGTTTTTTGCCACGCGTTCCTGTAGCCGTACTATTTTTGAACTCACCACATAAAAAGTTAAGGTCATATTTTTAACGCGGTCAGGGCGTTCGTAATATCGACACCTTATTTATCTTCATCATCATTTTCAATTCGGGTGTGCTACATTTATTGGTGGCTGTTGGAGGGAAAGGCGTTGGGAGGGCAGATCCCAAGAAACTGGTTAACGCAAGCTCTCGGGCCATATTCCCACCGCCAGCGCCCACCGAGTACACTAAGATGATATGCAATCTTTGTATTCCTTTTGGTTTGTGGACGGTCATCAGTCCCTGGTTTTGCTTCATTGGTGTCTCCATTTTCATTGAGGAGAAAACACTCTTGGGTCTAAAGTTTTTTAGGGACAAATTCTCTTCTAAGACGGCATGATTGTCTCTTTCCAGTGTCATCCTTTTTACCTACTATCGCTATAAGTAGCTGCGAGTAACAGCACAGAGGTTCGATTCTGGAAACGCCGTGACAGATACCGCATGCGAAAAATGCAATTTGATCGCATGGTGTCTCCTATATTCTCTTGCCTCCACATCCTGTCCACTTGCAAAATGTATTCGTGGGTAAATAATATCAAGTAGGTATATCATGAATTAATTCGATAAAACCATGAGATAATCGGTTATTTTTGAATGCGATAATTATCATGGAGTTTCGAGGGTTGGTCCGCAGACCTTGAAGATGTGTGAAGGATATCACATTGGTATGGTGTTGGCTGAAATAATGGTTTTCTATGCAGTGGGAACGTGTTTGCACCTGGGCAGTGGCTGAGGTTTTTCGGTGTAGCCCCTGTCTTGGCCGTAGTTAGAGGACTTAAGATTTCCTTCATCAGATTTTCGATCAGATGAGCTATGGTTCTCGTTATGATTAGTGTCATTCGTTAAGATGGAGGTGATGAAACATCGCATTTCTCACCACTCTTCCTCAGGGGCATTTCCTTTGGGGATCGAGCCCTCCAAGAAGGATCCGAGATCATGTTACGTAGAATTGTAGTATTATTCTTGAGATAGTATTTGTAACTCTTTTTGAATTATCGCCAGTTGAAAAAAACTTATTTTTTAGCCCGTAGTTCCATTTAAGGAATTGTTTGTAAAAGTTTAAGAATATTTTATAATAAAATACTGCGAATTGCAATAAACATAAGTTGTTTATGGGTCTGGGTTGAGGTATAGCATTAATACTGGCGTCTCGTCGGGGGATTTGAGTGTTTAATCCTGCAAAAGGTTGAGAAATATAATCTGCTATTTTGCGTGGTGAGATAAAATAATTCCAGAAATATTAAATCGCATTCCCTCAGAATATCTTCGTTTTACAAAATTTAAGCAGTAGAAAACTATGGAAATTAAAAACATTTGATATTTTCTTTTGTGCTTCTGAAAACCGCTCCTAGTAAGATCCTAGTAAGCTTCTGATATTGCAAGTAGCATGAGTTGATCTGAACGCACCTGGCTGCCGAATTACGTCTTGTCAGCAGACGGGAAATATATCTTCCGTCGCCGTACAGTTCAAATGAATTACTTCAATGTCATCATTCCCATGGGTAGCCAAAATTGAACTTAAAATCGTAATTTGAAAATTTAATGTATGCTTTTGATTCCAAAATTTGATGATAACTTACGAAATATTTAAAGGGTAGGGTGATACAATAAACCTTAAGTTGTCTTACAAGGAAGGGGAAGAAGGGGAGTTCTAAGGGTAGCTAAAATCATGGTTTGTAGTAACTGAATAGCATGTGACAATTTCCCAAATTATCGTACTTTTACATCGCATTCTGAGTGATCTTATCGGCAGTTATGCCGCCTCCGATGATGACAACTCCTGGGAGAGGGGGAAAAGTTTCGTTCGTAGAAAAAATATCACTTGCCTTACTCGAGGTACGGTCTCGGCCAAGGAGAATTATTTTTTTCTCTCCCCGCGATGTGTCGGATGATTTTGCGCGTATTTCAACCCTTCGCCGTGCACCTAATTCCCCTCGCCGCTGTTCTCATCTGCCGATACATTTTGGGAACGCGACCCACGAGAGATTTGTCCGACTTCATCATCGGAACGGGCGGCGGTCGGGATGGGTTTGGGCGAATAATTTTCCAGGGGGATCGGTTGCATTGACACGCGGGGTACGGGAAGGGGAGGGAAGGGGAGAGTGGACGATCATCATCCCCTTTTGTGAGCTCCGTAACCCTGAGGTGAATCCATCCACTTCTCCGGGGAAGGGCGAGCCTTAATAGGGGTCTGGATGTAGGATCGAAGACATGGGTTGGGGTAATATGGCCTTTGAAGGGATAAAGGAGACGGGGGGGGGAGGGGGGGGGGTCGGAAGGATGGATTGGCAAGGGAGGAAAGGATTGAAAGAGGGAGGGATTGGCGGGGTTCGAGGGGGCGAGGGGGTGGAGGATTATCCCCCGTTCGCTTTTTTTTTCTTTCAGTTTTTTTACCAAGGAAAAAACGTTGATAAGTTCTACCCGTATTTGCACCTATCCTCAGTAGGCTCGAGTACTTTGCGTATCTTTTTAGAATTGAAACTTCATGACGAAAAAGTAATTTCGGTAATAATCAATGGTCATATTTACAACTTTAAGTTAGCTTTGAAACGCTAAAGAAGGATATCTTTCAACACTGCTCTGAAGAGTTTTCGCCTCCTTGTTGGCTTTGATTTTGACGTCACTAGACAGTAAAAATTCGTATTATATCATTCAAAATATCAAACTTCTGCTACTTATATATTTGCATTTGCTATATTATATATTTCTCACTCACGAGTTTGCCTTCACTCCCCTAATATTGGCAACTGAAGAATTGTTTTTGTGGAGGGGTGAAATCTATTTACGGACTGAGTGTCGGACTTCCGTTACCGGACTACCGACTAAAAAAATCCCCTTTCCCCTCGGGCGCTAGCACGAAACCGTTGGTCAAATTAATTCATGCTAGGCCATTTTTCATAATTACGCCGGGTATATCTTGTCTATATTAACCCATTTAGCCGAAACGGTCGAGGTTTGCCTTCTTGACTATCAAAATGCTTTGTGCATATCTTGCCATCAGGCTCCAGTTTTTCTCTCCTTCTAGCATTATTTGCACGATTTTTTCGGGAGTTATTTGTTGCCCGATATCAAATGAAAGTAAAGTTCGCTGTTGGGCTCACTTATCGCATGAGAATGTTGGCAACTGAAGAATGCATGCAGTGATATGAGTGTTGATGTACCGACCCACATTCTCTCATGTGAAGGAGAGCTTCTGCCAACTCCTCTGGGTTACCGGCTGCCTCTGCGTTGGCGAAAATCATTTGGGACGTAGCAATCTCTGAAAAACAACATCGGAAGGTGAAATGAATTGGAAGAACTACCGAGGGAGACCGAGGAGGAAATACACCAGGGAAATAATGGAAGATGTTAAAGGGAACACGTATGAAGGAATGAAACGATTAGGTGATAGGAGAGTAGAGTGGAGAGCTGCAGCAAAACAGGCTTCGGATTTATAACTTCTGATGATGTCCTGACTACGTGAATTTTCTTACCACATTCATTGACATTAGGGGTTATTTTGGAATAAATTCTATCCCTTTAATAACGCTGCTAAAGCTAGTCCGTGAGGATCTAAAAAAATGTGGGATCAGGGAAGAGGGTGTGGGAAATGGAGAAGTTTTCTGAACGAAGGTTACGAAGGCGATGGATGTGGCTGTCGAGAAAATAAAAACCAATAGGGTCTTCTCTGAGGAAGAACGATCAAGAGTGAGTCAGAAAATAAAGGGATACTGGCGAAAGGGAAAAGAATGTGAAAAAGTAGAGGAAGTTGTGCAAGCACAGCCCATAAATGGCTGAAACGAATAGAAATAAAAAAATATAAGGCTAACAAATTTATTAATTGTAATGTATTGTCTATTCTAAAATTAATAGCAGTTTACAATATCTAACTATTGTTTACATTGACATAAGGTGAATTTCTGCCCAAGTTATGGTTTTTTGTTGTCATGAAGAGTTGATGTCCTGAAAAAGAGTTTCAAAGGCTTCCGCGGCGTTTGGGACGTTTAGTCTGGCGTCTTCTGACCTGAAGACGTCAACAGGATGACTGGAGAAATTGTAGTCATAAAGAGACAACATGAGGAGGAACACCCGAAATACACTAAACAAATCATGTTGAAATTATTCAAAATGCATGTTTTACTGGAGGTCAAGTGCCTTGGTGGATTGAGCAAGTAATAAAGATGAGGATGCGTAATGCCGTTTTGAAAGGGAGAATGCTCGGAAAGATGGGAAGATGGAGGTGTAAATAAGGCGTTTAGAATGATGCGCTGAAAGGCAGGAAGTATTCTGACCCTAGATGAGAGATCCTTGGAGGAAGTAATGTGAACCTCGTTAAGGTTACAGGAAAGATGCAGTGATCCATCGAAATCTACCAAGCCTAATCGGGAGACAGTCAAATGTGTATATATTTGCAACATATTAGAAGTAGTTACATTCATTTTTTGAGCAACATATTGTATTATATCGGCACAGGAGAAAATGTGGCTGCAAAGGAGGCGTATCATTTTTGTGAGAGCAAAGTCTCTAAAATAGTAAGACCTGCAACTTTTGATGAAGTTCTTAAAGGTATATCTGTGTCCTTTTAAATCTTAAATAGGGGTAAAAAGAAATAAAAATGCGGGAGAGACCGACTTTTTGACGTTGAAAAATGAATTAAAAGTAATTCGTCATTTTGGTTTGGTCATTTTGGACGACAAGTTTGAACATTTCTACTTTTGAGTCAAACATTTTGGAAAACCAAATGCGGTTGATGCATGCATTTTTTCATTTTTATCACTGGCAACGATGGATAGTTTTCATTTGTTTTTATTAAAAAAGTAATAATGTAAATCCATAAAAATGTCCGTTTTACACCCCAAATTAAACATGAGACATTGGACCCATGTTTAAAGCTCTGTATTTGAGGAATAACTACGCAAGAGTTATGACACTTGTGGAGCCAATATTTCAATCGTTTCCCTGATTGAACGCTCACAAAAGGTTGTGCGTTGCAACTCTCTGAATTTTTGAAATAACTAGACGCGAGCCCAGATCCACCTTAAAAGGATTCTGTAGGGAAGGAACGGTTTATTATAATATGTACATATTTTCCTCAAAACCTAATTAAGTTTAAATGGAAAATTGTCGGTTGTGACTTTGCAGAACCACCATATTTACAGAGTAAACACTGATTTGTTACTTATTGTCAGTAAATTTCACAGTTTATTTAATCTTACATCCACTTTCTTCGACTATGGCATCATCAAGTACGCTAATGTATCTCTATCAGAAAAGTCAGAGAAAGTGATGTGCCTTAAGATGAAATCCATCCATGAAGCCTGTAGTACATTTTTTAATTCAATTATGTGGAATTTACAAAGTGACAGTTATGTTATGGGCCGTGTTTTATTTCAAATTGGGCATGTCACTTAAGAGGCTACGTCGAAAGTTCTTCGTTAATGAATAATTACGCAAGAAGTATTATGCTATGGGAACCGATATTTCAGTCGTTACATATCAATTTAGAGATGAGATACATAAAAGATACTATGCCTGCTTCAAGTTTCGGAATTGCTGTGAGCCAATGTTAAATATTTTACGGTGAATAATAATTACGTTAGATATATTACGCTTGGGGGACAGGATTCAGAATAGCTGTTAAAAATTTTTCATTTAAAGAATATTCGCGTAGTATTTCTATCATCACGAATCAAATGAAGTCTACAGAATAGATTCTGAATCCAGCGGTAGTTTTCAGAATTTTTAAGAACCGATTTTGAGTGTTCTAAAATTCAAGTATAATCACTCAAGACGCATTACGCCTGGTGAACCGGTATTTCAATCGTCGATGTATCCAATAAAACGTACAGAAAAGATGCTGCCTCAATTTTCTAAATTTAATAAAAAAACGACTGGATCTGAGGGTGAAGCTGCCTTTAAGAGGGTTTCCGAGCAGGGTCTAAGCCGAGGCGAGGGATTACCGAAGGGACAAGGATGATGACACGTATGCGATTCCACGCGAAAATCCAATCATTTCTCGGTGCGACGCAGGGCTTTTATCCGCGGGACCATTTCTCATTATTTCCGACGAGTCTTTTTAAGGCGGTCGAGGAATTGTAGAGGGTTGGCGGGGTAGACCCTGAGGGTATGGGGGAAGGAGGAACGGGGGACATAGGAAGAAGGTAGGGAATGAGAAGGAAGAGGAAGGAGTGTAGTGAGAGATATGGAACCCTTTCGTGATAAAAAATAAGATGAGAGAAAGATAAAAAAATATATATATATATATATATCGGGGGTATTGGGGCCTTCGGGTTGGGGAAGGGCGGAGGGGGGTTTGAGGTGGGTGGAGAAGAAGAAGGAGATCCTTGTGGCTCAGCATTTCTCATCGATCCGGAGTCGAATGAAAGGGACTTCCCTCTCATTTTTTTCCCGCTCCGGCTTCGGACCCCTTCCCTTTCCGCCCACCTACGCCTCTCTTAAGCTCTTACCCTCGCACCCTATTTCGGGGTTGGGATAGGGATACCGTACCTCATGCGGGGAAAAGAGGTTCTTGTGAATGCTGGAAGGAATTCGGCGGAGGGTTTGAGGGCCTCGCTGGCGGCGGTGGTGGAGCCTCGGACGGACAATTCCTTCGGGGGGATGATTTGGGGGTGGGTGAGGTCCACGGGACGCACTCCCCTCAGGACAGAGGGATGAAATGAAAGTGGTTCCCATGTACAACGCTCAACAGAAATTCCTCATTTCAGCGAAAGATTTGAGATGTCCTGGGATTAACTTGAGGAGCCATTGACGTAAGGTTTTGTAATTCCCGATATTTTTGGAACCTGCGGGAAGCGAGACCGGGAGAATTTTAAAGAATTCTCGAAATCATCTCTTTATTAAATTTCATATCTACGATGTCTATAAAAGTAACTGTTTATTCGTCAGTATAAAAGTAAATCAGGCCGTTGTGAGGGTGAAGCCACCGAGGCACATGGGCAAGGTGACCTTCCTGAGGGGTGGAGCCCATTCCATAAAAGGTTGGCGTAGTATATAAGTACGATGAGTCCACTTATAAGAAAACTTGATTGACCATGAAGGAGCACCTTCAAATGCATTCATGGTGTGCGCCCCCGGACGAAGCAATTACATTTACAGAATCGGAGGAACTAAACCAACGATGGAAAAAATAAAAAAAGATTGGAATACAGATATTGCACGTGGCGATAATGGAACATCAAGATATGCGGCGATAAATAAAAATAATTCGCAAAATAAATATAAAAGGCCAAACACGATTCAGAAAATATAATATTCTTCTTATTTCTGCAAGTACTAAGCATTAAGCCTGATACGACCTTCTTCAGTCTTGGTCTTTCCATATCTTGCGTGGACTTCACAGGAATCTTTTGCTTCTCACCCTATATTTCCATATTTATTTAGGTTTTCTTCCATCTTCCATTCGTTCTACGTGTTCTCTTCATCTATTTCTGTATTCTCGTATCGTTTCTTTGATGTCTTGTACGCGGATTTTTTGCCATATATCCGTATTTCTATTTCAGTTTGCCCGTGTATAGCCAGTAGCTCTTCTTAAGATGTCAACCGGAGTTTCGTGACTACTGCATCTCCTGCCTAGGAAGCTAAAGAGGATCGCCTCGGGTTTAATGAATAGGTTAAAATATAAACAATATGGATAAGTATTGATTGATACGAGTGATTTTCCCGATCAGCATTTCTCGGAATTTGATAACGAGAAATCATAAAAATTCCCGGGAACGGATGGCAGGGGATTCTCGCCCGGAAGTACTGGCCGTGGGGTAGGTTAAAGATTCATTTGCTGTCCTTGGTTATATTTTCATTTCCTCATGGAGACATCCTTTTAGATATCGCATATATGCGGTAAACAGGCACTCAGGGTTCATATGTGTTTGACTCTTATTAGGATCGCTATGGTTTAAAACACGGTCATGTGGGCTTGGACTTCACGCGGCATTTCTGCGTACCCCCTCATTCGGTCAATCCAAAAGTGCCTTAGTTTTTAGAGACACCTTATGAATGCGTCTGTCTCCTGCGTAGTACTTTAAAGTAGATCTTGTGACCTTATTCAAACAATTAGTTTGGAATTGTACTCACCCATTGTTTTCTTAGATAAACGCTGAACGCATTCTTTCTCTGAAAATCCAAAATAGAGGGACACATCGAATCCATTACGGCAAGTATAGAAAAATGCCTCATAAACATGTCTAACTAGGGAGAAGTAGCTGATTTACTAAACTTTATCGCCGTCACTAGGCGAAGTGGTCAACAACCGAGGTCATTTGTGCCATTGAGGATTGGTGGGTGGTCTGGCTATGGAAGGTATTGCATAGGACGTTGAGGAAGGGTGGAAAGAAACCCGGCTTTGGCATCAGACTACTATCTCATATAGGCCACAAGGGGTCTGCAATTTAATGTCCCGTCCGACAGACTGCAGTATAGGTGCTCTTCACAACGCACATAAGGGGTAATAAAAATTTCGGTGAAAATTCTTCGCCACTGTCAGGAATTGTACCAAGATTCACATGTTGGAAAGCCACTGCTCAAACCACAACATGAAACCGATCCCATTCGCGGGTGGACCGTTTAGTCGGGGAGGTGGGGAGTTAATTCGAACTGTCCTCGAGCTTACCAATAATGGTAGAGAACCGATGATTGATGATGATATTGATTTTAAATCCGTCATAACGCTCACATGCCAGCGGATTTTTGCCTTGTAAGGCCTCCATGATGAGAAAACCACCTTAGTTATTTCCACAAAAATTTATTACGCTGCCACGACGCGCGTTTCACCACACTGTGGCATACTCATGTACCTAGGCACATGAGTATACCACAGTGTGGTGAAACGCTCGTCGTGACAGCGTAATAAAGTTTTTTTGGAAATAACAAAGGTGGTTTTCTCATCATTGATATCCATAATTTCCACGAGATCAGGCCTGATATCATCAGTTTTACTTGTAAGACCTGTTCTCTATGATAATCCTTAAATTCAGAAGTATAGCATTTCCGGCCCTGCGTTATGGAGTTCAAAATATTGCGAGACTATATCTCTGCCACACCTTCCTTACTTGCTTATTTTGGGAAAATGGCCGAAATAAATTTGCATTCTCCTTCTTCGTATCGGTGGAGGGTACACCTGGTCGCACTGCAAACCCCTGGCAACCATTGGTTTGTTTACATTTCCGGACGATATGCGCGCGGTGCGTCGTTGAGTTTGTCTAGTTATAGCTTGGAGAGATTGGCGGCGTGACCGTCGCTCCCCTCTTGTTGACGCCGATTTAAAAAGTTTGGACGTAACGTCCTGGTGGGCGCTGCTTTCTTGACACGGGGTGAAGTGTAGGTTGTTGAATATTATCTCGGACCACACTGGCTCAACGTTTGATAGGCCGAGTATGTTTACCCTCCGTTTTAATTAATGCGTTAATTCACGTGCGTTTTCTTCATATTCATATTACTTCCAAGCTTGTGTTTGACTCTTTTACTCTTTCAGAAGGTATTCTATCAGTAGAAAAATCCACTAACAGCCAACAGCACAGGGGGGTTATTCTGTAATTTAACCTCACTGAACATGACGTCACGTATCGCTCCTTAGGCTACGGATACTATGGATGCGAATTCTGACGAAAATGTGCTCTGACGACTTCGGACGAGTTCTTACGAATTCGTCCGAACAAACAAACGCCTATTTTCCATTGAGAGTGTTTACAGTGGCAGCGACGAATACGTCAGAACATGCACGAAGTCGTCAGAACCCTTTGAGCGATCAAACGAGTTTGATTTTTCGTGCGACCGCGTCCGGATTGGATGTATTCCTGCATTAACTTTCGAGTTCTTTGGTCACCATGGACATTGATAAACTCATTAATCTAGTGTGCGACAACAGGTGTTTGTGGGACATGAAAGATAAGAATTACCACAACAGAGATATTTCTCGGCAAATGTGGGAGAATGTGGGTACAGAACTGAACACTAGCGTTAAGTACATTTTTTTAAGTTTGATGAAGGGTTTACAATACATAATAACATAATTTTCAAGAAAATTAAAGTCATCAAGTTCATCCATCTTTGCTGGGCGGCAGAAACGTACGTACTGACTATCAGAAAACGCGCACAATGTAACCACCTTGTTCTGACGAGGATTTCGGACGTACTCGTCAGAACAAATTTTCGTCAGAACTCGCATCCATAGTAAACGTAGCCTTATATGGCGAATATTACCAAAAGTGGAGTTGTAAACCGTGTCCGCCAGACGGCGAGACCATCGACTCGTTCATTTCGGCCGAAAAAGGTTCATTTCCAGTTCTTTCGGTCGTTGAAGTGAGCTTCCAAATGAATACTTCGAGAGCGGAATAGCTCAAATGTTTCGTTCATTTGAGTTGGTGCTCTTCCGAAAGGGCTATTTCGGAAGTGGAGTTACAGATTAACCCCCCAGGTTCCTTATAATATGTTTTGGGCACGTGCTCTTTTATGAACGAGAAGATTGGACTATACCGGCAGCAGAGCAACGTAGGTGCATTGAAAGTGATGGGAACTTGGTCTGATGAAAAAATAAGAATAAAATGAAGAGACCGAGTGGAAGGAGAAAATCACCAATGAAGCAGTCTTACGAAGATTTAGAGAGAAAAAGTTGAACTGAAACTCTAAAAAGTCGGAGAAGCTAACTTATTCGTCATATTTTGCTGTATATCACCCTTTTAAAAAAAATAATAAAGGGGTAATCAAAGGAAAGCTATAAAGAGGAAGGCCAATGATGGAATGGATCTGGAAAATTATTAGATACCTCACAATGGAGGCGATAGCAAGATACCCGTAATCATAGGCGTACCTAGAAGCGTCTGAAGTGGGGGGGGGGGGGTCACCACTTGAAGGGGTGTCTGAAGGGTGGGGCTATTAGGGGTTTGGAATACCCCCCATACCCCCATGGGGTACTCCCATGTAAAACGGGGGGTCTGGGAGTATTGAATAATATACATCTTAAAATGACGTTTTGAAAGTGTTCTATTATGTTATGGAAGGTGATCTATAGATGTGCTATTAGCATGTGTTAAACACATCATTTTTACGTTTTTTTTATCAATGGGGGGTGTGACAACTCCCCATTGATAAACCCCCTCCCCCCTGTATACGCCAATGCCCGTAATCTCACTTACCCTCTTTTATAATCGTTAGAAAAGTATTAAACCGCTTTGTGGTGTGCCTTTTTAGTTTCTTATCACCTTTTCTTGCTTCATAAACATGATACGAATGGTAAAATAACTATTTGTAATAATGTGAATTTGGATGGTAGAATACAATAATTGTTGATGGACAATGGCGGTAAGTTTATCAGGACCGAAAATATTACCATGGCTGTGCTAACCGGGCGTTCGCCTTGCTAACTCTTACTTCTCTAATGGATTAGATATCAAGGTAAGATTGGTAAGATGGTGGTTGTGTGAATGGAGTATGATAACCCAATGGATGATGTTTGATCATTTGCCTTGGTTGCGTGTTTGACTTAGCATGCCGATTTTAATCATTGTATCGTGTTTCGCAATGGTTATTCTCATATATCGAGGAATGGAGATTGAAAAAATTCAAATTTATTTATTTTAAAAGCGTGTACGTATTTAGTTTCATTTGTATGTTCCACACGAAAACTCTAATTTCAATAGATACTTAAGAAAATGATGGAACAATAGTTTTGTCAGATTACCATGCGGTGGATAACTCGAATGTGTAAGAATTTTTAGAGAAAAAAACGTCCATTCCAAACGAGATTAGAATCCAGATCCCTTTTTATCACGTCGAGTGATAAGCTCGACCTGCCTGTTAAGCTCTCGAAGTCTCCTCATCCATTTCCTACTAGTAAGAGGTTTTATAAGAACGAGATGTTCTCACAAGGCTCTGTGACGAGGGACATGAGCCTTGCTTAATGCCAGTCTAAGCGGATGACTTTTTTTTTGTAATTCTGGCGTTTTTGTTCTCCTCTGTGGGGGACTCCGCCAAAATTAAATCTTAGGTTATTTTGCAATCTAATTCAGAATTTGTGCGGATCTTGGATTTAGCGCGGATGTCGGATGGACAGTCGGAGTTTAAAGTTGTGATATTTTTACCCACCAAGTTGAAATGCATGATTTATAACTAACAACTCGAAAGAATAATATTCTGTTGTTTTTCTAGAATGTCCTTTTCGTTGTGATGTTGATTTACGTAATTTACATTTGGCTGATATTTATCTATTCAGACTCAACCTTCTGCATTATATTAGCTGTATTGATTATAAGTTGTATTATTAGTGGTAATCACGATATTTCCATCTCGATGAGTGGAAAGTTTTAGACATTTCAATGTACATATATAATGTAAACTCAAGGGAATATGACTTACAGAGAATACAAGGTGGCTCACAAAGTACCCACAATATTTCAGAAGAATATTGGAGGAGTTATTTTAAGCATCTTTTCCTTGCAAACATGCGGTCGAAAATCGTTAGTTACCGAGCTGTGGCGACGAAAACATTTTATCTGGAGCATTTTGCGGTCGTAATGAAAACGCCAAAAAGCAGTGGCGTGCACTAGTAGTGATGAAGTAAAACTTGACCAAGATGTACGCCCTTAAGATTTGCATTTCTCTTATCCTGAGAAAATTTATGCTTATTGTTTAAAATTTTCATGATAGTAACCGAAATTGGCAAAGATTCTCTTCTTTAAAAAAGAACTTTTTTTTAATACCTTATTTAATTATGCGGTATCAAGGTATCATGCATGCTCCTCATGCATTTATTTACCGGAAAAAACTATTAAACTCAAACATTGAAGCTTACTTATTTCCTTTTGAACGTATCGCAAGGCAAAATCAACCACAGAAACCAAGATGAAGGTCTTCTTGTGGGCTAAAGAAAGTAAGTAATCAGTGTCAACAAAACCCTAGAGAGGCGGATTGATGGCCGATGAACTGCATGTTCCAGGAGTGCAAAAATTTGTTTTCTTTCATTCTTTGTGATGAATGCCTTTGTGGAATTCGAGAATGACTTTGTGTTCGGATGGTAATTGAGGTTTTCCACCATATTCCATATATTTCCGTTTTTCATCGAACATTTGCTTTCCTCTACCTAGCGATGACGATCAATGGAAAAGAATGAAACCAAAATCCTGTCTCATTACGCGTCATTCAGATTTTTAAATTTTATCTTTCTCAGTGAACATGAAGTTCAATATTCGCTGAAATGACGACTACATTACAGCAAACAAAAGGCATGCTCATTTTTACTAATGGGATCCCTTTATGACCTACCAACAAATACTCCTCTTCATTTAAAAAATCTAGTAAAGCAACTGGTCAAATGTAAAAAATGGGAGGGTAAAGCTCTTGGAATTTTTATATGCTATTGATGATTAAATGTTAAACAAAATGGGATGGAAAAAATAAAAAAATTCATTTTAAAGGACCTGGGTAGGGTCTCTATGCAGTCTCTCATTTGATTTAAAAAAATATTATTTAAGTAAAAGAACAGGCAGAATTTTGTAACAAATAATTTAGACGAGGAATATTCCCCATTCCCTACCTCCAGCCAAATGATTCTGTCAGTTTTCTCAGCAAATACACTATGCATTCAATGTTTCGAGAAAAATAAACTGTAGTATCAAGTATACATAAAGGGGATATTTTATCCGCTGTATTGATTCATGAAGCCTTTTATTTTAGTAAAAGCTCTCATACACAGCCGTTGACTCAAAAGGATGCCTCGTTGTAGATAGGTATTTTTCTTAAATTCGCGGAAATCTCGTTCCTTTAATGAGCATTTTTTAAGTTGGGAACTGAAAAAGAGTCTATCGCAGCCGAACTAGGTAAATATGGCGGATTGCTCAGGAGGGAGGGGGATCGACACTTCAGCGGACCTGAAGAAGCCAGCTGGAACGCTGGCGAAATATTGTCCAGAAGAATATGGATTGACGCGGAGGAAGACCCGAAAAACAAGTCTCTCCAATAAGTATGTAAGGCATTTCATTTCACTACAGTAATCTACCGGTTAGAGGTAGGTTGTGATGAAAGTCAGAGAATATCCAACGAACTCTTACACGTGCCGTGCCCTTTCTACCTCCAGTATTTCTTTCTTCATCTCAGCATAAGTCCTACCTTTCTTCATCCTGTCCATAAAACCGATTCTCTTCCTTCCCCTTCCCCGCTTACCCAACATCCTTCCCTCTATCACGGCCTTCAGCAAACCATCGTCCCTCATTACCGCTTCCAGCCACCTATCCTGTATTTCCCTAATCTCATCTATAAGTTTCCTCTCCTCGCCCACCATGTCAAGCACTTCCTCATTTGTCTTCCTTTCCGTCCAACGCACCTTCTCCATCCTCCTCTGGTGCAAAATCATTCCAATTTAAAATTTAGGAATATTCAAAATTTACTCGATGATATGGTGTAGAGATTGCGGATTTTGAGGCTAAATCTGTCTCGCGTCGACTACATGCAAAAAAGAATTTTAGCTAGAACTAGAGTAGCCGCTCTGCTTCCTCTGCCCCTTGAGCACCGTCAGCTTTTCCGAGCTGGAACTGTCTCCTTTTGAGGCGGATAAACGGAAATAAATGAGGAGATCTACTCTCAAAGAGGGGTCCGTTTCGTTTGCTCGGGGATATTGACCCGAATGGCGAGGCAGAGGGATCGTTTTCCTCCGTTTGAGGGATTTACGTGTGCGGGCGAGCGAGGAAAGTGAGCAGATAAGATGGAATAATGGGGAAGGGAAAGGATTAAGTTGGGCTTGGGTTGGGATATTTTGGGCTAAGAGGATGGTGAAGAGAGAGTAGGGGGTGATCAAGGTGGTTGGGGCGATTTTGGTTCATGTACGGATTTGCGTGCAACTTTGCATACGTGTTCTCATCAGTGATATCCTTATAAAAAAATTGATTGAAAGGCAAACATTTTGGTGATATCTTCAGATGAAAGTGAAAAAATTACCGATTTAGTTTTTTGAAAATACAAAGCTACTTTAACACGTAGCCTTACGGCACGAGATATATTTCTTAATAATTCGATTTAATATTCACAAATTTTCTTCCAAACCCTAAATAATACATTTCTTATAATTATAATTGTGGCTGAAAATATCAAGGACTCATACAGAGTCCAATATTTGAAAACAACTTATTTTGAAATAATTTGATTTCCATTTCGGAAACAGCGTCGAAAGTATGATGTTTTAAGGTAGTTCGAGCGAAATATCACTTCACTTAGAATTTGATAAATATGACTTCATTTTAAAATAAAACTCCCATATTTCCATAGCTATCAAAATATCAACCCCTTCCGAACTACTTTTGGAGTAATTTCCCTAAAAATATAAACTGTTTTACATGGGATAGATTACGCTGTGCGCTCCAGAGGGAGAAAAATGAAAAAATTAAGAATTTTTAAAACCTAGATTTCGTCAAATAACTAACTGTGTGTAGCTTGTGTGTTTTATCAACCATTTATGAAAATAAATCAATTACTTTCAGCAGTAATTTTTACAGAATCGCAAAAAAACCTGTTGTGAAAGCGTTTTCACCGTATGGCGTGAAAAAAATGAGTCAAGTCAGAGACTTACGCAGTTATATTTATTTAATTACTGAGAATTATTGTCATGTATGACTATATTTTTGCGCCATTAATATTACAATATTTATTTCATACTTCTTACAGACACTGAAATAAAAAAATAAAATTTGAATATGGTCTCCATTATGACTAGGGAACTATCTCGCTCAAGCTACATTAATGAAGAAAATGTTTAAAACATATTTATTGTATCATTTCCATTGCGGAATGTATGGTGCGTTCCAACGCACAAACAGCAGATGAATTTCAGTGAAATATAATTCTAGAATATTTTTCAAGTCACTTAAAAAAATATAAAAATGTGGTCAGTACCCCACGATTACCACCCCAACCATTTTAAGGAACTCTAAAAAGGGGTTTATTCATGCATTTAAATGTGGCTGAAGTCTCGCGGACTGCTGGTGTTGAAAGCTACGATGCCTTCACCAAAAAAGTTAGTAAGCCTTTCAACAGCCTAAAACTTGAAAGGAGAATAACTGTAAGAAAATCGCAGAAATGGTATTGAGGCTGGGATTTTGGTATTCAGGTAGGACTCGACCTTGTCGATATCGTGGACTTAATGTCACAGTCTCGACAAATCTTAACTTTGGAATGGCATTACATGCATTCTTTCAGGTCGGTCCATCGTTGTCGATTCGCGGAAATTACGAGGCCTTCCTTAATCCCACTTAATATGTTAGAACTGTTCGTAGGATAATCCTCAAAATTATCCCGGTATCCTCAAAATTAGTCCAAGAGCGAACACCTCAATGTGTTCTATGTATGGCTTTATACTCGCGGACTGTGGCACTTAGCGCACGATTTGGACTGCTAATGAAATCTCATGTCTAGCAGTTCTGACCACCATGCTCCTATAAAGACACCAAATAATCCATAGGGGAGAAGGACGCCTCGGTAGCTTAACTGGTTAAAGCACTCGGCGCGAAATCGAGGGATCCGGGTTCGAATCCCGGTCAAGGCGAATGATATTTCCTCTGTGGAATATCGCACTTATTGGAACTGTTCCGTTATGATGAATTAGGATCATTCCGTGCAACGCATTTATTAATCTTACTGGACTTCTGGCAATCCTCTCCTCCCCAACAGCATCTTCCCTACTCTATCCCTTGCCCTTCTCTCTCTCTCTCGCAGATGTACATATGTGCGTCTGTGACAGTGCGTAGATACTTAAGCTTGACTTGGAAATGGAGTAAATCAGTAGAAGACGCCCAATTATATATGATTCAACTGATAAACTACGACTTCTTTGTTAGAGCGAGAGACTTCTTTATCTATCATCCCTGGGAGAATGGTTGATTTTTTACTTTATTCTAGTTTTACTTTTCGAATTCGTCTTGCTTTAGTTGATTTGACTCTAAGAAACGGTTACGGGAGTAACATTGTGGAAGTTTTTCATAGTATGAAAGTTTGATGAATTTTTTACACAGCTTTTTCCACATGTAGTCAGTCCATGAAGAATGTGGAAAAAGCTGTGATGAAAATTCATCTAACTTTAATACTGACTGTGAGTTGAATGTGACTGCTGTTTGGAGTTTTAATTGAAGATATGATATTTTATTTTGATAAATAGTGATTGGAAGTTCTCTATGTTACTCGAGTTCTCTATAATATTTCTGTAGTTTTGTTTCTAGTGATTTTTTTCGGTTCGGCGTATGTTACAAATAAAGTGACACATCTTTCGTTTCACACATTACAAGGGACATTCTATCCCAGTAAAGTGGAAACTGTGCCCATTCTATCGGATATAATAATGCTAATACTTTTTGGGGTTTGGTGAAGCGACATAAATGAGAAGATCGTGCCGAAGAGGGGTCCGTTTCGTTTGCTCGTAGAAATTGAACCTCGTAGATGGTGAGGCGAAGGGACCCTTTTACTCAGGGTTCGAGGGACTCAAATGTGTGGACGAGCGAGGAAGGTGTGGATGTTAGAGGGAATAAGGGGGAGAGGAAGGGATTATGTCCAGATTTTGTCCACAGAGGAGGAAGTTGAGATGGAATATTGGGGTAGACTGAGGTTTGGGGTGAAAGGAAGGAGTCGATTAAGACCAGTTCACATTGTACATAATCATGATATAACAATGCTTATTTATCCATTGTAACAACAACAATTAACAACAAAAAAAACCTTTAAATTACATATGATAGTGGATAAATTAGGTGCCCACTTTAGGCATTGCATGTGCATGGGATAGGTACTTCAAAATCGCAGAAAAAATAAGCGAATAGATAGACTGAGACCAATTAAGTAACATAGATATTATACACTTGATAAAGCATAGGGTAGATAACAATTTTTATTGAAACTCATCATGTCGTGTATATAAGCTTTTAGTGAATGTTACCCCTAATATTAACAAAAAACATCTGGGTTTTCAGCAGTAAAGTACCATCTTTTTACTTCGCTCAAAGCTTTTGTTAAACTTTTTTTACCTCTTATATTGTCAGGCAAAGAAAGAAATAATTGGGGCCCTATATTGATAAATGAGCGCTTGAAAACAGTCAAATTGACCTTGGGAAAATTTACATAGTTGTAAATCTTAATTTGTACACATTAGGTTTTGTTTCTACTTAAGGTATATTGCCACTTCTGAGGTAAAACAATTCAATACCTTATAAATGTAGAGGTGACATAATGGCGCTTAACATAATAACATAACATAAGGACGTAACTCAAGAACGTGACTTTATAACGTGATTGAAGAACGTAACTTAAGATGGTTCACTGGATGATCGGTTATATGTGGTGGTGATTGACAACTGAAGTCATACGTGACATTGAGTATGGGTGGATAGGTTGGACAGGAGAGAAACATATGGGGAATGGAAGAAAGGCGTATATATATCCGGTGTATTCATTAGCCTTTTCTTAACGAAAATCTGAAATATGTCCACCATTTCATGTCCCATCTGACGGACTTTTCTGAGTTCTGCACGGACTTTTCTGAGTTCTGCACTTGCAGTGCTGTGCTCCTGACACTCAAGTGAGAATCGGGATTTCACTAACAACTCTCAACCACGAACGGGATCCAAACCTGGTCCTTTGGTATTGGAGGCCAGTGATCTAGCCACCACACCAACTTTATTTCCTTAAAACGGTTGAACTGGAGCGTGTGAGTCAGAATGAGTATTCACAAAGATGACTCTTTTTTTCATATATTATGTCACATAGTTGACCACTTACGACAAGTAGTGAATTCCTAAGTTGATAAATTAGACACTACCTAGGCGGTTAGTCGTGTCCTACCAATTAGATGGAGATGTAAAGATTTAAGATGAAGTCGCTTCTTTATGAGGTGCTTAACAAGCGACCTTATTCATGCAACAAAAATTATCAAAATGAATGAAGTGGGAACCTTGGAAATCTGCAATGGAAATTAAGGGAGAAAAAGTGCCATTGGCCAACTAAAGAATGAGAGGAGTGTTTTGATTGGTTGGTTTGAAGACACGGACGATTAAAGCATCTACAACTACATACTACCCTGCGAGCCGCCACATGGACGTGTGGCAGAGGGTGTTTGGATAACAGCCCTGTAAAGGTGTGAAGGAGATTGCCGAGATACTATTCACCTCCTTATAGGGAGGTGAAAAGATGAAGTGTATCTCGGCAGTGTTTTCAGTGGATCTCAGTTTTATTATGGTCACTTATTGTGCGTGGGAAGAACAAATTTGTGTACATATCTATCTGTTCGGCAATGTATTTCTCTTATGTTATCTTTCCTGTCGGACCAAGAGATGTAGTGCGGCGTCAAAATGATATTCTCTGTGCCACACTGAAACACACCTATTCTGAATTTCTCATGCAATCTAAGCCTAACGTGTAGCCTCCGAGTCTACAGCGGTTCCCAACCTAACCCCACTAAAAGCGTTGAAACACTCTTAATTCGCTCGTAGAAGTTTTTAACGAACCGCACAGCTTTCCTTAGTACTTTATTTATTTTTCGAATCAAATATTTCTGTCCAGGGTCCAAAATGCTCGCGTCGTATTCGAGGTGTGGCCTAACCAGAGCGACGTAGCACCACTCTTTCACGTTTTCATCCGAGGACCTTCCTACTATACGCTTGATGAATCCTAGTTTCTTAATAGCTGTGCCGCATATTTTTATTATGTGTGTTCTCCACGATAGGTTTGAGGTTAAGGTAGTTCTCTGCTATTTTACTTTGTCTGACAACTTTATGTTTACTCCACCCACAGTGTAGACCTGGAGTTGGTGTTTTGAATTCTGCAGGCATAAGACTTGTATGTGTTATTTCCTTAGTGAGTTTCGGATACCTCCTCCAAAAATGCTGCTGCGAGATCTTTTCCAAAACAGAATTGTGGACATATTGTGAGAGATAAACGATTTCTATGTACTCAGTAATGTGGACGAGTAGTTGCGCTCGAAGGAGGAATTTTCAGTTTTCCTATAATATTTGTGAAAACTTTTCAACGATTAGAACTGAGTTTACTAAAATTTGCCGATAATTATTATATCTCAGTCCCGGTAGATGCGGGGTAGATTACTTTCTTGTTAACTCATGGGGCCGCACATTCGAATCCCACCTGGGTATGATTTTTACCTCCTAGGGCAATGTTGTGTGTTCATTTTTTGTTACCTATAAGTGGCCGTTAAGAGTTTTTTCAGGTTAATTTGAACTAAAAAATTAAAAAATATATATCTCGTTTGCTGCATCGGCCTAAAACCCGATTTGGGAAATTACCTTGATATACCCAAAGTTCAATCCTCCATCTGTTGGTTAAATGAGTTGGTAACAAATCACAATGAGTAGTGAAGCTAAATCTATTGTTAAATGTGAACCATGCTTTTCGTTGTCCGAAGATATGGACAAGGGAGGGGATTTAACATGAGATTTTGGCCTGAGGAGGAATGGGTGGAGAGGGGGAAGGAATTTGGGTTTGCTCGGGTTTGGATGGAGGCGATTAAGGGGCGCTTATGTGTCCGTGGTTTGTGGAGGTGGGAAGGGATATGGGTAGGGTCGGGAAGGGTTCGTCTCCAGGACGTGGTGGGGTTTCTGATGGGCATGAGGTTGGTGGGTGGGAGGGAACGTTTTGCGGGAGAATGATGACGCCATATTGGGTCATCGGGAAGGCAGAGGCCGTGCTCCACGCCACGCTTAGGCGGCTCTGTTCCGCATACTCGAATTTCCTATTTTCATCGATATCCAGGGCGGAACTTTTAACAGAATACTTTGTTTCTAAAGAGCGCTACCAAATCTAGACACAATTTGACTCTCTCGAGGCAGCTTTACACATGGAAGTAGCTTCTATAACAGTAGCCTTATGCCCCGTTTACATTACTAGGGTTGAATGATAGTTAACGTGACGACTTTTACAAAATTGCATTCACATGATTTCCAGTTTACCGTAGTAAAAAAGCTGGTGACCTCTGGTGAAGAGAAATGAATCACTAAAAAAACAACTGAAGTGACCTACGCGCCCTCAGCAATACGGAGCATTATTCACATTTTATATCCGCCTTGAATATTAATTTAATCAATGCATCCTCCTTTGAATGAACTTGCTGGCGTATTAGTCCAGGAGAACTTCAGTTTCCCCTTCAGTGTAGTCCTGCCGTCTTTCTGCTTGGCTCTCCATTTACTTAACTCGTATTTCAACGCATAAATATTGGAATGGAAACGCCTACGTATATCAATAGGTGGCATGTGAAGCCAACTTCCGCCCGCTTCCGCCAAAATTTTGATTCCGTGGTGAATGTAAACAACGTGGATAGTATTGGCCTTAGACAGATTTGTCTTAGTTTCTCGTACTTGTTGGGTTTTTCCGTGTGAATTTGTGTGCCATAGGCCTACGGTGCACAGAGCGTATGTTCACAGCATTTTCATCCGGAGGATATGGACTTCACGGAATCGACCAGCCGTCTAAAGGATGGAGCAGTGCCGTATATATTCCCAGCTTATTCTAAACATCTACAAAAGGAAGCGAAGAGAATAAAGACCCCTAAACATCGTTCTCCTATGGAATGAGATTCATTATCAGGTTCATGTTTGTGCCCCAATGTTCGTCCAAATCTAAAAGTAGTAGCTATACAAAAGAGTCTCAATTTTCATAAAGCGATTGAGAGTTGCTTATCCGCAACAGTTAGTGCTAAAAACGAGATGGAAACACACAGATAAAAGATAATTGATGGGGGTCTCAGTATAAAAAGTGATAAGCTTTTCTCTTCAAGGAAGAGAATTAAAATATTACAGCAAATAGTTATGAGGCAGATAAAAACGATTAAATCCGAAAAGGAAGTTATTGACTCATTGGTGCAAGACAAGCTGATTATTGAAAATAATGCTAACCTTTTGTTATGTTCTCTCCCAAATGATGTCTCTTTCCTGGAGAGAGCCTCTTCAAACAACCAAGGAGGGAGTACTAATACGTGTGGCCCAAATTTAAGATCTTTCGCACTCATACTGCATTAACTTTCTCTTAAAGCCTACAAGTTTATGCGATATAAATTTAAGAATGCATTGCAAAGAACTAGAACAGTCAGAAGTTGTTATGCAAAATTGGACTGCGAACCAGCTTTTATTTAGAAGTGCTTCATTGCAATTAAGATGCAAGTTGAGAGAGCAAATAAGAAAGGTACAATTCCAATTGTGTGCGTTTCTGTTGATAACATGAACTTAAAGGAACACAGAGAGTTGGATGGGGAAAAATGTAGTGGGATAAGTGAATTTGGGCACTGAAATTGACAGATAGTGACAGTGGCTCAAAGCCAAAAATGTATGTGTAATTATGTGCACTACTATGAATGAGCAGTGGATATATTTTTATTGCCTCAATTAAAGTGTGGACACAGAGCGTGAAAATATATTCGTCACAGCAATCGAAAAATTGGATGAGATTTGTGTAAGAGTTGCTGCTCCGAAATTCGATGAGGCTGTAAGTAACAAAAGTATGGACAATTCTTTGGGGGCACATGGAGTGGCCAAGGTATAAAATGAAAGATAGTCCGGCTGTGCAAACTTTAAGTAATTCTGTAGCTGATGCCCTTGTGTTTTGTTACAGTGCTCTGCATCTTCTGGAGTTTGAGGGATTCTAAGAAACAGTATATTTTATTAGGCTATTTTTTATATTCTTAACTCATCAACTGTTTTTTGGAAAATCTAAGTGTCCTCTTAGACTAACCAACTAAAATACATGGCGATCTTTTATATCTGAGACATTTTCTTACATTAATTCTCTGACTTTAGACAGAGATGGTCAGATTTCTGTTCTGATTTTAACAATAGGAAAATAGGATTTTTAGGATTGAAGGTTTGCCTTTTGAATGTTAAAGTCTTGTAGATTCGTATTTAAAACAGCTAGTATGGAATACCTACTTATAAATTAAGTTAGGATAATCTTGAATCGTTTTTTATGGCTTGATAAGGCAAAAGGGAGGCTGGAATATTAATCCGACATGTAATCAGTTTGAAGCAGCCTAAAAAAAGGCTATTAATGCGAAATGAACTGAAAAATAATGCCTCAGAGAACTGCTTATGTTATATTTAAGAAGTGCTTACTCTGCTCGCAGCAGTCAATTTGAGCAAGGGAGTGACTGTGATGTTTTAGCTACCTCGATCACCTCATGATCTTAGGATCAATAAATAAAATAATAAGTTATTATATTTAAATAAGGGATCAAAATAAATATTTGAAAAGTTCTCAATTTGAAAATAAATTATTAAGAACAAGTTAACTATCATTCAGGCCGGCATGTATTTTCATTGATATGATTGAGAGGAATAAATTATTATCATGAATCATCAATTATAACAATGTACAAATCTTCCTGAAAGCGCAAGCATATTTGCCGATTTTAAACTCATTTTTTTTATATTGCAATCTGAGCATGGTGACAAACAGACTAAGTCAAAAGATTTACTCCCGAGAAACATAGGTGGGATGCAAATATTTCAATTATTATTGAACATGAGGGAACGTCCTTAAGATATAATGTATCGCAGCTTTCAGACATTTTGCTATAACTGTGAACCAGAGCCCAGACCCACTTCAAGCCGTACAGGGCATTCTTATTTTTTTCCTTATTTTAAGGAAGTGACGTCACAATTTCAGCCTTTTGATTACTTTTACCCCTCACGAAGTGTAGGATACGGGCAAGGAGGAGGCAAGGCTCACTAGCCAGCCCTTCTGGCCGTACTAATTCACTTTGTCTAGATTCGTGAAATGCCACGTTAGTTGATATTAATATGCATTTAAATTATCTGCCTATTGGTACGTTTGACAATATGTTAAATTCGTTTTTGCGTTTCCAAATTAACCTTTATTTTCGCAGATTAATTTGTTACCCTTTATATTTTTCCCTTAGTTTATAACGTGACGGTCCCTGTCACTCATTTTTTTTATCTCCATCTTCAACCATATATTCGAACTAGCACCGTTCCAACTCTTCAGTAATTACCTCAGTCATATGGAGTGTTGTATCTGGTATGCGCGGGGGGGGGGGGGGGGGGGGCAAGGTATTTGGATCGGAATGCGGCCTGGGATGGAGTGGGAAGGACGAAAGGGTCAATGGGCCCTGGAGCGGAACGAAAGGAGCGTGGGAACCCTAGGGAATTATCAGCGGATGGGGTTATTTATCGGGATACCCTCGCTATGAGACCTTGTTCCAACATCGATATTTTTTCCCCACATTTTATTGACAACCCACCTTGAAGAGCTTCTAAAGTTCAAGAGTTTTGCCAAAGCCTCCGGTCGTCTAACAACTCCATCTCTCTCCAAACACATTAAAATCGTAAAGCTATTCATGGGTTAATTTATCATGGTGTAATTGATAACTATAACTTAGTTTTTCCACATAGATTTATTACAACAAGACCTGCCAAGACCTTAACTACCACAAAGTCTTGTTGCAATAAATCTATTTGGAAGAACTAAGTTAAACTCATTTACAATGCTAAGCAAATTCCACAAAGTCACGCCCGGGACAATGGAATATGTTTAATTATTATTTGGTAAAGTCTGAAAGTTCTCTTGTGAGATGGACTGTGATGTCTACTCACAATACAAAGGTATCTATGATCAAAGGTATTTTTATAGTTTATGATAAAAAATGACACAACTAAAAATCTTTTACCCTGAGGGTGCTGATTCAGTCACTTTCTGCTATGATGGAAACAACCTGAATGGACTTCCCTCGGCCTTTGATTTTTTGGAATAATACAGCTTTTCCACATTGAAAGAAAAAAAACTGTAGTTTCCGCTAACTTTTATGCTACCTCAAAGTGATATAGTCATGTTCAAGGAATTGGGCACATGACTATGCCACAGTGAGACAAAACGCGCGTCTTGCCAGCATAATAAAGTTTGTGGAAACTACAAAGTTTATTTCTTTCACCAAGGATATCCATCATCCTCCGTATTCATTGTTACCACAGAGTCAGGCCTGATTGCATTAATTTCAGTACTGGGTTAGTTTCCCGTCACCTTTCTGGCGAGACGTCCTTGACTGATTAAAATTATAATAAATTCGCGCGAAGACGTGACACTTTTGTCAATTATACTTTGACCTATTTTTTTAACCCCTCCTCATAACGTGCTGTTTTTAGAACATCCCAACTATGTATCCAACAACAGCTGTAAGGTCATGTTGTCGCGCTGTGCTATCGGGCCCCCGCTAATTTTTCACCTGCGACAACCGAGCAATACATAATTCATTGAATGTAGATCACTCTAGTGGGAATGGTTTGGGAAAGCCCCTCGTACCTTATTCCCTAAGGGAGTAGATTGGGCCATAAAATGCTTTCAGTGGATTGGGATGGTGGGGGAGGAGTGTAGGGGTTGAGGGTTAGGGGGGTAGGTGGGTGGGGGGTGTGAGGGGGAGGGGTGCCAGAGGGTGGAGAAGAGTGGGGCGTGGGTTTGGTCTGGATCCGGAAAGGACGGATTGCAATGGGCACGAAGGTTCTAATCCCCTCTGAATGTCTCTTTTACTTCTTTTTTTTGGAGGCAATCCAGATCCTCCAGCCTTCCCATGTCATCCATCCCCCCTCATCCCTTCATACGTACGTCCTAACCTCCACTAATACGTCTGATATCCACCACGCCTCCGCATGTGTTCGCCACCCACGTCCCATAGCCCGCCGCCCTCTAGGTAGTTCGAGCGAGATTTTTCTCTGACGGTAATATTTTAATTTATTTTTAAAATATAAGGTTTCATAGAAGTATGAATTATAATAAGCCGAAGTTCTTTCGTATTGACCTTATAAGAAGTTAACTTGTTCTAGTGTAATTTTGTGGTATATCATTGCAATTTTTAAATAATTTAACTTTTACGAAACCACTTCTTAATTTAATAACATACACGGCCCGGGTTTCGATAATCTTCGGTGTGAGAAGAAAATAAAAGAACATTTAAGTGCTTATAAAAATAAAAATGATAGCAAAAGTAAATTTGCTAAGCACTTAATATGCTACAACCACCAGAGTGATTTTGAACTGCGGTTTTTAAATTTATGCAATGACCAACGCGAACTGGACTCACGAGAAAAGCTAGAGATTTTAAAATTTATGAATGACCCAAACATCACCCTCATCAATGAGTACCCGTGTACTCATCCTTCTCCCCTATCCTGGCCTCCGTTTCGAACAACCTCATCTCCTCTCCTCATTTACCCCCTTCCTCTAACGACACATAACAACAACTACCATAGTTACATAAATAAACATAAATACAAACGCCTGATGATGATGATTACTCATCGAAACACGGGTCACGTATGCTATTAAATGAAGAAGTGGTTTTGTACAAGTTAAATTATTTTAAAAAATTGATAAAAAGGGTTACGGAGAGTAGTAAATTTAGTTTCTGACGCAGATTTTCGCGGCGTTCAGGTTCGCAGTTAGGCAGGGTTTTGGGTTTCGTCCGCGTTGGTATAATTATTGATGGCGACGTTTCACCTACTGTGCCGTAGGCGTCCTCAGGCAAGGATGAAGGCCTGAAGACGCGTATGGCACAGTAGGTGAAACGTCGCCATCAAGAATAATGCCAACGCGGACGAAACCCAAAAACCTGCCTAACTGCGAGTAGTAAATTTAATTTAAAAAATCAGTGAGATAGCATACAGCTCTCGCGAAAGCTTATGGCGCGGTGTTTGTGTTGTCCGCGTCATACATATTCCATATTTTTAAATGTGCTCATGCATGGCACAAATGCCATGTCTCCCCTTCCACCCCTTCCACCAAACGTTACCCCTCCACAACGTCTTCTTCTGCACATCCGAACGCCATAAGCTTTCGCGAGAGCTGTTCAACCTACACAGAGTTACATTTCCTACGCTATCTGTGCTTCAAAACGTATTTTTTAAATATCTTTTTCGTCTGTGCATTAGTATTTAAGAGTTAGGAAATATTCAGGAACATGTAAATCAATTGAATAATTGGGTAGTATATTGGAGGAAATTGGTACAGTAGCAAGGATATTATAAGGAGAACTGCTCAAGTGAAGGAGATGTTCTGCAATACTAAGGAGCTGATGACGGGGAATTTGTGTAAGAATGTAAAGAAAAGGCTGGCAAAGAGTTTCATATGGAGCGTGGCGTTATATGGTGGAGATACATCAACTTTGAGAAAAGAGGACGGAGATAGGCTGCAGCTGTTTGAGTTTTGCGTTTAGAGGAGAAAGTGCACTGGACGGAAATGAAGACGAACGAGGAAGTGCGAGGTGTGGTTAGCGAGGAGAGGAAACTACTTGAGGAAATTAGGAGGAGGCAGAGTATGTATTTAGAAATGGTAATGAGGGGCGAAGAGATGTTGGAGGCCGTCATAGATGTTGGGTGAGCGAGGAAGAGGCTAAACTTTATGGACAGGATGAAGAGAGGTAGGACATATGCTACGATGAAAACATAAATCGTGTACAGACACACAGGCATCCGCTTGTAAAAATCTAGGGGATTTTTACACCCTGCCGTTTAAACCTAAATTAAACGGTAGATTAACTTAATAAATGAAAATATGCGAGGTAATTAAAAGATCCAAGGCGTTCCCGGCGTATAGCGATGTTGGTGGTTGCTTGGGTTTCCGACCGGGTCAAACTCTCCATTTCTGCCGACATGACGTTTCGGTGAACGACTCGTTCATCGAAACCCGAACAACCACCGACATACGAGGTAATTGTCAGAACGAACTACGGAGCCCAAAATGAGGTCGAGTAATCATGATGAAATAATAGTTATTTTTAAGTAAAGTCCTCCTGGATCGCATAGCCATCTCCTTGGAAAACTTCATCTTTTTTTTTGCAAAATATCTCGAAAAGTATGAGTGGCTGATATTCTACTATTATTAGAAAGATGATATCTTCTCTATATAATGAGGCAAAGCTAATTGGATTTAAAACATTCCTAAACTCCTGGATACATGCATTGCGAACTTTGTATTTTTTCACTTTGCGGGTGGTATTATGTAACTTTCGTATCGATCGTTTTTTGTTGAAAATCGAGGCCTACGTCAATGTCGAACGATTTGCAGTGCAACCCTAATTGTACATTTTAATTTATTTTTTATCCCTCATACCTCCTATTGCCTAGTTTCTAGATTCAAACTTTTTTTCTCACTTCCTTCTTGCATCTATTTTCCTAGTTATTATGCATTTATTCTACGGTGCATGGCTCCTTCATCATTCTAATCTACATTGATCCTATTGTTTTATATGTCGCTCTCACTATTCCCGCCTCTACACTCTCATATCATTCTTCAATTGTTTCATTTACTTTGCCTCATATATGCTTCAGTCTATCAGTTCCTGGTATTCCCTCCTTTTCTTCTCTTTTAATAGTTCCAAGTTTAATCTCTCCATCCTCCTGCTTTTTTCTTTACTGCTAACACTTTAAATGAATAAACATTTATGCTTTTCATTAATTCGAGAAACACGTTTCTCGGCTTAGATGGAATTGTGCTTTCAACTTCATCTCATGGAATCTCCCAACAATTCTTTGTTAGGGAACGGAATGGTCCGGGAATCAACATTCCATGGCTTTCTAGTTCTGCTTGAATAACGAGCAGACTCATGCATATCGGAATCGGCGTTTCAATCGCAATGATATCAATTCCGCGCGCCACCGGGGGAGTCTGTCATTTGTCCTCTCTTCCAGGGGCACCGTCTGCCGGCCCTGCCTCCTCCATCTCCTTGCTCTCTCTGACATTGATTCACTCCCTCTCCTGCGATAGTTCGGTGAGACCAATTGCACACGCTCATACTGGGTGTAACAGAAACGCTTACTTAAGGTGGTTGGAACGATTTTTGTTCATGTTCAGATATGGGTGGAACTACGCGTCCCAGTGGGGAGAGACCATGCAGAAGACTTTCATGAACTAATTCAAATGTAGTCCACCACTGAATTATCCTGAGCATACAACCATAGAACGTTCATTGAATGTTCAAGTTTGATCTATTTATTTGAGACTATTAATAGATCGTTCATTGAATGTTCATGTGTGAACTATTCATTTGAGACTGTTCATAGATCGTTCATTTCCAGTCCACGAAGTATTATTAAAAAATGTTCCCTGGTTGAGCATTTAAAGAACATCTTTAAAACATGTTTATTTGAATTTTCATATTAAACGACAATATATATTGGGTTTTAGGTTTGGGTTTAGTACGTACTTGTTATTATTTGTGATACCTATAGATAAAAGCAAAAAAATTACATCATACTGATTTGATTTTTTTGGAAGTTCAATGCTATTTTAACACGTAGCCTTAAGGCAATTGACATATATTTCGTAATAATTCGATTAAATTTGTACAGATTTTCATCTAATCGCAAAGTAATACATATATTATTATTATAGCTGTCTCTTACAAACGTCAGGGTGTCACGCCGAGTCAAATATTCGAAAAAAATGTATCCATAATTTTAGTTTAAATTTCGAATACCGGGTCGAAAACTCGAATCATAACGTGCTCTAATTTAAAAAATATTAAAAGTTAATTCTTGCATAATTTACATTTCTGCCGGTATGGTGAGTTCCAACGCTTAAATAGAATGCTTTTATGTGAAATGTGGCTTAAGAATTCGTTTTCGACTTAATTAAAAACATTAAAATAGTGCACTCAATAACCTACAATTACCGTTCCGGCCACCTTAATCCACCGATTGGGTGAATTATTCTCTCGCTGGGGGAAGAAACTTTTAATTTTTAGGAGAAGGCAGGAAACGATTGCTGATGAAGTTGTTTCACGTGTAATTAGGGAGTTAAAATGTAAAATTAAACTCGTGGGAATCGGGCCATACAGAGGGCCCCGGTCGAATCCCACCGTTGGTGGAAATTTTTCAGTTGAAGCTTCTATTTGTACTTATGTTAGTGCTGTTTGAAGAGGACTGCAGTGACTGAACTAAGCCGTTCAAAATGTTTCAGGACATGTGTCCTTGGTTTTTCCAACGATGACAGGACGATCGTTGACAGAGTAGAAAGGACGGTACGTTGACACTTCGGTGAGGTTCGGAAGGAATGGGAAGATTCTCAACGCTTTGAAAAGGACTTTCTCCAAACTATTGGGGCTTGGCTGGACGCTTAAATAGTTTTTACTATTCCGGATACTTGCAACATGATTATTAAAACGTCAGGTAATTATAAAAACTTGATCTACCATCTAAAGTCCGCAGTTAATTTTGGTGTTGAAGGGAATTTCTGTGTAATGTCGTTACACACACCACTTTGTCTCCACGATGCTGTCTGTGTGGAAAATTACTGCAATAAATGAGCATATTACTTATTAGGGCAGTTAACGCAGACGCATTTCAGTAAGGAATTCCCACGCTTTATGCCTACATACACATCTATGCATTGCTTCTACATGCCAGTTATCGCCTTGACATTCTAGTATGGAATAAATGCAAGGACACAAAGGACCAAACAGAAAAAAGAAAATCAACGATTCAGGCCGAGTTCAAGGCCGAGATGGGACTCCCAGTTGATTTTATAAAGCAGGGCAGCAGGAGTGGTAATGATAGCAATTCTCCGTGTCGTTTTTTTCATATATCTTGCCGAATCAGGTTCAATTTCTGGAGTAGATGAAGATCTTATAACTCAATGTGACGCGATCCTACGAACTGTCTCCTTCGGGTACGCAGTTAATGTGCAAGATTTCCGAACATTTTTCAATCGGAACTACGAGACCATACAGTCCGTCTCTTCCTATGTACGCATCGGTTCACCGATTCAAGACTGATTTATATTCTGATAATGGTGCTTTTTGTCACGCATCTTCCGGTTGGGATGCTAAGTGAAGAGGCCCTGTGAGTACAAATATAAATTTCAGGAGATATCGGGAGAAAATATGCTCGAAAACCTCACGAGGTGACACCAACAAAGATCTGATAAATGCTGTAATGATTTCTCTAGATACCCTCATTTCATTCTTAAGGCTGTAACCTACCAGAAAGAATTGGAGTTTGAAACAGGCTTTCAGTATTCCTCTGGATATCCTTATTTAAGACATTTTACGAATTAACCCGGATAAAATTTAGTCACATAATGGAATATTTTTCCACCATTTTGCATCCGCCATATTTTTTTGTGAAATAACCTTTAAAACTGCATTTAGCATTTTTAATAAAATTTTATACACTAGCTTCATTGCTAATCGTACGAATTAATGGCAAATATGTCCGGCATTTGGTTTTATTTCAAATTTCTGATTGTCAGCTCATACATATAAGCCTATAATATGAATTTTAATAACAACCGGAAATGTCTATGGTATTTGCTCAGTTTTTCAGTGTTTGGGCCCACTGTGCGGCGGTGATCAACTTAGTCCTTCCAGTATAGGATTGTGTGATATGTACTTTATGTTCCCTCCTGGTAGTTATTTTTGCCAAGCGAGCCACTTTACTTTGTATTTTGTGAGCAGAACTGCTGCTATGAAGACTTCGGAATTCTGGGTTCTAATTTGGGCGATGGTCGTGGATACTACTACAAGGTATTCGAAGCTGGATTTTTATGCTTCGATCAAACTTCGGGCCAATGAACAAGATCATTTCATTCTTACTGCAGGGAAAGATAGAGGGATACTTGCCAAAGTTTAAGGAGATGGGAATACTGTGATATTTTAAATATAAGTATTAGTTCTTGAATTTTATTGAGACTGTTACATACACAGTCCATCGATTTAAAGTCCGGCTCTATTCGATTTAAAAATGTGTATATTCACTTTAAAAATTGGTGAGACTTTTAAAAGAATAGAAGATTAATATAATATTATCATAGTTTATGCAGTGAAAGTTGCGAATGCGTGATATTTAGGTAAATTTTATGAGCATTTGGAATTATTATGGCTCAATTATTATTGATAATTTTATTTTTCACCCACAATCCTCTCTAATTTAAATATACATTCGCGCTATCATTTCCCAGGAATATGATAAAAATTATCCATAGGAAATTAGAACCGCAATTTTGCCATATTATCGAGGAAGTAGCGTAGTTTAATAAGTGATTCAGGGCATGGAATAAAGAGAAAGAATTGTGCTAATTAAAATCGTTTAATTTACTCTGATTTGACTCATACTGGTAACTTCTACGAAGTGAAGCCTGCAACAGTCAAGTATATTCATTTTAATGAATTCGTTTAAATGCACAGCGGTATCTGCAGTGATTTTCTAATCATGTATGTTTAATTTTTTATTTAGTTACCGTTTGTTTTTTGTAAGCCAGCTTAGGTACCTTTCATCTTTTTTGTGTAGTAGAGAGCGTTAAACTATACACCATTTATATTTCCGGGCTGAGTCCTTGATTCAAGGTAAAAGGGAATAAATAACTAGCTAGCGGCATGTAAATAATAACTCTCATCCGGTTTAAACTCTTAAAACGTTTTCAATTTTCTTTGATCTTTTGAGATTAAAAGCCATTCCAGTTCGATTATTTCGCTCTACTGTTTTACTTAATTTCAATTTTGTGCAACAAATAATTTTATCTTTTGAATAATTTTTATTTTCAACCAGTGGATGCCCAGCAGCACAAAGATCGTTGTATTGAATTTCATTCCTTCCGAGCCTTGAACATAGGTGCTTTCATAGATGGCGCTATGTGAACTGGTGACAGAATAACCGAATTCATCCGGTTTTTATCTTATTCCAAAGAGTTCATACCCCAAATTCAGACATTTTGGGTTTAAGTTCTATCTCTGAAATATAAGCGCTGTATTCCTGTGTTTTCTTTCCCTAGGAAGAACGATGTCAGGCGATAAGGAGTATGTAGGTCTATCACTCTATCCAATATAAATGACTGGTGTCATAATACCTATCAAGCTGGTTCACTCTTCCTATAGAGAAATTAGGAGATTCGTATTTCGTGTGGCTGAATGACGTAACGATTGAAATTAAGCGTTGGCATCAAATTTCCATAGTAGAATTAAATCCTTGCCCCGCGTTTAGTGTGGGATAACCTTTTTTTTATATGCCAGCGGGTGATTCCAATTTTGTTTTACATTGGTATTTATGGGTGGCACATCGTCGAAATTAAGCAGCGCACAAAAGAATAGATGAGTAATAGGTCGTCGTGGAATTTCACTTAGTGGAGTGCAATTTCATCTTGACCGGTTGATTATTTGGTGAGGTGACCCACAACTGCGGTCATTTGCGCCCTTTTAGGAGAGGAAGAGGATGTGTTGGTATTGGATAGGATTTCGGTGGAGAGAGAAAGGGTGGTTAGAAACCCGGAGTCTGCGTCTGGCTGCTTTTTGCTAAAGGTGTACCAACGGGTCAAAGGTTTAACGTCCCAACCTGAGGACGGAGCTCTGCACTTGAAGTAGGTACGTACTTTGGAGCTAAGTGTACTACGCGTAGCTCCCAAGTAGTGATCAGAATTACGCTAAAATAATCCTTATCGTTGCCAAGTTTTGTACCCGGGCCCTCGGGATGGGAAGCCAGTAATTTATCCATCGTATCACGACACAGCCACACCCTTATTTTTTAAATCCTCGTTTTCCCTTGCTCCAGTTCATCTAATATTCACTATTAGCTATTCAGGAAGGTCTTGAACTTTTCATCCTAAAACATGACTGAGTCATGGCGTCACAACCTAGAAAAATTAAATGAATGCCATTTTAGGAGGTGTCACCGTATGAATTAATTATAATTTTATTCATATTCTGGCTAGTTGGAGATAAGAATGTCTTCTATACATTATGAACAGTAAAATATTACAGTTCTATGCTGTTTTTTTCGCAAATTAAACTTGAAATAACATGGTGTTCAATGGTAGAATGGGGGAACACGGGAAGAATAATATTTTTATAGGAAACATAAATGTAATTTTCTGGGAAAACAGCTTATAAAAAGGGAAGACTCCCGAGTAACTGAATATATGCATCGTTCCACCTATTATTTGAGTTATTAGCTAATTATTGCGATAATAAAAATAAAAATTCGGTAATTCCATTGAAATGGCGCTGCAGTCGGCTCCTAAGGCTGGAAAAAGGTGCTCCTTTAAAGTATATTCGCGGAATAATCTGCAAACTTGTGTTTCTTCATTTTTATTTTCAATAGGCAAAACGGGTCATCATCGAAAGGAGGGTTTTTAAACCAAAGGAACAAAAAACTGGGAGTTAATTCTCGCTTTGACTCACACAACTGAAAATCGAACTCAACTCAGTATGCTTAAAATCGTACCATGTAAGGGGTGTGATCGTATCCGATTACGAAATCCAATCCAATAATCAGTACTGAAAAGAGAAATAAGTACGATACTTATTTACCATCCGATTCTTGGATCCAACGACCAATCATAGGGAAGCTGGCGAGTCGATTGTTTCGAGAGCATACCAGTGGCGGCGCTGGGATCTACCAATATAACAAGGCCAAAATATTCTCTCAAGGAATTGTTCAGAATTGTTGGAAACTGTACAATTTTCCGAAACACCGTGATATCGCTTGAATATGCCGAAACAATATGGCGCAGTTTATTTACATTACGTAGTTCAGCGAATGCCCGGACAGCGTCACTGCGCGCTGTAATCAGCAACGTGCAAACACAGGCTCCTAGGCATCGGATTCGATTTAAGTCCAGAATTTGGTTCCAAGTTTTCGGCACTGATATCAGTACTGAGATCAGTGCTGACCTAAGCAACGTTTAAAACGGCCTTTAGTCGACCACGACACTGTTGTTGTAAATAAGGCCCCAGAGTCCTCCCCGTTTATTGAGGTCCCCCTCCTCCCCCTTTCGTTTCCATGACCCATCTTCTCCTCCTGCCGCACACCCTCCCCACTCCCGGACACACTCCACACCCCGTCGTGTCGCGTGCACTTGCCTCCCCGCCGCACCCTCGCAGGTGCCGGCCGCCCGCACCACGCCGACTCCCGTCTCCCGGCCTGCTCTGATTAATGATGTCCTCCGACGGATCAAACCCTTTCATGAACTCCCAAGCTGACCCGTCCCTCACCCACCCGCCTCACCTTCCTCGGGTTCATCCACTAATTTGATTAATGCGCACTCCGCCGTCCCGGGCAAACATTTCGTTTCATCAACTTCTTAATATTTTGTGTCGAAATCGGAGCGAAGCGAGTGAAGGTTTGACATTTTGGAATGCGATGATTTTTTGAAAGGTGTCGAAGCACTGAAGTCTTGAGGAATACAACCAAATACCTTTGCCCTCTTTCTTTCTTTCTCAAAGGTTAACTGGGGATCCAATTGGCCCGGCAATAAATCTCAGCTGTTTCGTCGTAATTAACGAGGGGAACTTGAGAGAAATTACACGGTGTGTTTGGTTGTAAAATTAGCATTAGATAACGTTAGCTGAGTTCTAAATTTAAATGCTTAGATGGATTTGCTTTCTCCATGGGCTGCTTTTGTCTTAAATCGAGCTTTTAAAAAAATCGATTCATTAGGAGTGCTTTTATATATTATGACCACTCTTCCTGGAATTCGCATGAAAAAAAAAACGAAAAATTCTCTCCTGATCACTAATCACCTGATAAAGTCACAGCTGTTGTATTGTCAGGGAACTACGCAAGATTGCATGGTTTCTTAATTTTTCTAAAAATATCACATTTACAAAATATTTATGTTTAATAGACAGTCTTCAAGGCATTCAATGAAAATAAGAACAGTTATTGTACTGCCTCTGGGTTCGATGGTGTGCATCATTATTAAATGTGCACAAACCTTTGATAATTACGAAAATCTTCAAAACCGGTCAGGTTACTGTTCATGAAAAGTTGTCAAATATCTTGCTAGTTTTGAGTACATTTCACGAAGTTAGAAAACTTACGTTCGATTCATTCCTCTGAGATTTTGGGTACGAAGTTTTTTGCCTCAGATTTTGTAATAATATATATAATTAAGAGACCTTTTCCAGGCTAATCTTTTGTTACTTCTCTCACGGTAACATTGAAAGTAACAATACAGGGTCCCCTTCCGCCTCCTATCCTCGTTGCATTGGCTAGTGCCTTTTTTATGAAGTACAGTCCACACAAATTTTGATGGGGATTTCGTTTTTTCATCACCTAAAGTGAAGATTTTCTTTTTAGGTGAAGGCACCACACTCGCAATCACGCTGAAACGATATAAGTTTAAATAACCGAATGCTTTCTCGAGAGTCTTATTAAAACTTATTCACTTGTACTCGTGAACGATCAAGATTTACCTTTATATCTCTTACTTCTTCTCCAAGGATGGATTCTCTATCAGCTATCTAGCTTCTATACTGGTACTGTATACTCAATTTAACCGAAGTAAGTTTGCTAATGGACCTGTTAGTTTATAGATGTTAAATAGTCTGTCACCCGTTAATAGTTGAGAGAGTCTTAGTTGATAATCTGATAGTCGCTCGTCATCTTCCGGTGCAACGTACGAAGTTCCTTGCTAACTTCCTTCCACTGCCACTGGATGAAGTTACGGCGGAACACTATACTTTCCTCCCTCCTTCCAGGGGAGCAACTCAGATGACGCGGGTACTCCTCCTTCCTCAAAAGATAGTATGCAACGGCTCCTTAAGGTGGTTTGAGCGAGATAGTTCCCTAGTCATAATGGAGACCATGGTAAAGGTGAGCTTTCGTCCCGCCAGCGTTTTCGCTAATTTCACCCACTTACAATAGAGATATCGGATCCAAATTCACATCACTTATAAAGCAAACCTTGCGCATTTGTAAAATACTTTCAACACAACAATGCATCAACTACTTTAGGAATGAGATACTTTCAAACCTGAGAAGTGCGATTTTCCCTCTCCGCCATCTTGTGAAAAAATGCCGTTTCCTCTTATCCACTGTACGTAGCGCAGCGATCGAGCAGTTGGTTCTCTAGCATACACACACCTCTCCTACACTATTTCTTCCCGCCTTCCACTCAAACTCGCCCCGCAACAGCCATTTACTACAATGCAATTCCATTCATTCCACCGCAATAAACATTGCACATTTCACTTCAAATGAAGGATTTACACTTCCTTTTCACTCGCATTCATTCCACTGCACTAATAACATTTCACATATCACTTTAAATGGAGGATTGCGAGTTCCAGCAGCGAACAAATACCCGTGCCTTTCGAGGAATTCCAAGCCCGACTCCGCCGAAACGAAAGTCTGGATCGCAGACATTGGTGTGTGCGTACACGATTGACAACTCATGGCGACCGTACACCACACATGCAAGACAGAAAATGATTAACGCCAACATGCTCCTCAACTCTCGTAGGCGAATGAATACCGGTTGACTTTTCAACAATCAACTTCCAATTATTGACAGTTAATTTTCCCCTTCCACACTACCCGAGAGAACTCAGTAAACAATACTATTTACTTAGCCTCTAACAAAAGCCCACTTATAATAACCTTGTCATCTGACGAATTTTATACCAGAAACAATACGCAGAATAACATTTTAGCCTTCTACCAATGCCCACGAATAATCACCAATAAGCGTGAGGGATTCCATTCTTAAAATAATACGCAGAATAACATTTTAGCCTTCTACTAATGCCCACGAATAATCACCAATAAACGTGAGGGATTCTATTCTTAAAATAATACGAAGAATAACATTTTAGCCTTCTATCTATGCACACCGAAAATCACCAATAAGCGTGAAGGATTCTATTCTTAAAATAATACGCAGAATAACATTTTAGCCTTCTACCAATGCCCACCAATAATCACCAATGAGCGAGAGGGATTCTATTCTTAAAATAATACGCCCCCCAAGTTCATTGGAGGGGTGGGTTCAGGGCAAAGGAATGGAAGGGAAATTCGTTTTTCGGTTTAACAAAACACGGAAATGTAGTACAAATCAGCATTTTGAAATTTTCTCCACTCCCAGAAATGCCCATTTCCACTTTACCATTCCCGCGAAAACTGCGTTTTTCACTGTATTAATTCACGAAAATGCGTTTTTCACTTTTGAAAATGGCCAAATCGGGCCCGCGTACCGTCCCACCCTAGCACACCTGTTTCACTCCATAGGCCCGTAAGCTTGCTGGGGGGGGTGGGGTGTAGGCATATAATAGAAGTGAAATTAGTCTTATCCCTCTACCGGTTGTTCGTGAAAACCTCCAAATATGGCGTCGAAAACGGACGAAAAAGTCGAAAAATTGGTCATTTTCAAACGTCTATATCTCAAAAACTACTAGTCACACGGGTATGATTCTCCCATTTTTACAAATGCGCAACCTTCCTCTACTTATAGGTATCACATTCAATATCGTAGGTTTTCTAGGTTTTTCAAAAAAAAATGTTGACCGTGCGGGACGAAAGCTCACCTTTACCGGAGACCATATTAAAATTTTATTTTTTGATTTCAGTGTCTGTAAGAAGTATGAAATATATATTGTAATATTAATGGCGCAAAGATATAGTTATAAAGGACCAAAATTCTCAGTAATTAAATAAATAAAGCTGCATAAGTCTCTAACTTGACTCATTTTTTCCCGCCGTACGGCTGAAAACCCTTCAAAATAGCAGGTTTTTTTGCGATTCTGTAAACATTACTGTGGTGAGTAATAGATTATTTTTTATAAATAGTTGAGAAAACATACTAACTATACGCACCGTTAGTTTTTTGACGAAATCTAGATGCTAAAAGTTCCTAATTTTTTAAATATCCTCCCACTGGAGCGACAGCCATAATCTATCCTATGTAAAACAGTTTATATTTTTAGGCAAATTGCTCAAAAAGTAGTTTGGAAAGGGGTTAATATTTTGATATCATTGGAAAGATGAGAGTTTATTCTTTAAAATGAGACCAAATTCATCAAATTCTAGGTGAAGTGATTTTTCGCTCAAATTAAACTCAAGGTGGCTGAGGGGGTGGGTCGTTGAGTACCAAAAAATTTTAATAATTGTTTAAGCAAATCGAAAAAATACTAGGACCCCAGCTCATTTGAGTGTGTACATGAATCTGTTTGTGGGATAGAACACCATACATGGTATCATGGAAATGATACAATAATTATATTTGATATTTTATCGTCAATTAAAGTATATTATGACTTCAGCTAGTGATAGTCTTCGGCTTCATATTCTAAATTTAGGCGAAATTATATTTAAATATGTTTTTTCCAATATTTGACTCAGCGTGACGCCTTGATATTTGTGAGCAACTATTATAATAATATGAAATGTATTATTTCGCGTTTAGATCAAAATCTGTACACGTGTAATCGAATTATTACGAAATGAATCCCTAGTGCCATAATCCTTGGTGTTAAAATTGCATTGAATTGCCAAAAAACAAAACCGGTAAAATGCAATTTTTCACTTTCATCTATATAAATCACCAATAAGCACAGCGACTGAAATGGGATGGAAAAAGAGTTAAAAATATATATCTACATATATAATAAATAAAGGCAAATGACTATTAGGCCACGAGGTTCTACAGATTGAAGAAGGTAAGGTTCCGGAGGAATCCAGTAATAGACCCATCGTGCCACCAAAGATCTCATAAAGCTATTATCGAAAATAGAGGGCAGGAGTATGTTACAAAACTGATGCCCCATTGGCGCTATGAAAGACTAACAAAAGTATAAAATAGACATATTCGGGATCATGAATATTTTGCATTAAAATTAACAGAACAGGGTAAAGGGTACCTATTTAACTACTCAATTTATATCATTAGCTGGAGCTGGAGCTGTTATTGAATCTGTGAGACAGAAATCCCATGCTGCTTATTAGATAAATCCTCTGTTCCGAACTGTGCCAATCGGCCCACGGTTTGGGCACTGCCCAAGGGCCTCTAGTTCATAAGTGATCGAGTTGAAGTGATGGATAGAGTACTGACTTCCCATCCCAAGGCCTCGGGATTGAATCCCGGCTGAAATGACGGTCGTTTTTCGGTTGAATCGTTATCTCTTCTTGAGTGTCTTGTGAGGAGAACTGTATGTGTAGTACTCCTTCTGTTGGGTGGGACGTTAAACTGTGTTCCCTTTGGCGCATTTTGTGTTGCCTAATGGTGACGCCGGGTTTCTCTCCGCCCTTCCTCTCATCCCACATCTAATTATTTCCTAACCAATCGACCTGCTTACCCTGAATTCCGCAAATTACCTCAGCTTTCAGACGCCTCTCCAAATGACTAACTAAGGGCATATTGGGTTGCCCAACTATCCCATGTAAATTTATGTATACACATTCGAATACGTCGCACAGATTTAATCCACGAAATAAATAAAATACACAAGGAAGCAGTACGCTTCGTTAAAAACTGCTACGAGCGAACAGGAAGTTGGAACAATACACAGCTGGTGGAAGGGCGAGGTTGAGAGCCGTTAGATTCTGATCCTATACGCTAGGCTTAGAATACTTGAGTTTCAGTAAGACACAGAGGACATTACTTTGACCCTGCCCTGTATCTCTAGAACTGATAGGAGTGACAAATTAAGAGAGATACTCTGCCGAACTTATTGCTTGTTACAAACATTCCTTCGTTCCACGCGTCATTAGTGACTATAGCAAAAACCACATTGCTAACGTGTAAATCAACTCTGTCTTCTCCACCTTGCTCTTCCCTATTCCTTGGCCTTTCATGCCTGGTGTCCTCACACCCCCTTCCACACTCCTCTGGTACGCAGGGTAGTATGCAGATTTAGATGAATGTACCTACATGGTGGGGGATAGGGCGAATAACTCTCGCTACCTCTCCCTCTACGCTCTTAAGTTCGCTGTGGTAGACGCTGAATAGGATGTGAAGTCGTTGACCTCTCATGAATGTTTTCTCAGCATGCAGTCATTTCCTTCTTTTGTCTTTTTAAACCCGTTTGCGGAGAATTACATTCAAACTTATATCTTTTTATAAACTTCCGTTCGCCTTTTGGGTTCATTCATAAATTACACAAAGCAGATTTGGAGTGTGTTTCGAATCCGCCTCTGCTAGCGGTGTTTCACGGAGAGAGTTACTCGGAGAATTTTACATAAGAAATCAGCTGCGTGCTACAGAAAACATGAACCTTAAGCCTCAGGGTGGACCTTTATTAACTTCCTTAGTCTGTTACTCCAGGAATATGAATTTTTCACCCCTTAGTCTGTTTGTGGGAAAAGTTTACCGAGGGAGTTTTGCTACCGAAGTTTTTCGTGAAAATTAATAACAACACTAACCAAAAACCTTATATGAAATAAATATTCGACGACCCACTTAATACTAGGCGTCGTAATTTTTTCATTGCCTTTTTAACTCACTGTAAGATTAGGAACACATTCAACTCTCGTTGGCAATATTAGTACCTACTGGCGAAGTGACACCAAAACGCTCAATTATATCAATCATATTAACCTTCACTCTTAAATGTAAATAAAATATAATTCATCTCTGTAGCAGTTTATTGTAGTGGCAATGATGGCAGTGGGGAAATACCCTAGCTAATACTATCAATTAAATGTATAACCCTGGGCATCATTAATTTGAATTTATCTCAATTTTTCCCTCTTCATTAAAAAGTTAAGTAAATGTTAAGACGCTTGGTGCTCAAACCGTTTTCTCCTAGTCCCATCGTCTTTAATGTTGGCAATTACAGTGAAGGAAATGCTGCCTTTAAGCGTCATTGGCTAAGAAAAATTACACTCAAGTGGAACCAATAGAAGCCATCGAAATGACCACTGTTTTTTATATTTGTATCTTTTCTCTGAGGGACAATTTTGATAAAAAATTGCGCTGAATCAGCCCATCTGTAATCGAAGGAGGATTTCGGATGAAAGGTCGAAAGCTTTTTTTTTTTATTAGCGACGGGCTCTCATGGGTCAATTCAAAGAGGGAGAGGAAATCTCCAGAACGGTCAATGGGCGATTACCTTATACTCGTACTGTCACAGTGTGTGGAAGAAGTAAAAGTGAGAGCTCAAGCTAATCTTGGTTTTAGAATGACTTTCGATGACACTTATTGTTAGTCCTGAAGGACTAACAATAAGTGTCATCGAACATAGTAATTTGGAGTCATTTACCTCGGCGTAAGAAACAGCTAGTTTATTACGCCGAGCAAAAAGTTTTGTGGATCTAGTTATAATCTAAATTTTCTATTTACTAGGTGATGGGCGGACGAAACTTTCCTAATATATCTTCTATCAGAAATATATTAATCATTTAGTTAGTTGTGGCAGTCCGTTACATCAGGGTGATGGAATCTGCTTATTATGCAGCAAGTAATTTTTATAATTACCCCCATATGTTATCAGCCTGAGTAGCTACTGAGACTATATTACGTCAAAGTGGACATTGCACTCCTTCGTGCTTCCTCATTTTGACATCCTCCATAATTTGCTTCATATATTCTATCATCGGTATTCCTCGGTAATTATTCTCATTGGTTATTCCTTTAATCATAGCTTTCAGTAGGGTCTTATGTCTATGCGTATGTCCAACAAGTTAGTCTCTTCTTCGGTAGTAAGAGTTTTCATTAAGCTTTAACTCGTTATCTCCACAACTCTTATTAGGATTTCTTCACTGATCTTTGTCACTCTGTTATGACAAGGCGATTAATTTGCTTCCAATCTCCCATGTTATCGCCCAAGCTCTACTGCAATTTAAGAGGATGATCCGCGCATGCGTTTTCATTGATGTGCGAATACGGACCACTAGATTTAGACTCCAGAGGTAATCCATCTGGTAACCACTATCAAGTCTCTGAATAGGTTAAGGGTGATGAGGAATGTGACATTACTCGGTTACTACTTAATATACTTCCGCCGCTTGCTGATTGTTGGTGAAAGTAATAGTGTAGTATTATCGAGTCCTATGCAGGAAGGAGTCAAAATTTACAATCAACCCGAGAACAGCCTATTTGGCCTTTACATTGGGAATTTTATGCAAAGTATTGGACATTTACAAACAACCATGCCTTCAGTACTGAAAAATCTGACCAGGCGAGACTCGATCCCGGGTCCCTGGGGTTGGCTGGCGAGGAATTAACCTCACTACCTCCGGGACCGGTTGACCCTCGTCTAAACGGAGGCCTTGACATCACAACATCGACAAATACATACCGTTGCGTACTATTTTCGGAATTTTTCCGAGTATATGACGTCAGTATTTCGTCATTGTGGAGGCTGGACAACTTTAAGTCCTCCATGAATAAGGCCCCACGGTGGTGATCCACTTTTGAGGGCATTTGAGCCAATTACGGTTACCGTTTGGTTTCGTCTCAGTTAGGAGATTTGTGACATGTTGCTGGAGAGAGACCAGCCTCGCTAGGTCAAATTGAATTTTCTAAAGAAATGATGATTAAACAACTAGTAACATTCCATATTTGGTTGGCTATGCCCTGTACCAGTTTTGATGTTTTCACATAATTCTCAAGATGTTAACGAGCATCCAAATACATTGACATGCGTTTAATGTACCAGCGGGTGGAAATGGGATGGGGGAAGGCAAATTTGGAAAGTTAAGGCTGATAAATTCTGCATATAAAATGGTTCCCATTTAAGTATTCAAAAGGGTTGGTTGGTCATTTGGGAAGGCAACCGAAAAGTGAGGTAATTTGCGGCATTTATGATCGGAAGTTAAGTGTTTTCTAATTGTGTAATTGGAGAATGGAAGCAAGGTGGAGAGAAACCCGACGTTAGCCCAGTCTACTTTTAACAAAAGACGCCATGGGGTCCACGTCCCATCCGACGAAGTTCTGCACTAGAATTGCCTTCCGCGTAGCACTCAAATATGGAGCGGATAACCTGAGAAAAATATCCACCACTGTCGGTATTCAAACCCGAGACCTTGTAATGGGAAGCTATTCCTCTAGCCAACAGACCAACCAGAACACTAAAAATAACCAGATCCCTCTTCTGCATTCCTTTAATTTATTCATTTATGTTTTTCTGCTCCAGATGGGAGGTTTTCTCATGGGCTCCTGCTCCACTCAACTCTTTTCTCAGCCGGGCGCATTGTGTCCGCGTACCTTCCGCCTATTTTGATGTTGTCCAGCATTTGCTTCCTTTTCCTTCCCCTTCCACTCTTTCCTTCCTCCATTCCTTCTATACCCATCATCATCAGACAATGTCTTCTTAAGGAAGTTCCAATCCAATTCCTCTTTCTTCTTATAATCGTTTCTATCAGAGTCCTTTCCTCGCCCACTCTACTCAGTACCTCCTTGTTTCTCACTTTATCCTTCCAACTTACTTTTTCCATCTTCCTCCAAATCCACATCTCCAGGGCTTTCAGTATTTTTTCATCTTCCTTCTTAACTGCCCAAGTTTCCGCCCCATATAGTGCCCCACTGCATATGTAGCAAAGGCCCACAGAGTAGCTTCCTTTTCCTTTGGAATCCTTCTTTTGCTAATACTATCCGTCTTTTTATCTCAGCTATACAAGACGCAAAACGCATATAAATATCCACACCTGTTGGTTTTTAAATTAAAAGCCGCTCCACATAATCGATCCCATTGATGACGTGTAGATGAAGATCAAGTGCATAATTCGCTACCCTTGATGGAGGTACCCTTAATGGCGTTTTTATTTAGGAAACGCTACATGTCAAGTGTCTTGAGTGGGGCTGAATAAGGAATGATTTATGTTGCACGTAAATGTGTACGCGTCACACGCCCGTCCGCGGTGGAACTGCGACAACGGAACCGCTTGGGCATAAAACGCACACACAATCGCGGCGTCGCGTAATGAAATGCCGATTGATTAACATCCAGGTGCGATAAATAATGCGTCGGGAGCGACGGATAAAAAGAGAAAGAGGGGAGAAAATGGCTCATGGAGGTCCTGTTAAAGCGTCCGAAGAGGCCTGCTGCTCTGTGCGCCGCATTTAATGACGTCGCGCACACCGCATCAATAATTCTGCCGGATCTTTTTGGGGTTACCATGGAGACTCGCACACACGGCATCGCGAATGGCGGCCTGAAAAAATGATAAACCTCTGGGAATGCTTCCCTCTCGATTCGTTCCTCTCTCCTTCTCCCTCCACTTTCCGCCTCCCATCTGCATTCATCTCTTCCACACCTGGATTTGGAACGATTCCGAACATCGGGTCTTCTTCCCCTCTCCACACTTAACGCACAAACTCATGCGCACCTGTGTGTACAAACTAGAGTCGCCCTCTGCGGATATAGTCATCTCCTCGGCAACTCCTTGGCTCGCGACGTCACGTTCGGGCAAACATCGTATGTAAAGCCGCTCAATATCTATTCAAGCTGGCTAAATTGCCATTTTGACTCTAAAACGTAATAAGTGAGGCACAGATAAGTGATACTTTTCCTTTAGAGTTTATTTTTAGCCTTTGTACTTGGGAAACTTCACTAAACCTATTAGTCAACCGATCGTAAGGTATTGGACCTTTGAAATTTAAGATTTACGGAATGGATTACGAAAAATATTGAATAAAAGCGCAATATTACAGATTGATACTACCAGGACGCTTCCTAATGCATTCATTACAGCAAATAGGAGTTCGTTATTTTAGCTTACTTCATTCTCCATGGATAAGTTCGAGTCGATTAATCTTTGACACAATGCTGCTCAATTGCATTCACGGCTCTAGAATAACTCTAAAAGCCTTTGTTTAGGCTTTATATTTATTGATAAGATGATTTGATTCCAGCAGTTTTATAAAAATACAACTGACTACTGGTGTCCGAAAGAAGAATAAAAAAATGCTCAATGTTCGTATTCGCGCTTCATAAATACTAGTCTATGAAGAAACAAACTGTCTTTCTTCCCTTTATATTAGTAATCAAATGCTGCTCAATTAATAATTTTAAGTTAGTTCCATCGTAAAATGACTTAAATGTCATTTTGTTCATATTCCGTAGTCGAATTGAAAACGTGACCACTGTTTGATATAAACGACAAAATCATACCTTTCAACACTAGTTCTTGCTTACATATTGAACTTGGAGTTACATGGTTTTAAGTGTTAGAATATATGAAAATAGAGGAAGAGTAGGCCATTTTCAAGAAACTTTTTACTAGGAATTAATTAAATGTAAATCTATCTATACATATAAAAATGTTGGTATATTTGTCCGAGATTAATAGACTTGGACACCATTTCACCGATCACCATGAAAGTTGGTATATATATGTATTTCTTAAAGGAGAAGGTTTTTATATAACCTAAAAATATCTCAGGGCCCCAAAAGGTCCCAAAAAGGGCCCCTTTGGTGGTTTTACGCTACGTATTGGGTTTTGTGTAGTGGTTTCATAATTTGCCTTGAAAAGTTACTTCCGCTCAAGATAGAGGGTTTGGGATTTTTTTATCAAATGCCTGAAAGAATCAAGTTAATAGTTATTTCAATCAATTTTTTTCCAATTCGTATTAGTGAGAAAATCGCGTTTTTAGCTGCAAAAATGCACATTTTATCAGAAATCAACAATAGCATATTTCCTTGACAACCAGATTTTGGTCTTCATTGCATTTAAAATTTATTTTGCTTGGTTAAGGTAGAATCTCTACTACAAGCACCTTCGATAACATGCCCTGATATTTTAATATATTGCAGAGAAATTATGCCTTAGTCGATCTGTGAAAAAATAATTGGGGGTAATCGGCCATTTAGCGCTGATAACAGGATTTGAAAATCGTCATTTTCAGCCTCAGATTACATTGCTCTTATGGCGGAATGGTGTCGTCCCTCACTTCAACATTTTATTTCTCGAGATTTTCCTCGACAAGGCTACCTCAAAAACGACCGTATGGTGATTAAATAATCAACGGATACAATGAATTTTTTCAGGTTACCTTATCGGCCATTTAGTGCAGATATTTATGATTGAAAAGCGATGAAGAGTCTTACTTTCATTCCGTAGCCGCCATATTGGAACAGACTTGGCAACTATGTTCGAGGAGTAAACAAAAACATTGGAGTGAAACTATGAAAACAAACGAAGGTGCCGGACCGGAGTGAAACTATGATATGTTGACCAGCTATACAGTGTTGTCGAGTTTATCGTCAGTAATTATATATAATACATTTGTTTTAATTACGTTTACATTAAAAGAGCAAAAGCACTCACTAGTTCTGTTGTTTTAATTCATCCCGAATTTTATAATTATGCAGATTTACTGCAGTTCCAGAGATAGTTTTTAAATTCGTCTGAGACATGGCGTCAATATAAAAGCCATTCTTCATATGACAGGATTACTTCATTTTGAAGAAAACTCATGTACTGTACAGCCATGATGATTGATTGAAAATTATTTTCAATTATTATTAATAACATTTTGAGCCATTTTATCTTGTATCTGTTGAGTTCATCTATGTAATGAAAGCAGTACTTTGAAGCGCAGGTTCTACCTTAAGCATTGGGTTTTTTTGCATTGGTTTATTTTTTTCTTTTTTAAACTACTTTCACCTAAGATATAGATTTAAAATTTATTTTATCAGATACCCGAAAGAATGAAGTTTCTCATTTTTTCAATCGATTCTCCTCTTATAAGAATGATGAGTAATGAAGGAAGTTTGACCTCGAGCAATGCCGGGTAATTCAGCTACTTAGATATAAATGGCGTTGCAGTGGTGTGCTTTAGCCGGAGAACTCATTTGTTAACATATTCGTTGATTAACTAGCATATTATCATAATACTATATGCATTATTTTTTTAAATTTCTAAGGCATGTCATTAGTGATAATAGTATTTTTTAAACAATACATGAGAAAAAGTGAAATCGTGTGTTTGTTTTGACTCACCAAGTTGCTGTAGAACCTCCTTGAATAGCTTCACCAGCACTACACTTATAGCGTGAGAGTTAGTTCTTTTTCTTTTGATTATATTCCACGGGGTAAATGGGCTCGGAAATGTAAACAGCGCATTTCTGACCGTGCCTGACGTCATAACAGTCGGCGCGCCATGTCCCCAGACGAGCAATACATTGCGCAAGGAGCGCGCGCCCTCTCCAGTTTATGCAAGCCCAAAGCTCACGAACAAACAAACGAACACACGCACACTTACAATGCTTCCTGCGTTCGGAAGCCGTTAGCCTTTTGTTTTTTCGTCCTCTTTCTCCCTCTCTCCTTTCCCCCCTCCCAGTCCAGATGAACCACCATTCGGTGAATTATGGCCCCGGTTCCTTTTCATCGGCGAGGCTTTAGGCAAATCCTCCATTTCACCTTCAAGCCCGCACACATGGGATTCCGTTCGCCAAACGAAAAAAAAATAATGAAAGGTCGATGTGTTTTTTTTTCTCGCTTTTGGAGTGGCTAGGAGGAAAATTCGAACTATTTCCTCGCCAGTGTTTTGTTTATTCATTGCATAAGTAATTATTCGTGCCCCTCTCTCTCTCTCTCTCTCTGTAAATGTGCGCATTCAAACCGATCGAGACCGCGGGCGTTTCGGGAGAAAATTAATCATTCATTTGTTTGGAGAGAGCTAGTGAAATTTTGAGCGCGGTGTTCTGTGAACTGGTCTTTTCTTTCCGCATGATTCGTTCGGTGGTCCCCATTCGACCGTGACGCTTTTGGTTCGAGTAAATGAAATGAGAGAATTTACTACCTTAGTACCCTTCCATCTCCACATCGTTTTCTCATGATGAACGCTTACCGGGGACTTAAGCCTAATTTACTATTTGCTCCTTCAATATGGACTTCAACTTGAAATGCATGTTCAGTGCATTGGTGCTAACGGAAGCGTTAAAGATTGCGTGAAACGTAAACGTCAATCGTCAACTTTCGAAATTTAACCATGAGGGCCATTGCGTAACTTTACGTTTGAGCATAAAGAGCCGATTTCCGTGGGGTTGTGGAAAATTCTTCAAAAACAATTGAAAGCCTTTGAAGGTGTAACTTTACGTTAGAACGCTTTTGGGCGTACGATCGAAGCAAAAGCCTCGACAACAAAATACTTGACATTAAGGCTTATTTTTAATAGTTGGAAGGTTTATTATGATCTATAATTTGAAGAATATCTATAAAAATATCTTTAACCACATATTTTATGCAATAAAAATTATTTGAAACACTTTGTATCACAAATAAACCAAGACTTCTTTGAAAATTTATATTGGAAGTTATTTTCGATTGCACGGCTTGTTTTGACGTGTAGCTGTAAGGATACAAAACAAATTATCCGACTATAGCATTTAATTCCAACTTTTAATTACAGTTGGCAATACTAGGTTTCACTTATGGAAGAATAGGATGTTATATTTAGATAGAATGTTAAAACGAAGGTTTATCGTATGCACAAGGGACAGTGTATATTGTGGCATACCAGTGATTACAAATGCTACTTATTTGCTGTGATGGATTGCGTGAGTGTTTGTGTTGATATTTTTACATGTAAAGAATTAAAATTATGTTAAAATAACTTTAAATTAGCTAGAATTTATCTCCTAATATATAGTTGTGATAGGAATTGTCGGAAAGCGATACCAAAGGTTATGGGAAAAACAGGGAAGTTATTATTCGATTGAGAAGATATCCAGGATTGGTGGAGATAATACATGGAAGAGGTAAATTACAGCGGCAATAGACCTGTGAACCTAGATGTAGAGAATGACGGAACCATAGATTAGGATAACCTCGGACCGGAGATACTCAACAGCAAAATAGAGAAGGCATGACGAGCTATGGAGGAAAGAGGGGCTGTGTGAGTACCTTCAGAGATACTGAAGAATTTAGGTAATAAGGGAATATGTACTCTGTTCGAACTTATTCGTAGTCTCTACAAGGAAAGAGTATGGCCAGAGGACTAAGAAAAACACACGTGCATTAAAGAAGATGAAATAGTCAGAATGCAAGGAGTATGGAACAATTAGTTTAGTTTCACGGGAGGCTAACGTTTTGCTTTGAATTATTAATAAGCCCTCTTCTTTCTTTCCCTCATCTTTAATTAACCCTCTTCTTTTCCACCGTTCATATTGTTTTCTCTGCCGCTCCTGCGTTGCCTATATTTATAATCTCCCATCTTTTCTCTGTTGTTCCCATCCGCTTTGCTTCACCTATGCTCTTTTCTACCAGCTCTTGGTATTCTCTCTTTTTCAACCCATTCAATGCTTCAAGGTTATACTTCTTTATCTTCCTACCTTTACAAAACCTATTGAATCTAACTTCACAATTCATCATCACCAAGTTGTGATCTGAGTCCGCATCCGCCCCTGGATAGCTACGCGAGTTTTTTTACACTGTTCCTAATTCTCTGCCTTAACATTTTGTAATCAGTTTGGTATTTCCCAGTATCACCTGGCCTTTTCCATGTGTACCTACCTAAAGTGTTTGTTACTACTAATTTATTTCTTCTACAAAATTCAACTGCTTTTTAACCGCGATCATTTCTTCTTCCTAGCCCAAACCCTCCCACTTCTAATCCATCCCTCCCTTCCCCCACCACTGCATTCCAGTCACCCATCACTATCAGGTTTTTTTTACCGGCACTTCTCTAATTATTTCTTCTAGTTGCTCGTACACCTCTTCCACCTCTTCCTCCCTATGGTTGCTCGTAGGCATGTATACCTGGACCAGTACGAAATTCGTCGGGCGCGCTTTTATTTCTACCACTAGTATCCTGTCGCTCACCTGTTCAATTTTTACCACCCTCAGCCCCAAATATGTATTCAGTACCATACCTACCCCACGTTGACTCTCATCTCCCCCACTATAGATTACCCTGTAACTATCACTCCAATAGTCCCCGCTATCCTTCCATCTCACCTCGCACAATCCCAAAGCATCTATGTTCCCTTTTTCCATTTCCTGCATAATATTTTCAAGCTTCCCGGCCCTCATCATGGCCCTTACGTTCCAAGTTCCTATTTTTACCGCTGCTTTCCCCCTCCTCATTCTCTTTTTCTTCTTCTTCTCCCTCCTATCCCTTGTATCCGCCGATGATGATGCTGTGCAAGGATTTCTTGTGATGACTTCCGCGGAGGCCTTGCCTCCCCCGCTGCCGGGCACGACACCAGCCCTAGTGGGCGGCGCGGCGTCCCGTAGTTGCCAGGAATCAATTCTCTTTGAATGACTTTCATATTGTGGGATATGATATTTGGGAGATATTCCCACGCCACTCAACGGTGTTTTTAACGTGACACCATCACGGAACTACCTTTCGTCTGGCTCATACCCTTCGACCTATCTGGCATGAGTGGCCCTACGAGGAGCAATAGTACTTGCTCCTGCCAGTCCAGCTCTAGGGGTCATTGGAAAGCACAAGCCCTTCCACCACGTCAAGGTTGTAATTCAAGGAGGGCTTTGGTTCCTAACGATCGTTTTTAACATTTAAATTCTTTGCGATTTCAAATGTCTGTGCTGAAAGCCGGGTTCTATGATGGCAAATATATCCTTGTCATTCGGGAAGTGTTTTTTCCCTAAACATAAAAAATCCATGAGATCATTGTTAGTAAAATATTTTTCTGTAAAGTTAAACTTAAAATATTTATCCATTCTAAGAGAATATCATTGTGAAGATTAAGTTTGCTGTGATTACGCCTAGTATTTATTTATATTTATTTATTTAAAACATTGTTCACATACAGCAGTAGCGCCAATTTGCTGTGAAACATTTAACAATAAACATGAATGAGGAAAAATACAATGACATCATAAAATTCCACAAAGCAGAGCCCAACATGGAAAGGTGAAATATCTAATTTGTTGGCAGGTGGGACATAGCTTGGGTGGTGAAATGGTTACATGATAAATAAAAAGGATCGACAGTGTGAGGGAATGAATTAAAAAGGGAGGAGAAGCGAAATAAAGGTGAGCGCTCGGTGAGTGATATCCTAGGAATAGGCAGGTAGAGTAGTGAATGCGTGCGGGTGAATCGAGTTGGTATCCTAAAGTTGAAGATAGAAAGCAGTTCAGGGCAGTTAATGGTCGAGTTAAGGGTAATGTGGAGGAGTTTTAAATCAGTTTTAAGTCTGTGGTTTTGGAGGTTAGAAATGGAAAGAGAAGGTATGACACACGTCAAAAGAAAACTCGACCGATTGTGTGCTGAAGTAGCGTTAAACGTGGCAGTTGATTACTCCTTGAATTGCACTCGCCTTTAAAAGGACTGACGATGTTCCAGGAAACGGGAGAAAGAGCGCGTATATAAGACAGCAGAAAAAATTGTTTAACGCCTTCAAAGTTTCGTCTCTCTCGCTGAAATTTCACGGCTTGGATTCCCGGAAATTCTCGACTCAACGAATCCATCCTCTCTCATTCGATTAATCCTGGCAGGCAAACGCTTCGTTTCGTTTCGGAGGTCGCGCACCTGCCACTCTCTACTCCCTTTAGCCATGAACGAGGGGATTTGACACGAAATATTTTGAACTCCGTTCATTCGCTCGTCTAACTCCTCTCCCAGCTACTCATATTTCCCTTCGAAAAGTGAAACATTTCTTATCAAGCATTAGGCTTACTGCCATATGCATTCTGATGTTTATTTTCAGGTTTTCATTGGCCCTCGCAGGTTAAAAAAAAATATTATTACGATATAGTGTAACACTGTTTCTATAACAGGTCAACTTATTGATTCTGACGTAGGTTTCAAGACAAGAAGAAAAATCAGCCATTGCTAAACATGTCTTGGTGGAGCCAGGTCACAGAATCAATTTCGAAGACCCAAAACTCCTGGCCAAAGAAAAGCGATATTTGCCAGGACTCATTATAGAAGCTGTGGAAATAATCAAAAGGCCAAACAACATGAATAGGGAAGATGGATACACCCTTTACAATACTTGGAAACGCGCCTTCCATGGCACCAAAAAGGACCTTCCCCACTTTTGCGGATGTGATCCATAAACCCATTAGTGAAGAACTGGCGCGAAGACACCTCGACTGAACCAGATAAATATCGGCGCTTTCGATGCATTCTCCACTTCAGCCTGGCCTGAGGACGCACGAGGAGGCACAGTAGGTGAAACGCCGCCATTAATTATGATGCCAACGCGGACGAAACCCGAAAACCTGCCCATCAACTTATAGATGTTAAGTGTTGTATTTGTAACCATGCATTGCTTAATGACGTTCGGTGGTTTCACTTAACTTAAGGGAATTCCATGAAACTTGCTATAAGCATTAATTATGTTTTTCTAAAGCCACCTGAATTTTTTCAAAATTATTTACCGCAGATTTCTTAGGATATTTGATGTGGAAGTGGGCATGAAATTACATGGCTTCTTATTGGAACGCGAGGTTCGGCTAGCTTTATTCATCTAAAAGAACGTTTTCTAGTTAAGAATAAGAAGAACAAAAATAATTTAAATGATCAATAGAATAATGTATGAAAATCATTTGATGTACTTTATTTTTATTGTTTTTGTTTTTCTTATTCTTAACTAGTAAAAGGTGAATTAAGCTACTCGTACCTTGTGTTCCCATAAGAACCCATGTAATTTTTTGTCCACTTCTCGATCAAATATCTTAAGTAATCTGCAGTAAATAATTCTGAAAAAAATCAGGTAGATTTAAGACAACATAAGTAATGCTTCCAGCAAGTTTCGTTGAATTCTCTTAAGTTGAGTGAAACCACCGAACGTCCTTAACTCTTGTGAGAATTGAATAGCAATGCCTCATCCGGAAACATCGGCAGAGTCACCTAAGCTGCAGTAGCGACTAAAGAAAAAATAAGCGTACTTACTCCTCACAAATCTTCACTTACTAAGAGGTAAACTCTTATTGGCTTTTCTTTCGGGCTATACTGACGTGCCATATTTTACGCAGAAGTTGAAATTGTTTGACGTAGTGATGATAATCGAACAAAATTGTTAGTAACGCTTAGCGAAAAGAGCCTGACTGTAATATAACAATTTAGAAATATTGGGACGAATCAGAGGCCGTTACCAGTGATTAAAAATCAAAATAATTTTGAGGATTTCCACCAGGCATTTGACATTTTGACTGACATTTTGATGAAAGCGGAGAGAGATATTAGCTTACACCTATGACATATCGGCATGAGTGATCATGATCAAAGCTTCCAATCATCGCTATCAATTCATATCACTGCTATCCAAGATCTTCTATTTTCACTTGCATACTCTCTTTTATTGCCAAATGTCTCTGTCCATCATAGCGGCAATTATTTTTGTATTCACGTTTATCTCGTAAATTCTGATTGAATATAGAAGTGAGGACTTCATGAGACAAATTGTGTCAGCCATAGATGCATTGACATAGGGGAGCAATTGATGTCATACTCTCCCAAACGATTCGAGAAGTGGTGAGTTAATTATTCATTCCTTTGATGTGGAATGGAACTTTATTTGACTTGAAAACTTGGTATTTAGTGGCTTGATGTTTAGAAGGCAATTGGGTTGAGGATTTTCTGATTTTCCTAAATGTTAAATTGAAATGAGTTAAATGGAAAGTTAAATGGTAATTTTCTTTGCTTTGACTTTTGAAAACTTATCCAAATTAATCTCCCTATCCACAGTTAATTTTGTCTTACTTGTGATAGAAAACCATATTGAAATGTTGTGTATAAAATCTAGGTAGATATGCGGGATGTTTTAGATAGCACGGGAAAATTGAAAATCCTTGAAAACTCAAAACTTATATCGTAAATGAAAAATACTGAGTTGCTCAAGTTGATGATGTCGTTTAGGTGAGTGGATGACTTGTATGAAATTGTGCATCGGAAAGATTTCTAATTGGTTGAAACTTGGAAAATTCGGATAAAATCAACCGTATTAAGGGTTACTTACATACCCATCTCACTCCATTCTCATAAATCTGTTTATTTATTCAACTCTCTCCCGTTCTCTCGACAAGGCCGAACCAACGTTGCACTCCCCTTCCATACATGTCCATTACCGGAACATCAAGCCCACATTCTTTCCTCACCCTCTAATTCCTGACCCTATCCCTCCTGCTTTAACCGCAAACACTTCTTAAATAACTCAGACCCACTGCATTTAGCTTACTATTTAGGGATGGTTGGTACTAAAAAAAGTACCTTTATTTTTTTGATGAGTATTAAAAAGCAATAATACTACTCACCCGGAAGTAACGACGAAAAAATACCAGTACGTATACCGGTATTTATGTGATTAATTAAAAAGTTTTGATTAATCACAAATTAACATATGATTCACCCAAATTTTCCGGAATTTCGGAAAATTATAATATCAGTCCAAAAAGATTCACAGAAATTTCCATCAATCGGCATTTTTAATGAGCATTCATCGGGGATATACCTACATCTGCTATTCAGTATATACTTTTTGTTTTACACTGTATGTTTGTGCTCGTCGCTTTTTATTGGAATGATTTTAAATCACATGAAGAACGATCGATATTGTTTTAATGTTGAGGTCAGGTAAAATCCCCTGTTAAAGTAGTCAACCCTTGCGGTCACACTAACGTTTAACTGCGGTTTAACTCAGAGGAATAAATATTTGTATTTATACGGTTCAAAATTATCGATTGTCTGGTGTTCGGCATGCGTCAAAAATTTATACTTACCTATTATATAAATAATTATAACAAACATATCTCAGCTTCACGGTTTTGTAAATAAGAAAAAAAGACATATTACGAGAACATTGGAAAATTTAGTTTAGTTAGTTAATTTTCGTACTTAGTTCCGTTAGTTGATGCAATATGGCAGCTCTGTATAAATACCGGTATTTTTAGTATCGGTTCCGTCGGTAGTACCGATTTTAAATACTGGTCGGTATTACTGGATAAAAAAATAGTACCTTGTACTACCGAATACCGGTATTTTTTGCCCATCGCTACTACAATTATGTTTATCCCGACATACCCAAGGTTCACTGCCATACAATAAAGTGGGGAGTTCACTTTCTTAAAAGATTTACTTCCAGTAACGCTATTTTTTAACGATCGAACGTCGAACTAACGTTTAACTGTGGTTTAACTCAGAGGAATAAATATTTGTATTTATACGGTTCAAAATTATCGATTGTCTGGTGTTCGGCATGCGTCAAAAATTTATACTTACCTATTATATCAATAATGATAACAAACATATCTCAGCTTCATGGTTATGTAAATTAGGAAAAAAAAGACAGACATATTACGAGAACATTGGAAAATTTAGTTTAGTTATTTAATTTTCGTACTTAGTTCCGTTAGTTGATGCAAGATGGCAGCTCTGTATAAATACCGGTATTTTTAGTATCGGTACCGTCGGTTGTACCGATTTTAAATACTGGTCGGTATTACTGGATAAAAAAATAGTACCTTTTACTACCGAATACCGGTATTTTTTGCCCATCGCTACAACAATTGTGTTTATCCCGACATACCCAAGGTTCACTGCCATACAATAAAGTGGGGGGTTCACTTTCTTAAAAGATTTACTTCCAGTGACGCTATTTTTTAACGATAAAACAGGCTTCAATCGGTCCATTAATTTATTTAGTGTGGCTGACGACGACTCTAAAGAGTTGAAATCTCTGTAATACTTCTAGATAATTAGGGGGTCGCTGAGAAGACCGTTTGCATTTTTTAGAAAATTCTAATTCAAATACTGAGAAGTCGCAGTGAATTGTGAATATGAGGTTCAATTTATTGACGAAACAGCAATGTTGGTAAAAATCATACACTTTGATTTTCTTATACAATTCAACATAAATTTAATACGCTGAATGAGTACTTCTTCATTATTTTATTGATCTTTCTTGCTTTGTTCAACACTGGTGATCCTACCCAGGCAATAAAATTCTTCCATTTATTCCAGGATGTGCTCTCCTAGTATAATAGTGATATAATCTTCTTGATTTCTTCCCCAGTCCATCATTATTTTTTTAACGTTAAACAAGAAGTTGTGTGGTTATTTAATTTTTTTTACCATGGAGTTCAACATATCTATCAGCTCTTTTTTCTCTTCCAGCGTCAATATGTGATCAAGATTGCATAGCCTCCATTCATGTGTGGTTATGTTTTTTTTTAAATTTTCTTTAATTTCATTTACTGGATTGGTATAAATGTATTTTTGACCAAAAAATGATGGTGGAAGATACAGATACTCTCCCGGCGATTTTTTCAATCGATAATGCCCCTCGCTTTGGCTCTGTAATGTCGATGGTCCCGCGCCCAGGATGAGAATTCACTCCATCATTCACTTTCACGTCCCACAGATCTCGCCGATTTATTATTCCTTTATTTTTTACGATTTTACAGTCTCGCCCGCCCTTCTCTCTGCTGAACAGATAACCACTCCCTCTCTTTACCCTTTGACCTCTTCTTTTGGCCTTTCACGTCGCCTCCCCTTGATCCCAGGGTTCTGAATAGCCGCCGCCGGGGCCAATATTCGATATTGCCCCTCCATGCGGAAATGGACCTTTAGGAAGGGGCAGCAGGTATTTTTGTGAAGGCCTGCGCTCCAGAACTGAAACCGCACGCTGAGAGCAAAAGATTAGTTCAAAAAATGTAGCGAAAAAATCTATAATATCTGTCAAACGAATCCCCCTTTTCATTTTCAGCATGGTGGAGCCCGACCAGTCTTTCAGCAACCCACACAGTCCGCCATATTGAGTCAGGCCATCCCCTACTTTATTTTATAATTTTTTTTACTTTTATGTCGAGAATTGCGGTGGATATAATTCCTACCACTCTTAACGTTCATCTCGTGAATTAGCTTCCAAGCTTAGTGTGAGGGGTTACCTAAAAAACGAAGTGGTTTAAAAAAAGATAATCGAACCTAATGAGGTGATAAAGGCTAACGCTTGATATCGGGCTATTTAGGGTCCCTCCATTTTAGCGCCATCTGTGGGATGATTTCTCTTATATCGCGGACGATTCTCGATAAATGCCGATTACGGAGCGGCGTTAGGAGTAGGATCCATTTATTTTCTTTTATACCGAGAATTGTGGTGGATATAATTCCAACCACCTTTTCCCTACACCTAATGAATTAGCATACGAGATAAGTATTGGAGGTTACATAATAAAATAAGATGCAGATGCTTTGAAAATACCTACACATATGATAAAATGTGATGGTACGTTATCGGCTAATGTTGAATATTGGGATATTTTTGGTTCCTCCATTATCGCCACACCGACGAGATGATTTCTCTTATACTTATCGCCGGAGATTCTCGATAAAGGCTGATTTACAAGTTAAAGGGTCGGTGTCACTTCTTTCTTTTACGTCGAGAATGGCGGTGGATGAAATTTTGGTCATCATTAACCGTCACCATCACCTTGTGAATTTGACGTTAAAGGTTGTTCGGGCTTCCCACCGGGTTAAAATCCCCATCTCTGCCGAAGTATCGATGTACGCGTCGCCCATCGCAATCTCGTCCATGATGATACCGTAGGGCATGCCCTGATGACGATGGATGACACGTAAATCGAAACGTCGGCAGAGATGGAGAGAGAGAGACCCGGTGGGAAGCCTGTACAACCTTCAACATCACCATATGCCGAGAAAGCCTTAAATCTTTCCTTGGGAATTTGCCTTAAAGCTAACAGAGTTAAACCAAGCCAAGGATTCGAGCTTGGGAAAATGTATTCAGTAGCCGTAGATTCATCCCAATTGGCTAACATGGCTGCAAAATTTCAAAGAATTCACAGGGTTGGCATACACTTCAATGCAAAATTCCACAGAGGAATAATTAACCGTCTTGACCGGGACTCGAAACTGGATCCCTCGATTTTGCGCCGAGTTTAGCCACTCATTTTAGTCAGTTAAGCTATCGAAGCGTATTTTTGAGGGCTTTAGAGGAACGAGTTGCTCAGGACTGCCGAACATATGGTGTCACAGAGAAGTACAAAGCGTGCGCTTAGCGCCACAGTCCGCGAGGATAAAGCCCAGCATGGAACACAATGAGGTGTTCGTTGTTAGTCACATGAACGATAGCTTAACTGGCTAAAGCATTCGGCGCGTAATCGAGGGATCCGCTTTCGTGTCCCGGTCATGGAGAATTATATTTCCCGTGAAATTTCCGACTTATGTGCAATTGAGGGTGACTCCGTAAAGGTAATACCGTGGTCAGGGGCGATCCCAGGGGGGGATAAAGGGGATATACCCTGAAAATTTCGGGTCTTACGAAACAATTTTAACAAATAGATGTCGTCCTACTTAAGTGTTTTGTATATAGGTATATAATTTAAATGGCAGTATCTCCCCCAGAAATAAATTTCTGGGTTCGCCCCTGGCCGTGGATAGTCCCGATATCCTCAAAATTCGAAAATACCCTTCTATCCTTACGTCTATTTAATGATTTTATAAACATTCACTAGAGGCAATAGTCTTGCTTCAGCATATTGAAATGATGAACGTAAACTATCGGCACGGAAAATATGAGCTCAATCGATGACCCGGAAGTCGTTTTATCCACTGATTAGCATGGGTTTCGAGGGAGGAGGCATTGCGGAAAATTAAAGGCTTTTTAAACTGTTATTGAAACTGATGGTAAGATATCGAATAATTATCGTTATGATTTCGGGCCATTTAGCATTTCTCCATCATAACCCATTCTGCGAGATGATTCCACATATATAGCTGACGATCTTAGATAAGAATATTTTAAGATGTTAAGGCCCGGTTTTATAATCGCTGGTCAATTCGGTATGAACAACAAAATTAATAGAATATTCCATTCATAACGCTCACGTCAACTAACCGACAATCTGATGCCGATTCATTTACCCATTAACTGTACTCTTCCGTTGATGTACGCCTTGCACATATTGCCATATTACCCTTGCGGTATCTTGGATGGGTTTATGTAGCTGTAGATGTAAGAAGAATGGGCGGAACTGATTGTAGCCGATTTTTTTTTCGAATAGTGCTTCTTTGCATTCATAGGCGTTATTTTTATATCCTGAAAACTATTTGGTGTAGTTGGATTGTTAGATATCTGTTTTTGCACTAGGTGTATTTGAAATAGGACTGTGCAGTATTTTTTATTTCTGAAGTCAAAATTTCATGTGAAAATAGAAATGCTGATGATAATCAGTGGAAATATATAGAATATTAAGTTAGGTATGAAACACTTTAGAAAGACTCAAAAGCATGCCAGTTCGTTGATTTTGATTATGACGTCACTTAAGAGTAGACTTCACGGCTCCGTTGTTTAGAATGTAAAAGAATTCTGCTAAGTGACTTAACTGCCTTTACTAACTAACTGTTTTTTGCACAACATTTTCGGAAAGTTCTGCTAAAAGTCTTTTGAATTAAGCTTAATTGAGTAATCAAATTCTAAATTTAAATTTATAGCATATTATTGACTGGCTCACAACCTTATTGTTCCCTTTTGTATTTGCATTCTACCTACCTTACCTGGTATCCTGTTTACCATCAAGGATATGCCGGCAAGCAAGATTTTCCCGTCAACAATGATATTAGCCCAATATGAAGACCTAAGTTTATATCTTTTCGTGTATGTAAGGGAAGAATCACCAAAAATATTGACCCCATTGCTCAAATCACCTTCCGCCCCGTGCGCCAAAATGGAATTTAGGGTTGAAGTAGTAAGTAGGGTTGAAGCAGTGAAGTAGGGATGCCGTCTTGGGGATCGCCATTTTTATTTCGTCATTTTTTTTTAGCAATATTTTCATATTATTTTTTAATGAGCTTACAAAAACGGTATGCACGGCTAATAAAGGCTATGCATCAATCAATATTCTCATTCCCTCATGAGTTATCTTTTAGGTTGGATTATTTTGTAAGCATACATATACCTATCTGTACAGCAGGCGTTGTAAGTTTTCGAAAATGTCTGTACACCCGGCCTGTAATATATTCGAGTCAGCCTAAAAAAATAAGAGCACTTATTGCTGCCACGTGAAATGGGAGCGCATAAAATTTTACGACCCATACAAATACCGTTAAACGTTTAGTTAACCGCCGGTCCTCTGTTCTTCGGGAAAATAACCTTAACGCGTGATTTATTTCTGTGTGGCGCGAGTGTATTCGATGCGTATAAAAAATTTACATTTCTTTATTTAATTACCGACGGTTTGGATTTTTGTTTACCTAGTTACAAACAAGGAAATTATTATTTTATCTGAAAAATGTCTCGGGAATTGATACACTCTGGGTCTTCAGATAAAGTCCAAGGTCATCCTTTTATCTGCATGTATATATAAATATTTGTATAATGTAAAAAAATCGGCAGAAAATTTGATGGCCAGTGCAAGAAGGACCTTTTACAAATATAGTTCACGGATTTGCGAACATCAAAAAGAGTTATTATTCATTTTTTTAAGAGGATGCCCTCCAAATTATACCTGAAAACCAACTCTCATTCAATGGCTCGTGTTCTTTTCATGAGCGCTCTCTCCTGATGTTATCAGATAGTGAAGATGTTCGGATTTTGGGAAAGTAAGCATCCGAATAGGATAAATTTAGATAATTCATTACGTAGCTATTAGATATGTCGATAGAAATATGGACCATGGATATTGGCAAATCTGGCTAATATGGACAATAGAGATGGCAAGGAATTATCCTAGGCCCGGTTTTACGAGTTCAGAAGCATGTAATGAGCTTAAGTCATCCATCGGCCGTGATTCCGAATGATTGCAGTGCATACTCCACTTGTGACTTAATTGTGGGTTTTTAATGATATGGTGATTTTGTCCAATTGCACAAGTATTAATACCATGATGAGTGCTCATCACCCCAGCAAGGCTCATTAATCTTATCTCTATAATGAAATACGCTTTTCGAGTACCTTGTAATATAATCATTATTATTTCAACGCTAATTTGATCGATATTGTAGATTGATCATTGTTTGGAAAAGGCTTTCGATTTAATGAAATAGCCGTCTATCACCGGCTATCGGTGGCTTTTCTCTCCGAGGTGAGCCGAACAACTGAAGAGCATCAGGCGTATTCCTTCACAGCTATTCGCTACTGCTTGTGTGTACGCGAGACGGACTGCGCATGCGTGAAAAGCCGCTTTGAGCTGTTTAATGTCATTTGGTCCCCTGGCGATCGCCAATCACTTCCGTCAATAGCCGGCTATTGCCATGCTTAATCGAAAGCACCCATAGCATCATCAATCTGGAAATATATCTGAGAATATCGAAAGAAATGCGTGGTACGTAGTGCTAATTTATCCCAGAACTAGAAAGCGCTCTTAACCAAGCAACAAGTGGTGTTGACTCTTGCTGGAGAACTTCCACAACCGTGATATTGAAAAATAAAAGTGTTTTCAAAAGAAGTTTTCACGGCCCTCATACAAATTTGTCAGAAATATATTTCCTGACAACGCCTCGTGGTTACGCTTAAACGAATATATTCCTGATTTCATGCTAACTTAAAATAACCGCGATTTAATATTTTAAGATTTAGCGCGTATTCAGTTTAATACCCCGTTCCCTGTGCTGCTATTCTCACGGCAAGGTAAAAGAGCCTTTTGACGCTCAATATGGAACAACATACGCGATGGGAGAATGTACCGATATTTATGGCATTACATTAATCCCGCTTAAGCGGAACCAAGCGTTAAGAATTTCAAAAGTGACGCCAGATAACATCATGGCTATAGAGTGAAAAAAATGCAGTTTCGAGCTTTTAAATCCAACTGGTGGTCATTAAAAAAAGAACTAATGTGATGTAGCTTTGAAGGAAGGAAAAAATATTTAATTTTTTTGTCGCCCCTTTTTTCTTTCATTGGCTCAAACGTTGGCCGCGATGCGTGGGTGCAAAAAAAGGAAAGGAAAAATAGAATGGAATAACGGCGCTTTTCGATATTTAAATTCTAAAAAAGGGACCCTTGATTGTCGTAAGCGGACTTTAAGGGAAGTCATATATATTCTCATTTGCATACACAGTGGTTAAAAACAATGCGATAATCGTTGTTTTGCAAACAAAACTAAGGCAAGCGATAGTGATTGCCATGGAGACGGTTACTAATGGACAGCTATGAATGTTAATGCAGGAATTTAACGATGTGAATACGTCGAGAGTGAATGGTCTGTTGGATACATGGCGAAGAAAAATATGAAGACAGAAAAAAATGTAACGTCATTATCGTGTAAACATTATCTCCAGTGAACGGATTTCGGGGTTTTAGCGAGTTTTGTTTTAGTGGAAAAACACCAAAATGCCTGTGAGTGCACACATGAAGTTAAGCCATCTGTGGATGTCAGCGGTTATAGAAATCAATACTAGCTCTAGTTAGGCTACAACTCGAGAAAGTCGTGAGCATTTTGGACCCTGTACAAAATGATTTAGCGAAGTAAAACACAAAGCAAAGCCGAAAGCTTCGTAGAAAACTAATGCGAGCCAGCAGAAGTTAGCACAGTTGACAGAAGGACTGGATTGGGAACTATAGAGACTCGAAGGCAACACATTAGGCTTAAACTTTTTGAAATATTCTGATCAGGTGACTTTCAGTTTGGCACGATGGATAGGTATTATTTTTCCCCGCACTATAACTCTAGAATTAAAAGAAGCGAAAAAATAAGAGATACCTACACTGCCGAACTGATAGTGCTAAAATTCATTCTTCTGATGAGCCGTTGATGACTGCAACAAATACACCAAGGCACTAAGACATTTCGTTAACATATAATTCCCTTTCTTCTCTCGTTCTTCTTATTTCTTTTCCCTATTCCTTCCCCTTCACATGACTGGTGTCCTAACACTCGCTGCCACACGCCCCTGTGACGGCCGGCTGATTAGTATGTAGACGTAGATCAGCAATTTTTCTTGTCTAATTAAGGCCATGTTAGAGAACCGATCACCTTTTTCTTTATTTCTTCAGTGACTCCGTGTCAGAGATGGAAACTATTAGGAGTAACAAATTTGGTGCAGGAGAAAACCAAGCAGCATGATTTTGGTAGGAAGAACCGCAACGACTGTATTAGAACGAATATTGGAAACAATTGTAAAATCTTTATTGAAGATAGAATTGTAGATTCTACTAATAATTTGTTTCTCGAAAATCTCTTCGTTCATTCTGAAACAATTTTTTCCTCGAAAATTCTTCCTCCTTTCTGAATAAATTCTACAAAGAAATTAAGTCAAATCGGAAGGCTCTGGAAGGAAAAAAATAACTAGCAGAGCGTGGTTTCGATCCACGGACCTCTGGGTTATGGGCCCAGCACGCTTCCACTGCGCCACTCTGCTTCTCGTTGTTAGGTCATGTGCAACTGCGATCTCAGTGCACGCATTGAGAGTGAAAACTTGCATTGTTTGACTTGATCCAAGGCAGTCGAATTTGCTTGCTTGCTTTGAATTGAAACATTGTTTTACCCTCCTGTACTCGTTATTCACATATTTATTACCTTTTCGACGTGAACGATTGATTGGTAGTGATATCGTTACGTTTGTATTTTGCAAAAGCTACAGTGATGATACTTCCCTCGTATCCAGTAATTGCTCCCGTCAATACCTTACTTTAAGTGCTGTCTGGTAGTGAACGAATTCATTGTTCATGAAGGAAGTTCGCCGATCACGTGTCATGTTACCTATTAGTTTGATGTCCCATGGTAGCCATTTTACTCATTGGGTTACAATTTAACGAAATTCCGAATTTAAAGCCTTAAAATACACGCATTCCCTTATTTTGTCGTTCGTTAAACAATTTTGAACATGCCTGTCCATGTCAAAATTGACTTTTACGCTCGAGTTCGCATATAAAATGACGCTTTGACTTTGAAAACTGAAATTCCTTTTAAATGGCTTACAATGCGTAAGGTTCTTACTTTTCCTGGTCGCAATTGTGATTTCCTACGCTAGCTTGCTTACTGCACACCTCAAATAAATCAATAATGTAACTTTCCGAATTGGCTACTGGTCGAATTTGCGCGTAACTGCAAAGGTCTACGACTTGGGAAGGACTCGCTCGGACTGCTTGGTATTCAAGAAGCCAAGGAAATAAGTAGGAGGGGGAGATCACGTGAGCTCCCAGCAGCCAATCACTTTATTAGATGATCGTATACATTGAACGTATTAAATACAATACAATTAGCGTAGCCTGCGACGCCGAGAGTGGCTAGTTCTGCGACTAGTGAGTGGACTGCTGATCGAGTCCAATATCTTGACTCATGTGAACTCAAGGTTGGCGACAAGTAAATAGATTTGCTGCATGCATTTACAAGATCAACTCATGTTTTTTTAGCATGGGTTGAGCCTAAAAATAGGAAAACTGATTTAAAGGATTAAAAACTATTAAGTTACCATCAAGGTCCCATACCATATGAAAAATATATTTTTCAGAGATATTTCATTCGAATATTGCTTAAATAAATTTTTACAAATGTTAGCGTCAGTTTAATATATTTTTGACTGAATAATCATTTTCTTACCATAAAAGTTCTTTTTTTTAATCTTCCTCTTATTATGATGCGTAGAAGGAGGATTCGGTACCATATGTTTAAGTAGGGAGTAAAGTCACAGATTAAAGGCCGTGTGAAATTCATGCGCTCTGAAAAGAGAAGTTTCATTTACGATATAAAAAACATTTATGGTAAAAAAATAATGTGATAAGATTTTAAGCAACATAAAGGAAGAGAGAGGTGTGTGGTGAAGCCATTGATGTCAGCATTACACCAGTCAGTATTTTCCCGTCTATCAATTTTATCATGGAGTCATGCATTTCATTTAGGCATTTTATATGAACAATGTCGGAATGTATCGAATCATCATACTTCCGAGTCGCACTTGGTGCGTTTCACGTTTGTGATTATCTGCACATTTATATATTTCAAAGTATCATTTGGTAATTTGTCATTATTGTTGCTCGTATCCTTATTCAATACCAGAATTCAACAGATAAAGTACCACGCGATTGCATTTTCACTGAATGGGTATCACTCATTGCTTCTCTCACTTTTAACTCGAGCACTGTATCCATCCGTAGGTTCTTTCAGCATAAATGCTGTCACTTCATATAATGAAAAAGGCCATGGAGTTATTCCACTCTCGATGCCCATTGTGCTCCTTTCACCGTGCACCTACGCGATAGATAGGTATTACGCCTAGGTGTTAAGGCATCGAGACGCCGCGCCGGTCAGCGATGTAACAAGGGCACCACCTACTCCGAGAGACACTTTTTCCGAGGCTAGTTGGACTGGTGTGTGGTGACGCCATTGATGTCAGCATTACACAAATCAGCATTTTCCCATCTATCAGTTTCCATAGAGTCATGTGTTTCATTTTGGCATTTTATAAGCAATCTCGGGATGTGTCGAATTCTCATACTTCTAAGTCGTACTTGCGGTAATTTAACTGATAGGGAGTTATAAAGTCCACCGAATATTTTTGCCTTGATTGCGGAATAGTGCAAGGAAAAATGGAGGTGACCAACGGACCACTTATTGATATAAACAAGAAAAAATTTAAATGTTGAAGATTTAATACCGAGAAGAAAAAACGAAAATAGCAGAGCGTGGTTTCGATCCACGGACCTCTGGGTTATGGGCCCAGCACGCTTCCACTGCGCCACTCTGCTTCATATGTATTAGTTGATCGCAACGCAAGTGGCTCATATTGTAGGCTATCGTAAAAGAATTAACAATTTTTTAATTTGACTGATAAGGAGTTTTAAAGTCCACCGAATATTGCCTTAATTTGCCGTAACACATGACGATGTTTGTTACTTGTATTACTTTGACTCTCAGGCCCTCATTTGTGCGGCGCTTGCTATTAAAAGGCGGCGAGGGTTGAACCTGAACATCCAGGAAAGAGGGAAAGTAGGGGTAGAAGAAGAAAAACAGAGGGTATATATATATAAAAATCTCCATTTCACACTCGTATTAGGAAACAGTTTCATTGCTTTTTTCGTCTTCACTTTGACGTCCTCCATGACCAGCTTTCTTATCCAGCTTGTTTCACCTTAAAGCTTTCTTCGCACATCTTATCTCAACTAAGATGTATCTCAAAATGTGTCTTTGATACCTTTTTATTTAGTAAACATAACAAAGCAATGAAAAAAGCAGAATTGTCAATGAAGACCGTCTCTTTTTATTAATTCAAGCCGGAATCGATCGACTGGCGTCTGTATATTTTTGCGGTGTCGATTGGAATAGAAGGAGGAGTGTATGTTTCCGTAGAGATGATTGAAGTCCCTTTTCGGTTGGTCACGCACTCAGACGACCAACACACACGAATGAAGAAAGAAAAAAAAACATGAATCAAACCAATGAAAAAAAAAGCAGACTTGAGTGGCTCAAGTCAAAGCTTATCGCGTCGCTGGTTTACGTCGACGACGCGGAAAATATGGACTCGTGGTGTGCACATATGACGTCGGCAGGAGGTAGGGGGAGGGAGAGGTGATCGTCAGTCGTCCGTGAGTAAACTCTCCAAGAGTGTCTCTCTCTTCTTCCTTTGCCTCTCTCCCGCACTCTCTTTCTCTCTCCCTGTCCCTGTGTGCTGGTCGCTTTATCATTTTTTCCTTCGGGGATGTATCTCAGAAATCATAACACCACCTGCTCGCCGATTCCGAAGATAGGGGATCTTTTTGCGGTCGATGTCCTGCGCGCGGCAAAGGATTGACGTCGGCCTTCGTGGTTTTTGGCGTTTTTCGGAAACAGCGGTTGTCTCGTGGTCAAGAGTAGAAAAAATAAAGGAAGACGTTTCCCTCTTGGGAATTAATATCCCGTTCTCCTGCGACCGGAAGATAATGTATAAGGAATAAGGGGTATAGAAAATATTGAAATGCGAATGGGATGTCGCAAGAATTTATGCTGAATTTATTTTTGTTTTTCCTTGCGTCTTTGCACGCCGAGAGAAACTTAAATAAAAGACGAAATCGTTGCGCAGGGGTATTGTTGATCAAACGAAATTGAAGCAATCTGAATGTGGTTGTAAAAAGGTAATATAAAAAGATAAGTAATCTGCCCAATATGCCAGAAAATAAAGAAATAGAGAATTCCCGGGCTAATGTATTTGGATTTTTATATTAATTTGTCACACACTTTAATTTAATTTTAAAGCGAAAGTTGACACATTTCGCTTTAAAATTAAATTAATCTCAAAGGGTTAAAATAGAAATAAATAAGGGCGAATTACGTTTGAGCGTTAAAAAATAACTTTCATAGCCAGGTGTGTAGAAAGAAGGGTTGAATCTTAAAAAAATACATTTGGGACTGGAGCCATTTAAAAAGTATTATTTTATTTGTTTTATTTCTAAGGAAAATATTGCCAGTGTCAACGGTAGTACGTATCAATAACGAGCTGAGGAACACGCACCATGTTTACAGCCTAAGCCAATTATACAGCCTAAATGACATTGGTCTAATAGTCTTCCTGTTGACAGAACAGTTTTAAATTCCTATTCGCCTCCCGAGATGTATAGATATAAATGAAATAGGTTATCAATATACAGCGCATTGATTAAAGAAATCGAAGTTACTGTTTTACGTTGCACATAATAGTGTCGTTCTAAGCGAGAGCTGTAATGAATTTCGTGGATGCATTTCGTGGGTTAAACCCAATTTTATTTTCGTCTAATTTTATCAGAGAAATAAATTAAAGTGAACCTGCCTGAACCATTGGATTTCATACCTTGCATTAGCTTCTTTTCCAGAGAAAAACGTGGAGCTTTTGGTCAGCACATTGGTCAACTAACGTTTTAGCTCGTAACTTGGTAATGACCCCCAATGTCGAAACTTAATTGTTATAAGATATCACTTCGATTTGAATTGAAGGATGATTTTTATGATGATGCCCAAATATTTTATTTTATTTCTCATCTTATGGAGTATATTATGCTGTAACTATTGTCTCAATACATTGTGGTGGGAATTTTGAAGCCGTCTTAAAAAAATATATCCATTGAATTAACAATAGAAAGTTGACTTCTAAGTTATAGGCTTAGCTACTGAGAAGATACTATTAAACTTTAATTTAGGGAGTATTTGTACATATTTTGATACGGAAGAATGTGAGCCACCCAGACTGTATATAAGCTGAGTAATCTGCTGTTGTAAGTAATATATACATTAAAAGCGGGAGTATTGAGTATTGACAGGAGTGTAGAATTGGAAATGTTTTAATGGCCATATATTTTCTCCCACGTGAACATAACCACATTAGATAAATTCGCTGTCCTGTTGATGTTCTGATTAGTCTCTCAGGAGAGGAGAAATTGACATCAAGTGCTTCTACCCAAACTACGCAGAAGCAAATGAGTTAGCGTAGTATAGGCCGAAATTACTACGCCTAGCATGCACTACGAGTTGTGCAGGTCCCGTTAACTCTTTAATGGTCCCGGAACTAGTTTTATTGAGTTACCCAGGCATAATTTGCCCTCCCTGTTTGAGGCCAGGGAGCTTTCAGTGAGTTTGACTGAGGTCATTGTCTTCTGGGAATTCTCCCATTAGTCAATTATAGGCCTTTCAAAATCATTCTGGGCCGGAAGAACCTATGATTTATTCACCGTGAGTGACAAATATATTTTTTTCGCTATTTCTGTGGATTTGTTTCCCAATACTAGTTTATTTAGTAATTGGTCTAATGCCACCGCCCGTTCAACAAGTATGAAAGAACCCAAAAGTTAAAGGTCTTTTTTTTAATAGTTACGTCATAATCAGCCTATGATCAGTTAACAAATCTCCCGCCTTTAATACATCACAGATGGAAGGGATTTAACTGAGGACTACTATAGTGACGCAGTGGAAGTGAAAAATTATGACGCAGAGGAACTTTCCAACTTTTGTTACAGCTATGAATCTATCTGGAGCTCATACATTGCATAAAATATTTCGTGAAAGTTCTTAAAGTTTTTCTTAATGACCAAAATTTAAAGGCTGCATTCTTTCGGGTGAAACACCCGAAAGACCCAGCGTTCCAGCTGGCGTCTTCAGGTCGAAGTAGAAACTGTTGACACAAAAACAACGACGCGGTACAACACCCGAAAGAATGTAGCTTTCAACTTCTACGCACTGCGGAAGCCTTCGCACCGACCAAAATTTACTTCACTATATTCGTGGATATCTCCATTTTTCGGGTTTGCTCCGCTTTGGTAGTCATAGGTTGACAACAGTTTCGCCGGGATTCCACAAGGCGTCTTCAGGTCGAAGTGCCGATATCGGCATTTTGGCTGCGTTTATATAGCCCTCGTTCTCTCACTGCTGCGCTATGATTGGCCGGTTTCTGGAACAATCTCTTCCAACAACAACAGTTCTGATCGCGCCGAAGGCGCGTAGATTATACCGTTCCGGTGAGTGCGAGACTCACCCCTACCGGTCAATTGACAAGTGGCGCACTTGACATGGTAAGAGTGTAATGTCGTGTATGTCGTGTTTGTGTGAAAGAGGAAACTTAATAACTAAGTAATATTTTAAATACACAGCAGGAAATATGAAATACAGGCTAATAGATAATATGATATGACAATGAACAATATATAGGGCAGCCTCACAACAAAACAAAACAAGAGGGTGAGGCATGCAACCAAAAGAAGAGCTATAATTTGTCATTACGCTATTTTTATTTTATAGCACATATAGGAATACATTATTTTTTTGTTATGTATTTTTCTCTTTAGTTTTTTAACATATCTTTTAATTTTTTTGTGGTACATATTTTTTTGGTATAAATACTAGTATTTTTTAGAAATTAATGCATGCATTGTTGTTTATTACTATTCAAATTGCCATATTGGAAATGCGGCGCGCAGGCCAAAAGAGAATGCAGTCTCTTGGAAAGGAGTTTATGCTTCGAAATAACACGATACGAATGCGGCCTCAGGGCGGCAGCCGTACAAAGAAAATCATACCCTAATAATCATTTACAAAGGAAACCATACACTAAGAATTAACATAAGAAGAAATTTGAGAGTAAAGACATAGGATAGACTCATAGGAGAGTGTTCTGGTGAGGCAGTCTGTATGTGGTTGGGATGTTAGGATCATAATCCCAAATGTATGTAAGGAGTGTGTTAGAAGTGCCGGGCAGTCTGCGTTTGAACATAATAACAAGCTTAGTGATGCATTCCTGCACAGAGGGGAGGTTATGCGCCCTGCGTACATCCCGCATATTGGTCAGTTTACTAATGCAGAGGATTTGACGGAGGGATTTGTTTTGAAAAATCTCCAAATGCCGACGATTGGCGGGAGTTTTGGCGAAAATCTCGCACCCGTAAAGCAATATGGGACGAACGATGGAGGCGTAGAGACGGACGCGAGTGCGGTGGGAGAGCGGTGATTTAGGAGTGGAGAGATGGTGTAACGCCATACGCTAAGGCTTTCGCTTTGCATGTGCGGAGGTGGTCGGAATTGGTGAGTGATTTGTTGAGTATAATGCCAAGGCCGTTGCAATTCCAGGAGAGAAGTGACAGTGTTGTAAGTCTAGTGCGCGCGGTGTGATTCACGTTTGTAGGCTAATAAGCTGTTGAAGCAGGAATATTTTCTTTTCATTACCTGTAGTGAAGGAGTTAAGTTGGAAAACAATGTCACCAAACCATTGAAATAGGTCGGTGGAGGCAGTGGAGTCAGTGGGAGGCGGTGTCTGTGGCTGAGAGGTGGCAGGCGGTGTAGGAAGATTGTCGGAGGCAACGCTCGAGTAAGAGCGTTGTTGCGGTGGTGGCTGCGGGGCAGGAACGGTGGTTGTGGGATCGGCGCGAGAAGAGCGAGAGCCAAGCGTTAGTCAGATGATATCCGTCTTCCCGGTTGAAGTTTCTTTGCGTTTTGGTGATGATCTCTATTGACTCCCTTATAAGCCTAGGATAATATATTATTTCCTTGGCGATGATTTCGGCTTCTTCAAATTTTATGTCGTGTCCGGGTTCGCTGCAGGCGGTGTTGCCCTCTTGTGTTACTGCAGGCGGGTCTTCATGGACCTGCATGTCTCGCCGATATAGGATTTTCCGCATGAGCAAGGTACGTGGTATACTCCTTCGTGGAGATTTTGTGGGATCCTATCTTTGGGCCTCGGAATAATCTGGGTTATTTTTGTCACGCAGTTGAATCTTGTGGCAATGTCCTTCTTCTTCAGGACCCTGGAGATCTTTTCGCTTGTGCCGGCGACGTAGGGGATGGTGGCGTAGGTTCCTGGCTTTTCAGTTTGGCGTTTCTCCTTGTCGAGTGTCTGGTGGAGTTTTTCTACTTTGGAGGTCCTTTTCAGGACCATTTCTTCCTTGTATCCATTGATCTTCAGGGTCGTTATCAGGTGTTTCTTTTCCTTGGCCAATGATTCTGCATCCGAGAGTTTGTATGCAGATATCGGCTCTTCGACCTGAAGACGCCTGGTGGAATCCCGGCGATACTGTCGTCAACCTATGACTACCAACGCGGCGCAAACCCGAAAAATGGAGGGATCCACGAATCCAGAACGCCACGGAAAACTACGATCCAACATTACTTCACTATAGTTGAATGAAAATTCACTAACGTTTGAAGTGGAAGGTAATCGTGCGATGATGAAAGTAAGAGGCTTGACGACACAAGTGCCGTTCGTAGTCGCGGCCGGCCGTGATTCACTATCTCGTGTGATCTTGTGTTCGCTATTTGGAGATTGCTGCAATTATACCCCTTCAGTCTTCATAACGATCTTCAGGAGCCACTATATTACGATTTTCAAATCGTTTGGAAACATAATTATTTGAGAAAGGGAAGATAAACTTGTTTTGGCGAAGTCTTGTAACTTGCCTGAATTGGACGCTCTGGGTGTCTATTACGATATTTATTCCATAAGCGTTATCATATGGTTATAGTACGTTGCTATGTGGCTATTAGTACGATGACTGGAATGTTATAACTTATGGCAGTAATTTATTTTATGTTGACGTCTTAACATACGGTTTCGGTCGAGGTAACGTAATTGATCTCTCACTGGCGTTGGTTACCATAACACTATTTCGATTCCTTCTATCAGTAGATAATGCTGATATAGCGTACAATTTCCCATCGTCGGCATCGATCTCGGTATATATTGATATCGTGGTAAATAATGTTAATATTATCATGCTCGTTTAGTTTTTTAGATAATTGATGACCTAATGACAATGGAATGCATCTGTTGGTATATTTTCAATGTTATTTTAATAGTATCTACACAGATTTATCGGACAAATTTTTGTGGAATTTTGTCTGCCTAATAATGGAATCAGTGATTTATTTTGGTTACACGGTGGCCTTCGGCCTTTTTTATCACAGCCGTTAACTTATGCTCTGTTAGAATTTTTATCAGCCACCATTGTTTTGAACAAAATATATTATTTATAGTTTTGTGCGTTTCATTTGCTACCAATTTGTTAATATCGTTCGTTAGGCCAATAAATCCCGATTGGGTTTCTACTAGGCCATACTTCAGATTTCATGCATTTTTTTGCGTGCCGGGTTAAAGGTAATATATTCATTGCGCATCATACAATATTATCACTAACCGCTATTACAGTGTCGTGTAATTTTTTAAACTATAATTGAAGTGATCCACGCATTAGAATTCCCCAGTATTTATTTTAATGTCCCCGGGATTTCTCCTTACAGCCTTTTCCACAAGCATTACATTTTCCTCTTGTTGGGAAAACAAATAAATCATTTCTTTCGAGCTGTAAACGCGGTACTTCGGCAACCTACTACTAATCAATGACTGCATCAAACATAGGACATGCCGGAAAAACCTGTAGATCTTTGCGCGATGACCAGTGTACTGATAAACAACAACAATGAAAATTCACCCATCAACAATCGATTTTTGACAATAGGTATTGTTGTTTTGTCTAAATTCTTCTCAGCAAAGCAGTCTTCTCTCAACAAAAGCACCGTACGTGTTAACATTATGAAATATTTGCAAAATAAGACGTTGTATTTAGAAATATTAATAATATTTGGGAAAACGTGAACTTCCGGGGAAAATTCTTAGGGCTCCTCCGAACATGGGAGGCATGAGTTTATCTGCTGACACCTCTAATTGTCGGGAATGTGGAATTTTAAACAAGTTCAACAAAGAAGTATTTACCCAGTGGATTTTTTACTCTCTCTAAGCACCCGTAAATGAATTATGTCCTCTATTTCGTAGTTCTCCATGAGAACGTCTTCGGGATTCCACGAAGCACGCAGTGGCACGGTACAGGCTGCTGGCTCTCTACGAAAGTTGTGACGTCAGACGGAGATACGCCCCTCTTTAGGCCGTTTTTTGCAGCATTCAAATTTCGACTAATTTTCGAATTTTTATCTCCGAAACTAGGCTTTACTTTGAGCTCATATTTTCAGCAATGTGCTACACTTTACATTTTCTATCACCTCAATTAAAAACAAAATCGGAAAATTCCTTAATGTGGAACTTTCCGGTTTGAGGAATGCATAAGTTTCAGTGAAAGGGTTGTACGTCCCACCGTATAGCCTCCATTAACTCGTTAAATAGCCAATAATTTGATGATAGGATAAATGAGAATCTTTAGTGCTTTCAACATTTATCATTTAAAGCAGTTAAAATTGTATATGAACCCATCCACTTTCATTCTCCATTCGTGAGAATTTATCCTGAATATGATTAGATTTACTCATCAGCGAATAGTTAGCAACCAGGAAAAGATCTATAACAAGAATTCGAAGAGATTCAGTGTCCCCCTACCGGGAAAAGATGAGTTGAAAAGGAAAATGTGTTTTAGAAGATAAGCATCACCCTCTGTTTTCGTTCTCGTCGTATATTGCGCCTACGCAGAAAAACTTTTATTTCTTTGTCCGGCTGCCCATTATTTTTTTACGCGTTTGTCTGGCTTAAAATTTTATTTCTGAGCTTCTTTCGTGTCTGTCTCAAAACTCTTGCGATACAATTTTTAAAATTTTTGCCTCCTTGTAGCATCCGTTTCTGAAATTACTCCCACGCCAATTTTTCTCTCAGCTGCGTTGCTCTTCATGTTCGCTCGTTACAGTTTTAACTAGACGCGTGGTTTCCCTTTTCATTTTCGAGTTTGTGAACTCAGCCTTTCTGCGCTGGCTCTCTACTACTCGCATCTGATCGAGATAGAGCCTAATTAAAACAGAGTAACGTCAGTCTTTTACCTGTGCATCCGGTGGCGTAATTATATGGTAAACCCCCATCTCTTTTAGGCAGTGCCGCAAATATTTTCATTCAAGTATTCTACCAGCTGATTGGTAGGTTCTTGGACAGTCTCCATTCTGCATCCCAACCTCATAGACTTTGTCTCGCTTTCCCTCCTAAGGATGGCCCGTTATTAGATCCATCTTCAATTCTTCATATCTTCTACTTCCTCTAATTTCGTCCAGAATTCCTATCCTCTTCCTTCCTCTTCCACGCTTCCCCAGTTTTGTCCCCTCTATCACTCTCTTCAACATGTCCTCTCCTCTCGAAACCTCCTCCATCCATCTCTTCTGCCTTCTACGAACCTCTGCCACAAGCTTCCTCTCCTCTCCGACCATATCTAGTACCTCCTCGTTCGTCTTTCTCGCCATCCAGCTCACCTTCTCCATCCTTCTCCAAACTCATATCTAAAACGCCTCAGGTCTACGCACATCCTCCCTTCGCAATGACCAAGTTTCCGACCCACATAGCGCCACGCTCCATGTTAAAGTTTTCACCAGCCTCTTCTTTACGTCTCTTATCAGACCCCCCTTCATAAATTCCCTTCTCTTCGAAAATGCTTCTTTAGCTAGCGCAATTCTGCATCTGATGTCCCTACCACTAAACCCATTCTCCTCCTAAATAGTACCCATATACGTAAACTGCTCGGCCTGCTCTATCTTCTGCCCTCCCACCCTTATATTCAGCCCCACCTTCTTACTTCTAGAAAATCTCATTACTTTTACTTTCTTTTGATTGATCTTCCTCCCATACTTTTCGCACTGGACCTCTAATGCATTCACCATTGACTGGAACCCCTTGGCAGACTGACTAACCAATGCTTGATCATCTGCAAATCTCACTGATTTTATCAGCTCCCCTCCTACCTTTATTCCTACCTCCTCCTCCCCCCATGCCTCCCTTACCATTTCTCGTGAATACACGTTAAAAATCAACGGCGATAGTGGGCACCCCTAAAATATAACGAATGTTTTTCTGCATTGAGAGACGCGAGGTTAGGGAGATGCCCAGTTGTTTTCTTTATTTCACAACGCCGATATTTACTTATCAAACATTAGAGATTTCAAGCTAATGTGATTATTCGGCTAGAATTCCTTTACCTTACGATAAAGGTTAACATTAAAATCAATATCCCAACCGAAGCGCAAAAAAATAAACGTCAGAGTGACCTTAAAAAGACTCTAAGCTGGCTGTCGTGCTAATTTTTGACATATAACCGAATTGAGCAAAGAACGGAATTTTGATGGTAATGTTGGGATTTCATTGCTAATATCAGTGGAGTATTAGGTGGGACGGTAATTTTTCCCATTGGGGGAAGTAATAACTTTTGATCGAGTCTATTGGTTCAACTATCCCTTTCGATGCATATTTGCGTTGTCCATAAGTGCACCAGTGACAGGGTGATCCTTATTATGCTTGAGATCTTCTTGTGTGCTGATGGTGTCGAAGGGAGATTTTTATGCATTTTCTTGTTCTGCATTATTAGCGATTGTTTTGCCGTTTTTTTTCCTGTTGGTGACTCGGAGGAGTGAACTCTGCTCTGTAGAGTATTTTCCAAGAAGTTCCACAGTGTTGGACTATATTGCCTTGTGGTTTTCGTCTCCAAATTGGCATAGTTCTTACCTTAGATTTCTCTTTCAGAGCATTTTAAGGTGAGTTAAATATGCAGCATGGAATGTCGGGCATCTTAGTGTAAACAATATGCAAATATAAAAATATAACATGCTTTATGAGGGAAATGGCTATGTTTCAATAGTTTACTTTTCAACCATAGACTGATTTCAGTCCTTCTTACTTGAATTACATAACTATCAACATTTCAATCATAATCAATTTAAGTCCCTCATTCTTCTTTGCCCATAGCTAATGCTATTAAACTCTTGTTATAATTCTTCTTAATACGTTCCTATTTATTTGACCGATTTTATTATCTCTTGTGGTTCTTCTTGCGATATTTATATTTTACCTTAAGTTATTATCCTATCAAATTGCTTGTATCATAAGGAAAGTATAATTCACCAAATTTTTGTATTTTGCGATACATTCTAAATTGACCATTCTCCTTTGCTCGTTTGTGAATCTGTTCATAGTTCAATCTATTTGTTTAATTGATCATAATTGTCTGTGTACAGTACTAGCTTCATTCTTTTCTGACTATCTTACCCGATGGTTCCAGTTCCTGACGCTCGGGTACGGATTTTTGGTGTCTCGTTAACTTTAATCGTTAGATGACGTAGCGTTTGCGGTAATTTGATTTAAATCGAGAGTTCTCGATTTATTGTGTACAACAAAGAGTCATTTAGTTGACATAAACCTAAACGATGTAATATGGTATTTAAGCCAGTATTAAACTAAGGAAATGTTTACCCAGGAATTATAGAATCGGGCCATGGATTTCCACGCTACTTACCAAAATTTTCAAATACTACTGTCTTATCTACATTCTTTTCTTTGTGCACAGTAGCGGTTAATTCAATGCGTTCTCGCCTTGAGATATTCTGCAATTATTGTCTTTTGTCCCTTCACTAACCTATGTAGATGATTGATTCCAGTGGCTCCAACTTTTTCCTCGTAGCGCAATATCTACCAGTTTTTTCTAGTAAAACCTATCAGAACATTCATCTTCTTCATGTTGACTTTCATATTCCGTTTCAGAATTTTTTTTGCATTAAAAGTTTTGCTTCAAAATGTGGATGTACTAATCTGATCCTTTTTCGAACATCTGTTCTGCGATGTATTTGGTTTTCTGTCGCAAGACCAGCGCTCACTCAACGGTTTCAACTCAGCATCCAAAGTATCGATCTGATGCTCCTTTTTATACACGTACATCCGCATCAATCCGAATAGGGTCGTGGACCTTGGGGGAAACAGGTTTTCTGCAAAAAGTTGGGCGAGACGATATCTGATGTGTGCGAGGAAGAGAAGGGACTCGTTTCTCCGCGATGAATCAGAAAGGAGGTTCCGTTTCTTCCGTTTCGAATTATATTTTCAACAACACCGTTACAAGTTGGCAGTATATAATTGTTGACATACATATTGCACCACATGCAGAATTAAATCTCTCACTCTAGGGGTTAGATATTAGCAAATATTTATGATTGGATAAAATTTATCATGGATGCTCTTTAAGTAAGTTAGTAAAAATCTTAGAAATATTTCGTATTTTCTATATAACATTTGTAGTGCGCGAAAAGATCGCTAATAGCTTTGCTGGAAGACAGTTTCAATGAATGACGGATTCAATGAGTTGAGGGAACTTTTTATATTAGTCCTTCGTTATATATCTCTTTAGAATGATGATTGAAATAGTGTTTTTCCAGTTCATTTGCAAGGTCCCACTATACTCTTTCTCTTTGAATATTTAGAACATTCAACTGAAATTAGTATCTCTTTCTATTTGTATGCTTTACGAATTCCTATTTTACGGGGATCGTGTTGGTGAGCTTGCTAGATCTAGTTGCTAGCGAGTCTTCATATCCCGGGGACCCAGCTTCGAATCTCGGCTGTGGAGGAGATTTTAAATTGGAATCCCGACCACTTTTGTCCTAGAGCACTTCAATGATAGTACTCTTCCCGTCGGAGAGAAGGAAGACATGGATCTCTTAGGGGCTTTGGTTAAGTTGGCTGGAGCGGTAGTCGTGGGTCACCACTGTGTGTACGTTTTTAATAATTATTTAAGTACGTCGAAAAACATTCTTGGACCACATTTCATTTAAGTGCATCTGTTTATCTGTATAATTCATCATACAGGCAGTAATGGAAATAGCACAAGAATAATATTTTGAAATCTTTCCCTTGATTAAATCATGTTATGACTAGGGTTTTCGTCGCAGTATTTGACGAAATTATATTGAAATATGCTTTTTCGGACATAGGACTCTGAGTGGCACTTTGACATTTGTTAGTAACCATTATAATGAAGATAAATGTTTATTTCACGTTTAGGAGAAAACTCTATGCAAACTTAATGGAATTATTACAAAATAAATGTCATGTGTAGTAAGAATATGAGTTAAAATAGCAATGAATTGCCTAAAAACCAAATCGAAATGATGCAAATTTTCAATTTTATCTACAGATATCACTTATGAGAACACTTTTGTAAAGTTTCACGCAAATCTGCTCATAAGCAAAAATAGCTCCAACCACCCTAAAAGCAGGTCTTCGCTGTATTTCTATTCAATCTTCCTCCCATTCCCCAAAATAATCCATCCCTTACCAGCATATGTAACTGTCCTCAATGGTGCTAATGAAATTAGATGTCGGTCGCCTCCCTCAACCTACCTACCAAACTAAATACTTGGCTGCCTTTCTATGTACATTCTCTAGTGATATGCCCTTCTTCACGTCATCCCCTGACTAAGGATGTGTACTCTGATGCGTAACTGATTAAAAATTATCTCACAGAAAAGAAAGGATGACGAAGAGAAGCCGGCCATGGTAATGAAGTTTTCATCGCGTCGAACTGGGAACCTAAAGATCAAGGGTTAAAATACTCCTGCGGGTGTGTTTGGTGTTTGTCAAAGGCTAAAAGTGTTGAGTTTGGCGGCGGTACTTAAAGTCACCAGTCGCAGCACCAAAATGACTAGTCTTCTACAATCTACATGAGTGTGCACAATTCACAGTGAATTATGAAATCATATGCATTGGCTGATCCAACCCACTTCCGCCGGTTTTGCGTCGAGTGTTTTTAATCAAGCCACCTCGGCGTCCTCTCTTACTGTTTTTTATAGAGGTTTATGGCAGTTTTTGCAAGATATTACTTAAAATAAAGTTGAATATTTCACCTAATTATTAAGAAAAAGATCCTATATTTTTAATTATGTCAAAATATTAGCCAATTAATGTCGTATTTTTACGGAAATTAGCCTAAAATTTGAAACAATTTTTTAGGGATATCGGCGTTCTTTTTGCTGTTTAGCGCACTTCAACTCTGCTCCCGAACTGTTTTGAAGTGTCTCAAACGAATGGAAGGCAAATGCACTGTTGTGCTGCGATGTGATTAGCGTACTAGAGCAAATGGAAAGCTTCCATTGTTAATATTATGACTTATGAAATATATAGCTTAAACTATCTTTAGGTACTAAATTATCTCGCGAGATATCGCGCATATTATCGGAGCTTTTCTTCCAAGATGTTGAACTTAGCGCAGATCGGTATATCATATCAACGCACTTCAATGAACTCGAACCACGGCCGCGGTCTGTTTGTGCGCAAGGCTAAAAATTTTATTTCAAATCTCTTATTATTACAAAAGTAGGCAATGTGCAACAGCTAAATTTTGGATTTAGGGGTTTTATGTACAAATTTAACATTTGCCGTTGTTTCCAAAATTTGTGCAAATACTCCATTCTGCGAGCGGGAGAGAGGGATGTAATAAATGTATATATTCTACGACCAGTGCCTTTTTTCCTCTCCTTTAGAAACAGCAGCATCTCAGGAAGTGGAGGAGAGCACACCGCGCGTGGGAGGAAAGGATCGTTGAGTCGGGCACTTTGGCAGACGGACGGAGGTGTCTGTGTGTGTGTGATTGATGGTCTATCTCGTTCTCCTCAACCCCTTTGCCGCGTCATTTTTCACCGTCCATCGGGGATTATTGCCCCTGGGGAAAAGGAGGAGATTGTTGACGTCCGACGTAATGAGGAGGTGTGGGAAAGGTGGGGGGGAGAGGGATGGCGGGGGAGGGTTAAGAAAGAGGAGGTGGAGGGGAGGGACAACTTAGGAGAGGGGTGCGGAAGAGCAGACGGCGACAGCGAGGAACGGCGCGGCGTATCCGAATTAGCGGTTGATGCTCCCGCTTCCTCACGCTCAATTAAGGAGGTTCCGCCACGACTGCGTAAGTCAAAACAAACACTGAATTCCAAATGTTTTGTTCATTTGTTTTTACATAAATCCTGCTTTCTGTTATGACATGCGTTGGCTATTGAAAATCAGAATTAAGGCACAAAATATGCACATTATTCGACGGTTATATTTTTAACGAATGCTTTATTTTCAAACCATAGGAGCCGTCTGCTACGCCATGTCTATGGAATTACTGCATTTTGACTTAACTGGTTATTTCAGGCGTAACTTGGTGGAACATATTCATTATGAAATGAAAAAAATGTTAACTTTGTGGTTCCACAATGATCATTCTATTAGCTCGACCCGGGTTTCGACGTGCTACAACGTCATCATCAGGTGACCTCCTGCCGTACTACAACGTAATCATCAATTGATGATGACGTTGTGGTACGTCGTAGCCCGGGTCGTGCTAATAAAGAGGTCATTGTGGCACCAAAAAGTTAAAAGTTTTGCATTTTGACTTCAGATGTGGCAGTAATTGACTAATAGCTCACAAAATAAGGTGGTAAGATGCGTATATTTTATTTTTAATGAGTATTTTGGGAGTTTTCCCTTTTTAAAATTTTTCTGCGGAGATGGCATTTATACTCTGCGGAAAAATACAATTTTTTTCCTCGAGTTTCTCCCATTCTCGTATTTGACGCCATCTAATGTTGAATTTAATTTTCGAGGAAATTAGCGTGGAAAAGTAATATTGTTGTTTACATCAGGCAGAAAACCAGTTTGTCTACTAGTAGCCAGAATATGAATTAAATGAAATTTGAGTCACTACACGGTGGAACCACCTGGAAAATCATTTCCTCGCTCTACTGTATGTGATTATGAGGATTCCATGACATGATTTGGCGAATTATTATTCCTTCGGGCTTTCAGACTCTTAGCAAATAATGCCAGATACGCAAATCGTTTTTGGATAATAGATGACACTAAGTGTGGTACTACTGTAAAAATTACTTAGGTGTTATTTTATCCGTTATATGTCTACTTACATAAAAACATGCCCTTTTCAGGGAGCGAACAGCAAAATTCTTTTTTTCTTCAATAATTTGTCTGAAAATTGAATTTGAATTTACTTGTGTTAAATACTAGAGTGGGAGGAATTAGTATTTTTCTTTCTGATTTAAATGCCGTTTTCGCGAAACACCTAATTCTCCAAAGTAACTGAAATTCATTCACACGTCCATCATATGTTTTTGAGTTATTGCTAAAACATATCCGGGAATTGGAGCCAAAATATGTTAACAGAATGGAAATCACGCTGCAGTTTGCTTCTATGGCTGAAAAAAGATTTCTTTAAAAATATATTCGTTGAATTATCTGAATATTTGGTACCTTAATTTTTATGTTATGCGCTGAGACGTGCCATCTGTGAAAGCAGCACCAACTAAAAGGTGGAACTCAATCCACAACGCCGACGGTGTGAGGCGCTGAAATGATTGAAATGGACGGCAGTGATTGAACGATGTTTTCTTGGAAACAAATTGAGAGTCCTTTCTAAAATGTAGACTAATGAAATAAGGGAATATGTTTGTTCTGTTATTACATTCTGCACATGAATCTGCGGAATTCTGTTCGAGTAATTAGACAGTGGAGAGCACTTTTATGAAAAAGAAATTTGACCGTGGGAAAATCTGGCATGCCCCTTCTATTTCGGTTCAACCTCCGTCAGAGACAACTATTCCCTGCAGCAGTCAATATTTTTTAGCAAAATTCCGAGAGTTTCATTAGTGCAAATGTGGAGAGAGCGCATCCAGCAAAAGATGTTACTTTTTCGAGTTCAAAATATCGCATGTTTTTCTATCCTTAACTTTGGGTAAAAATTACTGATCACCAAGAAAACGGTTGTAGGCGTAATTTGGTGGAATTTCTCCTTTACGGAAGAGTTAAAAAAACATCGTTAACTCGATTAGTATTTATTATCACGACCCGCGTTTCAACACTTGGTGTCATATTCAGGTCTCCATCAAGACCTGAAGATGGCACCAAGTGTTGAAATCCGGGTCGTGGTGATAAATACTAGTGGAGTTAACGAAGTTATTTTACTTCCGTCACTGATCACCTTTAACCGTTGGCGGATGCGAGCGTTATGTGCTAATTATGGCTTACATTTACCAGACTCTTGATCTGTTGACATGAGCTAATTATAACATGAGTCATGAGAGCTAATTATGACATGTCAGAGACATGAGCTAATTATGGCTTACATTTACCAGACTCTTGATTTGTTGACATGAACATCAATTACTTAAATAATAAATAATAATAAATTTACTACTCCAAATTTCTTAAAACGTATACACCACGTCTACACCGTGGAGTACGGTGAACGATAAGAACGTATACACCACGATAAGATAAGAAAGTATACACCACTGATGAATTTCCGTTTAAAAGGTGTTAACCAGATATTACTTTGTAATAATCAAAACCGAGTATCGATGGTATATCTCATACACTAATTTCTCATCCTTGCGCTTTGTTGCTAGAAATACTCATTAATCAAGAAAATCTGTTTTTAACGGCAGTATTATTAAAAAATTAATATTAGGGCTGATGTAGACGCTAAACGATAGCCAATTAGGTTAAGGGAGGAATGTGTTCGGCGCACTCAACATCTCCATGGCACCCAGCATCCAAATGACCTGTGTCTCTGTTTCTTGTAAGCCAGCTGGCGCATGAAAAAAAGGGAATATTCAGAGTGGAATGGGGGGCAGGAGGGGAAGGGCAGCGACAAGGGATCAGGAGGGAGCAACAGATGGGACACGGATGGGGGAATAAGAATGGGCAGACATTTCTCTTCGCGCCTCTTCTCTTCTGTTTTTTGTCGACCGAGATGCGTTTACGCCACGGAGCCTGAGCGTTGGTTTAAATCACCCGAGGAGAACGAGGGAAAATACTCCAGTGAAAAGACTGTACAGTCTCGTAAATTATTTCGCTTAAAGGCGTTAATAAACACACTATGTACGATGCGCAATGCCGGATACAGACATTTGGCTTGTTATGTGAGGCGGCGAACGAAATTTGAGGTCATTAGCGCCAGTAAGGATATGTGGGTATGCATGGATTATTTGGGTGGTACGGGAAGGGTGGAGGAAAACCTAATATCGGCAGTAGCTTACTCTGAACGAAGGAAACCAAGTAGTCCATGGCCCACCACGGACATTGTATAGAGTAGGCAACACTTGAAGTGCTCTCCACACATAATAATAGACGCCCATGCCGGTATTAGAACCCAGCCCCTCGGGATGGAAGCCAGCATTCTGATCTCTGCACTAATCTAGAAAAGTCATTTTTGGCTTTATTTCAACTCCCAAGCAATCGAAAGTATTATAATCATCGTAGATTAGTGGTATAAATGGGGTATTTTCAAAGTACAAAATTTAGAAACTGAAAAAATATGTTTAATTTAATGTTTTTACGTCGTGGGGAGTTGCTAATGTTCGTCATTAAATCGTGTTTAAATGAATATACTTACTGAAAATTACATCTATTTTTTATCATCATAAGCAGCCATCGATCGATCGATCAAACACATGAAATTGGTTTTTGCTGCTCTCCACTTCATTATCTTCCTAACAGCTTTGTTTCTTCTTAATTCTTTATTTTAATATTCATCTAATAATTTTCATTTTCTGTATTCTATCCGCAACCCTCAGTATGCTTCTCATTCCTTGATTCTTCTATTTTTGTTTTAAGGAACTTTATGCTTCTCGCTATGTGCAAATAATTTCTCTTCTACTCTGTCTTCATCAAGCGTCGTTTCCCTCGAAACCATCGTAGGACTTCTTCATTGGTGAATCTATCCGTTAATTTTAGTATGATAACTTATCTTCAAAACCCCATTTATATTTTTTCCAGTCCTCTATGTATTGGTGCTACTGTCACCCAACCTTATGTGTCGTAAAATAACATGATCCATGTATAGTTTTCAATGAAGGGCTTCACTAGTCCACTCTTGTTCTGCTAGCTGTTAGTTATTCTTCTTTTGATGGAACCACTTCATCACTTGGGCTGCTCTGATTACTACCTATTTATTTCTAGCTTATTACATCACCAGTATTACAACTTCTCAAAATGAAAAATATTCCGACAATGATCATCAGCAAAATATTAATATAATACAGCAATAATAATATATTTATTACTCCTCAATTACTCACAGTACAGTTTATTTAATTTGCAATTTTTTATGAAGCTTTAGGCAGCCTCACAGGTCGCAGACTTGTGGGGAGGCTGGCTTCAATAATGAAATGATTTGCTACTATAAAACAAAATTTTTATACAGAGCATGTTTAATGTTATAATTAATTGATTAATGTTAAAAAATTAACAGAAAAAAATGTCATTTTGGTTTAATTAATAGGTTGCCATTAATATGTGTGGATTAGACCCGATGTAGTAAATCTTAAACCCAATTAAATTAAGAATATGTCCACTGTTTTAGAAGCATATTGCCAATTAAATTGTTAAGGCAAGTTCTTAATTTAATGGTAACACATATTTTCATGGAAAGGCAGTAAATGGAATAAAGGAAAAATTAAAAACAGGATTACAAGTGCTTGGAGAAAAAACAGCATGGTACGCATTGCTGATGACAGCAATTCTTATAGAGGTGACGAGAATGCTGAACTGTATGGACAAAACTACGAAGAACTATAAGTTGAAGATAAGTGTTAAGAAAACAAAGGTTACGGTTAGTGGAAGCAATCTAGAAGATAGAATCACTGTCACACTTGGACAACAAAAACTTGCGCGAGTGGAATTATTTTGGAGGATCTGGGAAGAAGGATCACCAGCGATGGAAGAAATAAGAAAGTTGCTGTGAGCGGAATAGCCCAAGTGAAGAAGTCATTTTACAAGAAGAGGAGTCTGCTCACAGCATGTAACAAGTTTGGAAGTTAGAAAGCACTATATCAGGACATATATTTGGAGCGTGATCCTATATTTCATTATAGCATGGGAAATAACTGCCTCAGAGCAAAAGAGACTTATAGCAATGGAAATGTGATGTTAGCGAAGAACGAGAAAGATGAAATAGACGGAGAGAATCAGTAAGATATTCTACAAAGAGCTGGAGAGAAAGTGCGCATAATAAATATTCATCGAAGAAGAAGAGGCAGACTTATTGGACACAGTTTGTGACACCACGACCTAATTAAAACAATATTGGAAAGAAAAATTAATTGGAAGAATTACTGAGGAAGACCAAAAATTGAATACATTAGGGAAAATCATGAAGGATGTCAAGTTGAACAATTATGAAGGGATGAAGCAGCTGGCAGGGAAAAGAGTGGAATTGAGAGCTACTGCAAACCAATTTTGATGACCAGTGATGATGCTGTATACTTATATATTTGCCTCTGAATGCAAAAATGGATCAATCATTGAAAATGAAAATGATTCAATCATTGAAAGGAGAAAGAAATTTACGCGTTATATGATACTTAATTATGTATTACATAATTATACCTGGAGTGTGAGTATTTGTAAGCAATTAACGTATAACTATTTCTCATGCTATTCCGTTGTTACATCATCATTTATTTTTCTGAGGTAATTAACGGCCTGTACTGCCCAAATTCATCGTCTTCGAAGCACAATAGGTACATAAAAAGTTAGATTTCTGGGCTTTATTTCGAGGGAAATAAGTTGGAATTATCTTCACCAAGACTCTTGACATAAATTTCATTTCATAGTTATACCTGGGTTTTCTGTGGAAAAAGCGCTCTTAGCTGCTCGTCGATATATTACTCATTTATGTTTATTTGTATTTAGTGAATCAATGAATGTGATATAATATGGCACAGACCATTAATTCATTGATATTAATAGTTAAGTGATCATGTGTGACTGAGGTGACTCAATCAAATTATTCTTTGCCATTGATTTTTTACTCAAGCCTGTGAAAACTCACTTCTTACTACCATGAAACCAAGCTGTCATTCCCGGAGTTAGGATGGTGGGAAAGTCCTTAGAGAAAAAAGTCAAAGATAGATGTAAGTTCTGTCTAGTTGGGCCACATCTCGTTACTGTCGCGAGCATCTGGGACTCTGCGCAAAAATATTCAGTTCGCGGTCTAAAAAGAATACTAGGCAGAGCCGCACGTTTTGTTAGCAACTGTCTCGGACGAGTGGTGTGTGAAACGGCTACTGGAAGCACTCGGTTGAAAGACGCTAAATGCTGCTTACATGCTGAGCCCGAGTTGCATCAAGCTATTCGTAGGCTGATGGTACTTAGTAGTGCTTAAAATTTAATCTTTAAGTAAACGTTTTAGGTAACTTCTGAATGATTTAACGCGTTTTAATGGAACAAATGTAACAACAAATGTATTTAAAAAAATTTAAATTTCATAGCATATATATGACGTATACGTTATTTATTTTTAACTTCGTAAACCCTAAGTACTGTGCCTGAAGTGCCTCATAGATAATACTACAGCGCGCTAGGCTATGGTTGCTAGAATAATTCAGACCACTCGAGTTTTATAATAACAAGAGAATGTTATTTTAAACCCGAGCTTCATCTGGAGGACAGTCTAAAGTGAATGCATAAGAGAGATACGATGTGAAACAGACAGGTTCACATATTCCATCCACCCACGCATATTTTACGACCAAGACGGAAAAAGAAAGAGAATATTTCACAAATACACATGCCAATTTTGCTCCCTTCCTTTTCCCAATCCCTTTTTCCGATTCAATCCTTTTCCGTGTCTGGTATCATGGCATTCCCTGCCCTACGCCTTTGTGGCAGCTCGCACGGCAGTATGTAAATTTTGAAGCAAGTTATGGTGCTTAGGCTCCCCTTATGCATTCTGGCTCACATGGGTTGACGCGTTTTCGTCCTTCAAAAGTCCATAACCTGCGCATATCAATTATCTCCTCTGTCAACAAAAATCAACCTTCGCATTTTTCTGAAGTATATGCAGATATTTCAGACACCATCCCGTCAAAATCTCATGGATTCGCGGAATTTCTCATATCGAAATACAGTATAAAAACTTATTTCCCTCGCGGTTATTTGAAAATACACTCAGGACTAAAGAAGATTGTTTGAAGCCAAACATTTATAATGCCTCTTGCAAAACGTTTCCTGTACTCTATAGTCCAATTCACTGACTACCAATAATAATTAGCAATGGAAGAAATTGTTTTCGATAAATAAGAGAAAATATATACTCTGTGGTAGCAAATCCCTAAAATAAATTACGCGTTGCTTTAACTCATTTCATCAAATAATTTGTACTGTCTGTACACGAATATAATATTTAAATTACAGGTAAAGGAATCGACTCAAAATTCAAATAAACTCAAATCCATGGAACGCTTCCACGATATCTTTGCTGACACGCCTATTATTTATCCTGTCAATTGGATTACCGTTCAGTGGACCTGGGCGGCTTAGTAAATGAAGCGTACTCGACTAATGCTAAGGCAACTGATTGTGTTAGGGATTTGGGCTGGAGGATGTTCTTTTTGTCAAACAGCGCACGATCCCAGAATGGTATATTGTTATCTCATTCAACTTTTCACGTCAAAATCCTCGTCCATATTGTTTTTGCTCACTTTATCGAATCATTGACTTACAATTTATCCAGATTAATGTGACCTAATTTGTTATGAATGGATCCTAGGTCAAATACGTTTGGTATTCCAGCGATTTATCACAATCATTCATCTGCCATCATCACCACTTTTCTAAGGCTATTTTCAAAATATTTTGCAAAAATAATTCCTTAAATTTATATCATTATTTAATGGCTGCTGCATCATTATTTGATATTAATGATATGCAATCATCCCTATTTAATCAATATCTGAGTTCAGAGGCGTATTATGTCATTGATTTTTCCTTATTTTGCCGTTTTTCTAATCACAGACAGTGATAATGAAATATGCTAACCTACTCTGGTGCTCACTCGGAATTACGAAGCACAAAAATTATAAAATAACAATTGAGGTTTTATAAATAGTCACTTCTATTAAAATAAAAGGAGTGATCTACATTTGAGTTTGCTTTAAGTAAGTACTATTTACTGCTGAATTTCTTCAAATTAAAGTATGAAATTTGGTCCTACGATGGAAGGTATATTGTGAAGTAGCTATAACGGTAGTTGTACTCCAAAACTGAAAATAAAATATATGTGAAAGTAGTTCGAGTTTAATAAGACACTGGTATTAACTTTAATTTATTGTTGGTATTATCATTGAACATTGACTAATATGCGTCACATAAATTCATTGCAAATTTCATATAAATTCATCCAAATATTTATCCACCAATGCTATAGCATTGGTGGATAAATATTTGGATACCTTATTTACCGGGATACCGGGGATTTACCTCTCATCTTACTGTCCAATACTTATATAATAATTCCGAGACACGGGACTGGGCTTATATTGATAAATAAATGAATTAAGTTATTATTTATAATTGAGGACAACCATTTTGTGTTCAATGTTCGGTTATATATTGACTCGAAATTATGTTTGGATTGAATTCATTCTCTGGTTTCACGTTGGCTTTCTTTACCAAGTAATTCAACAGAATTAAGGGATATGAGGTCAAAATATATTTCAAGCTGAATGGTTTTGAATTTTAAAACATCGCAATCATTTTTCATCATAATAATGCCATCCCCATCCTTGACCTTTCATGCTCCCAAAGTCTATCCTCAGTTACGCTGTTTTAAGTCACCACTTTTCACTTACCTCTTCCGGTTTTGAGTTCTTACCTCTGTCACCCTCTTCAGCAGCCTGCTTCCTGAAATTATACCTTCCAACCACTTCTTCCATCTATTTCGACTTTACCCAACAACTCTTTCCTCCTCTACAATATTTTACACCTTTTCCTTTGTGCCTTTCTACCCATTTTACACTCTAAATTCCTCTCGAATCCTCCATCTCTAAAGCCCCCATTCTTTCCACATCCTCTGTTCTTCCCGTAAATGCTGTCACCTCCAGTGTCACCGAAAGCACATTGTTCCAACAGGCGTCAGCACTACTAGTTGCCCTTATTAGCCTGCGTAGTCTTTGATAATGTATCGCGAATCCGCGTGAATGTGCCGTAGGAACTGATTTATCCGGTAAAAGTTATGTTGATCCTGTAAATTTTAACCTTTCATTATTTTAAAATATTTCCTCTGTTTTTGTGATTGAACGGAGTATGCCAGGACACCGTTGCATCGCCCCCGGCTGCTCATCGGGTTATGATAGAAACATGGAGAATATGCATTAATTTTGGTTCCCAGTGATTTGGCATCGCTGAAAAAATGGGTAAAATCAATCCCTTGCAAGTATTTTACAGTACTACCTGGTCAGAGGGTGTGCGAGAAGCATTTTTGTCGTCGGAAATAATTTGGAACAAGCCACTGTACGACCGGAATGGCAAAGTCATATCAGAGTTTTGTGTATGAAAATGGTGAAACCTTGATATTATCTCAAAATAATATGTCAAATTGATTATTTTTTCAACGCTTTTTATTTTTCATATTGTTTTGTAACATGTTTATCCCCCATGTGATCGTAAATAATCTTTCAGCAAACATATAAACGCCCGAAACTTCTTGAATTCGCAGTTCCCTCTCAATTTCTCAACTGACCGAAGTACTTGCCATTAACCCCAACATATAAAAGAAAACCACAACTATAGCGAGGTACTTCTCCTGTTTCCGTGAAGAGGAAGATTGTGGAACTACCTGACTACAATAAAATTCCCGCAGGTATATTTTGTAGTGCTCTCAGCTCAAAATCGCACTTAACCATTTGTACTTAGCATTGCTTAATGAAATCCTCGTTTCTTTTTATATGTTTGAATGTGATTCTGTTCGTGCCGAAATCCTGGTTTCAGTGAATAGGGTATAACTTGCGTTCATTGGTTAACCGAGTATTTAGCATAGGAAAGTTCACCATTTCCGATTGGTCATTTTTATAATTTCATTCAAAATTTAAAATAATGACACTTTCGGTTGCGTATTTTAAAGCATTTCATTGAAACCAAAATTATTACGTTTATCAGACGATACTGCTCTTCCTGACATATAATGCAGTTTGATTGAAGTCACGGAAATTGTCCGTCGTTGATATGCTTTAATTTACTTTCTTCATGCAGATTTAGTAATAGAAAATGGCTCTTGCTTTCATTTTCGCTGAGAACATCGTTTCCTCTCTGAGAATCTTGTGCGTATTGCATCAGTTATGAGTTAAGCACAAGGGTGAGCAGTTGTGCTGCCATCTAGAAATAGAAATTGTCGTAAAGCGACAATAACGTTGACAGTAGCTAGCGTTGCGGAGATAGGAGTGTGTCAGAGGGTATTTACTAATCTTGTCTTCACACTCTTACATGTAAGGCCTTTCATCAATTTTCTTCTCTTAGTTTAGACTTTTTTGGCCTTTTTATACTTTTGCCATTAAACCCCGCTTCCCTCAAGAATGTCGTTTGGTACGTATATTGCTCCATTTGTTGTAAATTATGTCCTCTCAATTTAATGTTCAGCCTCGATATCTTATCACTCAAGATATCGTTTCTTTCGTATGCGTGACAAAGCTTCGATACTTTCCCTCACACTGATTTAGTTACATGTTGAACGATTACTGTACCTTAGCCGAATAGAGATTGATAAACTGCAAATCTAACGGATTTTATCTGGTGATAAAAATCTATTAATTAAAACTAACCACGGAGCCTTTTTATTTTCCAAATATTCACCATCAGCTTTTTTTCCACTCTGGGAAATTTCCCTCTCGGAGATTTCCGTTTTTTTTAACAGCTTTTCAAGAGGAGGAAACGAATGCTGATGAAATTCGTTAGCCAGGTGTCCTTGGTTTCCTTTATGCGTCCCCGCGGGTGGGTATTCGTGTGTGCTCACAGATGCAATGTGGTCACGGGCGAAGGAGGAAATGCGATGCGTCGCCTGAGGAAAAAAAATAACTTTTTTTTAAAGGGGGGCGGGGGGGGGGGGGAAGAATAGATCTGCTGGTTGGGAAGTGACAAGTCGACCTACATAAATTCTCGCTCCAGCTCCCTTTTTGCGATGTTCCATCAAACTTTCCCTGGGAACCTTATTTAAATTTACCTCGTTACAAACATCCTCCTCACATCCTCCTCCGTTTATTTAGTTTTTCCCATCCTACGTAACATTTCCCCTTTTCACCGGATGAGGCAAAGGAAAGGTTTTTACGAGCGCATCGGAATCTTTTTTTTTCGGAGGGCAACTTTTGGAATGCGTATAGGTATCCTAGGAAAAATATTCTTGAAAAAATATTGTTAGGTTGGTGGCATATTACTTTGTTGTTTATTAATCCCCTTTTTCATTCGGTAACTGTCAATTAGTTTTCTGAGTCATAAACAGGAAGTTTGTAGAAAATAAAAACTCAGCGTGGCATTACTAATGGAAGAATATTTGAATCTTCCTCTTCTTCTTAGCCTTTATCCTTAGTGTCAAGGGTCGCCTTTGGTCGCCCATCTGCTTCTATCTAGGGCATCCGTTCGGGTCACACCACACTCCTCCACGTCACTCCTCACACAATCCCTCCATCTTTTCCTCGGCTTTCCTCTGCCTCTTTTTCCTGGGAACTTTTATTTTCCTACACTTACAATATATTCCTCTGAACGCAATTTCTACATAATTGTTCTTGTCACGGTGACACTTTTGAACTTCCCATTGTATACTCGCCCACATGTTATACATTGTCGTTGCACCACACATCTATTTCAGCGTTTTCATTTAATGTACATTCATTTGATGTGTGTGACGCTTTTTAGTGGACCTCCGCTCCGTTCTGTATAGCATAACTGGATTTATTATGGTCTTATATCCTTTACTCGTGAGTTTTGAAGCCGTTCCCTTTCAATAAAAATCAACTCTTTTATCTACGTATAAAAATATATGAGATTAGTTGAAATTCAACGGGAATAAAAAATTAAAATTGGTGCATAAGATTATAATAATGCTTTCAATTACTTCCCGTTAACCATGATGAGAAAACCAACTTTGTGACTTCCACAACTTTCCTTAAAGTTGTGGAAATCACAAAGTTGGCTTTTCTTATCATGGATATCCATAATTTCCACGAAGTCAGGCCTTATACCGTCAGTTGTACCACCCGTTAATTTCCATTACTATCAGTCTTTAGTATGTGCAGTCATTTATTTATTCATTAATTAGTTCAGAGTGAGTATAAATACGTATACGGAATCTCAGCTTCAACAATTAGCATAGTCGTTTTAGGGACGATGACTCAAAAACGCAAACGTATGTTAAATATCGATACATTTTATTTAATTTTTCACAATGTCGATTGGAAAACAACATTCTGTTACCTAAATTAAAACTTCTAATCAATTTTATGTCTATTGGTACCTTCCACGATTGCGTACGATTTTTATTCCTAATTTAATTTTGCAATTGAAGAAAGGTCTGTGCGAAACCAAACATCAACTTAACTTGTTTTTCTTTTGGGAGTCACTGAAAATCATGCAAATACATAAATAAATTAACATATTTACCATATTTTACGTAAAACAAACGTTTGGCATTTTTTCTCAAATCAGCTCAGCAAGACGATTATTTTAAGTATAAAAAGATGGGTGTCCGACACCTGGAAATCGCCAAACATTTCGACCATCCAAACTAACACACACATAAACGCACTTTCTCCTTTATGTACAGAGATTAGGGAACCACCTATGAAAAAGGATTAGGCAGAATGGGGTATCATTCTGAACTCCATGGGATAGAAATCATACATGATTATTCCCTATAGACTCAGTCTTTTCCTCTAATAAAGAAAACGTTTACCTCATTGCTTGAAGAAATACTTGAAAAAGCAATGCCTCCACAGTGATTAGAATTTCTTGGTGTTTTTATGGTCGAAGGCTCTTGATTGACATATATTGGATGTTTCTTCTTGAGATATTTCAGTGAGAATGAAGTGAGTTGGGCTTCAATCGTTCTTTGCTGATAAAGTACAATTAATTAATTCACTCGCATTAAAAGTCCCTAATCTATAGTTTCTCTTCGTTGAGCGATACAATTCAATGAAAGTGTAGGGCTTGACTGAGAATTGTCTAATAATTAAATATTATAATCGCTTACAGGCCCTAACCGGAAAAAATACCGGATCATAGCTCACAACCAGGACAAATTGTGAAAATTCTATTACGAATGTAGTGGGTTGCATACTCCTACGAGATGGGTCTCATAGTATAGTGGGTAGACTATACCACAGGATGTTGATTGCCGTGTTGTGGGCTGCCTACTATAGACGGATACAATTCATTCGCTGTATAAAACCCAGACATTATGGCTTTAGCAGAAGATGAACTGTTCCAAAATGAGACATGCCAAACTATCACAATGTAAACCGTGTGAAACGACCCTAGAAAAGCGCGGAGGAAAGGAAGATGCTGGGAGCATCTGCTACCGACGGGCAACAAGCGCTTGTGGATTATATTCTAAGAAATGAATCTTCTTCACTTGTGTGAAATATGGTATAAACGTTTTCATCAAAGTACTTAATGGTCTGCAAAAACAGTAGATGAGAATTTATTTCGTCTTATAATAGCTTACATTTGATTTATGGATTATAAAATGGATTTTTCCTCATCATCGTGTAATTTAATATAAATTTCCTTGGCATGATCACTTCGTGATAAGCTCAATCAATGCTTTGGGCTTACGTAGGTCATATGCAATTCTTTAAAGAGACATTTTGGTTATCCTCGAGGAACGTAATTAAAAGGTGTTCTTACTATGGACTTCATGATGGACTAAAATTAATGCGCCAGACTTTTATAAATCTTTTATTATAGCGTATCATGAATCTTAAAATTCCTTGAATGGATGGAATAGATTCCTTAAAAGAGCACTAAATGACAGGCTGAATCAATATGTCGGGCTTCCATAGGTTTTAGGCAATAGCGTAGAATCGATTTTCTTAAACTTTCCGTATTTTAATCTAAATTTTATCTATACGAGCACTTCATTATAGGATAAATCAATGCGCAGAGCTCACATATATCTTATAGGATAATATAAAATGCATTTCCCTTATCGCTGTGGAATGTAATCTAAATTCTCAATAGTTGGTTGGTCTCAAGCCTCCGCCGGCCACAAGAAGGGACCTATTCAAAATTCCGGCTCAGCGATCCATTCTACTGGCCACACGGGCGGGCGGGCTCAAACGCCAGCGCCGGTCACAGTTTTACGCCGCCGGGCGCGTCGCGACGCCTCGCCGACCACACCGCCACCAACCCATCCTTTCTTTGTCTTTTTTTTATCCTTCATCCAACCGACGGCGTCGCCCGGAACTTATGCTGTGCTAAGCGATATTTCGATGCATCGACAACGATGTGCGATGTTGCTGAAATATCTCGTCCGATACCTGGTTGCGTTTTCTTCAATGAATGGAATGGATGCCGTCTTGGTGTACGAGGGTGATGCAATTTTTGTCAGTCACGAAACATGATTCACCCTACATAACGAGCATTTTTGTAGATATTCTCCATCAAATGCCGATTTTTTATAATTGCTGATTCATATATATATCCTGGTAAATTATCATTGCATTGCAAAAATTCCATTACCAGTGACTCAGCATATTGGCGTATTAATATTTGGCCCATTTCACTTTTAAATTACTTCATTATTCACCTTTGCAAGTGTGCAATGTGGTTCCACCTAATTTATTTTTTATGTTTAGGAACTTAAAAAACAAGAGTTGTAAGATATCCTGCATAGATATTTGAATTAGTCGTGACAAATAATTTCAATAAAAATCAGTACAATATGCTTTGTGACCGCAGTGTAATGTGATATATACGATTTCTATGCATTTAGAATTCGAAGTTTTCACCTTTTAATGGGACTCTCTAATATAGTTACCAGGACTAACTCGATGAATGCCGTTTTGGGTCTCTATTCAAATCATTTAATTTGGGATTCCAAGCGATATGCGTCCTCATGTCGTGCTATACAGCCCCATGTTTTATGTAACGCCTCTTTTTGTTTACAACGTTCATGTCGCGCTACCATACTGGAATTTGCTTGTCGAACGGCTCTAATTACGGTGGGTGGTCCTCTACACTAAAGAGTGTGTGACCAGTTTAAGGAGTGATAGCGTTATAGGCATATATCTGTATATGATTGGAATGGGAAGACCTAAGCCTAATGCGACCTAAACATTGAAATTGCAAGAGACAAACCTCTAGTGCTCCATTATGGATTAAGTATAATCCGAAAATTATACTTTAGCGCTTAAATACGAAAAAAAATATTTTATAACTTTTTAGTATTTAGCAAAACGCCAGGATGCTGTGTGCTGATGACAAACGATGAGGAAAACTATCGCTGTTCATGGTTCTTAAAATTGAAATTAATAGAAGCACATTCATTTTTGGAATATTCGCTGAAACTAGTTTAAACGATATTTATTGCATTTTAGCTTATGTTTTAAATTATTTTGTAAGAATGGAAGACCACTTTAGTGGGAAAATATTCGACAACTAGAGATAACGGATTTTTTGTCTTCACGAGACTCTTATAGATAGCGTCTATTTCAACCTTGAAATCACCTCGAGGCCGGAGGGGCAATGTTGCCAATAAAAACCGGAAAATGAATGTAATGATATGCAGTATACTAACTGCACATCTACGAATCTCCCTATGTGCAATTATGAAGTAACTTACTTAAATTTAGCGTGGTGTTGAAAATGTTTGCCTACGTTACCTCGAGGTGAACACAATCAGCGTGAGATTTGCAAAAGCGTTCTATGCAAGCCCCATACTTTTAACTGAATCTGGAACGATCTATAGTGTGTGCTTGTTTTTATACTTTTGATGTCATGCGCAATATGCGCACTCATCTTTTGCTATACAATCAATTCATCTCGTTCCTCACGATACAAAATTTGTATATCGATGCGATTCTGAAATTCAAGCATCGCACATTCCTTTACTTTGACCCTCGTTCTCCCACCCGTATCCATTTGCTCCTTCTCCTCCTTCCGCTCTCCACGATAATTTCCCAACCGCAGACCCACACACGCACAAAATGGCGTGCCTCTTTTCATGTGAGAAGGCGTCCTCATGCATTGCTTCTTCTCTTTCCTTTCCTTCCTCGCCAACGTAACGAACGAGCGGGAAAGAGAGAAATAAAAAAGCAAGACGCTAAAGGGAATAAGTAGCCGAGAGGCTTTCCAAGGGGAAGGGTGGAAAGATTGGGAGATGGGGGCATGGGAGGTTGGACAGGCAGTGAAGATGGATTCGCCTTTCTGGGTGCTTCCCACAATCTCCCCCTTACTACATTACAAGGCCGGTTCATATTTAACGTAAGGGTATGAAAAAAAACCAAAAGACTCACACACAGCACAGTGATGTCTTGCAAAATTTATTTAAAGTAAGACATAATACATTTTGGATCCTTATGAGGTAGGCTTAAAAACCGGATCAGAATACGTGCACCGACGATTGGTAAGGTACGTATTAGACTGTTATGATAATCTCGTTAATGTTACTGATCTTTTGCAACAACTGGGATGGGGATCGCTTTCAGACCGTGATTAAATTTTAGACTTTCTCTCTTATGTAAGTTCCAAACCAATTAATTTTCTGACGATGTTAATAAAATTTTACGAAACCTTACATACTACCTACTGTAGATCAGATCATGAGAATATAATAAGGAAAATAGACTGCTGAGCGGACAGGTTTAAATTTCAATTTTCCTGCGAACTTTAAGAGACCATAACAGCTGCCAATAAGACTTTTAACTAGGTTTGTAGACAGGTAGTGCAGCTAGTTAGCTGATTTACTCCCCAATGCTTCAATCATAATTTGATATCTAGTATTAACAGCACGCCGTGCATGTTTTCAGTATAACTATTGTACCTCTGTCCATTTATGGAGTTGATTAATACATTTATACAAATACTTTCTCTAACATTGGCGGCATGCTTATAGTTCAATGCATGTTAGTGAAATGTTACTTGCGGACAAGTAATTGCATGTTTTTTAAAATGCATCATTAGTGGTAGCTTCACTAACTATATTGTGGCACAGTATAGTACATGTTGTAATAACTCACCTCCTATCACGCACCCTTGAGGTGACTTGCAGGGTATTATGTAATTGCAGATGTAGGCATCTTGCTAAAATATTGTTCCTGAAATTCGTGTGACATTGTTCCGTGGACCATCTCGGGGATATCCAAATACCAAGCGCACAATTTCCCTGGGACATATTTAGGAGACATCCCACATTTAAAAAAATGTACGTCGGTGATAATCATTTATTCCAAATGGGATAAATTAACTGAGGATTAGAATTATTTTCTAATTATTTCCAAAAAATTGCACTGCTCGCGATCTACGTGGGTGTACCTCTTCAATACGAGTTGGAACGAACCCGATTGTTCACTCTTAAATAACGCGTATCGCAAGTCAGTCATGCGTGATTCCCTCTTCTTCTTTCCAGCCGACGAAACGAATGCACGCGGGGAAAATAAGAAGTAAAGGAAAAGGACCATGTGGTCGAGAGACTTTCCTGGAGGGGGACATATTGGGTTAAGGGTGCAGGGATTGGGTACAGGGATTCATCTTTTTTGGGTCCTTCACGTTGCGTCGTCGCTCCCAGCAGCGGCGAAATCTACTTCTACTGGTTCTGCTAGCCACCATACAGGATTGAGGCTTGAGATGTTAGGATACGACGTGTGAAAAGAGGAGGGAATAGGGAAAAGAAATGGAAAGAAGGAAAACACTAAGGAGAATTTTATGCTCACGGAGTGTCTCAGTGTCTAGTTCTGTGTTGTGGCTTTAATCACTAATAGCGCGTGGAAAGAAGGAGTTTTAATGCCGTTCATTTTTCCCGTGTACCGATCTTATTCTGTCGCTTCTATCAGCGCCAGATATGAAGTGTGGAGTTAAAATAATATCTCCCGTGTCTTATTGAAACTTGCATGATCGCAGTGTTCAAGTAATCTGTAGCCCAGCGTGTAGCTTAATAATATTTAACAGCTACCAACCTAGTCCTTCCATCAGCTTTGCTATACTATCTGTTCACTCTCAGTAGTAGTTTAAAAAAGCCTTTCCCATATATTTTGTTTATTCTTCGCAATAACTCTTTTTGTTTGGGATCCCAAATGCTCGCGGTCCCCCTCATTCCTCATTATTGGTGCCATATTTTATTTGTAAAATTATATTACCTTTAGCGTTACCTGGAATATTAGATCTTATGCTGATGATGAGACCTACGGAGAAAAAGCATTAAAAACGAACTTGAGAGTCTCTCTCATCGAATATTAGCAAAGGTCTGGCCGTGTCTTGAGTGAGGCTCGAACTTAATCTAAGTAAATACACTGACTAACTAAAGATACTACGCCATCAATGCCATTAATGGCGTGGGAGGATTAAATTTATCATGTGGAACCATAAACCTGGGAATCATTACAGACTGGTTCACAATGAACGTAGGAACCTATTTTGTTTGGTTACTTAAGGAGAATATTGTACGTATAATTTATGCTCTGACTCTGGAACATCGATATCGACGACTCGATTGAAAAATAGAGAGTATGTTGGAGGGAACATAAAAATAGTTTTTCTCGACCTCAACTGTATGAACTTTATGCTTGGTTTCGCGAGATGTTGGTTAATGGATATTTAATGGATAAAAAATGGATATTTAAATTTCCGCATTTTGGCTCTCGTTGAATACAAATTTTCAAACACATTTTTGAGGTTAATAACATTACTTTTACCTAAAATTTATTGTAAGAAATAACTCGGATCTAACTAATTTACCTTCTATAGCCTCGCGCAACGAAGAATTTATACACATTTGGAGTACGTAGGTAACTTCAATGAACTCGATCCTTTAGCACTTAAACATTTTTACTCCCACAACCTATGATTTCACGTGACCAGTGCTTCTCCACCCCTTCCGGTAAATATTTCCTGAGCATGACCACACTCATTAATTTCGAGATAGTAGTCAGAATATGAAAAATATGAAAAGAAAAACATGTAGTGTTTTTTGAACCTCGTTAAAATGCAGTGAGGACGGTAAGGGAAGTTGAGGTTTCTGTTGAAGGGTTTCATTGTGTCCTGAGTGAGTGGAGAGGGTATACATTCGGAAGTACGTTACGTATGTTTGATCAATGGGTGAACGCGACTCTTTGTGGTGTGGCCAACTTAAAAAATGAGCCGTAAACGGCAGGAGTCGACTCCTCAAGTGTTCTTCAGAAAGACAGAGCTTGAAGTTGGCGAGCTTGCGGAAAATTGCTAACAAAAAGGATCCCCTTATCCTCTCTTGCCTGAGCATATATTTAAGGAGACGGCGAATAACCTATTTTACTTATGTAGAGCTTTTTTCTAATAATACATACATATTTATGTTCACATAATTCCGATCAAAACAAAAGCAAAAGTCACATAGCTCGAAAGCAGAGACCGTGACGAGATACGGATCATAGTGTTAAGGGTAACTTTGTTAACCAAAATTAACTCAATATGAATCAGATTAATTTACAAATGTATGTGATTATTCATGCACAAATTTTCAACGCCACGAACAAATGAAGTTTATGCTACAGCAATTTAGATGTATAGTATTTATAGATAAAATCACTGCAATAAACCTTATTGATCAAAAGAAGTACTATTTCTTTCGAATTGCTAATCATATGTCATGGCTGCATTATTAAATATCTCATTTTCCCATTAAATCACAAAACTATGCTGCACTCTGAGTGTATTGTATGAAAAAAACACTTGTGCATTCTGTTACTCTCAATTCTTTGCGAATTCACTCAAAGGTTCAGCGTTCATACCTATTGATATTCATTACGGTCGCAGGGTACGTTTAAAAAAAATAAAATGAGTTTTTTTATGAAATTGCAACGTTTTGGATTCTATTCGTTTGGTGTTTTAAAATCTTTTTATTTTGAAGTTTCAAGAGTACTTGGTCGCAATGGACTTGTGGACGAAAAAAATGAATTTTCACTAGAGCCCTGAAGTAGAAGTGAAATATTGGTTTCGCGAAAGAGGGAAAATATTTGTTCAGCTAGACGACATTTCTCATTTTAAAATGCTGAAACGAATGAAAAGGCTTTCTTTTTTTTCAAAAATATGCCGTTTTTACGAGTGTGCTCTCGACACGAGAGACGCAAAAGCTGTCTCTGGGACGCAAGTGGAGCATTATTTACCTGGGATTTACGGTCCTTTACACTCGGCTGTCGCCGGGGACGTCGACGGCATTTGTAATTTTGAGCCGTGCGGCCACTGTGCGTGTAATGAAACGATGAAAAAAATATAGCTTTGAGTTTTCTTGATTCGGGTTCATGTGATGTGCGGAGACAAGAGGCTCGAGAAATATATATATATTCACGAGGTACATTTTATGAAGCATTTCGGTGTTACATTTAGTTTAGAGGTGCTTCCATCTTGTAAAATTAAACATTGCAAGCGCAATGATTTCAGTGATGAGAGGCGTGATATCCGAGAGGTATGAAAATCCGGAGAGATTAACGTAACTTTTGATAACTTTGTTGAGTTAAAATATATATTAATAGTAATAGTCATAAAATATAAGTATATCGCAGTCCCATAGTAATGAAATGTTTTTTTTCTGTCCGTTTTCACTATGATTTACGAAGTTCTTGAACCGAAAATCATTTATTCTCGAGAGTTTGTGTTATTGATCACGGCTTATTTTATAACTCTACAGGTTTATCGAGATCATGGCCCACAGTAAAATGAAAAACGTTTCGTGTGTATTTACTCAAACCATTTAGGGCTTGTGTGTATCACTTCTAAACATTTTAAGATTCGATAGTTAGTTAGATAGAAGACGGAGCCATTTGGCGAAATCAATGCAGTGATACAAAATTTCAACCAAATTTTATTATGTAGGGAGAAATTACTAGATAAATCAACATGCGTCTGTCTTTACCTGCGCTAGAAGGAAGGAATTCTTCCCACGCACTGTGTTGGAGGAAAATTGAGACAGCCGCAGTTGAAGGACCTTCTTATGTCTTATGCTCTTTGTTTGAATCGCTTTTCGCTAGTCTGACGTAAAATTGCCATTCTTACTTATGACTCTAGTCATGATTACCACTAAGGACTTATGTCGTGGCAGCCAACAAACTCATCATACGCTAAGTGTTCTTTAGTCACTTCGTATCTCTCCGAGTGCATGTAATATACACAATCAGAGCGTATCAATTGTGTAATAAGCCATTTATCTGTTCCGATGAAAATGTTTGCTTTGGATATTATATAATAACTCTTAAAATAATAATGAGAATGTAATCAGCATTATGCTATCCTTTGCACCCTAAATTATACAAGCTTTCTTAAATTTAAAACAGAGAGTTCTGAGTTAATCCCAAAGCCGCACGCTTGGTTGGTTTAATATGCCCTCTGCCCTCCATTCTCTTTTCACCTTTCACCAACGAATTTTAAGAGAAGTGAGTTTCACCTTGACTTTTTTAAGTTCTTGGCCAGTGTCGTAGCTAGGGTCAAGAGCGCCCCTGGAAAGATTTGAATATTGCGCCCCCCAAGACTTATTTTCTAGGAAGAGAAACAACACAATAACTTTGGATAGGTAATTTAAGGTATGTGTACATTCAAGCATAAAATTAGTTCTTACTTACTATAATGTAGGAAGAAAAACAATTCAATACGAGTTTGTTCATTTAGGCATTATAAAATCTCTTAAAAGTTTATTTTTCTGGCCCGGCCGCTTTGGTCGGCGTGTGCCGGATGGTGGAAGAACGGCCAATGATTTTGTGTGACAAGTTAGGGGCGCCTATCGTAATCAAGTGCAATTTTTTTAAAATGTAAGCATCATGTTTAAATTTATTTGCCTGTGCCCCAGCGCACTTCGGCGGACCGCAGGATGTGGGTCTGCAAAGTGCGCCCCTGGCAGCCGCCCGCCCGGCCAGCCCCTAGCTACGACGCTGTTTTTGGCACATACTTAGTGTTGATAAAATTGATCGAAAGGCGTGGCAGAGCCTTTCCAATTGATGATGGAATATGAGAACTGACTTTTCATCATTTAAGTTCAAAACTGACTTGCATCCAAGAAATATTGATTTGTTGCTGCTGATTTTGTTCTTTTGTCGAATTTTAAAAATCGTGACACTTGTTTCGATCCTTGGACATTCAGTGTACGCCTGATAATGAAAATGACAACATGATGATCATTTTTATGATTTCATAATGATGCTCCACATAATTCGGTAATTTTACGCATAATACGCTTGACTTTAAAAGCCAATTTGCCTTTAATGGCGCTCGCATTGTAGCATAGAATTTTAAATAATACATTAGAATAATATCGGTAACTATATGCCGTAATAGATGTGACCTTTTTCTAGGCATAGTTAAAATACATTTATGATAGCTGACTATATTTAAGTGCAGTTAAATGTGATTTTTTTGTATTTTTCCAACCTGATCTCAGGACCGTTGACTTTTGAGCTACTTTCATTCACTGAGAAAAATTAATCGGGATCAAGATATGGACATTTTGCACTAGACTATTGCCAAAAAAATAACATTGTTACTTCAACTTTATCAAATTAACTCCTATTATTATCGCACGTGTTGAAAATTAGTTATTATTATCTCATTATCCAGAAGCTACTTTTTTGGATAGGTAATTTTGGAAAAGTTATATTGCAGTAGTAACTATAGTATATGTATCGTTTTTCAGCACAGTACTTTGTGCGTTATATGTGTAAGATTTTTATCTCCGTATTAGACTTAACTTCAATAATAGAAGAATATAGAAGAAGAAAACGTTACATTAGTACCTCTTAAGCCATTAAAATTCATCCTCGATATTGAAAGAATCATCTATGAAGTTAATGTGTCGAAAATAATGAATTAAGGGCAAATTCGTCACCCTACCGTCATGATTCTTTGATAAAAGCGTGATCCGGAAATGACAAACAATAAAACATGACAATTTCTGAATAGTTAGTTGATAGATTTAGCGCGATTGCCAATCTAGGTGTAATATGTGTGTCTCAGGGCTCACAAGGTAAGAAAATAGATTAATAGTGTATGCCAGCGTAATATTACATTCATAATTGATGTTATAGTAATAAAAAATAATAATAATAAACGTTAATTTTCGCAGCAGTGTTATGGTCTTATTAAGGATACTTAGTTTCGTACAAGTTTTTATAATTTTTTTCATCAGCCTGTGAAGAATTTTGATGGAGGACGTATTGGAGTGGCGCCGAAAATTGAACTTGCCCAGATGAAAAAGTTCTTTTTCTCACAAAAGAAAGAAAAAAGAAAGAATTTCTCACAAAAATAAAACAATCGAATTTACACTCCCTCGCGCTAAGACTTCGTATGTTCTCGTCTTAAATCTACGAGGATAAAGCTCTCTTCTGCCTTTGCCAATGCCGAATATATAAGCTCACACCATTTTTATCTCTCCTCTCCCTCCCAATCTAGGCGGTGCCGCAGTGACGAGATGTGGAGAAGGAAGGGTTGCGGGCGACAGGCACCATCTGCTTCGACTCCCAAGCCAGAGAGCGTTTCCCGGAGAGGGAAGGCTCCCGCGGTGAAGTCTAAAAGGTAGGTTTCGGGGTAGTCGAGGGGGGGGGGAAAGGGAAGGGAGGGGAGTAGTGGGAAAAGGGGTCCTTGCGGATGAAAGCGACGAAGTTGCTCGGGGGGGTTTTGAGACGCTCGCTTTTGAGTCTGCAGGAAAGATGAAAGGCCCGGCTGGAGGAAAGACCGTAAGAGGGCGGGGGAAGGTTAAATGGGTCAGATGGGATTGGCCGAGACGCGGGAGGAAGAGGAGAACGGGGGAATCAAATCGGCTAGGAACCAAACGTGGCTGAGTCAAATGGAACCGCGGCACGGGGTTTAAGTAGCGGATGAGAGTAAAAAAGGAATAGAAGATAATTGCTGGAGTATCGGTAAAACTATTGATTGAAGAGTAGTGGGTGTATGTCTACATTACGGCTTAGCCCAGGAAAATAAAACCTTTAGTTTTGCTATAGTGAAAAACTTTGACTTTGTCCGTCCACATTATTTTATTAAGGAATGACCCGGGTTTCGAGTTTAACGTCATCTTTAAGTGAAGTCGACCTGAAGTTGATGTTGAAAGTCGAAACCCGGGTCGTTTCTTAATTAAATAATTTGTAATCTCAAAGTTACAGTTTTTCATTCTAATATGAATGAATTCCATCCAGTTACGCCTGATACTACCAATTTTACATTAGTTTGGTGAAACACGATCCATACAAGATGGCTGGCGCGTAAATCTGTCCAAAAATGTACTGTGAGTACAATTCTATTTTCTGTTACCTATTAAGTTTTGGTCACTATTTCTTGAAACAAATTACCGAAGACCACGATAGTATTTCTACTAATACCTCAGATTATTCAAAGTATGAACTGTGTAAATGATCCATAAATTATGACAGAATGATGAATTTATAGGGTTGAACGACTAAGATGTTCTGTCTTGTGCTATAACTTTTAATCTTTTATGCATGGTTATAGCTCTGCCCAAATTCATGTTAACATCAGGAATTATTTATTCTATGGCCAAATGTTGACCTACGGTTTTGAGTTCACTTTTCTAAAAGGTAGATTTTATGAAAATGAACTCAAAGAGAAGAGTATCTGGAAGGGTATGTATTGTTTGTGTTTTACTCCGAAAGAAAAGGTTAAACCACAAAAACCAAGAATTGGAGGTGGTATTCAATTTTAATGTTACTTTGGAGCCATCACCTAGGTGGGGGAGCCATTTTAATTTGATTCCACATCCAACAAAAATGAATTACATAGATAGATAGATTTATTATTGCAGGGTGAGGTCATTTAGCACCACTACGCGTCATGTTAATAAAAAACGTATGAGTCCCAAAAATAGGAAATTAAATAAACGAATTGGCAAGAATCAATACGTCTCAGGTTAAATGCTTTTACATTCTTAAAATATTATTAAAAAGACCAGTTTCATTTAAAAACATTAGTACGCGGCTCAGGGAATTTGAGTCATCGCCAGGTATGTACCCTATGCCTCCTACTAGCTGCAGTCTGTTCCGCTCGTACCGATATCTGTCACACTCCGTCAGGATATGTCGTATGCTGAGAGGACAGTCGCAGCCATCACACCGAGGTGGTATTTTCTCGTCGGTGAAGAGAAAGGAGTGAGTCAAAGGGCAGTTCCCTATCCTCAATCGTGCGATGACGACTTCCTCTCGGCGACTCTTCCTGACGGATGTGGGCCACGCTGACACTACTGGTTTAACCTCGCGCAGTTTGTTATCAATAATATTTCTCCAAGACTTCTTTCACTGCTCTAGGGCTACCTTTCTCAGAGTAGATTTCAGGTCTTCGGAGGGAACCAGCGTCATTGATAACTCCTCAATCTCGAGTGCCTCCTCCACCAAAGCGTCAGCTCATACATTTCCCGCTATTCCCACATGCCTCGGGGCCCAAAAAAAACGAAACAGATACACCCTTTCTGCTCCGAGAGATCAGGGCAGCGTGTATCTCCTGAACTATGGGATGCATGGGAGAAAAGCCGTAAATGGAATTCAGGGCATTTAGTGAGTCAGTACAAATGATGAAGGAGCCACTATTGCCTTTTAGCCCACGAAGAGCCATTTTTACCGCGAGTAGTTCCGCTGTGTACGTGCTATACATTTCATTTAACTTCACCTTGATGGCTCCATGGTGAAACGAGACGACTGCGCACGCACAGGCTGCGTCATACCTGTAACCGTCTGTGTATACAGGCATGCTATCGGGGTGGAAGTGGAGTGGAACTCACGCTGGTACTCCAACGCAGTGGTCGAAGCCTTTTGGCGTTTACTGAGAATCGTGTTGATTCTAGGAGCGGGAGTAGCCCAAGGCAGATAGTTGGGATATCCGGTTGGGAACAGGTCTGGGGGCTTGATACTACGTTCGGAAATAAGACTGTAAAATCTTATTGTTTTTGGCCTTGTGGCTCTTGTCTGACGATTAAAAACTTGTAAACACGGGGTTTAAAACATAGGTTAAAACATGGGTGCGTCCTCATAGATTAAACTTTGGAAGCATAGCTGCACATGAGCATGTTTCTCTAGTGAGGCAAGGGCGGATCACCTGCATCCGCATACATGCTTTGCATAGTACTGGTCCGGAACGCCCCTGTGGCTAACCGTAGTTCAGCATTATGGACCGCGGTCAGTGAGCGTAAGTACGACTCCCGACCAAAGGCGTACACAAAACAGCCGTAGACTAGCTTAGACCGTACCAGTGCGCGATATAATAGAATTAGCGTGCTACGATCAGCTCCCCATGATAAATGGTCTAAGAACTTGAGAATATTTGACGCCTTAACAAATTTCCCTTTTAGGCCATAAATATGTTCCTTCCAGTTGAGGCGATAGTCAAGCGTTAGACCTAAAAAACGGATGGAATCCACAAACGGAAGGTTTCTGCCTCCTAAATGCGAGGCCGGAGGGACGTTATGTCCCCTAAGTCGGTGAACGTGAAGGCATTTCGTTTTTTCCCGGGAGATTTTAAAACCACTCTTTTGGGTTCACTTATACAGCTTGTTTAGCGTAATTTGGATTAATCTTGAGGCAGAGACAAGATACGATGACCTGCAAAATATAGCAAAGTCATCCACAAACAATGAGCCTATAACCAGTGATTTTATGCAATCAGCGATATCGTTGATTGCTACTGCAAAAAGATTTACACTTAAAACTGACCCTTGTGGAATTCCGTTTACTTGCCTGTATAAATCTGAGAGATGCTGGCCTATTCTAACTTTAAATACCCAATCCGATAAAAAGTTTTGAATTTAAATGGGTAAATTACTCCTGAAACCCCATTCTTGCAGTGTTTTTAAAATCTTGCGCCGCCAGACTCGGTCATATGCCTTCTCCAAGTCAAAGAAGACACAAACTACGTGCTGACGGAGAAGAAAGACTTCCTGGATGTAATTTTCTATTCTGATCAAGAGGTCGATAGTTAAACGGCCCCTACGAAAACCACACTGGATGACGAAGTGAAGGTTTCGGCGCTCTAGCCACCAAACGAGCCGCCGATTTACCATTATTTCCATTAAATTGCACAGGCATCTGGTGAGAGATATAGGTCGATAGTCATTCGGGTCGGTTCGATCTTTGCCCTGCTTAGGAATGGGTATGACCACTGACTCACGCCAGGACGCTGGGAAAGCACCTTCGTTCCAAAGGTGATTAAAGGTGTGGAGGAACTCCAACAATGCCGCTTCCGGAATATTTCGGAGAAAAGCATTGTGGGCCTCATCCAATCCCAGAGAGTTGAGCTTGGAGTCAGCAACGGCATATTGTAGTTCCAAGAGGGAGACAGGAAGATTATAATCTTCCTGTGAACGAATCACCCTAAAATTTATTAAGGAGGCCTCGGACCGTAGTCTTAAAACAAAAAACGATGCGTCGTAGCTCCGGTTACTACTCGTACTGGCGAGTAACTGGACGAACACATCGCTAATCTCAGCTGCTGATGTCATCATATCACCATTAAAATTTAGGCACGAGACGCCTAGCTGATGGTCATTGCCCGAAATGCTCCTCACCTTACGCCAAACCTGTGCAAGTGGTGTCCTGCAGTTCACACTTGACACAAAGTCAATCCAGGAATCCCTTTTCGCCTCTCACAATTTGTCGACCTTTCGCTCTCAAGCGTCTGAAGGAGGCTAAATTGGTTGCCGTGGGGTATTTGTTAAAAATTCGCAACGCCTTTTTGCTTTGGCGAATAGCTTTTGCTTAGTCATCATTCCATCACGGTACTGTTAGTAACACGGTGAGACCGTGGTACGCAGGCGCATGCAGCCTCAATGATGCTGTTAGTCAAGTTCGTAATATTTTCAACACTGTCTCGGGTTTCGTCATGTTTAAAAATAAAATTGCTTTTAAAACGCAGCCAATCAGCTTTTCGGACAATCTAGTTGCCCGATCAAATAAAAACTGGGTTAAAATGCCGTCCTTTCGTGATAAGAAGGGGGAAGTGATCACTTCCACAGAGATCATCATGTACCGATAAGTTAAATTTCGTAGTTAACGCGCTCGATACAATACATAGTTCAATACTGGATGAGTCACCTGTAAAACAGTTAATACGGGTTTTCTCCCCGTTGTTCAATAAAACCAGGTTGGAATCACTTATAAAAGAAGATAAAATCCGTCCTCTACGATTGCATTGCCCTCTTGGGCTTCCCTATACAGCATCGTGAGAGTTCAAATCTCAGAGTAAAATAAACGGCCGAGGTAGCTGACGTACAAGAGTATCTAGGTTAAAGTGAGTGACCGGTGCACCCTCTGACAGATACACGTTACATAGCGGAACTGCCTTGGGGGCATACACGGTAACCGCCACCGCCTGATACAGCGTGTTCAGCTGCACTCGGGAGGTGTAAAGGGCCTCCCGAATCGCAACTGCCCTATGCTCGTTGGCCACTGGTGTCGTCGAATCTAAAAACGTTAAAACCTTTTCAAATGCCCTTGTCTGTGACTTTAAAATGCGTTTCTTGGAAACAAGCACAACATGGGTTAAAGTCGCGAGTTAAAATGTCGAGCTCCTCCTTGTTCCGATAAAATCCATTACAGTTCCACTGTAATACAAAACCCAATAAAAATATAAAAAATAAAGAAATAAATTAAATTAAAAATTTAAAACACAGTTGGAGGATGAACACTTAATACAATTTCTCCTCCTATCTTTAGTTTTAAACCGGAGGATCTCTGTCTCATAGAGACATTCTTCATCTTCCATTGACTCTAGATGAATGAGTTGGGCTAAACCAGATGGACCAGGGGATTGGGATTTTCCGCGCTTAATTTCCGTGGCCCCGGTGGTGTTTTTTTCGAGTTCTTGCTTGAAGAACCCGAACTGGTGGCATTCGTCTTTGCCGGATTTTGGGCCTTAGCCGGCTTGCCCGATTTTTGCTCTGACTCTTTTTCGGGGTTTGTCTGTATTTCCATCTGGGTCGAGATGGTGACCTTAGAGATAAGTGCGGAAGCTACCTGAGCAAATGACTTTGAAAAAGTAGGAGCAACTTGTGCCCTATACTTTTTCTTAGCTTCTAAATAGCTGATTTTGTCAACCTTCTTAATCTCCATTACCTTCCGCTCTTCTACCATCTTTGGACATTTGTTATAAACCGGATGTGCACCCTCGTAGTTGACACAGCGCGGTTCACCTGTACAATCCGCACCATCATACTGGTCCAGGCTACAGCGGGGGCAGGTGGCCTTGCCCTCACACCGTGTTGCCATGTATGGCCGAATCGATTACATTGGTAGCAACGCATGGGTGCCGGTGTGAATGGCCTCACTGGGACCGATTCATAACCGATAAACACCTTGTCAGGGAGCTTGTAATGCGCGAATATAAGGACAACAAATGTCGTATTTATACTTTCGCCGTTGTACTTTGTAGTGAGCCGTCGAGCATCGATGACCCCTTGGGATGCCATCTCTTGCTTGATCTCTTCGATCTCCACATACAATAGGTCATAATGACTGACAACTCCCCGACAGGTGTTTAAGGTGCGGAGTACCTCGACCTTGACGGGAATATCATTCAAGTTTACGGTTTTTAATAGTTTCTCACTCTGAGCCATATTTGCTGTCTCGATGAGCAGTGTACCGCCTCTAACCTTCTTTGCAGAATTAAGCTCTCCATGAATCAAACTCGACAAGACTCTATGAATTTGGAAGGAAGACACCTATTTAAGGATCTCTCCTTCCCTCTGGAACCTCATCACGAGGTAGTGGTTGCTAGCCCCAACAACGCAGTCTCCCCTGCCCGTGTCCGGGCAGAGTCTTTTGGGTGGTGTAAGTGTTGCATACGCCATAATACCCTTACTATTCGTCCCCCGAGCTCCCCACCCACCATGGAGCCACACATTCGGGACGCCGCCGCAAACCGATGCGGTCGCCAGGGCTACCCGAGGGATATAGCACCATAGAGGTGGTTGTCTGTTTCGGGTTGGGTCTTCGACGCTGCGGGCCCACCAACCTGAGCGCCTCCGACCGCCCTACGCAGACCCCCACCTCTTCAGCACTCGCCACCCAACTTATCGGAAAGCCGATTGACCGGGGTGGCTAGCCCCCGGCCGCCCGTTTACAGGGAATACAGGGCCGAAGTGGGGTGCTGAACTCCGGCCTATACCGGGCATCCGAAACCCGGCTGGGTGCTGGAGAACTCACCCACCAGGATCCCCTTCTCCCCATTACGAGTCTCCGCACACGGCAAACATGCGGGTGGACCGCAGGCCTGCTGGTGTGGCCGCACATAGATAGTAGACCCACAACACAATCCGGACGCATCCCTTACTGGACTGGGGGTTTGTTTTCGGGGTTTTCTCCTCGCCCTTTTAGTCGCCTCTTACGACAAGCAGAGATACTGCAGGAGTATTCTCCATCCCCCTACCCGGTGATGAATTACATTCAGAAGAATTAAAAGAAATATTGATTCAAAATGTTATAGAAAGTATTTGACTGCGATTCTGTGAATTCATGTGTGGTAGCGGAATACGTATCCTTTACGCCGACTTCATTGCTGACCGTGAAAAATCTTGGCCACTAAATAGGAAGTAGAAATATTTACATTTGGCAAAATGTAGAAGAGGGCTAAGTAAATTGTTGGTGCCAAATGCCACTCCATTATTACGACTTTTCTCTCATTGTTCTGATAAGTAATGTCGTTTTTTAATCTATTCAATTTGAAAAAATCCAATACTTACTCCATTATAACATTATAAACCTCTTGGTTGGGTCTTTCGACAACCACCATCTTGGTGAAAGGCTCTCTGGCTATCAATGAAGTTGGTTGCCGAAGCCAATGGTGGGACCAACTTTTTATTATCTTACAAAATGTACGTCCTTACCCAATAGTTTGTTTCAATGGAAGTAAAAGACCCGCATCTTGAGTGTAAAATGAAAAGGTTGGCTTTATATTAATATTTTGAGTGGATTTAAGGTGTGTTGCTCGAACTCATCGACATTTTTATAACGTTCTTTAAAGAAGCGATTGCTGTTTTGCATCCTTCACACCGTATAACTCTTTTATGAATGTCGTTCTCATTTAATTGTCTGCGGATCATGGTTTCCTTCACATTTTGCGCGCACATCCTTCTCACATCAGTCGTCTTTTTCTCCTTCTGCATTGAGGTTTCAGATTCCATATTTTCAAGGTCCAACATACCACGTTCACTCTTCGTAGATGTCCGTAACAAGACCTTAATCCAAAAAGAGTATATTGAGATATCTTCATTCTTTCTCTAATTCATTTTGGATTTTCGAACTTTCATCGGAATTAATTATGAAAAGTATCAAGCACTTCTCCAAGTTCGTAAAAAGGCATATTCTATTGACTACGTATATCACAATTAATTATCAATGACTGCGAAAGTTTATTAAAACGTAGTCATAGAAATGTTTTGATGTTAGGTTTTGAAAGAAATCTCATTAAATGTACACTTTTACAAAGATGGACTCAGTTTTAATATCGAAAATTTTCATTAACAGAATTAAGACAATGGATTCACTGACTGTAAACTAGGTGAGCACATCTTCATTTCTTCCACGGGACATTCATAACAATGTATTCTGCTTTTGAAATCCATCATCTCTCTAAAAAACAGTTTGTTTTTTTCATTAACTTTTGGGAGGATGTACGTTCACTCCGCAGCAATCTTTATATCTCTAACTCTGCACGAAGGCAAATACCGTTTGAAGTTATCATCATACTTCTCCCCACAGACGTGCAATGCGACCTCGATTATTCGTTTACCTACTAAATAAGGTTTTCCTATTGTTCAAATCATTGATGTTACAGTTGTGGTCGAACAAAGCCAGTTCGTATCATGCTAGCGAAGGTCAACATTCGGCAATGAGTTTTATCTTCACGTAGACCGGGATTCTTAGAACTACTATATATTCTCGTGTACGACGCGCACCTTTTGCCCCTGTTAACAGCGTCAAAACACGGGGTGCGCGTCATACACGAGGATGCGCGGCTTACACGAGGATCTCCATTTTCAATAGTATTAAGGAGGTTCCGACGCGACTGTGTGACTCAAAACAAATACTAAATTCCACATTTTTTATATTTTCTCAAAAAAATCCTGCTTTCACTGATGCAATGCGTTACCTATAGAAACCCAAAAGTAGGGAACAAAATTTGAAGATTATTCCGAGAATGTATTTTAAATGAGCACTTTTTTCCAGCTATAGGAGCCGACTGCAGCGCCATTTCCTACGAATTACCGCATTTTGACTTCAATTACGGCATTAATTCTTCAATAACTAGAAAAATAAGGTGGTAAGATGCCTGTATTTTATTTTTATTCGATTTATTTGGATTATTTCCTTCTTAAAGACAGTTTTCCACGAAAATTGGATTTGTATTTTATGGAAAAATACTATTTTTCCCCGTGTTTCTCTCATTCCCCCATTGAACACCATGTAATTTCAAGTTCAATTATAGAATAAAATAGCGTGGAAAGGTATTTTTTTGTTGTTCATATCAGATAGAGGACAACTTTTTCTACAAGTAGGCAGAATATGAATGAAATGACATTTAAGTCATTTTACGGTGGAACCACCTTAATGTATATCCAAAGAAACATGACGGCCAAAAAACGTCACTAATACTTTGTTACAACTTCATTTCGTTTTGATGAAAATTAAGAATCTGCCATTGTTAAAGCCAGATAATAACAAATATCCATAAAAATTGAGCATCCTCCGAGATTTGGACCGAAGTTGATTGCATTGAAACAAAAAACAAGGAATCAGCAAGTTCTCGGCCGAGATCACTTTGTTGCCTTTCCATTGCTCGGCCAGCCCGATTAAATTATGAGATGCTTATTCTGTTCCACGTACAGAGTTATCCTTCAGCTCATCCCTTGTGCATGTTGCGCAAGGCAGTTGCTTAATTTGTGACCATCAATACAAATAGTTAATTCATTGTTTCTTTAGTGATTTTAGTGAAATTTATCAAGATTATCAGGGGTACGTACTACGTTCATTCAGTGTTCACGAGAAACTAGAGATTATAAGAGAAGCGGAAGAGATCGGCCATCGTGCAGCTGGATTTAAGTATGACGTGCTGGAATCTTGCCTACGAGACTGGAGGAAGAAAAAAGATACACTTCTTTCTAGTAACAGTAAGCAAAGAGCATTTAGAGGGAAATCTATAAAATATCCTGGCATTTAGGAAAAACTTTCAGCGTACATTTGAGACTCAAATTAGTGTTTTCATTGTCTACGGAAATGTGCCAGATGAAAGCCCTACAGATATAAGCGAGAGAGCCTGGTGTAAACTTCGATGAATTTAAGGGTAGTAAGGGTTGGATGTTGAGATTTTAAAAATAGTAATGGCAATAAGAGGAAAAACAATTATATCGCAGTGCTTACCTGAAGCATACGAAGGAAAGCTGGTGAGATCTCAGAGGTACCTACGTCATCAACCTTAGAAATATGTATTCCTATATTTCAGGGCAAATTGGGAATGCAGCAAAACACTTGTTTACTTTACAATAACATATGATACTACAGTGAACGATGCTGTAACAAAAACAGTTCAAGTCAGTACAGCTGGCGTAGAGAAACAACGTTGTACCTTCATACTAACAATATTGATGGATTGAAAGAAGCTTCCACCATACGTAACATTTAAACGGAAAACACTCCCAAAAATGTTAAGTTCCCAGCAGGAATAGTGGTCAGGTCGCAGGAAAAATGTTTGGTAAATAATGATCTTGTTCTGGACTGGATTAAGTATGTGTTGGAACATCATCAAGGTGCCCTTATTCATCTTCGTAGTATTCGATTGCTGGACAGTTTTCGCGGCCATCTTATGGACGACGTGATGAAATGCTTAAAAGAGGGAAAGACTGACCAAGTGATAATTAAATGAGGAATGACTTCTATGCTTCAACCTCTCGATATATACGTCAATCGTCCCTTCAAGTCTTGCCTGAAGAGGTTGTATTCAGAATTGATGGTATGTGCCGTTCATGAAACGACACCGACGGGAAGAATTAAGAAGGCCGGCCTAGTTCAAATATGTCAATGGATACGTCATGGAATTAAATTATAGAAGACTTGATCGTTTGAAGTTTTTAGAAATGCTGCATTTTCAACAAATGTGGTGGTAGTGACGGTGGTATGATTTGCGACAATGGTGAGGATGACGGGAGTTCTGCTAGCGAGGATTGTAGCACTGACGAAAATTAAAAGGTAGTATCAAATTTTCTTTAATATCTACATATTCCTTGCCTTTTTCACTTTGTTTGAATTTGAAATCGATATTAATAGCATCCTTCCCAGATGCATTTACAAGAAAATCATTAATGTTGCTTTCCTGTTAGTGGCGGCCATTGCCATGATTATTTTTTTATTTTGATCTATTGTTCTGATCTATTGATCTATTGTTCTACTGATTTTCTGTGAAAAAAAACAGAATACGGCTCTATTGTATTCAGAATATGTTGCTATACTTTTCCCATGAAGAATTCATAGTATATTTTTCCGATATTTCAATTATATTTTTTACCCAAAATTCATTGCCCAAAAACAAGGTGCGCGTCTTACACGGAGGTGCATGGTTACACGAGAATCTACTATTATTCTTACAGTGTCACAAAGTTAAATACGGCAAAGAACGAATATTTCGCACCTTTATCGTATTTTACATTCGCCCTTAAGTCTTCCACACTTCCTCGAGTAATTGAGACGGTAATGCATGTGTATTTCTGACCATTTTCCGGGTAGAAAGATAAGTGATCAGAAGAGGGTCGGAAGACACACTTAAATTTTAATCACAATACGTTACCATGTCATTGACAGTGGGAAAATGAGTTGGAATGCAGTTTTAGGTTTCTAATTTGGACTTATGGTATAGGATAATTACAGAAATCGGTCTATAGTCCAGGAAAGAAATGGTTTGTTCATAAAGCGTCATATATAACCTCGCGCATTCAACAGAAAATGCTGTGAAGATGATGCAAATCGGTTTGGAAGTGAGACTAAGAATGGGGAACACTTGTTATCGAACAAATTCATACCTTTCTTATCCTGGGTCTATTATGCATCTCTCACCCTACCTTCAAATTATCAGCTGTGTGGGCGTTTGGAAGGGGTTTTTATGACACTAGCCATGAAAATGGGCTGGCATAGGGGAAAGGAATAGGAAGAGTGAAAGATCGAAGTGAATTATATGTTAAGGGTGTGTTGTTTGCTGAATTTGTTTTGCTGTTGATGTAATCACTATTGGTGCGTAAGGGTAGCTCTTTTGTACCCATCAATCCGGCGGTGTATCACTCTTAATTGGTCACTTTTATTAGCTCTGGAGATACATGCTGGGTTGAAATAATATCTTCCATATCACCCTGAATTTGATCGTAATATTCAAGTAATCTTAGCATAGCGTGCAGCTTCCGAGTCTCTGGTGGCTCCCAACTCAGTCCTTCCCTTAGCTATGTTCCTCTCTCTGTTTGCTCGAAGCAATTTTAAACTAAGCGTGGGGCTTGTGATGATTGGCATACTACGCGGTTTTGACTATCCGAGGCCATGTGGACTGAGACCACATCGGAAAATCCAAAACTCAAGGTAATACGGATGGGTTGTGTGCTAGCATTAATTAAGGCAAATATGCCGTATTTAAATTTTTGACGGAGGAAGAATACAATAGAGTGGTGATTCCACTGGTGCATGACGATAGAATCTATTTATGAACTATAAATCTATTAATGAACTATCAAATTCGTTAACATGACCTAAAGTAGCTTGGTTACAGCCGCAACGCACGTATGTGTACTCAGGATAATGCTAAGTTTCGGTAAATTGGGACTCGGATATTCGAGCATCCACTGTGTTGACAAAAAGCTATAAACATCGATTCAAGTAACTCGTAGCCACCTTCCAGATAATATATTTTCCCATTTATAATGGCCGCATTATTATCTCTAGCCAATTGCTGAAAAATGACATTTTAAACCCCTCTGTTCGGAATCATAATTGATAACTTTATGCACATGATTAGACCGTATTATTAGATTAGACCATAACAGTCGGTTAGACCGTAGTGTGTTGGGGGACGCCAATTGATTTGAACGTCGCGTCGTCAGGAAAAATATTTATTTCGATTTTTAAAAAGAAGTATGTCTAAATATTAATCCAAAGTCTTGCACTTGTAAAATTGTTACATGATTCGTAAATGGTCTCTCTCATGATTCATTTGACAATAGCAGATATTTTTTATATTGTCTAAATACTCGTGTTCACTGTTAGCTTTACAATTTGACCATTCTGGTTGACTAACGGACAAGTAGAAAGAGCTGTAGAGGCATAAAGGAGTCAGCAAAGGAACGGGGTTGCAATGAGGGCTGCAATAAGCCGATCTATGTTGATAATGACCAGTGTTTTTGGGCGGGAAATCTTTCCAGCCTATTCCCGGGAATTATCACACCTTTAAGTTGGTGTGTTAATTGAGAAAATTGGTCTTAAGGCTCAATTACTATAATATCGTTAACATTTTTAGAAAATTTCTAAAATAGGAAAACATATGGCGAAATGATACAGCTTATCAAAGGCAAATTGTACCCAGTTTGGCGTACTGAGTAGAGGTGCCCAAGTCATACAATTCCATGCGGCCTCCAGGTAGGATCTTCTGACTCGCCGTACTTAATTTTGCGTCGCCCTATCATACAGGAGCGACTCCGGCACTCTGAAATTGACTGCGCGTGCCCCTTAAGTCACATGGCCCACTTCCTCTGCCCTCACCACCTATTTCTGTGAATTAACATTTGCTGGTAGCTTTCCATTCAAGGCGTTAAAGTTGACTCAGATGGCGAAACATTAGCGCACTACAGCACACACGAGCTTAGACGAATGGAACAATCTGTACAGGTGAAACGTTCGATGAATTCCTGGTACTTATAGTACCAGGAATTCATGGTAGTAGGCTGGTAGAACTACCTGGTAGTAGGCTGAATGTTTTCTGTATAGCTATCAAAATCGATGAAACTACGTTCAAGCAGTCCCTCTTTTTTCGTGAGTCTACATTCATACAAATTTTGTCGAAAATCTGAACGACGAAAAAAGGATCACTAAATTCCACACGAATTACACTGAATTGATATATTGTTTGAACTCTTTTTCACGGTATTGATGACTTTATTGTTGAAAATGGACAATATGAGCATAACTCTACCCTTTAGACATGGTAGGAAACACAGCAAACAGGACGGAGAAAACGTAAATTTGGCGAAAAAGCGGATTAAGGTGACGGAATAATGGATTAGTGGTGTTATATTTCTCCCGTCGTATGACTGAGACGACAAGAGGCGCTACTACGAAAAACGGAGACTACCTGGACTTAGCAACCTGAGGATATTACCTCACAGATAATAAATGTTTTACACTGTCCATGTTTGAGGCCGTTTTACATGATGCTTATTTCAGTACTGAAAATCAAACTGAACTCAGTGTGCTTAAAATCGTACCGTGTAAAGGGTGGGATCGCTTCCGATTACCGAATGAAATTCGATTATCAGCACTGAAAAGAAAAGAAATTACAAAACTTATTTTCAATCCGATTATTGGGCCCAACGACAAATCACAGTCGAGCTGGCGAGTCGATTTTTTCGATAGAATACCGGTGGCAGCGCTGTAATCTATCAAAATAACAGAGTCCCCTAGATCGCATTCTCAACACATCTCCCTCACTTATTATATGTGGATCCAGAGGACTCTGTCAAAATGACAAGGCCATAATATTCTCTCCAGGAATAGTTCAGAATTGTTGAAAACTGTACAATTTAATACACACCAAAGAAAAATCATTTCCTCTCCTCTTTTAAGGTTAAATGGATCCTCTCTTAATTCCTCCTCAGTGACAAAATTTCTGGGCTTATATATTCATGAGTCACTATCCTGGGAATTCCATCTAGATAAACTCTGCTCAAAAGTAGCTAGTGGATGCTACCTCCTCCGAAGAATTGTGTCTCTTGTAGATACTGCCACTGCACTTTCTGTTTACTATGCTTTCATTCATAGTCGTTTGACTTATGGTATTGCAAATATGGAAAGCAGTGGTAGATCACATTTTAAATCCCTAAAAGTTCTTACTTTACCATATTTATATACTTTTCATGCTATTATCTTTGTGCACAAAAATAAACTTTCTTACAACATTAGAACAAATAATGATGTCCACAATTATAACACTTGGGGGTGTGACGATCTTATGGTTATAACCCACAACACCACTCTGTTCAGCAATAACCCCATATATGCTGGTATAAAATTTCTTAATCATTTATCCAGGAAGTTAAAGCTAATGGAAAAATTTCCGCAGTTCATCTTTATCAATATCTTTGTGATCACCCATGATACTCAGTAGTTGAGTTTATGTCTTTATGGCATGTATTCTGATTATATTACGTATTTTCCTATAGGTATTGTGTGGATAATGCTGGACTGTTTCACTTTTTTATAATAATTTTGTATTTAATTCTGATAATATGATGTTGGTATTTGTAAGATGATTTGATTGTATATCTATTTTATTTCTTTGAATTGATATTTGTGACCTGTTCCATACATGATGAGACGTGTCTTTTGGGAACCAATAAATATATTATTATTATTATCATCCCACAACTCCATGATTTCGCTTGATTATGCCGTAACAATATGGCGCAGTTTATTCACATTGCGTAGTTTAGCGAATGCCCGTACAGCGTCACTACGCACTGAAATCAGCAACGTGTAAACACAGGCTCCGAGGCATCGTATTTGATTTAAGTCCTTAAATTGGTTTCAAGTTTTCGGCACTGATTTCAGTACTAAATTCAGTGCTGACCTAAGCATCGTGTAAAACGGCCTTAAAAATCAATACTGTGACAACAATCACGGATGCGATAATCGAAGTTCTTTTCTTCTCGAGCGCTCGTCAACTATTCTCTCGATCTGTTTTGAAGTGCATTGCCAAACAGTTCGTAGGAACTGAAACGAATGGAAGGCAACTGCGCTGTTGTGTTTCGGAGTGATTAGCGCACTAGAGCGAATGGAAAGCACCCACTCTTACACTTACCTACTCATCTCTTGGGAGTTCGCACATCCTTATGTCGACTAAAAACTTCTTCTACCTAGCCAACTATGGCGCTACTTCGGTATAAGCGACTTATTAGTATAGAACACCATACGTCAGGGCACTTATAAGCTACGTCTCATGCGATGGTAAATTACCATTGAAAGTAGCATAGATCCAAGTAACCATCTCAGCTAATTTAAAGTAGCACCATCTCGCGAAAACGAGCAGCTACATGGATTAGCTCTCTAGTAAATCAGCTGAGGAGTTGTCTTCCTGATTATCCATTTCCATGGCCCGACACCTTAAAGCGAAAGTGGCCATCAGTCAATTCATCAAGAGGTTTTTGCACCCTCCGGGAAAGACAAGTGACAAGGACGCACGCACGGGGACACGAGCACCGCCTCTACGCGAACATAACTTTGCATTCTGGGAAAGGGCAAAGGGCGAGTCGCTGCGACTTGGGAAATCGGAAATACTGAGTGAGGAGAGAGAAGGGATCCATCATGGGTTCTTGGCTTGGAGGTTAGCTCAATGTTGCCATCGTCCCGAGAAGGAAAGCAGAAAGAAATCCCGGTGTAGTTCGTTCTTTGCGTTCAGGCGGCGTTGGTGGGAGCACTTAAGCAAGGTCATGGATAGAATGATATCCATGGCCTTGCACTTAAGGGTTGCAAACTACTCCGTTCGGTGGGGCACGAAGAAGTTCGCTGGGTGAGCCACGTGGAGGCGGTGTTTTGGACAGGAGGGAAAGGAAGTTCGCTGCTCGCACGGTAGGTGGGGGGAAGGAGGAAGACGGATCAAGAGTCCTCGGAGACAGATAAAGCGAACTACGTAATGAGGAAATGGAAGAGACTTCGGCGTACGCTCTCATGAGTGAAGGTGAAGAATGGGAGTGCATGAGAAGGATTTTGTACCGATTACGCGTGGACTACAAGGCACAAAACGCCGCGTCTCCAGTGAATGTTCACGGATATATATGTATGACGTATATGTATGACGTATATGTATGACGTATATGTATGACGGATATATATGTATGACGTACAATATGTATGACGAAAATCAAACGCTAGCACCGGAAAGGTAAGGCAGAGGTATGCCACAGAACACGCCGGCTGTAACGGCGGGATTGTCTACATGAATGTCTTGGAATATCTTCTCAATCTTCATCCTTAGATAAAACACTCTGCTGGATATTAAGACAGTGTGGATTAGAAATTAGGAGAAAAGGACAAGATATAAGATAGAGTATGTAGTTGTAGCATTACTTTAGCTTAACGTGCTTCGACGGATAAAGTCATTTCACACCGAATGTGTACAACTTGCAGTCAGGGGTGACAGCACTCGAAAAAATTAGAGGATTAACCCTCCGAATTTAGCAGAGCCCGACGATGCAACTTTTCCCAACTCATGGACGTCACAGAGCGAGTGACCAATGAGAGCCGTTTCCCCTTCCACCTCAGTTTCCAGCTCCAGGCAGCCGTACAGCGCTATCAGCTCTTGCCAATAAATGCACGTTGGGCGGCGAGGAGTAGTGTTTATCACAGATTTTGAACCTTAACTAACGAAGTATAACTCGCACGCACTAAATTTGGTGACACAGACGATACGAGACCGAAGTGAACCTCACGACAGTCGGAGAAAAATGGAGTCCCCCTCCCCCCAATGCATTCATCAATCCTCTTCTGTTACTGGATGGAAAAGTGATAGGTATACTAGCGCATTCAAGGTCGACCGCCATGAGTTAGGAAAAGGGATATAAATTCGGTGAATGATCGAGCACCGGTGTTACAATCCTGGCAGGTCTGTGTCCGATAGGAGGTGATAGATCTTAATGACACACTAATGGTGATTATTGCTTATAGATAGGTATTGTGGAAAATCGTTATTGATGATCATCCGTGGTTCACTTTCACTGTCGCCAGTGCTGCCAAAATGTCGCGTAATCAACTGACGATTCCATGTGTTTACCATTAATGTCATTGTGGTGGAACGTTATCTGTGCACATTGGACGGAACATTTTGTTCCAGGATGCATGTATGGAAGGTTCGAGCAAATATCACTGAAATATTGGTATTATCCTTGTTTCAAACCGACTAACTGGAATATGTCCACATGCTAGTGATTTTACGCAAATGATCACGTTATATAATGTTGGAGTAGAAACAGTAGATACAAAAATAAGGATTTTTATAAAGTAATCCTAATTTTAAAAATCATCATTTTCATTTGGATTAGCACTAGAAATTGACGTATTTGGAGTTCCTCTAAGATGCCCATAATGAATATCCCGGTAAGCGTCTGGCTGTCAATGGCTCCGAAATTGCTAGCTCCTGAAGCAGTGACAGCACTTCGCGTTCCGCTCCACGGCAAATGGTATACCACATATATAATGGAGGTTTATTTCAAAACGAGCCTATCGTCATGCCGGATACAAGGTACGCTAAAAAAGAGTCGGTCCGGCAAGGAGGGAAGGACACGTTGAAGAGGAAAGGTTTTGAGAATCTTCGGGCGCAAATTTCTATGTACACGAGCGTTTGTATGATGTGGCCACGTAGACAGGTAATCAGATTCATGTGGCTCACTACTCTATCAGTCAACACCCCTTGACTATGTTTCTTATGTAAAAATATTTTATTTTTAATTTAAAAGGAAATTATGTAAGATAGTGCTGATTCATGGTTACCTGAGATAAGTTAGTTGATTGATAGGAAGAGTCAGCAAATTTAAATATCCGGGCACGTGGCTATGCGAAGAAAGGACATCTGACAACGAAATAAAACAACTCATTGATTAAGCTCGAGAGGAATTGCTATATGGTAAAAGAGTGCTTCATATTCCGATTTTGACTTTGATCTAAGACTAAGGTTCGTTAAATTTTACGCTTGGTCGATATCGTCTTACGCTTCATCATGGTGTAGAAGGTTGGGCATTGAAAGCAAACACTATCAACAAATTAGAAGCGTTCAAGATGTGGATATACCAAAGAATCCCTCGTGGACGGTGAGGTTAAATCATGAGGAATTTCTTACTTGCGTTGGCAAAGAGCGCTAGCTATTCAACAAAATGAAGAAGATAAATCAAGAAACTGGCATGTCTAGGACATGTCATACGAAATGTGAAATACCAGTTTTTGCAGTTGATATTTAAAGGCTAAAGGTAAGTTGGAAGAAAGATGGCCATCATCTGCTAAACTGATTTAGATTTAATGATTACTTTTGACTCGGATTCATATGCATACATATTATGATGCCATTGGCGAATCTTAATTATTTACGTAAATGCTGCATAAAATAATTGCTCAGATATATTCCCTCCGTTTTCTCAACGTTTCAATCGCGGCGTGAAAGGTTATACTGGCCCAAGAAGCATTCACAATGATGAGGGTGACTACGAGAAGAGGATATGCTTTGTGCTGGGTGGAGAGTAGGTGAAACGAAGACGAGACGAATTCGGTGGGAGAAGGAAGGAAGATCCTAACGAGGCAAAAAGTGTGGTCTAACAAAACGTATAAAGAGCTAACGGATTGTGGAAGACGAGAGGAAAATGCAAGGCTAGCGGGGATAAGGAAGAAGGACATTGGGATTAAAAAAATACCATTTTTTGGTAAAACATCAAAATTTTCCCTTAAAAATACCATTGTAGATATGCATGCAACGGTTTTATGGAACAGACAGAGTGGACATTTACTTAATGTGGAAGCCGGGTTTCTCTCCACCCGTCCTTAATTTTCCAAAAAATCCTCCCTGGGCAACCCATTCTTAAAAGGCGCATATGAACTTAGTTCTCCGTCACATCGTAAAATTTACAACCTACCAATTGTCGCCGTTCAATTGATGCCAATCCTTACTGTCTTGCGTTGAATCTCCGTTCCTTTTATTATCTCCCTTTCTTTTCGTACGTACTTTCTCGAAACATCTAGCTGTTCTAGGGTGAGGACGTGTCTGCGCTAGGTCGAAAGAGACGCAGCAAAAGAGGTGGCGGTCGGGACTGGAGACCAGTAAAGAGTGGTGTCTGGTGTCGCGGTTTCGTATGACTTGAGGCGAGGAGGGAAGCGGAGTTCCTGGCGGGGGGCGGCGGATGGAGACCCCCAACCCCCAGGTGGTTTCATCCCTCCCTCCCCACTCTCCCGCCTCTCTCCCAAGGAGTCAGTCCGGAAGACGACACTCCACGGTGAAGAGCGGGAACTTCCAAGTGGGTGGGTGGAGGGGTGGGGGGTTGAAAGGGAAGGGAGGGGGAGAAGGGACGTAAACGCGACTTCCTCAGCCCTGGGGGTCCTTGGGGGAGGTGTTTGAGATGAGACTCCCTCGTGGAGAGCGCTTCTGTCTCAATAAGGCGTCGAGGATGTTGACAATCAAGTACGTGACTAAAGCGATGCGATATTGGATGGCATGGGAGGGGGCGTAGTAGAAGGTATCATTAATGCCGTGAGATACATACCTAAACCACCTAAACGTGAGATTCCATCAAGGTTACCGAATTTTCGACATTATGGTACCTTCAGGAATCGAGACGGGAATTAGAAATCCTTGGGGAATCCTGGATATTTCCCGAATGCATCTTTCATTTTTAATTTTCACGAAACATCAGTTCTAACTAACAGGAGGGGGCGTGGTAGAAGGTTTCATTTATGCCGTGACATACATACCTAAACCACCTAAACGTGAGATTCCATCAAGGTTACCGAATTTTCGACATTATGGTACCTTTAGGAATCGAGACGGGAATTAGAAATTTTTGGGGAATCCTGGATATTTCCCGAATGCATCTTTCATTTTTAATTTTCACGAAACATCAGTTCTAACTAACAGGAGGGGGCGTGGTAGAAGGTTTCATTTATGCCGTGACATACATACCTAAACCACCTAAACGTGAGATTCCATCAAGGTTACCGAATTTTCGACATTATGGTACCTTTAGGAATCGAGACGGGAATTAGAAATTTTTGGGGAATCCTGGATATTTCCCTAATGCATCTTTCATTTTTAATTTTCACGAAACATCAGTTCTAACTTTTTATTCATAGAAAATCATAGGTTGGATCATGTATCCATGGCGAGTTAAGTTTTGATGAGAGACAAAGACGCTCCAGTAAAAACGTTGATGCAAAATGAGATAGTTGCGAGTGTGGATTTACTAAATAAAAGCTGGCCTATTTTTCATTACTACTCATCTCTTGCGGAGCATGGTGAAGAGTATTATTTCAGCTTATGTTTTCCCAAAATATACCAAAATTATTCTGGCGTCATTACTGTTACAATTGAGGTTATCATAAAATTTTAACTATTTTAATATTTTTGGGCTCAAGAAGTAATTTTTCTGATTTCTCGACCAACTTAAATCGGGGTTCCCGTCCAGAAAACTTGGATTGTTTTTTTCTCGGTGTTCCCAAGTGAATTTACGCAGCAGAAAATTTAATTCAAGAATTTACGCCGGTTATATGATTCCTTTGGAAATAATTTTCTTGGAGCGACTTCAACTTGCTGCGACTGGCATTAATCGAAAAATCACCGTGAATTGAATCCGATCCTCATGCTCATCATCGTGTTTCACGGTCGAACTTAGTAAAGTTAATAAATATCGAATGTGAGTATCGTGTGATATACCCGAAAAACTCTGCCAACTGAGACAACCTTATTGGGCACATTCTCAACTATAACGGCATCTTCAAAACAATAACGGAAGAAAAAATGAATTAGAAGACGTATCGAGGGAGATCAAGGATGAAATTCTCAAACATAACAATATGAAATGAAGACTTCCACGCTCGGATAAAACAGTTGGTTGATAAAAGAGTGAAGTGGAGAGCCGCAGGAACTCAATCTTCTGATTCGTGGCTGCAAATAATAATGATGTGACATGCCATATTTCACAATGAGATTCGATTAAATTTTCCTGAAAACGGAGAATAGAGTATTTGCGTAAGTGAGGTATTTTGTTGAAATTTATTATAGCGAGTAGTGTTTGGTTTCGAAATGCCACGTACGAAATACCAAGGTATAATTCCAACTAATTAATTTAATAAATAGCTTTTAATATGCATTGTTTTAGCATCGAAATTGCCTAGGTCTAAACGCCCAACCATTGGATCTTCGTAGTGTGACGTCATCTCCCATATTAGCAGAAGCGAAATAGCCTAGCTGTGCGTTAAGAGTGAAATAATATTTGCCTTTTCGAAGTTATTTCGATATTTGCTAATTAATAGCTAAAGTTTCGTCCGCACGCTAAGACTACACAGTCACACAATCTCCAAATCAACAAATGGTCGACTATGGGAGATGACGTCAGAGCCTACAAAACATGGCGGACCAGTGTTTCGGCGCAATAATAATTTATAAGATTTTATTAGCTAATAAAAAATTAACGAAAAGCCTCTCGAGCGTCAGAATTAAAATTTAGTGCCTGAAGTATCGATAGATTTTTTCGATGTCGCTTCCCAAAAGTGTGCAAATACTCTATTGCGTTGTCTCGGGCGTCACGTCGTGGAGTTTGCTTGGCATCGTAAATGATAAGTATAACTTAAGTTTCTTATCATAGATTTATTACAACAAAACGACCTAGGTTTCGACGAAGCTCATCATCATCATCATGACGAGTTTCGTCGAAATCTAGGTCGTCTTTTTGTAATAAATCTATGACGAAAAACTAAGTTATACATATCATTTACAATGAATACTGACAAATTAAGAACAGAAGGACGTGAATGAAGCAATGCATAAGGGTAACTTAATCAAAAGAGGCATGGAAGGATAGGGCAGTTTGGCAGAATCAGATATACAGGCCTATCACGGAGAATTTAACATTTTTGACTCTGCCATTATATGAAATTTAAATACGCTTATGTTGCTTAAATATCAAATTAAAAGTAGCTAGCTATTGCGGATTCACTGTAATACTGAAATAAAGTCTTCGAAATACAGCTTTTAGCGAATTTCATTTAATTATTGCTCAATATCGTTATGAGTGAAGTATGGAAAAAATGTACGGGCATTACTGATGCTTTCATCAAATAAATTTGAGTAAAACAATTGGGTCTGAAGCTTCTCGAGACCAATTTGAAGATAAAATCGGGAACGAGCTAAAATTTAGTGCATATCGCTATCCTCTATTTTCCTTTTGCGATATGCCATGTATTCATACTTTTTCTGAGAAGTAATTCCGTTTTATGATTTAAGCTGACATTACTACAAAGGAAATAAAAAGCAAAAATTAAGTATTGGAATATGAATCTTCAGCAGAGACACTTGCTACCCAATACCTGTGTATAATTGGCCTCTGATTAAGAAAAATATCATCTCTATGAATAAATCCAAATTATCATTTGGGCAAAATTAAGGTCAGACTGGAAAATGTTAGCATTTCATTACACAGCTTTTGCCCATATAGAAAAAATTCTCTATGATAAAACCCTTATGAGTAATACCTTTATATGCTTTTTAAAGACATTCAAATCGGAAATCTTGACTGGTATTGGTGATATTGGCATGAGATTAGGATGTACTTTATTCATAGCATGCAGTCATATCATTCATGCAAAAAACACATAGTACACTTATTCCTCTGAAATGAAGTGATAGTAAAATTAACGCAACATATCTAAGTAATATTTCCTCAATAATTTAGGAATTTCTGACACAAATCTGTACGGGTTTTTTTTTCATTGGGATAAAACGAAAATCCATATGGATCTTTTAAAACTACGACTTGCATTCGAAAGAAGCAGTGAAGAGTAGTGTCTAGAATCGGATTGAAATTAGAGGAAAATAACGTGGTAGGGTAAATACAGCACTTAGTTTCTCAATTTAAGCGTATTTAAGAATGCATATGTTTTTTTTGGGCTGGGGAAAATAAGGGACATCCGTAAATGTCAGTCCATAGAAAAGTATTTGCCATCTTTGAAATTATTAGTGACTTAAGTTGGTGATATCACATCTATTTTTTCGTGTACGGTTTTACCCACGAAACTACAGGGAATTGCAATTGCATAAGCGGGAAAAACAAGACGTTTTGGAAATTGCTTTAAGAAAAGTAAGCTGTGGAAAGGCCGGTTCTATTTATGAATGTTACAAAATTAGACGTATTTAAGGCAACGGAGTTCCAAAAACAAGATGAAAGATTCCATTAGTCCTAACTATTCTTAATACACCTCGTGTATATTTTTGATCATAAATGACTAACCCATAACCACATTTTCAGCTATGTAGGCTTTGAAAATGTAACGGGGGTGAAAAATCTGCAATTTTGCATTGCGTGCTTTAAATAAATTGGCGTGAAAAAATCGGCACCATTATCTTTAACGCTTCTCTATGGTGTCATTAGCTTGCAAGTGCATAGATAAACTCATGCAGTGTTCATTATATGCTTTTGCGGGGCTGCATGCTCTACCGTACGCGTAACTCTCATCAGATTCATGCACATCCCGTTACGTATAAAATTTTCCTCTCTTATAAGGTGGTTTGAGCGAGATAGTTCCCTAGTCATAATGGAGACCATATCCAAATTTTATTTTTTGATTTCGGCGTCTGTAAGAAGTATGAAATAAATATTGTAATATTAATGGCGCAAAGGTATAGTTATATATGACAAAAATACTCAGTAATTAAATAAATAAAGCCATATAATTTTCTAACTTGACTCATTTTTTCCCACCGTACGGCTGAAAACCCTTTATAACAGCAGGTTTTTTGCGATTATGTAAAAATTACTGTGGTGAGTAATTGATTAGTTTTTATAAAAAGTAGAGAAAACACTAACTATACACACCATTATTTTTTTGACGAAATCTAGGTGCTAGAAGTTCCTAATTTTTTTTAAATATTCTCCTTCTGGAGCGCATAGCCGTAATCTATCCCATGTAAAACAGCTTACCTTATCAGGAAAATTGCTCTAAAAGTAGTTCGGCAAGAAGTTGATATTTTGATATCATTGGAAGGATGAGAGTTTTTTCTTTGAAGTGAGGCCAAATTCATCAAATTCTAGGTGAATTGATTTTTCGCTCAAACTACCTTAATTTCAGAACATTTTGGCTTTGTTGAATATTTTTCTACACCCCGGAACTTATTCTCCTACCTCGTCGCTCGCCATCACGTTCGTTCAGCCGTCTCGTAAAATCAACCCATCTCTTCCCTCGTCTTGTTCAGTCTTCCCCCCGATCAAGTATCCTTGGCCATAAAATATTTGCGCCCACCTAATTTCCACCCGAAAAAGAGATGATGTTTTTTTCTTATCTTTATCCACCTTATATTGCATAAAAACGGGGAAAATTAAAAAATCGTTTCCGAAAATCTTTTAAGTTCTTTGCGAACGGAAAGGCGATAATTGGTTAAGGATACAGGTCGTTTTCTCGTATCGCACTTCACATCACCATGCTTCTCTTTCACCATCGCAGGTATTTGGTATTCATTCCCTCCCGGAACAAAAACCCCAGAGGGCTTGAAATTTCGCTGAAGTCGTCGGTCATTAGGGAGGTCCATAATTTTCCGCTCTTCCACTCCGAGGGAACTGGGAGGGGGAGAGGTTGAAAAAGGAAGGTTAGGAGATAAGATTTTGGCAGCGGATAAACGGTGTGTCCAGAGCCAGGCCACGATATGTTATCGTTGCATGCATAAGGCTCGCTTCTCTCCTGCCAACCAGGTTAATGATATTCATATCCACAATATGAGGGACTCGCCCCGGGGGGATATTTAAGGGACCGCCCCTTCGTCCGAAGGGTGAGCACTACCTTGCCCTCGTCTTCATCCCTTGCGCTTACCTCTACATCCACCCCAACATCCTTCCCGCTTACCTACCCCTCCCTCCTTTTCGCATCTAGCCTTTCACCCACCTTGCCCTCAAGCAGTCGCCTTTTGAGGCCATCATTTCCCCTACAACATCACTCCCAGACGGGCACCTATGAAAACCCATCTTTTGAGCCGGCGAGCAAGGGATCGTGACCAAATTACGTGGGTTCAATTTTGGACTGTAGCAGAGCGGATGTGAATCTATAATCTAATCTTTGCAAGCTAATGTAAAAGTACATGCTACACAAAAAAAAAACTTAACCGGTATTTTTCCAAGATTAATTTTCATTGTCCTTGACAGGCGTTTTCCTATAGAGGAAAGAGCGGTTGTACAAAATTTATCCAAGTTAATCTGTTAAAAAAAATGCATACTTAAAATTAAGAGTTTTTTGTAATTTTTCAGTATTATTTACGAGTTTTTAATCTGGTTATTACGAGTTTTCTTTCACATTCGTTTTTTTTTACTTTACAAATCGGTTGATACTTCATTATAATCCCAATATTTTACATTTGAACGTCAATTTTCCTAATGTGAGCATGCAGACATTTGGGAAATGAAATAGGTATCTGGTTGAAATTGAGATTTATATTTCTCCTAGACTTTTCATTCAAATTATTCGAGATAAATTTATTTATCTACCTATACGCACTTTACAGGAAAGTTTAATGTTATCCTTCAGTAATTTTAAAATTTATAAAAAAATAAAATCCAAATGATTCCTTTTTATGACATCTTATTTTACCACAATTATTATTATTTTTATTTTGTCCTATATTTTTTGTTATGGATTAAGTTACCTATATATTTTTTGTTATATATTTTATATAAAATGTTACTTGAAATAAAAACAATAGATATATGTATATAAATACTATCAATACTTCAACGTATCATGGTTACATTTATTTTCATGCCAATATTGTCGTGTGTTCAGTTACATTATAAAGCCTAATTACTTTAGGCTCCAATTCTTTAAAGTAGTTGGATTTTAAGAAGAAATTTCTTTAAGTTTTGGTCAATGATACAGAGGTCGCTGTCTGGCTATCAGGATGAAAAAAACTAAACATTTTCGGCTCACAAGAATGAATAATATGAAGCCTCGCATTATTTAATTCCGTCGCAGTCAAAAGTCGTCACGAAGCCAGTGGAGGACTCCTTAGTAACGAAAACGATATTGTTTATTCGTCGTATTCGTATCGAACGTTGTGAGATTGGTGACAATAGTCTCACATGCAATTGGTGGAGCAGATTTAAGGCTGTAGATGAGTAAGTTTTGAACGGCGTGTATAATTAATTCACTTAATGGGATGTTGACATGAACGCTTAAACATGGAGGTGCGATCATGCACTCTTCACTCCTCTTTTCGGGTTGAGATGTGTCAAAGCATGCTTAGTTATTGGTGGTGATCCTCGGATTCTGTCTCGTACCAATCAATTTTTGTTCACCTGCTCATACATACATGCTCATGTCTTATTCCAATCTCTAGTCACATTTATGTATCAATCTATTACCACTTGCTTGCTACCAACTTTCCGAATAGTTCTCGTCTAAAGATTCTCATCCTACACGTTCATACATTATATTTTGGATTGTTCTCTCCCTATATAATCATTCATTCTTATTCTGTATGTCTGTTTTGCTCACTTATTGGTTAGTGAATCAGTGAAGAGTTTCCTTGTAAAATATTAATTTACAAAACTTTGGTTTTCATCACTCTAGCATCATTAGGTGAATTGTAGAAGATAATTTTATCATCCCGTTTTGGCATACAACTCTCTTGTATTCAGTCAGGAGAAACAGAATAAAATCCTTTTCATACCATTCATACCTATACCATACTACTGCATCCAATGCAGTAGTATGGTATAGTAATAATTGGTACAGTAATATGGTATGGTAATTGTTTCATCACCAACTCCTTATCGAATATCTTTTATTTTTACTGAAAGCATTGCTCAGCCACCCCTAATCTGCTGCACTGAGCTCATATTTATGTTTATCCTGGCGAACGAACGTCACGCTAACAAGAATGAAAAGACAGAATAAAGTTTTATTCATTTGGAAATTAAATTAAATTTTGCATAATTCATTGGTTTCTGCTGAATTGTATGATTTTGGGATCTATTTTGAGATGCTATATTACCGGATTAGCCCCCTATCTAGGTACCGTTCATTTTTTTAAAGCTTGCCCTTATTCTTGCTTTTGCCGTCACGAAAAATAGAAGCTTACGTAACTATAAGCAACCAACGATATGAATAGCACGGCCAAACAAATAATTTATAGTATTAATGGGTAATGGTCTGCGTGTGACGCACCAGACAGAGGTTTCAAGGTGAAGGAGGTTGTTTGTAGTGCAGGGCGGTAGGTTTGTTCAGCCGAGAGAAGATAAAAAAGGTTCCCATTGCAAAGGCCTTTAATTTACCGCCTGGTTTCCAGATGCCGCGTGGCTCGGTTTGTCGACAAAGGAAGCTCCCGAATTCTCTCTCCCTTTGCTAGGACAAAAACTGTGAGGGAAGCAGTCTTTAACGAGCCCCGCAGTATAGGCCGAAGGGTAGGCCATACCCTTCCGGAGCAAGCTAAGGGTTCTGGTGCTCTGAAATGAAAAGGGGAGCACAAGAACAAGGTCTCCCTCGAGCAAGAAAATGTTTTTAGGAGATTCGTCTACGTCTACGAGTTCTTGAAAGGTGATGAGTAAGTCCATGAAATACACGAAAACGTGGATTGCGGATTGAAATAGTACCAGGAGTTCATGTAGGATGCAAACGTGGGAATGTTTTAATGTGTTTATCTCTCGGTTGAACTTATACTTTCTCGAAAGAAGGCGGTTGGCTAGTTACTATTGGGGTGGGACTGATAACTTAGGTTATTAGCAAAATTATGGATGGGTGGGTTGTTTGGCAAGGAAAATATTACATGCTCTTAGTGAATGGCGTCAAAGGGCCCGTAGTTTAACGTCCCATCCAACTGACGAAGAACTACGCCACCACACCAGCCAGATCTTCTCGAAGGAAGCAAACGGTCTTAAGACAATCAGTGGTACCTATTGTCATCATACTCCTTAAGTAAACAATCTTTGGCGGTTTTGTGTATTTATCTTAAAAAATGACTTGTGTTGCCATCATATTAGTCTTATGGATGTCTATTTGTCATTCCATTCAATTAGGAATCAAATGAACCATTTAGATATCGGTACTATTAATGCACCCATATTTTGATTTTACCAATAAAAGAGTCTTCAAAACTACCGTAACAGATGTCAGGAACTTTGAAATATTACCTTAAATTTATCCTCCTCCGTCTTTAAATTTTCACCGAATAACGTGAAGTGGCGTCGCCAATTACATTTGATGTAATGACGAAATAACACGTGCAATTTTCCACAAAAATAAAATTTGTTTCCGACCCGTGTTTCAATGTTGATACATCATCTTCAGGTGATGTTGACACTTCATATTCACCTGTTGTTGGTGTATCAACATCACCTGAAGATGATGTATCAACATTGACACCCGAGTCGGAAGTTAATTTTATTTTTGTGGGAAATTTCACGTGTTATTTCGTCATTATGTAAAAATTCCACTCAACTTCGCGATAATCGTCGGATTTTCTACTTTTGATGTTACTAATTCCTCACAGTGCATTAATTTTGTGCGAAGTTTGTGAACTTGCCATATAGCTTTTCGCATGAAATATTATTAGGCGTTGGTATTATTTTCATTAGCGCGTAAAGAATTATAAAAATGATTATTTTGCTGTAATGTGAAACAAGATAATTCAAAAATTCATCATAGGTATTATCTTACCGCATATATATGCTTATCATATAATGCTTATCATATAATATGCTTTAATCAGTGGTAACGTTTAGGTATGAACCTGTTTTTAACTATTGGTAGAGCTTTCAACAAAAATTAATTACGTAGCAGTGCATGTCATTACACTACCATTTTATATGCTAACTATTCTGAGACTGGATGCAAAGCGGTGGGTATTGAAAGCAATAAAGTTTAGAGATATTCGATTTGTTTCCTATATCCACATTTATTTCCTTCTTCTGAATTACCTATCTATCTGATATGGTAGCTCGCACTAATTTTTTTTACATTGTGTTTCATCTTCCTTTCTTCAAACCAGTCACGTTTCAGGCACACCGGCATAATTTCACCTTTTTCAATACACCTACCCATTTATCGGAATTAACTTACACTTCGCTCAGTATTTAAGCTCTTGCTAAAATTTGTTGCCCATTTTTACTCTAAGTCCACCATTTCAAGGTCATTGGCAGGATATTGTATCTGAGGGGTGAATAATGTCCAATGGGAATAGTTTATTTTTAGGGTTTCTGCTATAATTTATCTCCTACTTAAAAAAGTTTCAGTCTCTAACTTTATTTTTCTCGTCAACACCATAATAAGATTACCAATATATTCAACGCACTGTCTATTATTAATCAATTACTGCTTATCTAGCCTTATAATGCATCCAGAATTTAAATTTAACATTGATTCGCTTTTCATGATTCATCTTGTTAACTTTTCTAAAGCTAAGTATTTATTTCGCTTGAGGCGTACTACGATATCTCATATTCCTTTTATATAATGAAGACCCCACCGTAAGATATTTCTCCTAATTCATCGAAGACCATTGCATCCACCATTGAAATTTGTTGAATTCAATGAAGTATTCATGTTTTATCATTGGTCCTTGGTTTGAGGGAAGTTTGGTGCTTTCCATGGAATTAGAACAAGTTTGGGCTTTCTGCCGAGGCTAGCGCGGCCTAGTGTAGGAAAAATCGATTTCGATTAAAATCGAAAATCGAGTTTTAATAGTCAAAGATCGAGGAAATCGAGATCGAGTCATGATCTTCGAGTTTCGATCCAAACTCGATTTTTCAACTTCGATCTTGACCATTTCGTACCGTTTCGCGATCAGAGAGCTGAGTATGATAACGCCGTCCGTCCCATGTGAAAGACTTTTCTCTAAGGCCGGTAAAATTGGAAAGGCACGCCCTAGACCATCAAGAAAGCATCTCAATCAGTTGATCTTTCTTAAAATTTTAGAGAAGCTGAATGGTTCCAAGCGGTGATCCCCAAACTTTAATGTGCGTGCATTTGTAAATTTTTACTACTAATAATTCAAGAATTTATTCAAAGTACATTTTTAGGGATTTTTTATACTATTCAAATATGTATAATGAGCGTTTTTCAAATGAATAATAAACATTTTTTAGTATAAACTGTATTTTTTTCTAATACAGCCGTCGATTTTTTCAATTAATCGATCTTTTGGTTCAAATTTCGATTTTTGTTGAAAAGTCGAGCCTTTCATTTCGATTAAAAATCGATTGCTCGAAAAATTGAATTTGACCGAAATTTTTCCATCACTAGCGCGGCCCAACGTTGAGCTACCCTGGCGCTGCTAGAGGTAATTCTCTCACTTCATATTTCTCTCGAATGTGCTGCTTTTTAAGTCATCCGGACGTGAGTCACTTTAATTATCCAAGATTTCTGCCCTTGGGAAGGACAACTTAACATATCTAAACTAATTTCTTCTATCGATATTTTTCCCACTACACCATATGATGTGGTGACTGCGATACACTGAACCAGTAAAAAGGAAATATTTCATCCCAAAGTTACATGAAAATAAACTTTTATGAATTGCGATTAATAAATTAAACTTTCTTTAAAGACTAGGGAGCTGATATCCGCTGATTAAAAGCCATTCAAGCCGTATTTCGCTGCTAGAATCTAGCAGTTGCGCTAGCCTGAAAGAATTTATCTTGCCAAAGACTCGAAAGTGTATGGGAAACGTAGTTTTCCATAGCCTATTGCGTCTTTTTACGTCGGACTACGAGCCCAATTTGTGAAAGAAATTAATTCAATCAATACCAGCTAAAAGTGTAATGGGCCGTGGGAAAATTGTGTCAGAAGAGTAGGAAGACCTTTTAGTAGATTACTATTATTTTAGATCTAGAGCTTTGCTAATTTATTCCTTTGTAAATGGCTTTATAAGCTAGATAAAACAAACACTTTTGTCTATGCGAGAACCGTGGAAATATACCGGCTCGTATCAGTTAATTGGAATACATATAAATGAGGAAGTTTTTTAGTTTTTACTTGCGAGCACCAATTGAAAGGAAGACCTTCGCGTTTTAAATTAAATTCTACCAGGTACCACTATCTATTAATGGTGTCAGAAGCCAATGAATATTTCGAGAGAGTACCATTAGCCAATGATACAGAAAATGTATCTGCAAATAATTCAAATGACCTTCCTTCTTTTACGGCTATCTTTGTTTAGCATATGGAATAAAAATTTATATCGCTATTTTGCATCCTTATATACCCTTGAGCTTTCCCCGCTGGTGTTTTTAGTAGACTCGTTTTTTAGGAGAAAAATATACGACTGAAATTATGCATTATAGAAATGCTTCATACATTTTTGAGCTCCTTTTCAAAACATAACATTAAAAAGTTCAGTTTGTAATAAAGAGGTCCTCGATTTTTTGTACGAAACGAAATAACAACTCCGTGGTTAATATTTAAAAATTATGTGAGCGGATCGTATCGAGATATAATTTAAAATTTACTGTTTAATTATACTCTACAGATCCTCGGAGGTTATCCATATTGGTGATGGATCAACAATTTTAATCCTGCGTAAGCTTCGATTTAACTTTCCTAATAACATACCCGATACATTTCATCCTTGTAATTCTTCCCATTCGTTGCTCCTTTCAATTTGGTTCCAATGGGCAGTCGTCTCTTGGAATGTGTCCAGTAACTTCCTCTTTTCTTCTCTGAAACGTTTTCATCATACATTTATCCACCCTACTATCGCATGTCAAGTTTGTGAACTGTCAGTTCGAGGGTTTGTAACTAAAACTACTTTTATAAGAAATTGACTCAGGCCTTACTTGATGGAACCACGTCATTATAAAACAAAGCAGAAATAACTTTGTTAGCTCCACACTAAATCGCTGAAACCATGGTTGGTAATAAATTTAGTGTGGAACTGACAAAGTTATTTCTGTTTTATTTTATAAAACCAATTTTATTTATTCACTTATTAATTGCTACAAAAGGACTTTGATGAAATTCTGAAGTGGGCCCATGACAACAACATAAAGATAAACTTTAGCAAATCTGAAACAATGCATATAGTTACGAAAATTAACCTAAAAGAGAATATTATACTTGAAGCACATGACCACAATTGTATACATCATATAAAACGAGATTGTAAATGTCCAAGACTGGAACAAGTAGATAACTATAAGTATCTTGGCATTGAAATAAACACGAACTTTAACTTCAGTATGCATATTAAAAATTAAACAGCAAAATTAGAAGTATAATATATCAATTTCACTGCATTAAAAATATTGCAAACACACAAATATTAAGGTTAATATATTTCAGTTTAGTAGAAAACCTATTAAGATATGGCATCACAATTTGGGGAAATACTGGGAGCACATACTTAAACATATTAAAACGTAATCAGGATAGAATAATTAAAATCATACACAGAACAAATCATAACAATTGTAATTGTACCAACATAGCAACAATGTACAGAGAGTTAAATATATTACCAATTGATAAACTAATTAAGTATGTTTGTATATTAGAAAACCATTATAATAATGATTACCTACTACGGGAGACAAAGTAGTTCACGTCAATCGTAGACATAGTTCGTATATTGTACCAAAATTTTATTCAGAATATGGGAGAAAAAAAAGGTCTGTTCAAATACCAAGCATGTTGAACCAATTACCTATAGATATTCGAAATATCAAAAATATAAATGAAGTGAAAAAAAAGGTAACGGAATGGCTAATGAAATAAATTATCAGATAAATTAACTGTATATTGTTCGAGAAAATAAAAATAAAATGATATTATAATTAATGTAAACAATTATGATTAAGGACATCAAAATGATAATTCAACACAGCAGATGAACTTAGTAAAAACTGGCACCTGCTGACAAAGTCCTAATGGACTTAGCAGGACCAAAATTGTTACGATTATTATTTAGTATTATTAAGATACACAATTAATGAATATAAGAAATTCTTTTGTATATACATTAAATTTTGTTATACATTAACTTTGTAATATGTTATAATGCATTGATTAACTTTGTAATATGTTATACTTCATTGATCATTTATTGTTTGATGTCAAATGTCAATAAAATGTCAAAATGTCAATAAAAGAATGTCAAATGTCAAATGAGGTTAAATTTGTTAAATGTAAAAAAAACAACACATATTACTACTTTCATATTATTGTTTATTAACAATTTTTTTCACTTTAATTTTTAGCATATTTTTTAGACAATGGTCATAGAGTTCTTGGTTCCCTACTGATGTGTTTATAAAGAAATGAAGTCATTGTCACTTGAAGAGACTTATTAGAGAATAATGGTTGTGTGCCAATAGTCTTAGGGTGGACAGAAGAATAAATAATTTAAGACTTATCATCTTGGGATGAATATTTTTTTGCCAGTGATAGATATTTAAAATTCATAGCAGGACGACCGACGTCAAAACTTGTCGTTGGAATCTTTAATTGGCGTTTCTCTCTATCCATTCATTCTTCATCATTCTTTGTAATCCCACAATTACATACATTTCAATCTTCTTTTTTATTTTGCTCTTCCATATAGGAGCATGCTCCACTCACATGTTTAATGAAGTGACGAAATATGGGTATTATGTGGAATTGAAAACTTTGGGGAAGTTATCATTTTCCTCGTTCTGCAGCAAGCATTTGCTCACAGGCGAATTCAATTGAGGACGTAGTGGCTCTTTCTCCCATGACACTGTGCACCATAAGCTAAATAATGGCCATCGTTGTGAATTAGCCCCATTAAAATAAAATCATATATAGACAGCTTGAGTCGCTTGGCTATCAAGTTACGCTTAGAAAATTAACTGAGGTTGTCGTTGAAATTGCATGCCATTATATTTTGACATTATTATGACTTATTTTGTCAATTTTGAATTAAGTGCAGAGTGTATATGCTATTGATTCAGCTACTCTGTAGAATCTTACAAATTAGACGCCATCAAAATGAGATTACTTTGTGATATTCCTGTTTCCATTTATATATCTTCTACTTTCTATCTTATAGGAGAAGTGCACGAAATGTATTAGCACAGCCAGGGAATTGAGTGAAGATGAGAAGGCAATGAGGGTGATGAAAATTAACAAGGTGTACATTAGCAAGCATGGCTGGAAATCTTTTCGTCCGATGCCACCGACGCCAGACTTCAAAAAGAGATGGTTTCCGAGAAATTACCTCCGAACAGTGGCTTGGGGAAATCTTTGGGCAATTAGACTCCCGGTCTCATATTGTGGTAAGCGAATTTCATAACCTAATAAGCAAATGTTTTATAGGTTCCTCTCCAACCCACTCCCGTTACTTTGACAACAAATAACAACTCCTTGGATACGCCAGTTTTTGATAACCCTTTCTTTGCCCTTCTCTATGTTAAAACTTTGTGTGCTAAAATTTTTATGTAAATAATCACCGTTTGGACTTAATTGCTACTCTTCCATCAACTTCTGCTGCTCCGACAACAGGTAGCAACTCTACGATAACAACCGCTTGCTAAGCAAAAGAAAACTTTGTATAGTCCTCGAACAATTTTATTGAATTTGACGACCAATCGCCCTTGATAATAACAGTGTAAGTCAAAACCTTGGTCGGCAAATTCAATCAATAAAAGTTGCTCGTGAACAATACAAATTTTTCTTTTACTTAGTTATGGAGTACCACAAAGTAACGCCGGAGAACATCAAGTCCAACCGCTTGCTTTCTAGTCATTATTTTGGATCCCTCGACACCTAACGCGGTATAAACTGCTAAGCGATATTTGACGATCATCGTTAAGACCTCATTTAATTGTGTCCTGCTTGGGCCCACTCGCGTTGCTACGACAACAGGTAACAACTCAATGGTTATAACCGGTTGCTTGCTGATCCTTCTATTGTTTCCTCTTTAGTAGCCCGCGTAAGAGGCGACGAATCGGGGTTATAGAAAAAAAGGCGAAGTTTTTTTAAGAGGCTTCTCATTAAGACCGTTTCGCCTTTTAATGGCGGAGGCGTTCTGGGAGGCTCTCCTGCCTCACGTGGAGTGCAAGGGAGGACATGATGTTTTATTCAAAACGGTTGTTTGTGTGTGTCTGTGTTCGTGAAAAGGGTTGATGAGAGCACGGAGGGGAAGTGAGGGGGTGAACTGTAGGCTCTCCACGAGGACTCGCTCGCTAGATGGCAGAGTGGTAGGAGGGAGGAGAAGCACAAAACGTCTCCTGCCCACCCAAACAATAACGCAACGTCGTAAAACAAAACACGACCGTCGACTCCCGTTAAAACAAAACCGCATTGACGCGAGACCAAAGCCGACCTTTGACTCATTAGCATTTGTAATGAACCGGGTAGGAGGATAAAGGGGAGAGGCTCACTGGCGGATGTTATAATTGGTCCTTAAAACTGCTTTGCGCGATTAGGCCTATCCTCCCACCTCCCACTACCTCTATGACTACGACTCTGTGGGAAGGGGGAGGGTAAAATGTCGGGATTTCTCTCGGCACGAAACCACTGAAAAATTAGGGCGGAATAAAACGAGTTCATGATTGTTGATCTATTAAGTCACTGAGAGTTTTGCGTCGCGCAATTTACCCAGCGTTTCACCTAATTTCTTACTCGCCACCCACCGACTTGGAGCAAAAATAGAAATTTGGTTGCTTGATTTTTTCAGTAAATACGCTTGTTATGATTGCACGTGCTATGGAAGTGACTTTGGTTGTAAACTACGGTATTAGTCGTTTGCGACTTTTTTTTTCTATTTCACGTGCTTGTTCCCTGATGCATCGCCCCTACCATTGAATAGATAAAAATAGGGGTATTAAAAAATGAGGGAAACATCCGGAAAATGTTCATGGTTTAAGTTAGAGAAATGAAGTTTCGCCGTCCAATTTATCCTTCGTTTTCCTTCATTTATTATTCGTGTTCCACCGACTGCGGGGGAAAAGCCTTTTATTACCTCACTTTTTCCAAGTAGACGAGCGTTAGGATTGTACTAGTTAGAACGGTGGTATCTACTGAACGATGCAATATAAAGCTATGGGCGGGATATTAAATAGTACAGGCTCTTGTATTCAGTTTTTCTATATACCATTGAACTGTACAAAATGAGGTGAACCTCTGGAGAATGTTTAAGGTTCAAACCAGCGCGTAAGGTTTAAGGTTCAAACCGCTGCAGCGGTGGTCAACTGTGGTACAGGTACCCAGACGGGTACGTTTTTGCTGTTGAGAGGTACGCGAAAAAAATTGAATATTGGCGGGACAGAGAGGAATTGTATGTTAACGATGTCTCATATTAGAGTCACGCTGTTTGTATGATAATCACTAATAGTGCATGGAAAGAAGGAAAATTTGTACACATCAGATCGGTAGTGTATCTCTCTTTATTTTGTTTCTTCTGTCAGTTCTAGAGACATAGCGGGGTTAAAATACAGGATATTTCAAAATGAATATCGGGGTTTTAAGGCTTTGTAGTATTTATACCATTTGACTTAGAATTATAAATGATACATCAAATGAAAAAGCAACTCAGACAGTTTTTTGTTTTATCTACAAGTGTTCAATGTGAGCACCATTCGTCACACGGCACACATATGGTCGATAGGAGAGTTCTTCCCATACCTTGATCAGTGTGTCTGGAGTAATTGGTGCAACAACTGATTCAATTCTGTTTCATAAGTCGGGTATGTCCGCTTGTAGCTGAGGCACATACAAATAATCCTTTATGAACCCCCAAAGATTAAAATCGCATGGCGTCAGATCGGGTGAACGTGGAGGCCATTCGAAACAAGCCCCCTTCATCTGGCCCCTGGCGGCCAATCCAGCGGTTGGGTACAACGTCGTTTAATCAATCTTTACTACTAGCGCTCTCTAACGGAAGATAGAGGAAACACTGCATGCGCTTGCGTACAAGTGTACAACGAAACTGTTCGAGTTGCTCTTTCATTTTATGTATAATTTGTAATTGTAATTCAAATGGTATAAATAGTATATAGCCTTGAAACCCCGATATTAATGTTGAACCACCCTGTAGTATCCTCCCTGTCATACTGAAGCTCACCTAATCGGAGTATTTCAAGTAGCCGAAGCCAAACTAACTACTTTGGTGAAATGAACTCCTATAAGTGATTTCTATAAATTAAACTTATCAAGCCAGTAAAAACCTAGTTACCTGAAGGTAACTTAAGAACCAAGAACGGTGTTGGTTTGTTAAAGGAAGAAGTAAAATTCACTAAATGCAGTTTAATTCCTTCATAAAAATCTGTAATATAAAATCTGCTTCTCTAAATATAAATAATAATAGGTATCATCACAATGCTCTGCGGTAATTAAGGTAAGGAGTTTTCATTCATACTCCTGGCAAAATGTTATTCACATTTCTCCAAATCCTAACTCTTCCATCCATCTGCATACTAACATACGCTTTGTATGTTTAGAAACACTCCTTCCTCAATTAAGGCCGCCACACACCGAATGCTATGCTAAGCGCGCTACCAGATTTCGCGACGTGTCTTAAGATCCCGTAAAGCGATTTCCCGCTGCCCGCACACACCAAATGCGAGCCACGCGAACCGATGCGAACTTCCATAGCGCTCTATCGCAGGGGATCGCTCGGCCGGCGATTCCCTCTTCGCTTAGCTTCCGTGGCGCATGCGCAGTATCTATTGCGGTAAATGAGCACTTTCGTCCCGCCAGCCCAAATTAATTTTTAACCTATTTACAACAGAGCTATTTCAATTAAATTACGTACATTAGTTCTGCACACTATGCGCATTGTATAAATTCATTCATCATTGCAATTAAGGTTATATTAACGGAATAGTCAAGTGTCAAATCTAAGAAGTGCGTTTTACGCCGTCCGCCATCTTGCTACATAGTACGGCACGGTTAGTTTCTGGTGTGTGCGCGCACATAGCGGACGTCCATTGCGAGAATAGTTCTCACGCTTAGCATAGCATTCGGTGTGTGGCGGCCTTAATACTCATTTTTATCAACGTTATTAATCTCACTCCATAGATGATATTCGTTGCCTTTAATATTCTACAACAGCTGGTGTTTCAAAGTCTCATTTCTGACAATAGAAAGTTTAGAATATAATTTAGCCTCGCGTCTATCGGCGTGAAGCCTCCGAGTCTCTAGTAGTTCCTAACCTAATCCTTCCATCATCTGTTATTCGCTCGTAGCAGTTTTAACGAAGCGTGTGGTTATTCATTTTTATTTTATTTACTTCGTAAATTATATATTTCTGTGCAGGGTCCCTGTGGGGTAAATGCCCGTAAGTTGACTTTATACAACTCTCACATTTTATTGGGCCTAAAACTACAACAAATTATATGGTAAACAAAATCAATTAGACGGCACAAAAGAATAAAGTTGGTTCTGGAATACACCGGCAGTAGACAGGCCCGGGAGAGTAGCAGGCAGCAGAGGATGGCTGAAGCTCGGTGAGTCGCTCGGGGTGACCAGCATGTGGAGAGGAGACCGAGAGAACACCACAGCACATAGGAGGAATTTTGCATTGCTTCTAGGTTCGTCTGCCAACTAAAGAGTGACTAAAGGGAGACTTCTACTGATGGGAAATAAGCGAATGACCAGTAGCCTTGGTTGAGTATCGAAGCGGACGAAGCAGGGTGACTGTATGCCAGCGCCTCCACACGGAACCTACGGCTGTAACCTCGCTAGCAGCCGACGAACAAAGGAATAAAAAATTTAAATTGACTCCGCAACTATAAAATAGAATCCTGAACAGCCCCAAATGCTCGCGGATTATTCGAGTTGTGGCCTAACTAGAGCAAATTAGCATGTCTCTTTCATCTTTTAATCGGAGAACCGTCCTTCTATTCGCTTGATAAATCCTAGTTTATTTAATGGGTACGACTTCGGGAAATTGGTGACTGGGGGATCCGAAAAAATCAAAAGAAGTTAGAAACCACTGGTCGAAGTGACGTCGTCCTCTTCATTTTGCGTTTTTCTTCATTCCGTATTCAAAAGCCACCGACTTAAAGTGAAATAGGCATTTGGGTTGCTTACTTTTTTCAGTGTGGACGAGTTGTACTATTGTACTTGCTAGTGTGGTGACATTTGCTGGAACCTATACATTTAATTATACGTGTGCCTTTTAAAGTTCTGGCTCTCGTGTTTAGTTGCAGTACTCCAATATATAAATAAATGGGGTCCAATTAAAATGTGTGGAATCTCTGTGAAAATGTTGCAGGTTTAATTCACCGAGGTCCACTTTTATAATTTAAAGTTCTGTCCATGTCTTTTATTGTTTTTTTTTGTTTTGATTGAGAAATTCTCAATGGCATGTTCGTTTCATAATATTAACTCTGATAATGATTTAGAATAAAATCAAGACGTTGGCGAAAGCACCGTGGTACATTCATTGGGCTAAAATCCTTAAAAAAGAGTATTTTGCAATGGAATTCAACGTGGTCGAAAATAAGAGTGATTATGTTAACGTTAACCGCAAAATGATGCAGTGTTTTCATAAATTAAATGCTCTTTGAGAGTTTGGATTTTGTATATTAAATGAGACTGACAGTTAAACTTGTGCGTCATCAACGGGATAACTTAATAACATCGGTTATTATTCAAAGAAGATATTTAAGTGAAACGTTCAGTTTCGAATCCACAGGGGATTAGGTTGCCTCGGTGGCTAAGCTGGCGAAAGCACTCGGTGCGATAGGGAGATATTGCGGTTCAATTTCCGGTCAAGGCGTATTATTTTACCTTTGTGGAATATCGCACTTCGAAGTTGTTAGATATTTTTAACGTTTTCCCTAATTTTTATTTATGTTATTAAATAATGTATTATTGCATTGTTATATCAGTATTAATATTTCGCCAACTTCGGGTGTAAGGGAATTTTATTTTTAATTTTTCCAGTTTAGATCTTATTCTTTGTTCAATTGTAAGATTGTTCGTAATAAAAGCTTAAATTGACTTGAAAAAACTATATCAAGATATGTACAAGCCATGGCACATACATGCTCCTTTAAACATTGGCAATATTCTATTTAAGTTGCATATCAACTCGTTCTGTTCGAGGGACGATAATATTATACCCTGTTTTCGCTCTAATATTCGTTATGTACAGAAGTCACCTCTAATACGCAAAGGGTCACTGTAGACACCTGCATACTGTCGGAAATTGAACGCTGGGAAGGTGAGGGAAGAACACCCTCTACATTCTAGTTGATCCAGTTAAATCAGTGACTACTGGAACAACTCCCTCATTGTTTTCAGGAAATGAGAAATAAAATTTGTAATCAGTCAATTAAGGCTCTCGTACGTGTAGGGGCTTTCTAGAGTTTGTGGCTTCTCTCACTGATTTGGGCTTCAAACTTGACAGCAAGCTGAGTTTCGATTTGCGCATCCGAGCAATTTAATCGAGGGACTATCGTCCTTTCGGGTTCTTAAAGCAGAACCATGTGCCTCATTTCTCCATCAATACTAATTTTCAAGCACACAGCACCACTGTGCGACCAGTTCTTGAGTATGGCTACGTAATTTGCAACCCGTATCAGGCAACGTATGACCTGGCTATTGAAAATAATCAGATGCGCTTTGTGGTATAATCATGGTTTAAATACAATGCATCTGCTTTAAAAACATTGCTTCCTCAATATATGTTACAACATCTATGGGAACAGCTTGCTCGTGTAAACCCCCGCCAAAATTTTCTTAGAATGAAGATGGCTTGGTGATTTAACTGGTCACACTCTTTGGCATATATTTATGTAAGTATTTTCATCTCACTACTCTCGGTGAAAGAAAGAAGGTTGGTGTCGTACCTTTTCTCCGAAATATTGTTAACAGGTCTATTGCCATTAGCCGTTTCCTTGGACTGGTGAATATAAACGTCCCTTAGTGGATAACGAGGCATACTCCAATCTTTCTACGCCACATCAGAAGGTTGGATGACACCTGGTTTGAGCTGTTGGCTCAATGGTGCGTTCGGAGAATTCTATTTTGAAAGTCCTGGATTTTTAGCTGTTTTTAGATTATTTGACATGCTGGAGGAGGAAACTACTTATCTCGTTCGTTAAGTTCAATGTACTTTAATTCATTAATTTATTTTATTATTCATATTGTGCTGTGTTATTTATTGATTTCATCATAACGCATATAATTGGCGGATACCTGTATGCGTTACATACATTATTATCATTATAAAACGAGGGTTTTTCCTCTTAAGAAAAATAGTAGTGTCTAACTCAAGTGAAGTAAAATATATTAACCATGTAGTATACATATATGCATGTCCATTCAGTGATAGTTACAGACAAATACACCTTGTTCTTGGATTATAGTTCACAGAAAATTCCCTGAGTTAGCTCTTTATTAAACAATTCCCAGCTCTTTATGTTTATAAATGAAGAAATATGAGGTATTTGTTAAAACTAAAGTACATGTTGTTTTCGTGAAGTCATTTTTAACACCGATATTTTAGATATTTAGAATTTCAAAAGTTTTTGGCCGTTTCCCAGTAAACTTTGGCTTCTGAAACGTATAATGTCCTCCGCGTTTTTGTAAACTGAACTGAATCGCCTCATGATTTAGCCATTGATAATATAACGTTCAAGTGACTTGGGGTTATTGGATTTAAGAGGTTAAAAGAAAAAATAATAATAATTTTTATCTCGCTTGTCTCCATATCAATGTCTATGAAATCAAATCAGCGTTGGCGTTGATATCTGAATGATTGAAATATCTTCGACGGAAATGGAACTAGTGGACTTCCATGCCCGAAGAAAATAATATTATTAATATCAATTTCCGCCATATCGGGAACACTTCTGACAATCAAAATTAGTTTTGTACAGCGTGGGCCGGTTCATCTCATAGTTAGGTGAAGTGGGCGAAATTACAAAACATCAGGCGAAGAACGATTAGGGCTTTATTGATCTTTGGGAATCTCGCCGATTTCATTTATCTCTCCAAAGTCTCCTATTTGAGATTGCTTTAATTGCTCCCATCGGCCGATAATAATTAGGTTTCTCCATCGGGGATTTATTGGCATCGCAATATAATCCCTCGGGACGCATCAAGAGTGAAAAGGCTCATAGCACATCCGGGATCTCTATTGAATCGCTCGAAAAGTACACGAAGGTCTTTTGTTTAACGTGCATTCCCCCCGGCGCGTTGGTATTATTATTATTATAGCATCCGCGTTTTCCCTTTTGAGCGCGAGTCTCTCCCAGTGGAGGAATACGAGCGCAGCGCGCGGATATGCAATTAACACGCCTTCCCTGTCGAATTAAAAAAAATACTATTTTAATTACCTTTCCCTTCCAATCGCAATACTCGAGCTAAGCTCCCGCCCCACGGCATGTTTCTCTGGGAATGTATCTTACTAATAGGCTATTACGAAATATTGTATCATATCGGAATTTAACGATTTTTTGTGTGAAATTTTCTGCAAGTCCGACAGTAGAATCGGCAGTTTTTTTCGTTTGAGTTTTTATGAACTATTTGTAATTTGCCGTCCACATATATATTGTACAAGTAATTTTTTAGGCTGAATGAGACAAAATCTTGCGCATGGCCCAAGAATCAGAGCAGTATCACATCGCGATCGCGAGTTGTGAAGCTTGGAAATTTTCACCAGCAGCCAAAAGGGCCAGCACTCGTCCTGAGCCTCTTCACTCACGTGCCCCACGCCAACTTAAATTCACAGTTGTGCCGTGGTCGTACCGCAATTTGGTCGAGGCCACATTTATTTCATTAGTTACGAAATCATAATGTCGGAATGGAATCTCCTGGGAATCTTATATCGCCATTTCCATTCTTGGGGGTTATGTCGTAACTTTTCGAATCCAAACAGAAAAATAGAATCGGTGGCTAACGAATTGGATTTCAAAAATTCGGGTGGAAATCATGGAAAAGTTATCAATAGAGAGTAGCAAAATAGCACGATTCGGGCATTCATTATGGCGGTGGCGTCTCTCCCTATTTTTAATCTAGAAATTGTTGGTTCGAAAGTTACGAAAAAAACTCTTGATACTCGATTTTCGGTCAGAATTTCAAAGAACTTCCCCCGTGAAAACAGCAATTTTACAACCAAATTAACCGTAAACCGTTGTTGGCGTATATAGGAACTCAGGAGCGTTTCGCATGTAAATCATCGTGACCTTTAAGGCTCGGACGCTTCCTGGCCGTCCCCTTCAATATTTACGAGGGCTCTCCGGACAGGGTTTACCTTTTTGATGGGTTTTTTACTTTGGAACATTTTATGAATTTTCCATTTGAAGCCTATTCAGTCAAGAGAAAATGCTTTACCTTAGGTAGTGGCATGCAAAAGAGCAAGGATTTGTCCCAGTTGCGTGATTCTATAGAGACCCAACCCATCAACTGACCACAGATTTCAAACCTCGAAGGTCGGTTGGATCGTTGAGAATAGAGCTAACCTACGAAGTCCAAAGGCGTGTGAAATCAATTCATCACGATAGTATGTCACTCGTTACCCTCTGACGCTTACGTTTTCGTATAGTGATCTGTTATCTGAACGGTCATCCGGTTCGGGTTTAGCCAGGCATGCCTGGGAGTGCTCTCCAGGGTTTGAGACAAGGACCCAATGCTTTACCTAGTGGGCTTCCTCGCGCGCCTTGCATATTAATGTTCCATGGAGATGGATAGCATTAAAAAAAAACTTTTATACAAATTTCAAAGCAAAAATAACGGTTTTGTGGGAGAAATAAAGGCAGAAACACCGTTGAACCTTGGAAGGAAAAAAGGTGGTGACTCAAAGAGCTTACTTGGAAAGTAGCATCACCAGCTATGGAAGAAGCAAGAAATATATATGCTGCTGCATTTTTGCTCTTATATTTAGGGTATTTTGACAGTAAAAATAAAGCGGTGACTTTAAACTATGAGACACATGTTTAATTATTACTACTATTAAAAGCAAGTGAAGATCAATGGGAGGCCAGGTTTGTAAATTGTGATAAGAATTTTCATAATTTTAGCCATATAATTAAAGCTTTAACCATAGGGTATAGATTGAATTCACACATTATATAAGAATATATGTGCATTACAACGTTATTTAATTTAGCATTTAAAACGCTGGAGGTACATTAAATTTGTTAGTAAATGAACTAAGGTCTTAAATAATGGAAGTATCTTGCGTTCTTAATCCTAAATTAGCTCTTTAGGTAATGTTTGTTTTCTTAAAATTGTCTCCATAACTCTGACAAAAGGATTGGGAACAAATTATTAATATGCTGTAAATCAAGGCTGTAAATTGAAATCTAGCCTATAATATGTCAATTGAGCGTACTTTAAAATACATGTTACATTTCTTTCACCAGAACAAAAACAATTTTTAAAACATTTGACCTAAGTTACATACAACCTAGACGCCCATGGGGTTTTAACGGCAGTATCGATGACGGAGCTAAGAGTTTGACGCTAAGTGATGTCACAATCTAAACCAACGAGGACACTTGTTTTCTTCGCTGAGTCAAATTATGTCCTCAAATTACTTTTGACTAACTTTATTTTTAAAACATAACAATTAGTTTTTCAGTATTACTTTTTCAACGGGAATTTTCAACTGAAAAAATAAAAAAATAATACACGACCATAATGAGAACTAAATAATTGTCTTCCGAAATTATTTTTTTCTCGGAACTAGGCAAAATTTGAAAGCCATTATCAATGATTAGGGCACTAAACAAGGTAGATTGCCCCAGGCGATGCCCCTCAACGTCGAATTTCCGAAGTATCTTGCTCAATTAAATATTTCAGAACTTCCACGGCTGCAGAAATTTCAAGGAAAATTCAGAAACTCGGCAAGAAAGTTCAAACTCTCAGACAAATTTCATTCCACGTCCCATTCCCCGCCAAGATTTCTTAATTTGGTCTCTGAAAGTTTGAAAATTGGACTGAAAGACTTGATTGATCAGGATAATGAATTTTATATTTCTCAACAGTAAAAAAATATTAAATTTTCCTTGTGGTGGTCGAAAAACACCGTGCTTTCCTTTCTCCGGTAATTTGGACTTATGCTTCTAATCAATGCATGCCTCTTCAAAAAAAGCAATTGAAATAGGTAAATATCCTTTTTAATGCTACATATAAATGACTTGGGCTCATCCAAATCTTATACCTCCGTGTGACTTATGTGTCGTATCTTTTTTATTTTGCTGACCCAATCATTTTTGTTTACATTCTGAGATTCACACACTGAGATTTTACTATCTTGGATGCTACTAACATATCAAAATGAAATATGGGAAAAGGAACTGCATTAACCCTTTTGAATAATTTTCCATTTATCTGATTTAATACATTTGCCACTGTAATATGACCAATGTTTTTAATTAGGTCGAAGAGCAAATTACCGTCCCAAGAAAGCCTCTAGAAAGGAAGCATTTCATGTCTCGGTATTGAATTAGCTCGCCAATGACCAACGATATTTCTAATCCAGATAATTTTGTGATAACTCGAGACTGACGCTCAGGAAACTTGAGCCTCCCACTTTGCCTTTCTTGAATCCAGGAATGACGTTCTTCCGGTCAGTTTCGCGCACGAGAATGGTCATCAAGAATTACTAAAAATACGCCCGAAGTCATGATTTAGTTTTGACGCTTAGGTCTCCGATGTTTCTCTATAATAGTGTCTTTGAATCTTTTTTGGCTTTCAGCCTTGAACGCGCACGGAGTGGATTTAGGCCCTCCACTGAAAACGACGCTGCTGGTTCTTCTTCTGGTCATCAGTGTGGGCTTGTGGTGAGAGATTGACTACTTCTGTTTCCGCTGTCATGCGGGGAGAATTGGATTAGGGGAATACGTCCTTCAGTTTTCCCATAAATATTTATAGATCCTTAGACACGCTTAGTAATGAATTAGCTAGTACATGTTATTTTTAGTCGCTTGCTGCTTCCACTTTAAACCGGTGTAGCAAATCCACGATTCCATTTTTTTTTATTTTTGCATTTTATTTTAAAATATTCTGAAAAATAGGCACTCTGTAAGACGAAGAGTATATTAAGATCCATCAGTAAAAGGTCGAAATTAAGGACGCACTTCACTATGGCATAAATTTTGAACACGCTCCAATATGGCAGTGAATTTTGACAATAACATCTACGAAGAAGATTGAAAGCAATGGAAATGTAAGGTTATCAATGAATGATGAAAATTATATGGACATAGGGAACCAACAGACGAAAAATCCTATGAAAAGCTGGAGAGAAAAGATTTTAGAAAAATAAAAAGTGATAAGTAGTGTCAAAATCATTGGGCACTGTTTGCGACACAACAGTCTCTCGAAAGTACAAATGGGAGGAAAAATAAAACCTTAAAATTATAATTCGTTGTCTCGGGCGTGACTTCATGGAATCGACTTAACATAATGAAAAGTAAAGAAAACTTTGTAATTCCACATAAATATTTAATTTACAACCTAGGTTTCGACGTGGCACGTCATCATCTGGTGATGATGACGTGCTTGGTGACGTGACGTGCCTGGACGTGACGATCATCTGGTGATGATGATCTGGCACCAGATGATGACGTGCCACGTCAAAACCTAGGTCGTACAATAAATATTTATGTGGAATTACAAAGTTTTCTTTACTTTTCATTACCTTAAAATTACTTTTAACGTGGCTGACGTTTTACGTCTCATCTTCTAAAATACCGTTGGTACACATTTCTGTGAAAGCAACCGTATTATCTCTCACGATACGCCCACAGTTGAGGTTAGAAGAAGAGCCTGCAGCGGCCTTTTGACGATGGTTACCACCCTTAAAACCCGAAATTCCTTAAAATTTGGTTGCGACAGGTTCAATTCTCAAGACCAAGACCCGTAAATGACTTTAGAATACAAATATTGATATTTTCCTCACTAAGTAATAAATAATTGGCAATATTTAAGTTATTCATGTTTAGGTATAAATAATAATGAGATTTACTTAATTAGCTCACAGAAATGGCTATGTTAAAAATTAGTTGAATGAAACCACCAGCGCACAAGATGAACCAGACGAGGATGCTTATTTTGGAGATGTTTATTTTATCAATGAGTGGCCACATGACCAGTTTTTTTGATTTTCTCTACTTTGTTTATGAATAAGATCCTAGTGTACGAAATTGATATTTAAAAGCAAAGAATTGTCATATTTATAAATTCATCGTTATCAACAGCCATCAATCCGCAGCTATATTCGATGGAAATCGACATACCATTTTTCTGTCAGCTAACAATTTTATTCCTTCATAAGGCTTCATTTTAGCATCCCTCATAATTTTCCTGTTACATTATATCTTCTTCTTCCTTAGTTACTCGACCCATTAATTTTCCTTCCCATTTTTGCTTTTAAGGGTATATTCTGTTGAAAATTGTCTCCAATAATTTTGTCAATTCTTTTCGGAGTTTTTTCTAAACATATTTTTCCCGAGCTTTTCATCGGACTTCTCGAATAGTGATTCTCTCATTCATTCATTGGTCCTCCAATCCTGAGATTGGTTGACTACTGCCTTCCATCCTTCCCCATCTAATCATAGTTTCCTTTCTCCCTGGAAGTTCTTCTTGTGTACTTTCTTCTTTATTTGGTCTGTGTATTCCTCCCTTGGCCTTTCTCTGGGGACTTTTCCCTCTTATTTTTCCTTCAATCACATTCTTCCAAACCCATTGTGCCTCAAGAGTGTGTCCAATCCATATGGTTCTCCTAAGAGTTCCGTATGGTGCCTTCCTCTTCTGCTCTTCTGTAAACTTCATCATTTACTTGTATTAGTTTACTCGTCCATTTAATCTTCAGCATCCTTCTCCAACACCAGGTTTCGAAAGCTTCCAATATTTTCTGGTCTGCTTTTCCAATGGTCCATACTTCCGACCTATAGAGTGCCACGCCACACACAAATGTTTTCACATACTGCTTCCCCACTTGTAGTCATATCGTCTTTAAACTCAGTAGTTCCCTTATAATCATGAACGCTTTCTTAGCTCCGGATATTCTACAATTTATGTCCGTAATTCTTCTTCCGTCCCAAGTGATGGTACTTGCGAGATAGGTGAAGGAATCCACATTCTCTAATATATCTCCTCTTAGCGTGACTTCTGCATTCAGCTTCTCTCTTATGCATACTAGGATTTTGGTCTTCTTAATTATTTTCATGCTATATTTTTGAAGATCTTGGTCCATTGTGCTCAGTGATCTTTGAAGAGCATCACGATTTCCTACTATGACCGCGATATTGCCTGCGAAGCGGCGCATGCTTATTTCTGCTCCACTAAATTTAATTCCGCTCAATCCTATTTCATTTGCTTCTCTTACTGCCTCTTCAAAGTAAATGTTGAACAGTGCTGGTGAGAGGTTGCATCCTTTTCTTACTACTTTGTTTTTTAGCTTCTATTTCTCTTCCGTCTCTCTATAGCACTCGGCAATTCTCAATAGCCATTTTATTTTCATAATTTTTCAAAAGCCTTACATTTCCATTGCTTGCAATCTTCTTTGAGTCGGCTATTGTCCAAATTCACTACCTACCTATATGCTATGTTGAGTGCTACTTCCTACTTCCAACCTTTTGCTGGTGGCTCTTAATACACTTTTCGTCTGATTGAATGCCTTCTGTGTTTAAGGTAATCTGCTCACTAGATATTTCTGGTTTCTTGCATTACTGCTGGCTCTACTTTGCCATATACTTCAATTTTCACTAGTTTTTGCATCATAATCCCCAAGGATCCATTTATCCTACAAGCGTCATTTTTGTTTTCTTTGCATTAATATCCTGGTTTTATTTCTTCACAGTGTTATGCATGACTTATAGCGTTGAAATTGACGTATATCTAGCTATAACATAAGCCCTCCCCGCAACCATTCACGTCACGAATACCTGCGGGACAACTCAGGGTTTAATCGACCCGTGGGCTATTGCTATACGGGGATGAAGAGCCGCTGGTACGGTTGGTTGGATCGCTTTCCGTTGATGAACGAATGCAAAATAGCGCCAGGACCTGTGCTGCTATTTTAGCACTCTTTGCAGTAGAACTTACATGATTTGGATCTGCCCTTATCCCTCATTTGCTCTTTTCTCCTTAGCTAAAAAGAGGCTATTTCGGGGCTTTTCCACATTCATTAGTGGAAAATATAGAACGTGTTTGCAGCCCTGAAGAATTTACGAAATTTTGTGATGACAGATTAATAACGGGACCGGAAGTGTCAATGGCGAACGTGTTTCCCACTCTGTCGCATATTCCTTCGTGAGCTGGAGCACGTGGTCAGTCTCGTCACGGATTATTCGTGCTGAGGTACACATTTTATATTTATTTATTCTTATTTTATTTATTTTTATCAACCTGAATACAGCCTCGAGGATCCATTTACGTCAGGCGTTGAAACAGTAACAAAAGACAACGCACACAACCATGTCCTGGGAGGAGAAAAATCCTCCCCAGGCGGGACTCGAACCCGCGACCTATGGGTTGGCAGGCGAGGACGTTACCCAGCCTCCACCGCACCGTAACTATGAATATGCAGGTTCGTGAGCTCATGAATTGTAATGCGCAAATCGAACTTCCAACCACGCTTATATGTTTATATAGCTTTAAGGATAAGTAGCTTTCCCATAGTTATTGAAACATTTTCAACATACATCGGATTTTCCATAAATGCATGTTTTTACGCCTAAGTGTAGGTATACTTGCTAATTATTTCATATTTTTATCTCTTGTGATCACTTTATCTGCTTTAATGATCGATGCGCTATTTACCCACAGTCTTATCATATGAAATATATCAAGGAAATTTGTTTAACACATTTGAATTACTTTGACATTATTACATAAGTCATACTCGTGAATTATCTCGAAACGTCTTTAAAACTTGATAATTACCTAAAATCCAGTGGCAAATTCAAAGTATAATCAACTTTACATATCCAAATACGATGCATTTCATCGTATGTTCAATCCCTCATCAACCCGTTTAGTAATAAGTGAGTATGTCATTCATTCATTCATTCTGAATCACTCACCTAAAAAATTATGCATAAAATGTTTTTCCCTATGTTGATAAATGAAGTCAATGTTTTCACCATTAGGCCTTAAACATTATTTAACTGGGGCCAAAAATCAGCTTAATCAGCTTGTATGCTCATCCAGTTACAGAATAACTCATAGTCTTATGATGAATTTTTATCTTTGATTTTAATTTTACTAAACTCCAGATTAAATTGACCACTATCCTGGGAAAAATAAATTGTTCTTCGCAATCTGATGTCTTATTCACTATCAAATTCTAGCAATGTTCCGTATTCTCATTAAACATCTAATTAGCGACGAGTATTAAATGTACTAACTTACAATTGTTATGTTTATGAATGAAAACGTTACATTTAGAATATTATGTTCAAATATTGCGCATGTAACCTTATGGTAATACAGTAAAAATTCCACCGAGGAAACATTTTCGTCCTCATGTGCGCTTGTGTGTGACTCCGTAGAGATAATGTTGAGGCAAGTCTCGGTATCCCTCAAATTTGTTTACGACAATAGTTGTCCATGAAGAGAGAATTTTTACTTTTTCGACAAAAGAGTCATTTTATATAAATCCTAAGAAGCAAAATTTGAACGCAGTTAGGCATTCTTGTGTATTTGGATGATTTAAAATATTTGAAAGATCTTGGAAGTGCAATGGAATTACATTCCGCTCGGAAAAATTAGCATCACCCTTCAGAATAGCTTAGAAAACCTCATCCAGGTACCCATACTCAAAAGGTTAAGGAAATTAATCTTTCACAAATGATTGATGACTGCCAGGCAGAGTCAGTTGCTCTTTAGAGACGTTTTTTTTTCGCCAAATGAGAATAAACGATCATAAAGCAAACGGCTCGTAGAATAAATTCTGCTCTAAACGGAATAAACACTGAAGTATTAAAGACCTATTAATTGTGAATTTTGGATGAGTTATGATAGCTCCCTAAGGACAGGAAACAAAAATCGCTTTTAAAATTCCGTGAAAATTTTCCTTATTGAATTCTACTCAAATATTATGATAAAGGTTACCAACGCCTGTTTTTAGTGTTTATAGAGTACTGGGAAAAATAACAAGCCCCGTTGTTAAATTTTATACTTAGATACACTAAATATTGTGTTTTCAACGTCTAACACCAAGAAGTCTCATTGAAGTAGAGGCGAGTGAAAAAAATTAATCATTTTAGGGCAAAGAGTAAATGGAAAATGATAAAAATATCTTTAAAAATTCTCTCAAAAGACCTCGAAAATTAAGGAGAATTAATGACGCTTGTAAATTATGGAGAATTTAGCAGAATAAATTGTCATGGAGAAAAGAAAGGCGAAAGATGTGAAAACATTTACAGGGCTTAACAAAATATCAAGACACGAAAGGCTAGTAGGGTAGTGAATGGGCATCAAGAAAAGGCAATTATATTTATAATATAATTGATAATTATGCTTCCAGGGAATAGAGAGCTTATCCTATACAATTTGGCATGCATAAAGGTAGTCCAATGTTTTTTTTCGCGGCAGTAAATGAATTATACTTTCCTCTAATTATTAATGGATACCACCGCTCTGTAACAGAACTTTCCCATAACAGTAGTAATTAGTAAGTAAGCTTAGTAATAATTTCAGCTAGTGCTTTTTCCTCACTTTATTTATTTATTTATTTATTTATTAGATAAATTTGTTATCAAGAAGGTGTAACCCTTTTCCTCAACGGAATTTATAATAGTTTATTTCCATGAAATAATGTTTTGTAATATTTCATGTAACCACACTTTGACATGTTATAAAGGAAGCTATGTGCATTACCACGAGGATATTTGATTTGGGGAATATACGAGTCTAATTTTGCCTCATTATTTCCTAATATAGGGGGTCAATTACGCAGGAAAATTGATTTAAACATTTTTACTCTTACACAGCATGATCAGCAGGGACAAATTATTACCGGCAAATAATGCTAAAACAACTCCTATTAACACTGCTGATAAGCACTAACTTATACCACCGGTAATGGCTACCTAATTAATCCGAAACTGTTGGGTGATTTGGGCGACGAAAATTTCATTTAGGTCGATTTCATCGCGGATTTACGTCGAGAAAATAGAAGATAAGCCTATGGTTATCTGGGATCCATCCGTTCAAGAGGATGGAAATACCGACGTTTTGTTTATGTGCTAGTGTGCATCGCATGGACGGATCATTATTTCAGAAAGCCTTTCAAATAGCGATGGCTCTGACGATGACGCTAATTGCTCTCGCTGTCCGTCATCCACGGCGTTGAAATGTCCTTTATTTCGGGGCCGACGTTAAACGAGGGGGACGTAGAGCGAGAGGGGACGTATATCGAGGGAGGAGGGAGAGTTTTTGGAGAGAGAGGGGTGGGAGGTTGGTTGATCGAATGCGCTGATGAGCGATTATATCGGGACGAGGGGTGGATGGGAAAAGAGGGTTGGCGGGTGGTGACCGGCTCCCATTCATTGTTCTCAATCCATCCTGCGCGCAGATGTTGTTCGGGAACGGGGTTTCCCTGCCAATTGCATTATTCCGGGAAAGGTGGACGGGTAATTAAGGTGAGGAAGGCGATGGGACGATAACCTGCCTTGAGAATTAGGTTTCACGTTTTAGAGTTTCCTATTTCAATTTTTACTTTATTTTTTTAATGTTAACACTGCCCCATGCCGCGGCGCCGGAGATTTTAATAACTTTTTTTTAATAATGTTGGAGGTGGGCTAAATCATCGAAATTACTGCTACGCTTTGAGACAAAATTAGCTGCAATTCCGCGGGATAATTTTTCACTGCATAGCCACACGGCGTGGAAACGCACTTAGAACAAAGTTACTGAGGAAAGCTCAAGTGAGCAAAAAACGAAAATTATCGAGGAAGTGCTAATTATCCAAGAAGTTAATGTTTAAAAAAAAGTAATTTTACTTGTAACCACGCTGCCTCTATAAATAATTTTCAGGAGCAAATTATGTTTTTCAGGTTCTTGGAACTGGCTTCGCTAAGTACGCAATAACCTTTATTACACGCCTTAAAAAATGAGGGAAATTTGCTCACTCGATGAGAGAAAGAAGTGTAGCTCTCTAAAGCTTCAGCCACTTAGCTGAACGACGGATTCACGGAGAGCCATTTAAATAATAAATGCATTGTTTTGATTATAATTTACTGCCTTCTTTTATCGCTGTACCTTATACATTTATAAAATCATATTCGATTCAGGATTAAAGCGATTGAAGTCTACAACAGTCCAGTCGGATTTTAGATTAGAATTAAATATTGTAGGCATTTAATACTTAAGTATTTATATCTTACTACTATAAATAGCTATATTCTACTATATAGTACTTGGCCGTACTTAGTACTTACTACTAAAAATGCACTTAACTACTAATAGTATCGAAAATCAAAATTATGTTATTAGTGAAACGAGTGCAATCTCTCAATCAGTAATCGGATCTCAAATCTGAAATAAATATATTAGGCATTTAATATTTTGATAATTGTTAATGGGAATATTCAGCCTATTTTTCATTTCCATTCCATTTTATAAGTGGCTCACGGATAGAATAAGTACTCACGGATAGAATAAGTACTCACGGATAAGTTTAATCAATTTCACAAATGAACCGGAAAAATTCGTTTACGTTGAAGAGAATTAAAAAGCTTAAGTTCTAATTAATGGTTGGCTTAAAGTGATTTTTTATGATTTTAATGATTTAATTTTATGGGATTTTCTTCCTTGGCATACACGATTTTTAGGTCATTGCACCATATAAGTGTAAATGCTTTTAATGAGAATTTCACACTCCCTACTTACGTGAATGGTTGGTTACATGCTGGTGGTGACGATTCTAACCAGCAAGTTCTTTAAAACCTGTCGCAACCAGCTTGCTTAGTTCACATACTTTAATAAGGGCTTTTATATTGTAATTGAAAGGTTTAAGGATGTAGGGCACTCGGTATAGGAAGTTTAGACTTAAATACGCAAAATCCCAAAGTATTACATGTAGGCATGAGAATAACTCTTGATAAGTTTTAATAGAAGATTTTGACATTTTTACATGTCCTAGGGAATAATAACTTTTGAATTGAATTTCTCTTCTTTGCATTTTCAAAACTTACTTCTATCCTAGATGGGGCATTAGAACGTTCTATCACTCTCATCAGTTGTCCTTAAGCTATGCGGAGAGCCTCTTCACTACTCGGCAGTCAATGTTTGGCGTGCGGAGCAAATCCGACTCTAATTGAACTTCGCCGAGTCTTCATGTTGCTGAGGGATGATCCTCAAGGAAAATATTATTTTAATTAAAACCCGAAATTGGCTATATTTCTGTCCCCGGATGAAATCATGCCCCTGTTATTAAACGCTCGGCTTCGAGAGGAAATGGAGAAGAGGAACGCATATGATCCTTGCTCAGACTTAAGGGATGAGATGTTTCCAGCCTCAGAATGTGGACACTAGCTAGAGATGGGCGGAGTCGTGAGTATATTACGTCACAGTGCTTACTCTTGCTTAGAAGATGCTCGTTGGACATCATGACCGCCATATCTTACTTCCATCTCGTCCCCCTCTAAACTCTTTTAATAAAGTACATGGCATTCCAGCCGGAAAGCATCTTAAAGCGCGCAGTGAGGGGCTGAAGCATGTGGAGCATACATTGCCTTGACAACCCTGTACTCCTATTAGCATAATGCATGGCAATGATGGCATGGTAGGCAGTGTATGAGTCACTGGCTGCGATGTAATCTGAAAGTGTATTACTACAATTTCCACTAAATTTACGACCGGTTTAATGCAGTGCAATTCCATCATCAGTCATTTGTTTTGTTTATTATTGAAACCGAGTTGTAAAACAAAAAGCAACGAGTGGAAATGGGTTATCTTTTGTCATGTTACTTAAATCTTATGTTTTTGCCATTACGTTTTCCTTTTGACGAATGATATTAACTCCGATATTTTCACGGACTAACATGTCAAGTTTATTCCGTGCTTCCATTTACGTATATAAAAGTGTGCATGCTCATAATGTTGCAAGGCACTTAATAATAAATTCATGATTTATTTTGGCGTGTATTTTATAATATAGATATCTAATAGAATTTGAATTGAAATCAAGGTTGAATATAATACCTGTTTATTTATTGCTTCGCTGTGTCATAATACACCGGTTTCATCTTCATATTCTCTTCCAATATGCCTATTGATTTTTAATCGCTTAATACCATACTATAACGTTTATGCAAGGGTTTTCCGTGGCGAATACAAGTTATGACTTCTTCCAAGGATTTTCAATGGCTTCAAAGTATGTAATACTCATTTCGACAGCCAACTTTCTCTCTTTTTTTTTCAAAATGTATTTCCGTGCACCTTTGAGCAACGGGGATTGTTCAAATTTCACATGGGAAAACACGGACATGATGTTCGCTGGAGCAGCAAACTTTTGTTGAATGTTCAGGGGTAGGTATATGAGAAAACAAGGGAAGCAGCCCCGGAACTTCTATAGGCTCCCGAGTCTGAGGGAAAATTAACCCTCGAGGATGTCTTCTTCAAACAAGTTTATCAGTCTCCCAGGAGCCTTTTGAGGACTGGAAAATACTCAGAAATACATTTCGGAGATCTTGCATCTCCAGCTTTAATGATAGAATTTCAAGGGATCTACTAGCAAGCGCTCAGCCTCAGGCTCATATCATGAAGAGAGGAAAAGGATTTGATTTTGTTTTTCTTTGATTTGTCTCGTAACGAACGTTGTGGACAAGCTGAATTCAGAGAAAAGTTTACGTGGGCTTCATAAATTAACCGTAGTGTCTTTGAGCTGCTGATGAGGAAATAAGTTGGGGTATTTTCCTCTAGGAGCTCGTAGTCAAAGATTTTATTCTGCGCATTTTCCTTTGGTTTATTTCCTTCATTAAAGCATCCATCAGCGAAATTATTTTCAATTTTGGTCTATATTTTATTTATTATGAAATTTATTTCAGGCATTATAGAAATTATTAATCCCAATTTAATTTCATAAAGCTCGTTTGATGAACTAGGCAAGTGGTTTTGTTTCGATATAAATAAGGGAATATATATTTCATCCCGGATTAACTCCGAATGTTTGGTTAAAGCAAAATTACAAAACAGCTTTCCTTTGATTTTTTAATAATTACCGAACGTGATCTTCATGAATAAACTGTTGAGTAGTAATTAATATAATTTGTTTAGCCTAATTTGACTAAGCGATGTCAATAATAATACGCAAATGAATATCTCAACGCTGATAAATTGGGGATGAGTCTGAATTTTACACTGTTGAGCCTTACGTTAGTCTCAGTGCATCTCTTATAATTAAAAGTGTGCCTACTAACTTGTATGTTCAACACTTTTCATTGCAGTTAGTGGTACAATTTGCTCGGTAGCTTTCAAGGAGGAAGTAACGTCATCTCCAATAACTCTAGGTAGGAAATTTGCCAGGAGAGGGCAACCAACTCTGGTGGGATGCGAGCATGTGTTCTTCAATTTACTCGGCTGATGGGGGTAAGTATATAACTTATTACTGTTATCAAGTAAGAACTAGTTGTCCCAGTGATAACTTAAGCAAGCACAATATAAAAACTAAACTATTCACTAACAGTCACAAAGGAAATAAAGATATGGCATTGACAAGTCATGAAGACTAAAGTCAGTTAAGAGAGTTGCATGTTGCATTGCCACTATTTCTGCTAATTCTAAAAACACCATACATCATTCGATAAAGGTTTAGTTACATCTTCTGTCAGTCCATTTGTCACTTTGATTCCTCTTAAGAAAGGAACTTTTCCCAGTTATTTATCACCTTGGGAAGCTAAATTTAGTCGTTTATGTCCTTCATAGAGAGGTAAACCGGATATCTTATCCTCTTCGAATTATTCACTCTGACAATTCTCCTGGATATACACAAATGAATTATTATACTATTATTCAGTTTTTCACATCTCCGCATTTATTTTTGCTTATAGTTAATACAAAATGGATAAATCAATCAAATTCTTCGGCATACTTACTTCTTCTCTTCGTTCAAACAGAAGTAAGCTTGTTTGCTAAAGGGTCAATTCATACCAAGGGGTCCAACACTGGTAGCTTGATCATTTTAGAGAACTTTTATGCTGTGATCGTTGATAGCATTATATCTCGATATTTTAAAACCATTTTTATTTTATTATTTGTACAATTTGGCTGCCATTAATCTTGGTGCGGAGCATTTTTTACATTATCAAGCATTGATGTTAACTTGTTTATATCCGCTGTAGTTAGTTCTGGGATATTAAGACAAATTCAAACATATGTATTTGCATTATAAAACTTGAGACCCATCTGGTTACGTAGATTCAGCCATGTAAAAAATACTAATTATCTTACTGAATTTTTGTGAAAAAGTTCATTTGAAGTAATGCATCAAATATCATTTACAGGGTGTAAATGAATGATAAATTATAACATATATTTACCTCTATTTGTATTGATAATGAGGTAACAAAAAGTTTACGTATGTACACAGCGTAGCCGAATAGTAGCCGTTCACCGTATCCGCGGTCTCAGCAATCGTGGAAGGTCTCGTTCGTACATCTATCACGCATAATGGCCGCCATTGTAACCACAAAAAATAAAATAAATATGGTTTTGAACTATCTCGATAAAAGGCTATCAACGCCCTCGCAACCAAATATTTTTCTAAAATGATCAAGCTACCCATAATTTATTATTTGGAGCACTTGATATGGATTTAATGGAATATTTTCTTTCATTTTCGATGTTAATTTCAACATAAGTTGCTCTTAATCCTACCAATAAGTTAATAAAAGTATGCATGGTGATGTAACAGGAATTGATGGTGATTGTACGAGTGACAAGAGTAGTTATTCATACTAAGTGATTCATGAGTAGGACCTATCTCAGAGAATCAGGGTGATACAATGTCCCTTTGTAGAATACCTGGAGTGAAGCAGGCTGACAAAAATACATGAGTCGACGAAATTTAGTGAATTTCCTAATGAAGAAATCAAAACAGCAGTATTATGTGGCTTAATTTCACCGCTGACAAATTTCAATAAAATTTGTGCGAGAATGATGAAGTTCGGACTCAATCGACAGTCGGTCAAATTGACTATTCACGGTTCTTTTTTAGACCAGCCAAACAATCACTTCACTGAAAATTGTCAAGTGCTGATGAAAGGGATACTCTTAATTATTTCCAATCTTGAAGATATCCCATTGTATAATAAACCGTTTCTTTTTTACATTGACAAGACATAGAACATAAAATCCTATGTCTTGTGCCTTTTCAAAATGAAATGCAATGAAAGGCTTGTCTTACTGCGATAAAATATATTCCAGTGAGGGATCCGTAAGAATTTATCCTCCTAGTTAGCCTTGATTAAAGCCACTGATGGCATAAGATACACATTTGACAAAAAAATTAAACTATCATGGAATTTTCTTAGCAAAACTGTTGACCGCGTAAATAACGAAAGATTAAAAAAATTGAAAAACGGGAATTTCTCATGTTCCTCCGTGCAATAGCTCCTATTTTACATAACTGGGTGAGATCATGCAGTATAAGAATGTCAAGATAATGCCTAAATGAGCTTATGCAGTCTATGTTGGTACTTCAAGATTCGGTATACGCGATAATTAAGGGAAGCAGCTCCTACTTCGACAGATTGGTAGCATTGAGAAAACGGTCTGAAAATAAGAACATTTATTCGGTCCCCATTCGCTACATTGCCTATGATATGTGAACGTGACCTTATTTATGCCAGTCTTACCTTAGCCATGCAAGTTTTCCTTTGCCTTAGGAGGTAACAGAAATGCACAATGTGTGTATTTACCATTTGTTCTACCTTAAGAGAAACATACCATTGTGCGTAGGAGTAGTGGTGGATAAAGCTGTTTATGTGGTGGATAAAGTTATTTACATCCTACAAATTTTACTCCTTATATATGCAATTTCTTGGACAGTACTCTTGCCAAAGTATTTTATTTATTGAACATGAAGTCCAAAAACAGCTAAGGAGACCTTTACATTGGATTTTTAACAAAAGGATTAAATAATACCATTAAAAACATAGGATAGCAAATTTTTAAACTTAAACACTGAATAATATCCACTGAATGAAGTATGTTGAGGAGGCCTTCACTTGCCAATTTTAAAGCCAAATACCCAGTCAAAATGAAGAATATCAGATCAGTATCAAACGGTATCCGATACTAAGTATCGCCGTGATCTCGCTGTAGTCTCGCCGAAAGTATCCTGGCAGTATCCTTGAGTATCGTGGATTCCTATAGCGGAGACTCGTTCTGATACTCCTCGAGACTGCAGTATCGGACGGGATACTGGGTATCCGTTGTCGATACTACGTGGAAACTGACCCGTCGATACTCGATGGATATTGCATCCCTCATACCCTATGGTACCCCAGGTGCTGCACAGAGAGGCCTAATTAGTAGGCACGGATTTAAGGGGGGGAACGGGGGCCTTTCTTTTTACTTAACGTGGATGGATTTATCTAGAATAATTCAGAAATTAGATATTTAATTGAGATTGATAAACCACACTCTTTTATTCAGCTCGTTACAACTATACAATAAATAGAATCCATAAACCTAAAGCATATAAACAAACGGTAGGTTGCTAATCAACTCTTTGGCCACCTCCGCGATACCATGTGATACTGAGGGAGACTTGATTGAGACTGTTCAAAAATCAGGCTGCCTCCGCGATACTATGTGATATTGAGGGAGACTCAGTTGAGATTGTTGAAGTATCAGGGTGCCAGCTGCCGATACTAGAGGATTTTGGTTTGCTACAAGTCTGATACTTTATGATACTTAACGATACCGTAGCGAGATCACAGCGATATTATTCACTTTACCGCGGGATCTCGGTGGCTACGGTTGAACCCTTGGTGTTCTTTTTACTTAACGTGGATGGATTTATCTTGAATAATTCAGTAATTAGATATTTATTGAGTGTGAGAAATCATAGTCTTTAATTCAGCTCGTTACAACTATACTATCAATAGATTCAATAAACTCAAAACATATAAACAAACAGTACGTTAGGCTGCCAGCTGCCGATAGTGGATGATACTGGTTTGATATAAGTCTGATACTTTTTGATACTTAGCGATACTGCAGCGAGATCACAGGGATACTATTCGCTTTACCCCGGGATGCGTCGTAAAAATGTTAACTAGACACATGATCTTGCAAATAAAAAGGAAAATTGAGGAACTACTCATGCATAAAAGAAGTAATGGAGGCAAAGACAAACCATTTTTGAGCTCGTTGTTGTGTCACGGATATTTGAAATAAGGCTTGGGATCGAATTTTTATTTTTTCCTCCTCCTCTTACCTTTCTTGCCGGAGAAGAGAGACGCTATCTCGTCTAGGAAGAGTAAATAACTGAAAAATTCATCGCATAATGAAAGATGACGAGGCCAGGAGCGGACCCTGGTGCTGAAAAGGACGGCGTAATTGCTTCGGAAAATCATTAGTGGAACAAAAGAAGTCTATGCGCGCCGAGAGAAGATAGTCTCGTGCGTTTAAAACCTTTGGTTCAGGCTATCAGTTTCAGCAGATCGCTCCAGCTTAGCGAGATTGTTTTTCTGCTTCGTAAGACTATCATCTCCCCTTCAAGAACAGGTCATTCTTGCCTAAATTGAAAAACTGGGTTTATCTGTTTATATTTGGCCTAAAATGACATCCTTAAACACACAGTTTTTATACCATATTGGTAATAAAACCTTAGTCGTTTCATAGACTGAATAGAGGACGATAAATAGTGAATAACATTATTAATATGACTCTAATGGATATAAAAAAATAAAATTTTACTAGAAAATATCTTGAATCAGCGAAGTCTACTGAAGAAATGTTAGAATAAATAAAAAGGATGTTCCTTTTTATTTCTCTCAGCTTGCCATTCTCTGTGGCATCCATCCACATCTATTAAGTATTTTGCTTGTTTGCTTGGGCACAAAACTAATTATTAAAAGAACTAGGGCAACAAGTATCATGAACAAGCATAGGAAGTACAGAAAATACCCCATAGTTATTTGCAACGCTTAATTAACTTTGAAATTCCATATGGACTTGTATTTTTTGGATTAACTTGTTGCGCTACTCTGTAGCATCTTCAGGATGCTTTCAGGATTCTGATTCTGTTGGGAGAATCTTTGCAAACGACAAAGGAATTTACGAAGTATCAATCTTTGCCATCATTTACATAAAATTCCAATAGTAATTCAAGTTGGCGTTAATTCCAGGTTAATAATTGAACTAGAAGATGAGGAACAGCAGAATCAGATTCTCATAAAATGTAAATGAAAATCTGCGTAGCTATATTATTGAACAGAAGCAAATAGTAATAGTACGGCCACATGCTAATAAAATCACGTTATCGTTTGCCATTATAAGAAATTAAGATAAAAATTTGATCCTTCTTCAAAACATTTTTATTCAGAATATTTTTCAACTGTAGCCCAGGAGACACGATTTCAAAAATATATTTTGAAGATAACATCACACAGTCGTCTCAAATCCCAAAAAGCTAACCAAAATATGAAGGAGTGTTCCTATTTCCGTCAATTCTTAATAACCATTTAGAGCTATAAATTTGATTGTACTTGTCCTGACCAGCTAATGAAAATAATGATTATTAAATTGTGTTAATGCATGTAACAAAATTCAATCGGCCAATCATAAAAAAACTATGGGAGTTGGAATTAATCTCTTTTCCCCGTGCGTCAATTTTTGCAAAAGTGATGCACACGCTCCGTTTGGAAATGAAATTTCAAGTAGTTTTAGTAATAATACTCGTAATAATGGTCCTTCTATATGCTTTAAGTACCAATATAGCTATTCCAACAGTTGAGAGTTCATAAATATAAACTCAATTTTATAGATTTTGGTCAGCTTTTTGGGATTTGGGACCACTATGCGTCATCCAAGCTGATTCAGGTTGCAGCATTTAAAAATAACTCTATGCACTCTGGTAAGACGTGAGTGCACAATTGAGCGTAAATCAAAAATTTTTGTTGAAATCAATGATGCCGAGACCAATTGATTGTGTACCTCGTGATCTAATTTTCTGGATTCATATTACTGTCTCTCTACTCAAAGCAGTGGTAAAATATTAGTCTAATACATAACGTGCATGTTTTGTTTATTAAAATATTACCCTCCACTTGCATTTTTATTTATTAATTACAAATCGGTCAACCTGACTTAGTTGAATTAATTAGGAGTTGTGTAACATAATCAAAATACTCTCAATGTAATTGAAGCGCATTATTCTACCCTATGGCTACAAACAGCGCAGAGAGTTTGTTGTATGTCGTTTGCGATTGAATTTGAGATTTACAAAATCCCTACTCTGGCATGATAATTGGCTATGGACCGTCCTTGGCACGTAGCATTTCAAGGGAGTGGCACCAGAGAAACTTGGTTCGCCGAAGTTTCTCGTGGTTGGAGTCCTCGGAAAATGTATTACCAAACGTTCAACAACATGCGTCTTCGTCAAATTTATCAGAAGTAAGAGAGAATAATACTCCTTGTAATTCTTGAAAGTCGTTAATATTTCTCTACCAAATAGTCGCGTGTGCATTAGAATGTCTCTTACAGTCCTATTAAAACATTAGTATATTTTCACTATTTATATTCTGTTACGGAAACAGCTCTGTGGACTTTTTATAAGTGCACATTTTAGCTTAAATCCAAAATGTTTTTTAAATCAGTGATGGTGAGACCAATTGATTGTGTACCTCGTGTTCTAATTTTCTGGATTTATATTACCGTGTCTCTACTCGAAGCAGCGATAAAATTTACGTTTAATACTTAGCGTGCATGTTTTGTTTCTATACAATATTTTCTCCATTGCATGTTTTACGATTAGTGCCAATAATAATAATAATAATAATATATTATAAAGCGCACATTGCAATTAGGCAATTGCTTAGATGCATACATTTATAATATGTCTGCCTCCAAGTTGGCTTAAGGTCAACATTATGGTAGTACGAGAATATTTTATTAGATACAGTTGACTTTCCAGGAGGGATGAAAGGTAGTAGGGTAATGAAGTTGGTTTTCTGAGGATGGGCTGTTAATGCCTTTGGTTTAAACCACGTAAACAACAAGTCTGTGGTTTCAGCTTTAACGCTACGGGAAAGCATATTGCAAAGCGTGTATTCTGGACTGTGCACCAAATGCATTACCTCAATGCTCGGTGCAGCTTTTTTTCGTGGGTTTTTCCGTCAAAACGATCCTGTTCAATTGGCACACCGTGTCTTCATTTGAGTGAACATGATGCGGGCGTCCATATCATTATCATCACGTGTTTCTGGCTTTTTTCAATGTGATTCAATCATGACTAAAGTCGTTACTCTTTCGAAGGCCGAATAAAATGCTAAAATTTCAAATGAGGGGTCAAACCGTTGTAAGCGTAGTCAATACTCACTTTCGAAAGTAAACAAATGGCAACCCAGCCGCTGGGGAATTGTTTGTGGTTTGGCCTATCGCTGAGAACCAGACTGAAATCAGCTTCCAAGCAGCAGGCCATAAGTATTCCATATGTAGAACCATAATTAGCAATTTGTGTGATACTCTCGCACAGAGAGCGTAAGATAAGTTGTGATTTCAATGTTAATAAATTTGTTTCAAAGATTTATTTTCTGAAATTATTGACGTGATTCCAATCTAGTCAATTGAAAATTCCATCTAGTCAATTCTGACACTTAAGAGAATTTTTTGACGTGAATACGACTTCAAAATCAAACGGACGCATTAGGACAGAAACGGTGACCTAGCGTTTGCAGGGCCATAATTTGGTGACTTTCATAACACCTTTTTTTCCTAACTCAGGGCGGGTGGACGTCACAGGGCGAGTAACCAATGAATGGCGTTCCCCCTTTCACCTCAGTTTCTGGCTCTCGACGGCGGCCGAACAACGCTGTCAGTTCTTGCGAATAAATGCACGTTGGCCGGCGAGGAGTCGCGTAAACTACTGAGTTTGAGCCTTAACTAACGAAGTATAACTCGCACGTATTAAATTTTGCTACACAAACGATACGGGACGTGCTACTCTTCTGTGATTGCCTGGAAAAGTGAAAGTTACACCAGCGCATTCAAGGTAAGCCACCATGAGTTGGGAAAAAGAGTATAACAACATGCTTGAAATAAATGCTGTCTCTTTTGATCGGCTTATAGTACTGCTACTCGATCATGACTCCTAGTACTAACAGCATGCCGTGCATGTTTTATACATAAGTCTTGAGTCTCTGTCCATTTTTGTAGTTGCAAAATACATATATATTAGTGGTCCCTCTCCACTGTGATAATATCTGTGGTGTAGTAGCGCATGCTTGTGAGGCTTCGCCTCGTGAAAAGCATTAGCGATTTATGCTAATGCATAATTAGTCGTAGTTACACTAAGTTAAGGGTATAGTGAAATGAATGTTGGTGAATAGTCACCCCCTGCCACACACCCCAGAGGTGGCTTGCAGAGTATGTTGTAGATGTAGATGACCTTGAATTTGCGCCGGGCATGCGAGCATGGGACCGTGGCAACTGGATGACATTTTTGGGCGTGGGCGGTAATATTCCGGCGCAATTGCGCTGATTTTTGTGCCGTACTAAAGACCTTGTCTAGATCTATCGAATTTAACCCACGAAACTGACTTGGTTCTCTCTTTGTGGGTGACGAATGGAATACCCGTGATGAGTGAATATAAAATTTTACATTTTGGGTCATTGCAAAAGGTGGACGTGTCCATGTGAAACCCTCGACTGTGTCTCTGACACAGCCATTTTCACATCTTTTTATTTAGTTAGGAAAGGATTAGCATTCCAGCTCCCGGCTAAAAATAAAACTCCTGGTTGAATTCTAGAAATTAGTTACGTGGGAAATGCATGGAAAGGTCTCTTCGTCGTAGATTCTTTTAGCCTGGCTTCGAGTTGAAGATTGAGTGACGAATTGTAAAGAGAACCAGGAAGAAGCTCTGATAAGAAATTTCAGTCGCATGCATACATTTCACTTATGCCAGAACCGGCGATGAAATTACGTCGAAATTTCCTTGGGAAAAATAGAACTACAACGACGCGGAAATGTCCATGCATGCAACCTGAGATACAATTGCGCCTTGAATATTTTTCCTCTCATTAGATCTGGGGATAAACTGAAAAAAACGACCAACGTTATTTTTTATCCAAAGAAGAAAAATGCGAAGGAGATTAGAGGTACGAGAGTTAATATGGGTGGAAGTTAGGCATCCATTTCCAAAAATATTGTCATAAAATTTGGGTTGGGGGAAGGCTTATATTTGAGGGGGGACATATTCGGGAAAATACAGTGTATATCGGCCCAAGTACTGTTCGTAACAATAATACCAGTATTGAATAATAATACTTGTGGTAGGGCTTGATAGTACGGACCATTTGTACCTTTGGCTTGACAAGCCAATGCGGAGTCCAGCCACGCTACCCAGTAAAATCGTAATCAGCAAAATCAGTAAAATCAGTTACCAATCGAAAAAGGCTTAGCTTTGATAGTGTGGTGGTCTTCGCATTGGCCCTGCAAACCAAATGTACGTGGCTCGATTCCCGGCCAAGGTAAATTTTTCCTATGGAATTTTCTGTGTAATTCTGTAGGGTTTGATAGTATTGAATATTGTGCTTATCGACGTCGGGCCTTGAAATACTAGGGTTCACAGACTTGTAGGAACAAATGACTTTCAACGTATTATGGAGCACCGGAAATTGAAAAACTTTTTTTTTTCATATTTGTGACTGAAGTCTGAAGTCCATCGGTGAATTAGCGACAGTACTATCTTACCATTCCGAGAGTCTGGGTTCGAATCCCAGCAGTGCAGGAAAATGTTAAGTAGAACTCCAGTACCGACTTCGGTGCCACTACAAGGGCACGCTATGTCTTTGGGACTGGGATTTAAGCAGTGAATGGTTTGGTACCATTTGGATGCCGAAGCTGGGGTTTTGTCTACACTTCATTCACTCCCCAATAATCTTTTCCTTACCAACCCTCGCATCTATCATTTAAGAAGAAAATGACATGTCTTGTCGGTTTACTCTCCATATAATTAACAAACCTGAAAACTAAAAGACTTAGAATAGAACTGATGACGGAGCTAATCGAAAATACTTAAAAGATGGGGAATTTTTTCGTACTGCTTATTACCTAGGTAATGGCGAGATGGACTCAAATGATGGATTTGTGAATCCAATCATAAAATATTTCCTGTATAAATTTAACAGGCGATCATACTGTGTGTTTTGTGTGGTCCATATTTTTCCTTTGCCCTGTTTATGTTGCAAAAATATTTATTGCTCAGTATTCCAAACGAGCCCGTTAAAAGAGCCGATTAAAAATAGTCTTTCCCAAATGCGATTTTTTGTTTTCATCTCCATCACACGGTATTATAAAGCGAGGATATAATTATATTTTCTTTGAAGAGCAGATAATGAGCTCCCTATAAGAATTCACCGACGAAGTATCTTGCTTTTGCTAATATTTTTTGTGAGTGAATTATTTTTGCTTGCATTCAGTTTTTTTTTCATCCGTTGTCACTTGCTTTAGGGTTCATAAAAGGAGGCTTGAGTATGTCGACGTCGGGCCTTGAGGGGGAAAGCGAGGCTTGAACGCCGGTCACGTAAATAGGAGAATGAAGGGAACAGAAACTAAAATGGCGGGAGACTCTTTTTTTTCCGCGCGAGGAGCCACCATCGAGGATGGACAGTGCGACGCAAGAATGGGTCGCCTCGGGCCCGCGTGCTTGCTCAGGCAATGTAAATAAAATTCGAAAAAGTCGCCCCGAATCGGCGGGAGAGCAATACAAAGGAATGTCGCGAGAGTCGTGACATCGATTGCACGAGGAAAAAAAAGAAAAGCGAAAAGCGGAGCGGAATTTAGCAAAGGTCGAAAAAAACAAAGAGACGGCGTTTTTAACTTTGCCCTCCTTCCTTCATCTCCCTTCCAGTGACGTTCCAAGCTTTCGTGGCGTCGCAAATGCGACTGAAGTGATGGAACAAAGGACTTGAAATAAAGTTTCCTGATTTGTTCTTCGACTTTTTCACCTCAGAGGAATGCAGCGGCTGTAACCTTAATCGATCGTTATTCCTTTTATTTAAATAATAATGTAAAGAAATTTAAAAATGCTTCTAGTATGAAAAGCTTGGTTCATGATGACATTCACAAGTTAAAAACATAGTTAGGTGGATTAAGTTTTAAGGATTTTGCTAATCAATTGAATGTGATGATTGACTGTTGTTTCACCTTTAACTCCTCTTTTACTTTTATATTTCCTTCTTTTTGGAATTCTATGCGTCTGTTCTAGAGCTATACCTAATGGTGAAGTGAATATTGTTTCAACGCGGAATAGATTTAACTATCGGAAGTTATAACCATCACAAGTTGACAAAGATCGTCCAATGAAACCACAATATTACTTACAAAGCTATTTTTGAAGCTTTGATCATACCAGTAATGGTTGAACAATCGATGTTAAAGAATTAAAAATAGGAGAAAGGCTCGTGACAATGTTAGTTATGTTCATTTACTGCCCAAATGATGAGAGGAAACTCTGTTTTCAGAGCGTAGGACAAAATGAAGAGCCTCACCCAGTTGGGAGCCAAAAAAGAGTTTTCCAGTATGATTCGCTGGGAATGGATTAAACCTTTCAACTTGGAGAAGTTGATTCCGTAGTGAAATTGTAAGTTTCGCTAATTCTACAGAGGAAAATTCATCCACCTTGACCAGAAATCAAATCCGGATCCCTCGACTCCATGATATTGAAGGATCGCGGTTCGAGCTCCGGTCAAGGTGGGTGATTTTTTCCCCTGTGAAATTTTTGCACTTCTGTGAACTTAATCAGACTTCGGGTAACTCCATGAAGGTTCGACGCTATTTTGCAGTAACATCATAATTTATTACTGTGAACTCATCGTTGCAAATGAACTCCCCGAGGAAATATAATTAGCAAAAAACAAACAGTATCTAAAAACCTCAGATGAAAAATGGTATTACGAGGTGAAGTCACCTAGGAGTACGTGAAAATATGTTCGTAAACCTTTTAATCAGATTATGTAAAGTTAAGGGGAGGTTTGTAAATTTTCTTTCTTGTCTGCCATCAATAATCCTTCGAATACATGCTGTTAATACATCGAATTAATCAATCATGCTGTACATAATAACCGCTTAAGTTTATTTATTTATTTTTCATTGTTGATTTAGAATGCCAGACGAAGCCGGCAGAATAGCACGGCGAAACTGTTGCTAAAAAGTTTAGTTTAATCGCAGAAAACCAGAAGAAACTTACCAAAATTAAGATGAACTGCGATAATCTACGAAAAAATGGTATTTCTAATGTTTGCCTTAAAAATGACTACTGAACGCAAAGATTTCAAGAAACATTCAGAGCTGTGATTGAAAGAGAAACATCGAATGAGAGCATCGGACATTCAGCAAACCATCTCCCCTCATTACCGCTTCCAGCCACCTACCCTGCCTTCCCCTAATCTCATCCACAAGTTTCCTCTCCTCACCCACCATGTCAAGAACTTCCTCATTTGTCTTTCTTTCCGTCCAACGCTCCTTCTCCATCCTCCTACACACCCACATCTCGAAAGCCTTCAGCCTATTTTCATCTTCCTTTCTCAAGGTCCACGTTTCAGCCCCATACAACGCCACACTCCATATCAAGCTCTTCACCAACCTCTTTTTTACATCCTTACTTAAGGTTCCCGTCATCAGCTCCCTTCTATTATTGAAAGCTTCCTTCGCTAGCGATATTCTCCTCCTGATGTCTTTTCTACTATGTCCTGTTTCTTCTAACGTACTACCCAAGTAATTAAATTGTTCTACTTGCTCCAGTTTGTGACTTCCTACTCTTATCACCAGACTCGCTTTCTTTGTCCTAGAGATTAAGATTAATCTTAATCCCGTATTTCTCGCACTAATTTTCCAATACATCTACTAAAGTTTGCAATCCTTTCGATCCCGCGACCTATAACTGCCCACCCTGATTCACCCTCTGCCCTATACATAAGTTTCGGATGAGTCTCCTATCACGCCAATCTATTCATAATTTCCCCAATATCTGCATTAGTTTTTCCCAGTTTACTCTGTCAAACGCCTTTTCGAAATCCACAAAGCAAGCGAAAACATCCTGATTATACTTTATGCTTCTTTCTATAAGTGTCCTCATTACCGCAATCGCGTCTCCGGTGGCCCTTCCCTTCCTAAACCCAAATTGGTCATCGCCTAAATAGTAGTTTCCTCTGCTCTCCAACCTTCTATTTATAACTCTCTAACAAAAATAACTGATGTACAACTTTTGCCGCGTGCGGAATGAAACTGATTGTTCTATACTCCTCGCATTCTGACGCTTTATTCTTTTTCGGGATATGTATTAATACCGTTTTCACGAAATCCTCTGGCCATACTCCTTCCTCGTAGATCTTGCGAATAAGTTCGAAAAAGGATTCTCTCCCCTTACTGCCTAGACTCTTCAGTAGCTCCGAAGGTAGTTTATCGGTTCCCACGGATTTTCTACCCTTCATCTCTCTTAATGTCCTCTCCATTTTGCAGTCAAGTAACTCCGGTCCGAGGTTATCCTTATCTATTGTTTCTTCATCCTCTAAATCTGGACTCAAGGGTCTATTCTCGCTGTCATATAACTCCTCTACGTATTCTCTCCACCTTTCCTGGATATCTTCCTGTTCGATTAATATCTTCCCTGTTTGGTCCTTAACCTTTGGTATCGTTTGCTCTCTCTTACCACCCGATAACATTTTCACCTTGGCGTGCAAAGCGCCCACTTCCTCCTCCTACTGCAGCTTTTTCATTTCCTCGCATTGTCCCTTCCACCAGTTTTCTTTTGCCCGATTGGTCACTTGCCGGAGTTTAAAAAATTTACATAAAAAACATAACATTAAAAAAATATAAAATCACGGTTTTCGCACTTTATATTAATGACCGAATGTTTTTTGGTGAGACAATTAAGTTTCAAATTTACGGCTGGTCACTGAACTCATTGAAAACACTTGCTTGGCGAAAATGCCCTAGTACCAGTGGGGTCGCCGTGCTATACGATTGTAACCGGACTCATGAAACAAGTAACAAGTAATATAGGCATGCAATAAAATACCTTTTTACAATTATGATCAAGTATTTGGGAGAAAAAAATGTGTACAAACAGTATTTTGTTACTAAATGCAATTAATATTTATGGAATCACGTTTTTATTTCATTCCCTAAATTTTTCGGCAGATACATATTTCGCTTTAACCATAGAGATGTGGAGACTTTTTTTCTAACTGCTAGTCGGTATAGCTATCTTGGAAGTAGGGAAGTACTTCATTTAAACATGAATATATATGGAATGATGCTTGGCCGGTAATGACTGCACAACAGAGATGATTGGAATTGGAATAGAAGCATTGGAAATGTAATATGTCGAATAATGATACACATCACAGGGACGAAAAGATTCATCAATGAGGATTAATTTCAAAGAAATGGGGAGAAATGAAAACTGTGCGAAGGAGAAGCGAGAAGTTTGAACTAATTGCACACATACTGAGACATAATCGTCTGTTAAACACTAATGGAGAGAGAAAGGAATGGGAAAACATACCGAGGAAGAACCAAGGATGGATTACATCCGGAAAATTATGAGGGCCACATAGAGTATCGACTTTTGAATGAGTGAAACGGTTAGCGGAAAAGAAAAGGGAGTGAAGAGCTGCAGAAAACCAATCGTCAAGTATTTTTTTGTCATTAAATTATTCAGACTTTTAGGAAATTCTTCCAGAAATTAATTTTACGGAATCCTTAAAGGATACGGGTCTCATGGAGTCTTTCTGTGCTCAGTTGGCGCACGTGAAGTCACTCTGGCCTCCTTGCACCGAAATTGAAGAGGGACCCACGCAAGGGGACTTGCGTAACTCCGGGACGGCCTATGTTCGTGTTAAGAGCGTTCCAAGCAAAGGGTAACAGACACTGAGCAATCACTCGTAGTCGCTCCAATTTATGCCGTGGCGTGACGTGCTAGATGCGTTATCTGTTCTTTCTCCTCCTAGAAGATTCACCAGAAGGATGCCATCTTTACCAGCAGAAAACTTATTTCATTATATTGTTTTTATTATACTCTTATTCCTTTTTTCATATAAAAACTAAGACAGATCTACGTGGCTACGAATCTTCTTTCGTGATATCACAATTATGCACTTGAGGAATGCACTGAAATTTTGCTGTAATTTTGTGTGTAAGAAAAATGAAAGCTGGAGAGAAAAAATAGTTAAACGACATGAAATTTCCTTCAACATCACCAATTAGCTGCAGTGGTAAACATAATTCTCGCAGTAGGAGTTGATATCGTTTTGATCATGGTGTCTCATTACCGAAATGCCGATGCCTTCCCACTCCCAATGAATGGTTCATTCTCGTTCGAATGGCTTTCGTTCGGCAGTTTCCAGAAGTTCAGACAGGGCGGCACCACCCGAGCAAAACGTTGACACAGAGCGAAATTACGTGAGAGAGACAATTTGAGAGGAAGGCGATTCAGGGATTGACGTTCTGACGCTGAATGCTCCCTCTTCCAAGTAAACGATTTGAGTGCTCCAATAACGAGGCCGAGGATCTTTAGTGGAGGTTCGATACCCATTCTGCTCTATCAACTCGAATGAAGTCATTTGATTGTACCTCTATGACTACTATCGGATTCCAAACCAATACATGTGCGAAGGCAGTAATTGAAAATAATTTGCGGAATTTATGCGTGCCTGTAACTTAATACGAGCCGATTGTAATGTAATAACCGGGTTAAATAAATTATTAGAACCTAGTACATAACTAAACTAACTTGTGTAGTTGCAAAATACATATATATTAACGGTCCCTATCCATTGTGAGCATATATGTAGTGTAGTGCATGCTTGTGAGGCTTCGTCTCGTGACAAGCATTAGCGATTTATGCTAATGCATAATTAGTCGTAGTTACACTAACTTTAGGGTATAGTGTAATGCATGTTGGTGAATACTCACCCCCTGCCACACACCCCTGAGGTGGCTTGCAAGGTATTTTGTAGACATAGATAAACATTTCGGAAGTGTTCAAAAGCCTTTCGCGCAATAATATATTTTACATTTTTTAAACAAGTTTTTAATGGTTTCCATTTGAATTGTTTATAGTCCATAAATATGAATTACGGAAAAACGTTTAAGTAATTGCTTAGTTTGCTGTTAACAACGTTGTGTTATTATACTGAAATAATTTTTCGTATATTTAATCTCTTTCCGATAATAACACGGGAGACAGGAAATAAGATGCTATTTAAAGGTACAATTAGAACCGTGTGTACAACTTGGTAGCTATCTGTTGAGGTTCAGTGCTTACTATTTGTTTCGAAAACCTCCAGTGGGTAAGGAATTTCTAGCTCGGAATCAATGTTACCAATCCTTTGATTGGTAATATGGAGCCCTTCATTTTTACCTGTACCCTCTTAAATTGTTATGGTTTAATCTTTCACATAATTACTCGCCCCATATTTGTCTACGCAGACACTTATTATATTTTCGTATTCCATTTTTTTTCCAATCATTTCACAATTTTTATGATGATTCATGTCTCGGAACTGTGTTATGCTTCAGTACTTACGAGTTGTATAAATACTCACTGATCCTTCGTATTCAGACATATTATCTTTGAATAGAGCTGTCTCTTTTTTACCATGAATGCTTTTTAGTTTGAGCTGCTCTTTGATGATGTTATTTGATCCAGCGTGCCCATGATTAATAACAAATAACGGAGTCCATAGTTTCGCCTCAGCAATTATGCCATTACGACAACGAGCAGCATTGGAAATGAAAACTGTTACACGGCTATATTTGTATAAATTAAATTATAATGCGATTTAACTCTAGTGTGGGCCAATTGATACAAGATTTTTACCAAATACCGAAGAGTTAATCTCTTAAGCTCTAAATCAGAACCATCAGATCGTAATCCGATTAGTTTTCAATACTTTCAAAATTTTAATCAGCATGAAGGGCAACGTAATATATAATTAATGTAGATTATTCACCAAAAATCCATTTTCGATCAGTGGGTTTAAAATACCACACAAAATGTACACGAACAAGATCAAATAGCTACTATGGAGCATTAGGGGCCGCCTAATCTCGATAAATATACTCCGAAAAACCTCATCAAACTAGCAACGCATGCAACTCTCGAAACAGCTTTCACTAGTTCCACTAATGCCTAATTTTCATGGCTAACATTACTGATATGGTTATTAAGTTTATACTCGAAGAGTCGTTCTATGATTGATCGTCTTACTAGGATTAGCCGGACCTGTTAACTTTTCAACCAATGATAAGTTTTTTTTAGAGGTGGGAGCACATGTTTGGCCTCGGTTAAGGTGGTGATGGAGCGATTTTTATTTACATATTTGCGTGAGATTTTGTATACCTGTTCTCGTTAGTAGTATCTATACATAATAGTGAATAACTTGCATCGTAAAGATTTGTTTTTTTGGCAATTCAATGCTACGTATTTTAACACATAGCCTGCATTACTTATAGTACTTCATAATAATTCAATTGCATATGTACATATTTTCTTCTAAACGTGAAATAATGCATTTAGTATTATAATTGTTGCTAACAAATATCAAGGTGTCACGCCGAGTCTAGTATTTGAAAAAAAATATTTCAATATTTTTTTGTCAAAGTTTGGAATACCATGCCCAAAACTCTAGTCATACATGCTTTAATTAAAAAAATATTTGAATACATATGATTGTTTTTTATTTTCTAATGCTGGCTGCATGGTGAGTTCTAACGCATAAACAGATGCTTTTAAGTGAAATGTGGTCCAAGAATCTTATTTCGAATTACTTAAAAATGATTAAAATGTGTAAACAATGATCCACGGTTACTGTTCCAACCTTTTCAAGGTAACGCTCAACAATATAGGTATTTATATCAAAAACAGACCCTACACCTGTAGATGTGACTTTGCCGAACTGCATTTAAGCACAAAAGATATGTACATCTTCATATGGTATACAGAATATTTATTTATTTTCCGACCTAGCGTTCACATTTTACTTAGTCAATTTGGCGTTAAACAGGTAAGCCTACGAAAGGAATGGATTATACATAGACTGAGTTGCAACATAATTCATTGTGCTTCTTATTATAAAGACCACATTGATCAATCTATTGATCCTGAAGTCCTATAGCTCAACAAAGTCTTCTACATCCGTTCCTACCAGAAAAAGATAAATTAGTAGATAACGATAAGCGAACACAAATATTGTGGAGAATTTTAACTTTTACTTGAATTTTTGTGTTTATATATATCAACCTAAAATTGTTTTTAGCGTATAATATTTTACGTAAAAAATGGTCGAATAAAATAATCATAATGTTTACGGATAGAAAAAAGGAAGACCGTATTCTCAACTATGCGGTTCAATAAAAAACAATTATTTAAATTAGCCTTAAAATTTCTGTTTTCACTGTTGTTCCCAACATCTTTATGTGCATAGAAACTGCTCAATCCAACTTTTCTTAGAACTGTACCCGTTATAGTATAAAATGTGTAGGAATATTAATGTTGGAACTGCTGTTTCTTACTCCTGCCATTATGTAAACTTTTTCGTCTACAACTAAACCACAAAACACGTTCCTCTCCGGGTACGAGCACTATAGTTCGGAAGCCGCTCAACAGTTATAGTAAATAAATACCATTCAAATAAAGGCGCTAACTTTTCATAGAATTTCAGTGATTAAAAATATATATACTGTTTTTGAACCATATTGTGTTGATTAAATATAAGCATTCTGCTGAGACCTCCACAGGCAAAAGTAGTCAATGAATAATATAGTTGCCGAGTATTCTATGGGACTAAGGCATTCCATCAGTGAATGCAGTGTATTTTACACAACACTTAGGAATAATATTGAATTGCCACGATAAAAATATTAAAATTTTGCCAGACCCAGGATGAAGCAAGCACGGAACGTTCAGCTCTATAGAATGTTAAACTAATGTTAAGGTGTCGCTAAATTACACACCTTTACATTTTTATCGTAATTACAACGTCACAAACTAATATAATGAAATACAAGTACTGTCATACTCGACCATTGGGGAAGCTTGATGTAAGATCATAATTTTGAAGTTACAGTTAAATTCAAGGGTCTAAACGGAAATCGAGTTAATACCCTTACAATCCATCAAGGATGACGACGCAGGGAAGTGGGGACTTACATGAATATACGAAGGCTGTTCAAGAACATATGAGACTGATTTTTTCTCAGTATTCTTACATGCTACATAGTTGCAGTTACCATTTTTGGAAAGAGTTGCGTTTCGTACAAACCTACTACCGATTGGCGGAAACAGTGTACGTTTATTCATTTAGCAGTCCTGCATATATGGAAAATTGAGGGAAAAAGGTCCGTCTGTCTTTCTGTCCTATGATGAAAAGTCCTAGTAGTTCCCTTAAGTCCTTCAAAATTGTCAGGAGAACTAGTTATTGTAGTTGTTCATGTATTTGCTTGGCAAGCCCAAGTTCATGTTTAGATTCCAGGTTTAGGTGAATTTTTTTATCTTGGCAATTTATATGTATTTAATCGCTGTTCAGTGCGGTAGGATGGAAAATCATATCACTAAATAAAATTAGAACATTCTTGTATTTTCCGATACTTTACTTGTGATGAAACCTCCTAACCCTGAACAAATTAGGCCATAGAGTATATATTCTATGAGGGCAGGTTACGTATAGAAGGTAATAAATGAGAAGTCTAACAGTTAAGTGAAGAGCTGCAACGATGTCAGAAGATGATAGGTTTCCGAAGACGGACTTCTAGTTATGGGCCAAAGCACGCCTTCATTGCCCCACTCTACTTCATCTCTATGAAAGATACTTCAAAACACGTTCATAAAATGGGTTTTCTACGTAATTTTTTTGATGAATATTTCTCATTAAACTCATATTCTCATCAAATTTTCATTGCAAGCTTCGTATTAGATTTTAGTCTTCTAAACGTATTTCTAAGGAGATATTTCATCTAGTACTATTTTCAACTAATATTAATATAGCGTCTAAATGGCCACTTAACACCAAGCTTCCTCAAAAGTTGAGCTCATTGTCAGTAGTACTTCTACTTATTTATTTTGTTATTTATTCCTTCATTTATTTACTTATTTATTAATTTTACTTATTTTTTGTAATTTGAAATATTTTTTGAAGTGTAGCTTTTCCTACTTGCTAAATACTGGATAATGCAAAAATAGTTTTTAGATAATTCTAACGAGCAAAATTATTTAGCAGAGCGTGGTTTCGATCCACGGACCTCTGGGTTATGGGCCCAGCACGCTTCCACTGCGCCACTCTGCTTACAGTTATTTAGGTATCTAGTTCAAAGTATAATCAGTAGTACCGTGATATAGTACGATGCATCACATGTCGTGGACTATCCCAGTGCGAAGAATGAATGATTTACAGTATGGGAAAATTTCTGTGATTCAAGGGTTAACGATCTGGTGTTGATGATTAATAATTAAAATTTGTTAAATGCTGGTGCTCACAATTTAGAGTTTTTAAAGTTAGTAATTATGTTTCAGTTTCGATTAAGACCTAGCCTCGATCAGTCATCGAGGTTACGAAGTACCTACTGCATGAGCTTTAATCCTGGTGAAATATTCTTCTGTGATGCAAGTTTCTGCGTACGAGGTAGGTGAAAAATTACGTTTAATGTTTTTCTCTATTTATGGTGCATCTCTAAAATCAGTTTCCACCTCCGGAATTTCAAAAACATTCTTTTCTCCCTCTATTTTCACGTTATGCTATCGTCGCCTATCATAATTCAGATGTTTTCGTTTGGGTACTTAGACCATTTAAGTATAGATGTTAGATAGATGTTTAAGTATAGATAGAGTAAGACATTTTAGTGTACATGGTCTAAGTTCGGGTATGTTTAAAATCATTTGTAAGAGGCAGCATATCACATATCTTCCAGCTATTTTTGCTTCGATATTTCTCACATTTACCTACTTGCGTACCAGAGCTGATAGATTAGTTCTCTGTGTAGGGGATTATTTTATAAGCCCTGATTTCATTGTCATCCGTTCTCATGTTTTCTGGTTTTTCATATGCTTTGCTTCAATCCATTTTGTCGAAGTCCTTTTTATGTTTTCAAATATACTATTCAGTTATTCGTTTTGTGCCAAGTAGCAATTCACTAAACGATTGTTTTTTTGAATTATTACTCATCGGCAGAATACAACTTATATCGTTGTTGTGTGAAGGTGACGATGACGAGTCGTAGTGCTTTTTGTATGTATTTTGTTTTCCCATATTTCCTATTTTGCTCCCGTAGAGGTTACCTGTATGTATAAGATAGCCACGGCATCAGCAGTGTGGTTGAAGTCAGCTGAAGTTAACGTGTGACGCTTTAGTGTACATCCCAACGCTTCGGGTTATTGTATTGCCTGTTAGTTAAAATTAAAACTGGATTTGAACACGGGAAAGGTTTATTTGTTCATTATCCAAAATTTGGCGACCCTGACAGGATTGTTGTAGATAACTTAGGAAAAAGCTAAGAAGTCTCGCAAGACAATCCGTGGTGCATTTACGCGATTGTGCGACAAGATTGACAATTTACTCAAGGCAGGGAGCGAGAATGTTACTGACATCCGAGCGTCAATGGAACTGTTAGAGAAGCGTCACGGTGAATTATCGCAGTTAGTTGACCTAGTTTATAATGGCCTGTTGGAACTAGAGAGCGATACGCAGAAGTACGTGGACGAGGAAATCAACATGGCGGAAGAGTATACGTTCTCATTTTGTGTTCTCAAGTGTGCCGTTGCAAAATTGGAAGAAGACCGCCAATCACAGGGAAGTGTTTACAGAGCCAGCGTAATTCCAGACAGTAATAAGCGTTCGTTCAACTCAACCATTGATGCTAGTGACAAGTTTCAGTATCTAGTGCAGGCGAAAATTCCCGGTTCTAGAGACAGGGAACTGGTAGAGAGTTTTCCCGCCACAAGTGAGAATTACGTCTAGGCGATAAGTTTTTTAAGGGACAGGTATGGCCGGGGAGATCTGCTAGTGGAAGTGTACATTAGAGAACTGTTGAGTTTAGTGCTGCAGAATTCTTTAACGACCAGTCAGACTCCATTAGCTTCCTTATTTGACAAACTAGAGTGTCGCTTACGTGCGCTAGAATCACTAACCGTTACTACCGAGAAATGCGCTTCAATGCTGCTACCCCTGGTGGAATCGTGTTTACCGGAAGACATATTGCGTATATGACAACGAAATGACGCAATCGTGGAAATAAATTAAACGTTCAGTGGCCATCAGTTAGGAGGTACATTAGAATATAGTGATTCTAGTGGAACAAGTACCTCAAGAGATCGTTTAGAAAGATTAATGCACTTCATACGAGGAGAAGTAGAGTGTGAGTTGAAGGTGAATTTGGCAATGTCAGTATTTGGCGTTACTTCAAAAGCTGGGACAAGTCAACCGTGAAAAGAAAAGAGCAGCGCCCAGCGAAGCCTAACCCTTATCACTCTCAAGAACTCCCGACAGCAGCAGGATTGTTGACGACGGGCAAGAATACGACGAAGTGTGTTTTTTGTGGTGGTAGTCATGGATCAGCTGACTGTAGGAAAGCGCAGGAGATGCCCCTCGCAGAAAGACGACAGATATTAGAGTCCACGCGATGCTGCTACTCGTGCTTTCAGGTAGGCCATCCCGCAAAAAGGTGCCAAAGCTGCTCCAGATGTGTACGCTGTGCGCTGTGGCCGAGGGAGGCCATTATGCCTTGATGTGTGAGGACTCTTCCAACAGTCAGAGGAAGTTTAGGGCAGAAACCGTTGATACCAACAGAGAGGAGACACCACGGGAGTGTCGTCCGATGGAGTCGTTAGCCAATACCTCTTTTGTCACAGATGTGCAATTGCAGACCCTTGTAGTGATAATGAAAGGCATAGGAATTAAAAGAAAAGTTCGCGCTATCATTGATTCGGCATCTCAGCGCTCTTATATTTGGAAAGATTCCGCTACTGAAATGGCCTACATGCATATAATAAAACGGATGAAAAGTATTAATGAATGCTGCATTGAAACAAAAATTTGAATAATTTAATAATTTTCACATACTTCACTTTCATTGGACCATTTATACATTATGTATACCTAATATGCAATCCTTGCTTATTGGCGAGGATTTAAAAAAGGGAAATAAGAATGAGGTGATAGGCTTTTCCAATGAGAACGAATTTCATTATTATCTATCTTCAATATTTTTGAAAATTCACGCTTATCAGGATGATGCATAAAAACGCAAACTTAATTTTTCCTGAAACATTTCCGATTACCACAGCAAGAATTATTTGCTGTCTGACATTTTTGATTTGGTTATTTCAAATGACCTGCATCTTTTCCAATCAAAGCGTATTCCTCGTTTTCCTTTAATTCTGAAATGTAGTATGTGGGTTCTCTTGACGTCACCTTTCGCATACATTTTTTTCGATTCTATGGTATGTACAAAACAAAGTATCAACCAGCGTATGTATGAAACAAAGTATCAACCTGCGTAATGATAAAGCATATTCCTTCATTTCTTGCCTGTTTTACTTGCTAGTATACCGGGATAACGTTTGAAGCTTCACCATCTGGTAAGGAATTTTATGAGCAAAGCCATTCGTTTCCTTCAAATTGAAGAAATTTTAACGAATGGTGTTGTAAACCTGATTTTAATGTGCTTCCAAACTTTTCTTTAGTTCTGATAGTTGTAAGTAACGTTTATTAGGCCTGCCATACGCACAAAAACAGAATTAACGAACGAAAATAATAAATGTCTGTGAGTGCATGTCGTTATAAGAATGTTTTGTAGTGCTTTGTAAAGGGAGGCTAGTTTTTCGTCCCTGCATGCTTCTTAGAAGAATGTTAGGAGAAAAGTTTTGAGGGCCGATCTGCTTTAAAAAAAAAGAATAACCAAAGTTTTTCAACTTGAAAAGTATTGATTTCTTCTCCGACTTCAGTATTTATCCGTCTGGCGGTGGAGTTTTTATCGTTATCGACGTTAGCATACGTTCTACATATAGGTGCTTGTTCCAATTTCAAGTTTGTTCTCAGCAAATGTTTGCAACTTTCAAACTTTCATCAAACTATTATCATCATCACTACCATCATCGGCATTCCCAAACCGTCAATTGGTGTGCTGTAGGTCTTCACACAATTCTGTTTTCAAAAAAACTGCTTCATGCCTAGATAATGTCTCACTTAAACAAATGTTATAGTTTGTTTCGTATATGTTTTGTTCTTCTCATTTATTTCTCTTTTCATGAATTGTTGTTTTTAGGATGCGTTTAGTCTTCTGAAACAGCTCTTCATCATTAGGACGTGTCCCCGTGGTTTCTTTTGCTTCGTAGAGTTTTTATTTAATATCTTTCCTCCCCAGTTCTTTGTTTCCCTCTGCCATTGCTAATTCTCTCCGTCCGTTTGGCATTCATTAATAATTTTCACTTGGCCAATCAGGCTCATGTTCATATTTTGTAATGTATGAACGATTCTCTTCTAAGGGTTATTCTTAGGGTTATCTTCAAGTGGGATATGTCTATCAAAGCTTAAATCGTCTTCTCTTTTGCTTCAGAATCACGCGAGATGTAACCCTCTCCTATTTTGTAGATAATTTTCATGCCTCACTCTTATCACCTTTTGTCATACGATTTTTTTGTTTAAGTAAAACTTTTGAGCATGTTATTAGAAAGCACATCAATTTTTTATGGTTGAAATATTGCTCAATAAAAGTATAAATATCATATGAGTGTGTTTTTTAGTGGAACCAACTGAGAACTGCTATCCTGATCAAGCCATTTTAAATCTAGGAAAGGATTAATATTCAGAGGATTGAGAGTTTTTGGAGTCATTATTTTTCTCTTTATGCCAGTCCCCATCAAAATGATTAAGAATGCACTTTTGGTGATTGATTTTATTCTATTGCTCTTTAAATCAACCGTTGACCGCATAAATTGGCTTAAAATTAAAATATTTTTCGGCATTGAAGGCTAATCCGTAAATATTTTTTGGGGGCTTATTTCCTTTTTACAAATTTTAAAATAGAAAATCGATAGGGACCTTAAGCATTACTAAGGTAGCGAATAACTTGGCACGGAAAGGATTAATAGGACCCTACAGTTATATTGTACATATCACGGATGGTTATACATTATTATCATAACGGGATATTTTCATTGACATTAGGAAGTTGAGAGAAAAAAGTACGTTTTAGGTAACTATTATTTTAGGAAATGACAAAATTTGGAGTTATTTTTAGTAATTTAGAGTAGATATATTAATTTACTCATGAGGAGACACTTTAAAGGCATGGTTGAAATAGAAAATATAAAGAGGTTATGGGACAGGCGGTACTGGGGAGATATAATGTGTGTGGATAGCTCCGAAACAACATGGAAATTGTGAGGGAATAATTTAAGGTACTGGCTACCAAAGAATCTAACATATTTTATATTTGTAATTTACAGTGAAATACCTCCTCTTTTATCTGAAAAGCATTCACTATCATAAATTAAGTTGATACTGCACCTAATGAAATTCTTCTACGATCACGTTAAGCTATGTAGTTTGACATAATGTAGGCTTGACTCTTATAATTTTTCTTTTGAAGGGATCTACTTACTGCAATACGTAATTATAATTTCTTTATAACTGGAAGAATGACTTGATCGTAGTGAAAAGCCCTTGTTTAAACTAGTTTATGTTAATTTTGATTTATAAAATTATTCTTGGACTTCAATTTCCAATCATGAGCAAATTATACATTTCCTAACTTGAAGTCGTGATTTAAAGAAAAAATTATATCTCCTTGTTTCACCCAGAGTTTCCCTATTTAATTATGGAAATGCTATGGAAACGTTATATTGATAACTTACTTGTGAATACACAATAACTGTTAATTGGTAGTGCTAGAAATCATGTACACGCAGAGATATTTACTCTATATAACTGGATTTATAGTTGTTACCCTGGGTTATAAACCATGTATTAATAGAAATCAGACTCCATATAATGCAAATTAAAACACTACAATTTGATATTTTATTGATACCTACAGAGTTACCTTTGTCCCATAGTTGAGTTAAGTCATAATTATTCACCTGCCCTTGAAAAACGAAGAGAATGTTTTAAATGTTTATCGTGACGTTCTCTCTGTCATCTTAGCTACACTTTCAGTAGTTTTAATGAAATTTTTTATACTTTTTATAATATGGCATATGATATTCAGCCATTCCTTTATGCAAATCATATTAACCTCTTTAACCCACCGAGAGTAATTTTTTTTGCAGATTTTCTGCTACGCCCACCGCAATTTCACACGAGTGCCGTCCGTGTTACTCGCAGCCACGACGCGCAAATGGATCCCCGTAGCAGGTAGTCCATAGGCGCCCAGAGCACCACTTAAAAGTTCAGCGTCGACGCTCGCTTGATCCTCAACCCCCGACCGACGCGGCGCATATATTTGAGTTGCCGCCTCCGTTCTACTCCGTCGAAAAGGACCACTCTTGTGCACGTCCCGCCGGAGGTCGGCGACGGCATTGAAATATCTAATGGGCACTCGGGCACATCGAAGAGGGGAAGAGAGTGGAAAGGAGGAAGGACGGAAGAGGTTGCGTGAGAGGGGTTTGTGAGAAAGAGTGCGATCGGCGAAAGCGGTCGAGTCCTGGGTGTCGGATCTGTGAAGAAAGAAAATCTTCCGAGGGAGACGGGAGAGCCTCGGGGGTTGGAGACTCGGCGCTCCAGAGTGGCCGCGATTGAGTAGTGTGAGAGGATCTTTGAGGGAGTGGGAATTGTGGGCGTTGAGAGGGTCCAAACCCTTATCCTATACTTTTACGAATTGAGAGAATTCGATATTTGTGGGCTCAATTTCGTGAAACCGTATGATGTTTGCAAAGGAAAGATAAAGCTTGTCTGGTACATAGAATTTGTTGTAATACGACCGGATATATTTGATAGTCGACGTCTTCGGGTCTTGACGAGGTCGAACAATGAATGACCTGACGATGCTGAATGCTCGATGAAAAACCTAGTATTCGGTGAAAACGGCCGAATTCCAATAAATTCATCGGAAACTGCATCGTTTTTTCTTTGTCAACTGAAAGAGTTACCTAATAATATTTAGTCGCAATGTGATTGGTTCAGAATAAAGTGAATTAACTGTGGGCAAACTTGAATAGCGGGATCATGATGTATAATGGTGAGCTTTCATTACGCAGTTATGCGTGTCATTTACCTACAATTTTCTTCAGTAATACTTTTATGACCTAATTTCTTGCTCTCCGGTCACCTTTTATTCTATGCCGGGAAATAAAATATTTTAATGAACTTCCGTAATTTTCGTAGGCATGAACTTGATTACAATCGTACAATATTACCTAATTAAGAACTTCGAAAATCTTTTAACTTCCGTTAATACCACTGCTAATGAGATTCGGCGCTAAAAGGTAGCATGGTGGCCAGAGCCCCATCCGAATAGGCCCGAGTTTGAATCCTGGAAGTGGCGGAAAGTTTGCACCCCTACTTGAGTGATATGCCAAGGGAACTTGAAGTAAATTACCAGCCCTATGGATAGGATATTATCCTGTGGATCCTTTTGCACCCATCGCTATGAGAACGCCGGTTTTCTCTTTAATCTTCCTCCTCGACCTCGAAAGACCTCGAAGAAGCTGTAATACACCACATACCGCTGTCATTAATGCTTCTTTAGGTACCGACACCAATGCTTCGTTTTCATTACTAACATTCCTTTCATGGTAATACTTTAGTCTCTGACCTCCTAATATTAGAATTGGATAAGCTAGAATATGCAAAATCACGGCCGATAATCTGATACCAGTGTTCAGCTTCCCTGGTTACTCATAAAAGTACCTTGATTTTTTAAGGTGGGAACTCAAATAAGTCACATTCAAGGTCAGGATCACCGAGTAGTCACATAGATCTAAACATTTGTCTGCATACCCACTGGATTTATCTCCTTAGAGTCTGAGATCGGATCTCGGCTGCGGCGATGGAGATTATTTGATGACATTCCGATCTCTACTTGGGTTGATGGTGAGATATGGAGGAAAGGACTTTGTTCATCGAAAGGAGCGATTAACAGTGGACTACTGGATGTCTTACGTTTGGTGCAGATTAATTCCAGCACTGGGTTTTCCTCCACTATTCGTCCATTTTCGAAAACAATCTCTCCCTTAATAAATAGCCTTCCTATACTCAAATAGCGAAAATGACTTCAGATTTCGATCACCTTTCTCGAATATCTGATAAACCAACGATAGAAAGGCTACTCCCTCATCCACACTTTCTTCATGGATCGGAACAAAAAATGAAGACAAAGTCAACATCGCTACTGAATAGATACATACGTGAACAATGTTTTTGTTTTCGTATTCGTTAAGTAGGTTTTCCTTCTGTGCCAATAGAACTTAGAAATTTCTCATCAACCAATGAAGGACGAAATCACGGCAGTTTCCAGTACTTTAAGAAATCGGGTATAAATTTTACGGTAAACATATTCTGGTTTCACATTATATTTAGGTTACCAGCAGGCCCACGCATCCTCAATGGCTCAAACGCCCTCAGTTGTTGGTTGTCGCTTCCAACGAGGAGTGGTGTGTGTGTATGTGAGTTAGAAAGAGAGCGATTGGTGAAAGCGGGTAGTTCTGAGTGTCGGACCAGTGAAAGAAAATCTTCCAAGAGAGGAGAAAGAGAGTCTCGGGGTAGGCTTGGCGTTTAAAGTGGCCGTGAGAGTGAGGGAGAGGGATAGAGAGAGAGAGTTCGAGGGAGTATGTGTGGAGAGAGGGTTCAACCTAACCCCTACTTCGACGAAAGGGAAGTTTTCACATTTTTCCTCTCCCTCCCTTTCCCCTTGTTCCCCAAAAAAGTCCTCCCTCCCTCTCTCTCACTCTTCCCCCCCTCTGCGCAGGCGCCGTTGTCCGCAAGGGGGTAGGGGTGGACCCCTTATATTCCCACCTTGCCCATGGGAGGGGAGGGGAACACAGGTCGCAGGGGGGATGGAGATTGGAGGAGGGGGGTGTGGGGCAGGGCTATTTGATCGTGGAGGGGTCGGGAGAGAGGGCTGAGCAGGTAGGGGGTCAGGATGGGGGTTTTTGAAGAGGGGAGGGCCGAGCATCGCGCCTTGTGGAGGGAACACAGGGATACGGCGCTTTAGTTCTCTTCGCGGGATTGAGGGAGCAAGTTGGGGAGAGTCGCTCTCTGTCGCCCCTCTCAGTCTCCCAGCGAACGTCTCCGCCCAACCACCCCACAAGTCTCTCAACTCTTACCCCGGACACCCCCCTCCCTCCACAAAGCACGCACACCTCCTCCCCACACGCATTCTTCCTTTCTAAGGAGCACGCGACGTCTTAAGTGCCCGTGAGACGGCGGCGACGACTGCTGAGGAGGGAAATGGAGCCGTGGGAGGAAGGCGAGTTGATTTAGCGTGAGTATACGAAGGTTGACGGCCTAGTTGATTTATTCTTTATAGGTGGGTCTATTTCTCACTTATTTCGCCTTCCCATCCCCCCTCCTCCATGATGGGTGACTTGACAGGGTGTAAACGTGCCCCGCCGTGAACTTATGTCGATGCGAATCTTGTGCGTCTTCCAGGATAACAAGATAAATTTTTTACGTGCTCAAAGTGCTGACACGCTACGAAATGCTTAAATGAAAAATTTGGTACTATCCTTTTATAATTATAATATCCTATCTTGTTGTAATTTTTAATGGTTAAAACTGAACGTTGTAAGGCTCCAATGTCTTCTTCAGGTAAACCCTATTCCAAATAACCGTCTTAAAACAATTAGAGTAAATTGATCCAATCAAAAGTTAATATGCTTTTGCAGTTGATAATAATTGACATTTTCCGTGAACGGCTCGTTCACTTCACTATGGTTGTGTATTCAGATATAGGGATATAATAATTGCATTGTATTCCAAATGGTAAATATTTATTGACGTTCAGTAAGTTGAATCTTTTTGTGAGAGCATAAAAATGTTTTTCTACATGGTGGTGCCGCTGTTTCTTTCAGAAACGCTTTCCTAAGGAAATTTTGCTACCAGGAAAGCATTCCAAAATTATTAGTTTCGTCACTGACTGGCGCAATAGATTGCGACGGACGGGTTAATTACCTGACGTCTCCGCATGCAATTTCGGGAAATAGTTTTCAAAATTGTCGAAGAGTTGTTAGAATTTTTATGGTGGGTCTAGCTGAGAAATTATTTAATGGTCACTAAGATGATTTATATGTTTTTGGTTGCCTATTTATTTTTTTTCTGCTCTGATGACTCTCGTGATGGGTGGCATAAGGTCTGAACATGTCCTGCCCTGAACTTGTGTTGATGAGAATTGTCTGAACGTACCAGGATAACGCGATATAATTTATGTCTGTAATTTGGAATTAGTCGTGTCAGCCTAGGCGTGATGAAACGGTATGTCAAAATGTCAGATTTCAATGCTTCCTACCATCCTCTGGTAAATTTTGGTGGCATCTGCAAATATTTCAAGTGAACTCAATGATGGAGAATCGTCCAAACCATTGTTTTAGACAATTGAAGTAAGCAGTGGGCTCTAGAAGATGTTTCGTTCAAACATTTGAGGTGATACAGGTGCGAAGACTTTAGCAACGTGTAGAATGCAACCTTCATATTTCAGAAAATGCTTAGTTATTTTTTCCGCTAAATTATTAAAGCACGCCACTATACAATGTTTATATTTGCGAATTGCGGCATCAACAGGCACATTATTTCATACATTTGATGACGCATTTACGAATAAAAATACACTAAGGTTACGTGCACAAAATAATTCATAATCATTTGAGTTTTTATCTTATGAGGCTTCTCTTTCAGTTAAGACATGTCTTACACAGCAAATTTTATTTTCCATGAACGCCATATGGTTAACGGTTCGCCATTTTTAGGGAAACCTAACTAATTAGTGAGCAAGCTTTCTTAGCTAAGAATATAAACAAAAGGTCTTCTAAGAAGTCGAAGAGAGATTTTCACAATTGTCCGTAAGTTTGAACAAGTTTTTAGTTTGAATTTTGCTTAGCTGTTTTGACCATTACTAGCTTTTCTGATAGAATTACGTCACAGATGCATCACCTCCTTAGGTGATTATTCTGAAATTAGTTTCCAGGTTTATTGGAGGGCCTGAACAAAATTTTCCATAATGCTATCACTGAGTGTACACATGTGAACGTCTTTTTCCTTTAGTCTGTAGATTTATCTACATCTTTTATGTTTCCTTCAAATTATCCTTTTCGTTTTCATTAGCATTTATCGTGGATTTATTCCTTACCTAAACTCTATCTGCCTTCTAGTTCACTTCTTCATTCATGAGTTTGCCACAAAACATAATAAAGGTAAATCCATACCTTTCCTTTTTTCTTCTCTTGAAACTTTTACCCATTAATACACCACATTTTATTGCTCAAATCTTGTATCCGTCCTTCCCGAGTGACGGGCCAACTCTTAGGACTTGATGTGTCGGAGAAGTCTCCCAAGTCTTCGGTGGGCCTCTGCATTCGTGCAATTCCAAATTCCAAAGCCTTAAAAATATCCTAAGTGATAGTACTGACTTCATTAAAGGCTACTTAGAAAACATGACCCGCGCTATAGACGAAAATTCAATCTGCATAAAAATCATTATCATTAAGCACTACTGGTATATTTCGACCTGCGTTAAACCTTTATGGCAGATATTTTCTTTTGAAATTAATTATGACACCTATTTGAGCAATGAGAGTTTGAAGGAAGCAGGGATTCCACATTATTTCTACTCTATTACAGCTCCAATAACAGTGAGGTACGTGAGAATTATAATAGATTCATATGAATTATTCAAGTGCGTTGTTTCATTAAAACACTGAGTCCCTCTTTTTATGCGCTGTATCGAAGCTGAACTGACACATCCAGTTGCCTACATATTCAGATGAACACGATTCAGTACCGAAGGATGTGAGTTCACTAGTGTTTTTTCACGAGAAATATGCGTTTCTCAGTTATTATAAACAAACAATATTTTGGGAATTTGTTTACATTGGGCTGAATATTGAGTGAATTAGGAATTAAATAGCATTTATTAATTTTTATCAATGCGTAATTGTAAACTATTGAACAATAAATATCATGCGCTTGGGGAGACTATTATTTATGAATATAATTAAAAGAAAGGACTAGTGGTCTACTGTGGTAAAATTACTGCATAGACTGATTCGGTATATGACTGAGCGGTGAATCTTGAAGAATGAGGAAATGTTGTACCACAAAGTTTCTATCGCTGTGTATCTGACAGGATTTTTCCTTATTATAAGGCGTGGAGAATGGTGATGTCATCCTTTACAGGAAACGGGACATGCATTATCAGTAATATTTCAGTGAAAACCATGGGGTTTAACGAAGAAACGAATTCTCTTTCACATGACACATGTTGTTGGCGCCGCCTGGTCATGTAACATATAAAAAGTTGCAGATAATCGGATTATCGGCAAATGGCTACTAGTTTAATTTTTAGATGTTTCTGAAATTAATTTTCACTCAAGTTTTGTTACAGTTAAATGTTGCTTTTTCTGGTTGAAAATGATTTGATTTTTATGATTTAAAAATGAGACGAACATTAATCAAAAGGATGTCTGACGATATGTTTTTCCGACAACATACTGCGAAAAATATGCATTTCAATAATAGGCTGCAGTAGTCCTCACTTAGTTTGACGATCTTTCAAAAGAAGTGACTGTAAAAATTACAACGTTAATATGACAAACAGCGTGTCGAGGTGGCATTATCACTCGTACATTCCCCAAACGGCACAGAAGTGGCTTTATGTGCTCCTGTGCTCTGAATGCTATCATAATATTGGAGCTTGTTGTGCTCTTGAAAAGGGAACACGTCTTTTTGTTTAGGCCAATGGAAAATCAGAGGAGCGTTGAATAAAGCAGTGTATTAATGTTTGTTTCCACGCAGAAAATAAGCCAAAAATGTAAATTAAAGTTTGAAATGATATAATGTAGCAGAAGGATTTTTACGCTTTTCAAATCTTATTCTAAAACATGACTTCATTTTAGGCCTTCAGGTTATATCAGAGAAACCGAATCGTCATTTGCATTCGCAAATAAATGATTCACCAAAAACTTTTCTAGCATGGAATTACCTTTAGGGACTGATAATAGGCCTTTATTATTTTTATATGAAAATTAGTTTTTCACAAGTTGGCGGGACTAATATTAACGAAATATATTTCTTGCGTAGCCATATTGATTCCTAATTTACTTAAGATTGAGTCGAGTATTCCAATTTATTATAGTATTCTAACACGTTTCATACCCTATTCCACAGAATTGATATCTTTGTCAGGACCGAAAGTAAAATTAATGAAAAATAATTTGTATTACATCTCTGGAGGAAAGAATTCTTGACTGAAATATCTCAGATGAAATATCCCGCTAAGTAAATTCCGTATTTTGAGCTGGAAATCTACTTGTGCTTTAGGTATTATCATTCAAATATTAAGCTATAACTACCTTACTTCTACCTATCCAGCTAGCCAGCTAGCTACCCCGAGTTTTTCATGCTGTTGTTTGTGGATATGAATTCCTCAAGTACCTTTATACTCAATAGTTGAGATGTCTGGGGAAGTGAAAACATATGTAAATAGAATTTTTATTTTTAATGCCATTCAAATAGTAATACAATATCAGGGAAGATTTAATCTAGGTAATCAATATTATAGAAAAAATAACGGAATTCCAGTACTTAGGAGATGTATAACTACTAATGGACGAAGCAGCAAAGAGATTTAAAAAAGGATCGCTCAGGCTAAGTCAGCATTCGACTAGAAGAAAACTCTCATACGCGCTAGCAAAATCAGCTTGAACACATGTAAACAGTTTATAAGGACGTATGTATAGAGTGTAGTACTATGTGGATGTGAAAGTTGGACGACTGGAGTGGCTGAAATAAGAAAGTTAAAAGCATTTGAGATGTGGTGTTACAAAGGATTACTCAAGATACGGTGGACTGATAGAGTGGCCAATTAAGAAGTATTTCAATGCTTTGGTGGAGAACGGAATATATGGAAGGCCTTTAAAAAGTGTAGAGATACACATTTTGGTCACATTATGTGTATTCCAGGTACTCTGAGTATTCCAGTAACTCTGAACACCATTTTGGAAGGAATGGTGGAAGGAAAAAATAGCCGGGGGAGAAGCAGGCTTCAGTGCATAAATCAAATAATGAAATATGTCAACAGCACCAACTCTGTTGAAATGAAGAGAAAGTCCCAAGACAGAACAAGATAGAGACTTGCTACATACCAATCTGCTGATTTCAGAGAAGGATAATCAATGTTCAGGGGCCATCTTCATATTCAATTGAAATAAATAGAAATTGTGAACAATCTTTACCGCTAGATCTAATGGAGAGCTATTAGAAACTGAATTTGTTGCTCAGCCTAAGTAATTGACATTCAAGTTAAAAAAAATATCTTTGTGCTCACAAAGATTACATGAATGCAAAATTGGCGAAGTAGAGGAACATATTTCGTAATTTATTTCGTGTTTGAGATAAGGAGCCTTTCTGGAAACTTTTGAATGTTTTAAATGCCTCCGTGTCATGACTTTCTCTAAAAACTCGGTGCATTAATTTATTGCCTAAAACTCTCAGACCGCAGTCATATTCTCCTTATGATGGCCTGGAGGCTCGTCTGTACAAGTGAGTTGAAAAGGCCGAATCTTAACAGTCGTAAAAGAGCTCTTCCTTCGCAGACCTTTGATAGCATCAAAAATACACAACCGCTGTACATTTCCCATTAATGATGCTGTCTGTTTCCCTGTCTCCATATGTTTGCTCCATTTCCTGCGGTAGCCGAAAACTTTCTTTATTTATTTCAAAGATGCCCATTAAACTACGTTACCATGCAAGGAAAATGATGAAGGGATGCTAGATCTTTGCTGGTTTATTGGAACGCTGGCATTGCCTTTCCTAAAGGTTTGTCCAAGGAATACTACGACGGGACTATCTGCTTCATTATTTTCTTAGGCAGAGGAAAAATCAATGTGATACAGTTAAAAACCCATTATTGAGGTACTAATTCAACTAACCACCTGTGCATCAAAAATTAAATACATATAAAGTTCAGTTGATGAGATATTTTGCATTACCTCCGAGGAAGTTTCCATAGTGACCTCTAAAAATACTAACGTAGACATCAAAAGCAGGAGGAAGCAATGCTATTTGGATCATAGGTCCTAAAACGAAAAAAAAATAATTATTTTCCACTTTGACATACCAGGATGCACAAACGTTTTCATACGAATAATTTACTTGCGTTACATTAGTTTGCTTTTTCCAGTATCTATCGGTTGGAATCGAAAAATGTTTTTTCGAATGTTTGATTGATTAGGCCAGAAAAAACAGTAGTTCATCGCACACATGATTATTCATAAAACAGAATAGTGTGTTTTTCTGAGTAAAATTTAATTTATATTAAAACTATATTATTTCTAAAAACTTATAAAAAAATAATGAATACCTATTTCAAATGTTAATGTTTACAATATGTCATAGATATGACTTTCCTCTAAAATGAAAAATAGCGGCATTAAATTGAAGAACTTATTGTTAATATGTGATTAATAAAATTGGAATGGAGATGAACTTTGAAAGTCCGGAAAATGTATTGGTAGAGAAATTACCGTGGGGAAAATCCAAAATATAAGCAGATTTAAACTAATTTGGGTATTATGGAATCGAATATGTTTTAAATGCACAAAAAATAATTTAGCAGATTAGTGAATCTTCTCTATTTTAGTATTCGTACTCGTAATAGGATTAAAATTGGGCATCAACTAATAATTTTGATTTGATTCACCTCAAACTCACCCCTCTACCACGAGTACAGTTTTAGTGGCATTTAATCTATATTATTTTTTAAACTTCCGTTAATTACTAGTACATAAAGTTAGAGAATGTTTGTGTTATTATCATATGGGGTATCATTAAAGTGCTGAGCGATAAGATACGCAGTAAAAAGCAGGATTTTTGTATTCATTAAGTTTTATTTTAAATAATCTTTTAAGCATGTTACCACATTAAATGAACTGCATCACAACTTTTGCTTTTGGGATTAATCTCTCACAGCATGATTAGAAAACTGTTCATGTGCTCAGTTTAAGTGGGGATAAACATACTCTTCGAAGCCATACCGACGTGGATACTGAAAACGGATAAAGTAACCGGCTAGTGGGAGATAAATTCGATGAATGAGTATTAAATGTAGCTGGCATAGTGATGAGGAATACATTCTTGAATCAAGTTGAGAATGTGGGGGAAAATTCTGCAGTAAGGCTGTCGAAAAATGAGTTAGATGGGAAATATTTTGATTATTAGAAGGGACTGGCTGGGAATAAATGTCTCTTCCATTAGCATGGTAGAGACTGGCAGATGATATATAGAATTGCGTTTTTATTTCTGGTGAACCCGGGACACTATCGTTCATATTCTTGTGTTTCTATGACTTTGTGATACAGAAATGGAAATGGAATCGCATTGGGCAGTAATATTTTAAATCGTTTCAAGGTATTACGAAAGGAAATAGACACCCATTAAAGGCTTGTAGAAGATCTGGCAGAAACCTATATTGGATGGCATTTTTTAAACATTTTATTTCGTCTAATTGAATCGCTCCTATCATCTGCGATTTTTTTAACATTTTGCACAGAAAAATGACATAATTCATGTTTAACTCCTAACTCTTTGTTATTTTAAATGTAGTCTAATGTATTGAGACAGGAAAATTAGTATTTTAGAAATCGTTTAAAAAAATAATATACTTTTGTAATATTTCATTACATTGCGTTTTTAATATTTTGAAATAAGAATACATCTTTTGTGAATTTTTCGGAAAATTTAAATTTGGACAGTGTTCTGACAGTTTTACTGGTGATAAAATGTAAGTGACCTATATCAACTTTATTTTTTACCTTAAAAAAATCATCAAAATTTCAAATCTGAATTTTGCGAAGTATATATTACTTTTGATTGCTAGCTACCCACATACAACGGCTAATATACATGTTACGTGAGTGGGAAATAATATGAACGCGTTGAAAAAATTAAAACTGGTAACGTACATCATCATGAGTTCTTGACGTTGACGAAAATCTTTGCTAAAATTATTAATCATAAAATGTGAAAATCCTTTTAGAGACCTAATTTGCGGGAAAAGTGGGAGAATTCATAAATAAACATTTCCTGGGTGGATAGCGGGAGGAAGAGTGAAAAACTTTCAGACACCAAAGACTCTTTCAGAAAGCCGGCGTGGTTCGTAAAGCGATGCCTGAGGGGCCTCGCGAGCAATATTACTCCAAACATTTAGCGCCACCCCCAGCTGGAGGACATAAATCTCCGGGTAAAGAATCCTGTTCCGGCGCAAAGCCCTCCGGGAAGGGCTCCCGGAAAGTACGGAGTGGGGTCAGAAGCTATTTATAAAGTTTAATTGTTCCGTTATCCCTTTCACTGTTGGTAGCATGTTAAATGATGCCTATTAAATACTCGTGTTGGCATTAGCCTCTCACACCGTGGCGTAAGTTTCGTGGGAAGACTGCTCAGAAACTATCCGTTAATGAAATTCAAGTTTTAATGGTAAACTCATCTCACTTCTAGCGTTTTGTGGTAATTTTTGAACTGACTGAAGGGTGCTTTATCTGAGCATCAAACTTTTAAAAAGTGCAATATGAACAAAACAATATGTTCAATTTCATACAGAATTGCAGACAAGTGTATACCTATTTGGGATGAGTGGTTTGTCAAGTGCGTGACGATATTAAAATCAAAGAACTTATAAGTAAAATCGCTATGTTTAAGGTTTTTTAAATGTCACTTGACTACCCTGAGATGTTGAGTAAATTATAAAAGTACATAGTGCCAATTTGAACGTGATTTCCGTTATATGAAATGTGTACTCCCTAGCACCGACCTGTCACGCAGGTAAAGCATTCCAGAATAAGTATCCTGGCGTGTTTGCAGTTTCTGGAGCCATACCGTAATGGCGGGCCCTCTAACAACGGCGTTCGCAGGCGTTCCAACAGCCGCTCGCATCGGGAAACTTCGTGGGTCAAGATGTGAGAACATGCGCCGCATAACAGTTTTCGCCTGCTCTCGACCCTGCGGGATCTCATTCGGCGTAAAGTAAAGGGTGCTCATATGAACTGCATTTCCATATTACTCGCGGAATATGATGCGTCCATGATAGCTGCGGGATTTCTAGTGAAAGAGGCCTCAATGATGAACTAATTTTTAAAGTCTGCATTCTACAGATTGGTAATACTGAAATAGTTGAACGACTTATGGAAAGTTTCTGCATCATGGGTCTTTTGGTTGTACACAGTTATAGTTAAATCAAAACGTTCAGCATGTACAGTGCTGCTTTGAGTGTGACGACAATGACTGATTTTTATACATTGGTTAATTTATGGAGATTTGATCATGTCTTTTTTAAGAAATTCAACTTTATTTTTCCGCCAACGTTTTGGCTTTTTATTAAGGCTTCTTCAGGGCTACAGTACAATGCAATGTTATTCAATCCAATGAATTGTTAAAGTGGTCAATAACTATTCAAAGAACCGATTTTTATGTAATCCGACTCCAAATAACTCATTTGAGTGCCGTGAAAACTGTAAACTGCTACCAGAATTGCTACATTCTAACTTTGATCGGAATTGAAGAACTCCAAGGAGAGGGAAAAGTCTACCGCTCTGAGATAAATATAATGGCCGTTTACTCAAAAGCCTTGCAACAGATATTGTGCGATTTTCCTTTCCCTCAATGAGAAAGTATTAATTTCTGTAAGACTGCCTCAACCCTGTCTTAAAAATTTAATCAACCGAGTCTACTCATTAAAATCTTGCTTTATTGGGGATATCGGTGGTCAGGTGGCTAGAATACTGGCTTCCCTGAGTTCGAATCCCGGCGGTGGTAGAGATTTTACACAGGAAGCCTGATCCCTACTTGCGTGCCATGTGAAGAGCACTTCGAGGGCAGTACCCTTGTCCATTGGATCGATATTTAACGTAAGGGACAATAGCCTCCATTCCGTCCTTCGTTATGAGTAGGTTAACGCCCACTTCAGGTTTCTCTCCACCCTTCCTCTTTTTTCCCCAGTGATCCCTCCCTCACTTGCCTGCCCACATATTTCTATCCCACTGGTGAATATGACCTCAGTTGTCGGCCGCCTCCTCTAATAATAAGCCTTACTTGATCTAATTAGAGAGATTAATTAGATTCCACATGAAGTGCCACTTCTGATACAGGGAGAGGTATCACTTCAGACTGGGTGATTCCGATTGAAACTTATTTTCAATCACCATCAAAGCCAGCCTCCTGAGCCTTCAAATCGCGTTAAATAACGGATAAACACATACGCGCACGAACAACTAGGCCCCTCGTGTAGAGAAAACCACTCAAACCCGCGAATTCTGAATTAGCTGTCGCGAACGTTACCTCGCCGCTATCAAGGCCAAAAAATAATCATTAAGATTCTTGAATTACAAAGCATACATTTAGCTTAGAATGATTCCAAATATTATAGTGTATCGTAGCTTGAGGGGATTTTTATTTTTCTATAAATATTTGATATTATTTTATTCTATACCCGAGGATAAATGTAATTTTGTAGAAAACTATTAGTCCCTTACAAAATTCAGTCCAGCAAAGGTCTAGATAGGATCAGTAATTAGGATGGAAAGGAGCTGAGAGGAGCCGGCAATAGCCACTTCTTAACCTAAGAATCCAAGGGGTCATTACTGCTTAACGTTTCTTTGGACGAACGGAGTACTTAAATTAAGTACTCACCACAAAGCGCCCCAGTAAGGATCGGATGGGCAGTCACAATTTTCCGTTACCGTCGGGATTCGAGCCCGGACTCCTCTCTTGGGAACCCAGGACTCCAGCCATCGCAATTTTTCACCGTTTACTAAAAATCTCATCTTTCTTCTTCCATATATAATCTCTTATTTCATTATCATCCATTCTCTTAATGTGGCATAGACTGCGAAAAACATTAATTACAAACTCATTCATTCCCTGAACGCTAATAAACGATTTTCACGTTGCGTATCTCAAAATCTCTTTAATTTACCTCGCCTTTTAACCCTTATGATTTTCCTCGAATTTTTCTGGCATCTGGGTGCATTAAAGTTTAAATAATGGCACAGTATTGAGATATTCACTACAGATTTTTATATTTCTTGTGTCTTTTCCTCTGTCTTCAATAGAGCCTAAGTAAACAACATATTCCGTTTTTTCTATTATTTATCCTTATCATTGCATCATTATTTTGACTTTCTTGTGGTAACACACGTATTTAAATTTTGGGTTTTCGCATGTTTTTAAAACATTTTCAGTCTCTTTACTGGATCACAGAGGACCAGTGAGGCCCTGTAGCCTTCGTGGACTCTTAAAATAGCTATTAAATACGGCAGAAATACGTATTCACGCCTCAGCCATTGCACCAGGCAGAGGACCACATCCATTTATCACAAATTATCCCCAGAAGCATTGAACGGCCAAGTCGATATAATGCATTCTTTTTTCACCCCGCCTGGCTTCGTTTCAAACCAGTTCAAATGCGCTCTTTTATCAACTTATTGCCTCTACCCCTTGACATTACCATACGATGCCTGTATATTATTCGACAAATCAACTTAATCATGACTTGAAACAATCCGTTTTATCTTCTTTCACATTAATTTCCGTTCGTATTTTTATTAGTCACATGATACACATGCTACACTCAGCCTAGTTCTGCAATGAAAACCTCCTTTATTTGTTCTCTCTATATTTTGTATGACAAATCACACCGTATGCTCAGAAAAGTAATTTCTTATTACTCCTTTCCCATTTTAATTACTTTTCCCACTCATAGAGGTGCAACTGTCGCTTTTTTATTCATTTTAAACAGGTAGGTTGTTAATTATTGAATCAAATAAATAACAGAAAGACGGGTAATGAGTAATTTGCAGATGCACTGCAGCATGTTGCTGAAGCAAATCATCTAAACTCGCAGTCTTCCCGTTTTCTCCAAATTTCTTATCGCCGTGCCATTCTAATTTCTACTAATCCCTATTTTTCGTCTTCCATTTTGCACCCTCGTTCAAGCTCTCTACTTGCATTCTCGACCTTTCTTTTGTACGAGTTTTTATGGTTGTGGGAACTTATACGTACAGCATCTCATTCGCCTTCATAATATTCACAATCTTACCATTTAATTCGAAAAAAACATTAATTCTCCTGCTCTTCCTTGCTCAGCCCTTTTCATTCTATTATGGGATACATTTTACTTGCATGAGGTATAATGCCACAAGTCTCAACGTTGGTCTAATCTCACTGTTCTTTTCCATACAATCACGACATTTTTCCATCTATTTCTCTGTTACGCGAGGTCTCTTTCTTTCTCGCAGCAGCAAATACTTTAACTTTTCTGTATGTTCTCGCACGATGGCTAAGCGATTCACTGACGTTCCTGCTCTAATTTTCGATTCTGGATTACTAAATAATTTTTTATCATAATTATATATCTCATTACTACTCTGTGATAAGAGGCATCATTTCTTTACGATTATATACATGTAGTCAAGCATTTAAGCCTTATATGCGGGACGTTTTTTATCTCTAGCAATTATTACCAAACATGGATCGATGACATAGATAATTAAACTGCTGTTCCTACGTGTGCAAAATCTTTTTGTACTCTTTTAATTGATTTATCTAGCATTTGGCCAACAGGCTCAAATGTAATGCCGTGGCAAATAAAATTGGCTCGAATATTATTTGCAGTAACCGCATTAAAAATGAAATTATGGATCAAACTTCCATGAACGTAACGGGTATAAATGTCTAGGCTCATCCACTTGTTTTTCCTTTTATCCTTCATTTTTGGTGAGTGTGAATGAGCTGGAATCAATGCTGCTCCATTTTTCACGCTCCCCGTGCACCATGCATCTTCCCTAGAGCCATCTGCTCAGCCTTTTACTCCATCCTAACGATCCATTATTCCCCCCAACTCTTCAACTTTATCCATCATTTTGACTTTTCATTGTGCTGTTTATGGGCCTCACATCCGGGGCTCATACCTAGCAGCATCCTGAATTGCGAATTATCCAGCCACAACTTCCGTTAGCCGTCTATGTATCTCTCGCCGGAAGATAATGAGTGGGAAATATATTAACTGTTTCGGTGAGGACGTTTTTGGTCATTGAGGTGACAGATAAGGCTTTGTGCGTTATTTATCACGTCCCCGTTAAACAGCCTCCGTTTGGGATTTGTATGGCGAGTGAGGGGCAGATGAGATGCATGAGAAAATATCCCGGTAAAAGTGACAAAAACGTCCTTCGATAATAACGTACGGACCTCTTAATGTAGAGACAATGGTTCATTTTTTATGAAGATGAATGATTTTGCAGATGTTAATCCAAATTACGAATCACGGCCCATCAAATAATCTCATTAAATATGCGTTGTAATCATGACCCTTGTGTGAACGAGTTGAAGGCATCTGGTTGGTGTGTGGCTGGAGGAGTGGCTTATATTGCCGATGATCAGAGTTCGAATCGATTTAGTATCGGGGATATTGCAGTGGAATCTTAATCTCTATTTGAGTTATATGAGGGCGTACTTCAAGTGCGAATAACTACCTACGTCCGTGGGGTGGGACGTTATACTATGGGCCCCTTGGCACCTTTCATTTAGAGTGGGCTAACGCTGGCACCAGGTTTCCCTTGACTCTTCAATCATTTCTGTATAGTTATTTCCTTATCAGTATAATTACCTTTCCCTAATAGCCAAAAGGATCTTATTTTCTCGTTCCATCCGGAAAAGTCCACCTAGCAATTAAGAGTGATAAATTACGTCACAAAATACAAGGAAATTTAGTGTATATTTGTAAGCATGTTGGGTAATAATCGTGTGTAATCGAGATTTAGCTGGGATATTTCTCGAATTGTGTCGAAATGAATGACTTATTCACTCAAATGGAGTGATAATGTAACGAAGACATGGACTCAATTAGCTTCATTCTTAAACTCAATAAGACAGATATCTCTTTGTCGTGTTTTTTAAATCAGTTCGCAATTATTTGCATTGGAATTGATTTCAGTGTGAACTTCCTTACCATGCGTAAGGCACCTAAACTTTTCTATTACTATGCATAGCTTGTAAAAATTATTAATATAAATTTCATCTTCCGAAGAGCAAAAATAAAAAAATAAAATTTCGTCTCTTATTAAAAAAATAAATTTAAGATTGAACTTCTGCTTCCTCTTTCCCGGTTATGCCATTGGCGGTGGGTCCATAATGAACTGCTTCCACCTCTCACGATTACCTGCCATTTTCTTCATCCCCTTTTCAGTTTTCCCTCTTTTATTTCCATACTTCTCAATCCCTTGCATCCACGTCTCTCTCGGTCGACCTCTACTTCTTCTCCCATCCGGTTTTCCTTCCAATACTCTTCTGGGTGTAATTATCTATCCATGATCTATTTTATTGAGATGTTCATAGCATCTAGATTGATGTCTCTCTATAATTGTAATAAAGGGCTCCTGCAGGAGTTTTTCTCGGATCTTTGCGTTTCTTTCCAATTCCCTTTTGGTTTTATTTCCTATTCTTCTTAAGAATTTCATTTCTGCTGCTGTTATTTTGCTTTTTATTTTGGTTGTGATCGGCCAGCTTTCGGAGCCATAAGTTAGTGTAGGCACATTAATAGATTTATATAATTCTAAATCATTTAAGTTTTTCCCGGTGAATCTGATTTATAAATCTTTCTCGGGTTTCACACCAGGTTATAGGCTTCATTTCGGCCAACGTTTCAACGAACGACTTGTACGCCATCATCAGGCCACTGATGATGGCGAGCAAGTCGTTCGTTGAAAAGTTGGCGGAAATGAAGCCTATAACCTGGTGTGAAACCCGAGAAAGGTTTATAAATTATATAATTCTATAAAGGATTTAAGGTTTTCCCGGCGAATTATATAAGTGTAAGTTTCTCGGGTTTAACACCGGGTAAGATTATTTAAATGGATCAACGTTTCGATGGTTGACTCAGCCATCGTCATCAGGATAATGAGCCGAGCGAGGATGCTGGCGGTTATATATAGCCACAGATGACCCATTGTTGAGGGGGCCGTTACGCGTTCTTTGAATTTCGTCAATTACTGGGCTCCAAGTCCTACTTAAGTTGGAGCCGTTGTCTCTATTGATATTATTTTGCTCCATCTGTATCAATATTGCTTCTTTCGTTATTCTTTCCCAATATTTGGACGCCCGGGAAAGTAGTGTGGAATTTGGGAAATCGACACGATCTCCATGGTCAAGGCTATGCTCTGCTAATGCAGACTTTTCCGGTTGAAAAATCCTAATACTTCTTTCATGCTCTTTTATTCTTTTCTCGATGGTCCTTCCCGTCTCGCCAATATACGCCCTACCAGACTTGCATGGTATGCGGTTCACCCCTGTTGTTTTCAGGCCGAGGTTGTCCTTACAGGTGACCAGGAAATTTTTTATTTTAGCAGGCGGAGTCGTTTCGTTTTATGTATCGTTTCCTCTCTGTGTCGTTTTAATATCCTCGATATATTGTTAGATATAGATATGGATATAGATGACGATGGCTGAGTCAACCATCGAAACGTTGATCCATTTAAATAATCTTACCCGGTGTGAAACCCGAGAAACTTTCACCTATTTATAATTCTAGTTTGATTTTTTGGTATCTCTCTCTTTTTTATGATTGTGTTATTGATCTGATAGTATACACTAATGGCTTGTTATATTATGTGTTGTATTTTTTGATTTATCTTCCCATTTTCTTAGCAAAGATTGCTCCTAAGTATTTGTATTCTGTTACTGTCTCTATTTTTCTCTTTCTTTCTTTCTCTTTATTATTTCTTCTTACTATTGCCGATCATTATTTCATTGGATGGATGACTTCAATAAATTAGTCGAACTCTCAGGGAATCAAATTTTTATGATATAAATATTGGTATTTTTTATATTCTGTTGGCATTTGAGGCTTCTCATGCAATCAGACCATGATGCAAGGAGAGGATGGGAACAATTACCATTTCCTCCTTATCATTTCCTCCTTATTCTTTATCTCTATATCTTATCGGTTAGTTCGATAGTTAAGTTTTGCGTCAGCTGAACGGTCGGTTATTTAGCTTTCATGTATGTAAATCTTTTATCATATTTCATATTGATTGGAAATAAACTTCATTGTTCACTACATTTCCTTGTTACCCTTAAAATACTGAAAGTATTTATTTTGTAACTTAAATCAATGCAATATAAAATATTTTAAATGAGTTGGTAGAGTCATAATTATATAATAGGAATCGAGACCAATGTTTTCGAGCATAGGTATCCCGAAGTGAAAAAACCCTACTTGCATTTATTCTTATGAAAAAATAACGAATGATACTTTTCAGAATGTTTATTAATGTTGGTAAATTAATTACAAAAGAAATGATTTTCATGAAAAATTTCTCAATTTCCGTTCGCTTTAATGATTTGCATATGATGTGTTTTCTCGGCCTCTTTATATTTAATGGTGTAAATATCAGGAGTTATAGGAGTTATGAGAAGTTTATCATGCCAATAACAAAAGCCACTCATTTAATTGCGCAGAAGATATACTTATAGATTCAGAACAAAATTTGTCAAAAAGGTTATTCAAAGATATGTTCCATATTTAAAAAAACAAAAGAAGTTGTAATTAAGTGTCAAAAATCTACAATTTAAGTAAAATTAACTATAATTCAATAAATGAAATTTTTTTTTCTGCAATGTTATAAACCAAGCAACGATCAACAAAATATCTACGAACTTGGTAATGTAATTTGAATGTGTCTATATTTTTTTCTTTTTAATGGCTGTTATAAATATATTTTTTTTAATCATTATGTCATCAAAAAAGGATTGTAGACATTTTTTTTCATTAAGTAACATTTCATTATCGCCCTGATAAATAAATATCCGAAACGTTGGCAGAAGTTTTACATTTTTTTATTTGACCTAAAACTCATGATATTTACAGCATTTAATGATTTGCTTCCCCCTTATATTATGCAGATTTCAAAGTGGTTTTTTCAGTATTTGCGAGCACTCCGAGCGTGAATCCTTTTTTTTCCCCAGGTGATGGAATTTTCCTTCTGAAAACGAAAAGTGCTGGTGTGATAACGATTCACGGCCAATTTACGAGGGTTTAGACGAGAGGCCCTTTCTCCATTTTGCCCCTTAGTCTTCTACGCCTGTTCCCTCTCACCTCCTTCCCTCCCGCACGCCTTCTGCGGATAGAAATTTCATCCCTTCCCCCCTTTGGACCTAAGAGCAGCCGGCGCGTTGCATTCTGGCACCATAAAGAGGGGCACTATCCGAAGGCCGATCGCGAAAGTTGTGCGTTAACGCCCGCGCCCTTGCAAGTGAAACTCCAAAAGCATGCTTTGCGCGCAGCAGTCCTCTCCTCTAGTGAAATTAATTAACATAATATAAGATCCTTTTCTCTTAATTTGACCACAATATTTATAGCAGAATATTATTTTTTGAGTATTGGTCTACTTTTAATACATCACAACTCACATTAACATCACCGACGTTTCGTAAGTTTATTTCTGACATCTTCAGGGCTAAAATGTTGCAAAATATGTAATGAATAATCAAAATCAGGATATGTACACGATAGTGCATAAATAATTTAAATAACAATTTTGAAATCCTTTGTCGTAATAGACGTGAGTAATTAACAGAATGAAGTAGAGAGAAACAGAATAACATACGTTATGAATGAACGAAGAGAGAGCAACATGCGCTTAATGGTGTTAACAATGGCGCATGATGATTTATGCGCCTCTATAAATATGTATGTTTTTGCCCCGATATGCGAAATATGGTCCATGTAGCTTTATTAAGAATTTTTATCTCTCTCTCATACGTCATGTTTCCCTCATTGACTCTTTCGGTGATTGAAGGATCAGATGAAGCAATGAAAAATACTTTTGAAAACTAAAAAAAACTGGCCGCGCAGTAACTTTAACGGAGTCATTCGCTGATGGTCACACAAACATAGGAGATTTACAGTGAAAAATCATTCCTCTGGACTGTGATTCGAACCCGAGTCCCTTGATATCGCGCTGAGTACTCCTACAGTTAAGCAACCCAGGCGTCCTTTACCACAGTGAATCTCATAGAGCACTCGGCGCGTTGCCGAGGTGCCTGAGTTCGAATCCCAGTCTAGGTGAATAATTTTTTCACTGTGAGATTTCAAACATTTAAAAACATACTTCTTAATTCTCTGCTTTGTTTTTCTGTTTGTGTTTGAAAACTCACTGCTGATGGCCATTTGTAACTAAAAAATAATTATTTAAATGTTTAGTTAAATTAAAACATGTGTTTTTAAGCTGAAGTATCATTAGAAATAAGCGAAAGGTCTTATAATTGGGTAGCTGGAGAAAAATGTGATGAAAAAGCATCCTCTCAATGACGAGTGGAAAGTCCGGTATCTGGATGCTAGGACGTAAAAATCTTGTAATTCGCATTAACATTAAAAACCCTGTTTACTTTGCGGCTGACACGCAGCGCTTTCTGTGGCATATTGAATGAGCTCCGGAAAAACACAAGGCCAAAGCGTTTTGCGGGTAGGTAGAGTCTTGTGCTAAGGGCCCTTAGCACATTGAAGAGCGTAACCTGAATTCGCTTAGCTGGCAGATCTTTCTTTGCCAACCGGATGTACGTACGTAGTTTGCTGAGTAAGGAAGATGGTGCGTTTTTTGATAAGGCTTTCTAAAACATCCTTGAACACGGAAAGATGTTAGAATATTAAAATGCACCGATCACTGAGGCTACGCTGAGAGCGTTTAGGAAACCAGGCGGAATAATACTTCCTGACTCGTTTACTTTACCGGATAAAGGCAGAGTATCGAGAACTCTTCAGGCTGAGAAAGATACGGGAAGAATATCGTGAGCTCTTCAGGCTGAGAAATCTTCCTCAAAGAGAGGATATAGAAAACACGGCACGGCAGGCATGGAGATAAAAATGACGATGGAAAGCTGTCGACTGTTCGATCGCTTCAAATGAAACGGAACGAAAAAGCAATTGCCCCTTTCTCACTCAAGCAGTGAGCTCGGCAAAGGAATTGCGTCTTCTCTCATCTCCGCTTACCATTGCATTGAGGTCTTCCAAGTCTTATCGGAATTACTTAGCCAAGATGTTTTATCTCAACGAGTTTCCTCGCGTATAAATGTATATGAGCGGCCGAGGTATTCAATTTCCATTTCAACTTCATAAAGGTGAACAAAAGTTTGCCGTCCTGAAAGTGGGTGTTACAGTATTTGAAGAGAGTATTCCAGGATTTATGTATATTTCTTTACATTTTTGGTTACCCTATTTCTCATCGTGTTTGGAAGGAAAATGAAAAAATACCGCCATTTCACAAAACTCATGGTAATGTAATCGACTATCTTAATTGAATTTCTTAGTCGTACGGTTTATTTCCATAGGTTTAAATTCCCTTGTCTCTTGTAATACTATTAAATTCATGACCACCGGTTTTTATTTGGTAGATTTTTTGATTTTGCCTCCAGATTTCAAGTGGGTTGCCCAGCCATACGTTCAGCGACAGACTTCATGCAATGATATCTACAACCCTCCCAGTGAGACTGTTAAAATATCTGTAAAATGAAATTTTCATTTTATTATGAAGAAAAACTGGTATTTCCTCCACGCATATAATTTATTGGAATGATCCTTAATATACTCGGTGAATATACTGGGATGACTTGAAAACATTGTCTGGAGAATATCATTCATGCTTCTTTCCTCCGAGAAACATAATTGCGGCAGGTTTCGAACTCGTATAATTTTAATTTTTTCTAAGATACCTTTGTATGACATTGGCTGAGCCCATTGACCTATTAGAAATATCACTTATATAACCTCCAAATTCAAAGATCTAAATATCTCATTTAATGAAGAACAATTATGCTCAAACCAGTTGTTGCTGATAGGTATGGTAGATTTTACCATTCAAAATATTGATATTTTCTCTTTAAGGTTTCCGCAACAACTGGGTAGATGCTCTATTTTTTCTTCAGGGATATCAGCCGCGTCGTTGTTTTTAGGAAAAAGTTTTTCCTCCCGCCCTGGAGGCGTCTTAAGGTCGAAGAACCTGTGTGGTATTCGACCTGAAGACGCCTCCAGGGTGGGAGGAGAAACGTTGTCCTAAAAACAACGACGCGGCTGATATATAGGGAGAAAAATTGGAACATTGATCATTTTTTTGGGTTTTTTTGACTGCTTGTGAAGAAGAAATGCTTTTGTAAACGGAATGATCTTCCTGGAAAAAAATCGGGTCCGCATTCAATGCCATAAACGTCGCAGCCGAGGAAAGTGTACAAAGTCGAGATCTGGTCACTTTTTTCCTCGTCCTGTCCTCCCTTGCATCGCATTCCGTGAAAAGGTTGTCAAGGCCGGGATGGCGTCCGGCTGCGACAATATCGTGCGCCAAACATTTGAGCGTTTCCGGTTGGTGGGCGGAGGGAGGTGGAGTGACTACGTGTGCTTCGCGAAGAAAGGTAACCTTGAGCGGAGAAAGTGAGTCCTCTCTTTCTCCTCCTCCGGAGAGTGACTCCAAAAATATCTCGAGTAATTGCCATAGAGATAAAAGATCCGGAAAATTGCGATATCCTAGAAATCAACCAAATCCATAACATTCCATATTTACCGCGATAAAAATTTCATCCAGATTTGTGAAAGGATTACTAGATAAATATAATCTTTAATCGATAAACTTGAGATAACTCCTTTCATTCCTCCATTTCGGCAACTAGCTTCCTCATAACTGTCCGCTAAGTGATTGTTAAGTGACCACTAAGTGTCTAACCAAGTTTCTGTACGTAGTTCATTACCATGTAAGTTTGCTGCCGCAACATCTTCTCAAACAACGTCTCCATCATGAACGAAATCTCAGTAAAGCTATTCTACAGTGGATACCCGTCGTGCTTCTTCCTTCTAATGCTAGACTATTATGCGTTTACGGCAGAAATGCTCATATTAGGATCTCCCGAGGGCTTTGTTCACCCGGGAATCATAACCCGGTCGGAACCTTCTTGAAGATTGGTTACAAAAGTGATTTGTTATTATGGAGTTACGTCTCGTATAATGACTGACATGTCCCTTTTATGGATAGAATTTTTTATAATATTACTTGGTGTTTCGAGTACTCTTAACAGATGATCATGTTAGTTTGGAGTGGGATATATGCACTAACCTAATACATATTTTAGTAAATATCCGTAGCGTATAGTGGACCATCATACTGGGAAGATATGTCATAATTAGTATCATTATGATACAATGAAAAAAAAACTTTGCAATTATACAGTTTTATTATACATAACACAGTTTTTTATTTATATACATTATATTATATAGCATGTGGAATTGCAGAGTATTTTTTTATTAATGCATAATAATGAATGAATTCCACAATAAAGAGCCTGAGATGGTGTCTTACATTAGGTATCACATCAATGTTCGTAGATCTTTGGAGAGCCGCGACTAAATTCCCACTCTATTGGCGGATCCTTTCTAAACCTTTTCATCATTACTAAACTCCTTTTGCCTTACATTTGGTCTCTTCTGCCTCCATTCATTCTAATAACAATTCCATTTGCTTTCTTCTCCGCTAACGTTGCGTTTTCATTTCCTCCAACCCCGACTTCATAGCTTCATTTCAGTACCCAGTTCAACCACAACTTCCTCCTTCCATTGTATCTACCATTCTTAATGTAGCTTCTCCATTTTATTTCCTGCTTTAATTTTATCATAGCCTATTTACTGCTTTCTTTTCAATGTCTAAATCTTCAACATATGCTTATTCTCTTTCCATTATGACCAAGATTTTTGTCCTTATAATTCTTCGTTTCAGTTGTCGCATAAAATGTCATGGAACCACAAGGAAACTCGGTTTATCTTAAAGTTATGTGTACTAAAAGAGAAAGGAAAGGTGTAATGTAACTTGTCATTTTCACTTTCGTATAAACCTTTATTAGTCTATTATTATATATTTCATTTCGCTGAGAGCCGTTATAGAAATGTAAATTCCTGATATTTTAGTACTTCACAGAGCGTGAGGTGTTATAGTTTGTTACATATAATCAAAAGGCCCCATATTACTTGATCTATTATTCAGGTTAAGCTTTGACGCAGTGAAAAATCTGCCTTTACATAAAAATCAGTGCTGATCAGGATTTTTTTAGGGTATGATGAAATTAGCCCTGAGATGTCAATTGTTGAGTGAAAAGGTTTTTGTTACAACTTATAACTTTCCGTACGAGGGTTGTCAACGAAGGTCCACCAACCCGGGTGGGAGGTTGGAGAGATGTCTACGTAGACTTTCGTAGGCATTTACACTATATAGTTTTACAGTATATAGTAGGTAAATGACAGATTATTATAGCTACAAGAGTAGCTTTTCTTTTACTTACCTTTCCATGAAATCAGCCTTAAATTACAGATAGTAATTGTCAAGATATCCTGTTTTCAGCTTTTTCCGCAAAAAAGATAAGTCTACGTGGACAACAGGGGGGGTCCGGATGATGTCTACGCGTATCCACGATGGGGGGTTGGAGGGTCAAAAAGTGGCCTAGTTTTGTCTACGTGGACTATGAAACGCCCCTTATAATCTTCTGGGCTGTCTTGCCGCAATTCATAGTTTTTTAAAGTAACTGACTAAACAGAAAAACAAGAGAATAGTTTGCTTCTCTAACCTGGTGCTCCGCGAGATTAGCCGAAGGGCCATGGGGTCATTACTAAATATGTAAAAACGTTAACGGGCGAAGAGAAAATTAACGCCCACTATTGTAAAACTAATGATCCTGCTGCGAGTTCATTTGAATATCATTCCAAAGTCAGGCGATTGTCGTAATTTGAATGTGTATGTTTTATTGTGACATTTTTAGGGCTCATGGATCCTCTGAAATCCTATGCTGTAATCCAATATCATGCCAGATAAGCTACACGCCACTACTCGAGAATTTTAGCAAAAAATAGAATATATCTAAGTACACGCAAACTCATTGGCACCTGGTAACAAAATATTGAATGCACATTACGTACAATCATCCTTTCTACACCCCTTCCGGTGAAAACTAATGTGTGACTAGTTTGATTTACCCCTGAAATTCAGTGGTTTTAAGGGTGCAAAGTAAATAGTCCCTTGAGAAATTATCGTGCGGATGCTACATTCCTTGACAAATAAATGTAATCGCTTGTGGCGCAAGAAGTGGATTAGCTTCTCAATCTCAACATTCTATAGGATGCAAGATCAAACTGCCTACCAAGCTCCCTTTAAGGAGAATTGTACACTCCCCTCACCATTTTCAAACTTCTAGTCAAAGGCGGAGACACACAGAATAGACTTCTCTAATCAGGAATTTACCAAAAAATATGAAATGGCTGCAATAACACATGCCTCACTCAAACTGGAAGAAATGTTGCCACACGCTGCACAGAAAATTCCAGAATTTACAAAAATAAGGATTCCACCTCATTGTTTGCGAAACACCTACTATTGAGAACTATTATGTACGCGATTTGGTCCCTGAAACATTACACGTCCTTCCCTAAGGCCTTAAGGCCGCCACACACCGAATGCTATGCTAAGCGAGAGAATTGTTCTCGCAACGGACGTCCGCTATGTGCTCGCACACACCAGAAACTAACCATGCCGTGCTATATAGCAAGATGGCGGACAGCGTAAAACGCACTTCTCAGGTTTGACACTTAACTTTTCCGTTAATATTAACGTCATTGCAATGATGAATAATTTTATACAATGCGCATAGTATGCAGAACTAACGTACGTAATATAGTTGAAATTGCTCTGTTGTAAGTAGGTTAAAAATGTATTTGAGCTGGCGGGACGAAAGCGCTCATTAACCGCAATAGATACTGCGCATGCGCCATGAAAGCTAAGCGAAGAGGAAATTGCCGGCCGAGCGAACCCTTGCGATATAGCGCTAGGGAAGTTCGCATTGGTTCGCATTTGGTGTGAACGGACAGCGGGAAATCGCTTTACGGGATCTTAAGACACGTGGCGAAAGCTGATAGCTCGCTTAGCATAGCATTCGGTGTGTGGCGGCCTTTATAATGGACGTTCTCGAGCAAATCGAAACTATCAGGCACTCGACTAAACTTTGTAACGAACAATTATACCCGAATCCCTCCCCTCTCCTTCCCGACAAAACAACCTTGAAAAACAATAACCTTACCAGCACCACAAGCCCTTATTCCCCGTTTCCACTGGCCCCGGCCTTAATCATCCTCCCCCGATCCTTCGTCATTTCTCCTCCCCCCCCCGTAGCCACGGCAACAATCAACGGACTATAACAAACACTTTCAGTACCTTATGATGCCATGAATCGGCAAAATGCGTCGTGTAATTAAAACATTGTAGAAAAGTACTAAATATTATATTTGATTATGAATACGAATGTTCAGACATTCTACGCAGTGAAGCCTATTTAGAACAGAAGTTTAATAAATCCTTTATTATATAATGCTTATTAATTTAGTTTGAGAAAATTAAGGTATTATATATTCTATTTTAGGCTATTATGCAATAGATTATGTCTGATATTTAATTATGTGAACGAGATTTTGTTAATTTTTGATTTATTTGATTTAGAAATTTAATATTTTATAATAATGCGTGTATAATAACCACGTTATTGTGAGCTACAATTTGCTTCAGTAAAGTCAGTCAAAATAAGTCTGTTGCGGCAATAAACATGTCATCATGCCGTGGCGGAGGTCGTCATTTAATCGCAATCTGTAATTTATAAATACTTGACCTTGCATATTGTCCATATCACACGCACCTAGTTTTTAAATTTTATGTCCACGTTAGGTATTTTGTATAGTGGTGCTATTTTACTGTTGATTTAGCTTTCGTGGGTTTTCAGATTTAAAACAATATTTGTTGCGGCTTTACGGTTTTACGGTAGCCTACCTAAAAACAAGAATGAATGTTTGAATCCTCTTTTCTCATAAATTTTAAAACAAAAACGTGCACATTTTTTATAGAGACTGCAAAAGAGCCAAGTAATTGGCGCTCTAAATTTCTCATGACCTAGGTGGGAACACCTTTGACCAATTCTTTATCCTTGAAACGATCGATTTATTTTAAGATCCTCTGAATGATTTACAAATATTTCGCGCATATCCAGACTTCTTTCATACAAAAGTTACTCCAACATGGTGCTGTATCTCTTACTGGCTCCTTTGACACCCAAGGAGAATTTAATTTCCTCTTTCATTGTATAACTCTCTTTATCGTCTTTGTCACGAGTGGTCACGAGTTTCTGCAATATTTCACCCAAGATGTTTACGCCTTCCGTTTCCACCCCGAGCAAGAGTGAGAGGTTTATACTAATAATAAAGTGCAGTGCTCAACTTTGAAAATAATATTTTACCACGATATTTTATCTTTAGATACGTTATTACGAGATAAGTTATACCATATAGTATATGTTATTCAGCAATAATACATCTACGTAAACAAGGGCATGGAAAAGAGAAGCGTTCCCATTATCGATATAACTATCTCTCAAAAATTATTTTAGCTATATTTTCCAAAGAATATCTGTTTCACTGGTGAGCATGTTGAATGTGCTATTCATAGGCGGGAATATAACCGATTTACAATGTGTTATCTACCATTATTATGACCATACGCAGAACATATTTCATAAGTACCAAACTATATATTTTGATGTTCATGTTAAACAAGCCTTTTTTTATGTTTTTCCCACTGATTGAATTATTGTGAATTGCAATATTAAAATGCGAGTCATCATCGCATCATCATTGCGATTGCATCATCGATGCGAGTGATATTTTTCTCTTTGCCGGAATCTCTGTTACACAGACTATTCCTCTAAAAACAATGACTTATGTTGCGCATGATTTTTAAAATAATGGAAATGAAAGCGTATTACGTTTAAGGCAAAATTTAAGTTACCAGAATTCAGTGAATGGAAACCCCTTGTGAAATAATCCCTGTTCATAATTTTTTCTGACCTTTCCGTGATAAGCCAAGAGCCGATTTCTTTATCCTTGACGAATTAAATTCGTTCCAACATCCTTTTTCGATTTAGAGACATTACTTGCAAATCTACGTACGTCTTTCAGTCCAAGATGGCTTCCTTACGTTGATGTTGAGGACCATTACATCACAAGGAGGAGTTCGTTTCCTATTCCAATTTACGTGTATTTTTCTCTTGAACGCCTTCGTCTTACGTTTCGAATTCATTTCACCGTAAAAAGACTTCGCCTACCTTTTCAATTGCTACCCGGAGTGAGCCGGCTCGGAAAATTAATAAAAAAAAGACGAACCAATACCCGAAGACTCTGGATGTGTTTCCATCGGAGGTGGCTCTCGTGACGGGCGCGCGCGACATTCATCTGTCAGCCAGGTGAACCACGAGTTTAGCGAGGAGTAGACAGTGGGGAACAAGAGAAGTATCTTTTCTTCTCGTGTGTTTCACTTAACGCCTTCTCCTTTCTCCAACTCGGCGCACATTTCGTGAAATGGACGGGACGCGTCTCGCCGCGGCAAAGGACCTCAGGACAGGGATTTAAACGACTTTTATCCAGATTCGGAGAATTCGATTCCGGCGGTGGGTGATGGGGAGAAATTCCCGCGCGAGGCGTTCAGAGGCAGCGCCTTAACACCCCCCCCCCCTTCTCGAGGAGTTGAATTTCGGGAAAAGGATTTTATTCGCTCGAGCATGTCAGCCGAGAAGTAATGTCCCTCACGAATCCTTGACGAGACGGGTCGAAGGAAGTCTATATTGATCTATGGGGGAGAGGATTTGAGGCTTACCAGACCATGTGCGGCCTTTTCTAAAACTGGGGCGACCTTTTGCAACTAGCACGAATGTGCTTCTGACATTTTAGCATTCTGTCCAAACGAATTGCAATCTGGGACTCAGGACTCATTCCTGTGCCTATACTTACCTGAGCATTTACCAAACGTGCTCAGCGTACAAACGCTAATGGTAAAGTTAGCTCATAGTTTGAGCTTTGACGGAGTCGGGTTTTTGAGATGACTAGAGAACTAGCATTACCATTCCGAGGGCCCGCTGTTCGACTCGAAGCTGTAACGAAAAACTTTCAATGGATCATATATTTATTGTATGGTTTTATTTAACTTGAGTTTCTGTCTGTTAGGGTGGAATCTGGTAAACGATTTTTCGCCCACTTACACTCATCATATCCCCTTCAAACTCTGCACACAGTTGTAACTTCGATGACAATACAATATTACAATATAAAGCTGAGTTCACAAGGATCCGGAACGGGTTCGGAATTCGGAGCGCGGAAATGCATCTATCCAATCACACTCGGCCTTTCCACAGCTTCCTTGCTTGTGGTAGGCTTGTGGTGTAAGGAGTGACTTTCTATGCCATAGACCTGGGTTCGCTTCATGAAATTAGTTGCTATATTGGTCGTTTACTTTTTTGTTGTCGAAAAGATTACTCTTGTTTTGGTGTGCTCGGCGAATTTTATGAAAAAAATGGAACAACGATTATTGAGGCACCAGGCGCACCCAGTTGTAAAAAGCCCCTCACCTCCACATGGATCATGGCAGCAAAATCTTTGTTTTACTTTTGTTTGTATATTTTTAATAAAACCATGTAACTTAAAAAAAAGTTTTTTAATAAAACTTATTTCCTATTTGGATGCCGTGTGGAGAGCAATTAGTAGTACTCCATCCGTCCAATGGGATGTTTATCTGTGTACCCTTGGTGCATTAAGCAGACTAATCCCGACGCCAGTTTTCTCTCCAATGGACGGGTAGAGGCACGACGTCACAAAGTCACGTGATAAAACAAATCGAAGGGGTTGTGGGATAGAACACGCCGAACACGCCAGCATTGCGGTAGCAGTTGTGGGTTGTCCTTCTGAATTTGAGCAATTCTTTGTTCAATATCGCGAAATGGTTCAATATTGTATTGTACCACATTGCAATAGTTCTTGCAAAAGTCCTCCAGTGCCCAAACAATCCTACTCTCACTAACCACTGTTGCCCGCAATGGAGCAAATGTCGATCAACTTCACCAAATAACTAGCGTGATGGCTTTGTACACCGCTATCTCTCTTGCTGGCGGAAAAACAACAGAGAAATATTGAATTGAGCGAACATGTTTTGGTATTTATAATTACGGAACTCCAAAGTCCACCTATGGCATACTTGGTGGGGATTATTTATAAATTTCCTCGTAAATGCGTATTTTCTTTGCGCTTATCATCAATCTCTTCTCTTGGCACGAGAATAATTAGGGTAGTAACAGTTGTTTCATCCCAATTTTTAGGCAGATCTACATATAATATAAGATTACATCGTAGAATATTCCAGTGTAATCGTGAAAATTGTTCATGAGCATGAAAATTAACGTAATGCTGTTATATCAACCCCGTTATTTTGATCCTATCAGGATTGCCCTTTATTCAGTACATGCAAGCAAATGTCTGCAATATAAATAGGGAAATATCTAAATAAGTTTCGTGAGGCATATACCTTTCGTTAGAAAACAAAAATTTGGTTTGAAAATCAACTTTATCCAATACAAAACCTAAGGTGCACGGGTATACTATCCATTTTAAATAGATAAACTGCCTTCCACATTACAGTTTTGGCCTTAACACAGCCTAGGGAATTCTAGTTTGTCGAGGAGGCCAACTATTTTGATAGTCGAAGAGCTTTTTGGTAAGCTCGCGGTCAGCAGAAGACCCGCCTTAAAGGTTATTAATTTTTTAGCGCAGGAAGTTTTGAACATTTTTCAAATTAAGTTTTACTAAAAGATTTTTACTCAGACATTCAAGATCCCCTCGCCCTTACAACAGTATTTTTTGGTTTTGTCCTCCCAATCTTAGAATGCTGCGCACCAATTTGGTCAACTGCTTGCCCATCCACTCTGAAACTTCTAAATCGTGCCGTCAATTTTTTCCTAGCCATTGCCCGTCATCGCATTCCCTTCCTCAAGAATTCGACCCGTGAATCCATTTCGTCCTTCCTGGGAATTCCTCTGCTCTCCCATCGCCGTGCACTATCTGACCTGACATTCTTACTCAGTTTAATGAATGGACAGCTTCTTTCCTGCGACCTTCTCTCTCTCCTTCCAATTCGTGTCCCTCCTCGCCTCACACGAAACTTCAATCTCCTACACATCCCAAAATTCCGGGTTTCCCTATCACAGCGTTCCCTATTTTACCGAATCCCCTCCAAATTTAACACATTGTCCTCAGCGTATTCTTCCCTTGGCCTCTTTTCCTCACCCAACATATTCAAATCATTCATCAAACGGCACTCGGGCAATGGAACCCCAAATTTGAGTTAATTTTGTTTTTATAACATTCTTCATGTTATTATTTATTGTTGTTCTATGTTTATTTATTTTACTACACCGACTAATGTAGTTAGCCATAGTGCCGTTTTTGGTTGGGTGAGATAGTAAAAAAATAATTTGCAAGACTTATCGAAACAATGAAAAAAATATTCCGAAAAAGTGGAAGGATTTTGGTAGTAATTAAGAACAAATATTTAAGTAGTCCTCTTATACATATTTACCAATTGTAGCAAAACTTTCTTCCTATATAACAGCAAAGATTTCGCACTGTTAATACAAGAGAAGTTGGTGTAGATGGTACTGGCTCAGGTATGTAAATAAGGATTGTAGATTTCGGGCTCACATTGGCCGGATGGAAACCAAATAAGGTGGAGGGTAATTAGAAGCGATATGCATTATACGATGCTCTAGATCAGGGGTCTCCAAACTTTTCAGCCCGAGGGCCGCATTAACTATCAAACAGCAGTTCGGAGGCCGACGCACAGTGGGACGAAGCGCCATTGTGCTACCCAAATTACTCTACACCTCACATAGTTCAACTGTTTGAGCTGATTTTTTTATAAAAGTTCGTCTTGAATTTTCCCATCGATCCCTCTTTCGGGATTTTTGATTTCGGCTCATATATTCCTAGAATTTGTCTCCAAATCTTGTTTTTTACGAAAAAAAATGATTTTTTACAAATGTGACCATTCGGAGCGCAAGATCGGTTTTTTTAATATTTTCAGATGAGAATCTTCGTTTCACTAAATACTAAAAAAAACTATCTGCGTGAAACTGCGGATAAAATATTTTCATATCCCAAAATAACGGCCAAAATGTTCCATAAATTTTCGTGGAGAAGTAATTTGTTTACTGAACAATTATGCACTTTCGGAAGAAAATTTACTGAACAAAAAGTGTTTAGAATCATTTAAAGAATGCTCTCAATTTTTTTGAGAATGTTTGGACACATTTTTGGACATTTCAAAAAATGGCCAAATACAAAAATTTTTCGTTTTTTCAGTGCCATTTTTTGAAATGTCCAAAAATGTGTCCAAACATTCTGAAAAAATTGTGAGTATTCCTTAAATAATTCTAAACACTTTTTGTTCAGTAAATGTTCTTCTAAAAGTGCATTATTTTTCAGTAAAAAAATCACTTCTCCACGAAAAGTTTTGGAATATTTTGGCCGTTTTTTTGGGATATGAAAATTTTTATCCGCAGTTTCACGCGGACAGTTTTTTAATATTTATCGAAAAGAAGATTCTCATCTGAAAATATTTCAAAAAAACTCGATCTTGGTCACATTTGCGCAAAAAATCATTTTTTCGTAAAAAAACAAATTTGGAGTCAAATTCCAGGAATAAATGAGCCAAAATCAACAAACCCGAAAGTGGGATCGATGGGCAAATTCAAGAAAAACATTTTTAAAAAACCAGCTCAAACAGTTGAACTATGTGAGGTGTAGAGTAATATGGGTGGCACAATGGCACTTCGTCCCACTGTGCGACGGGGGGGGGGCCGGGGGGGGGGACTCGAGGTCCAGATAAAAAAGAATCAAAACATGGATATTGTTTATAATTATTTATTTAATATTATTTTATTCAGTTAGTATTTAATAACACATTGAACAAGCAGCAAACCATTTAAAAACTTCGCTACTAGATGGCATTATATCATCCATTGGCTGTGTACGGAAGTAGAAAAAGTAAGTAGCGAATTAGGTTTTGCATTGTAGGGATCGGTATCAAAACATAACGCACTACTGCGCGCCTCTATTTTAATTCGGTAAAAACATAGGTAACGTGCAAGTAAGCGGCGGCTGATCTCGGCAGGATACAAGGAAAATTTCAGTATTTTTTTCCGTAGGCAAAAATGTCTCCACGGGCCGGATGAGTGGGCCTCGCGGGCCGCATCCGGCCCGCGGGCCGTAGTTTGGAGACCCCTGCTCTAGATAAGTGATTCCCAACCCGGTGGTAACATGCATTAAACAATATTCTATTTTTTTACAAAACCTGTATAATGTAAATTAATCAGTCTTTCAATTTTATTATGCATATATTTTCCATCACGAAATCGTTATTAAGTCGCTGTAAACATAAAGCTTTAAAGCTTTTTAACTATAAGTGTTTTTTATGATTACAAAGCTCTCGACTGGCGGAATTCCGCTGTGTTTGATTATTTTCATCCAGGATGCGAATAGATTTAATATTTGAGTGCTTAATGAAATTTGCTTCTTCTCCATTGAGGCGGAAAATTATCCGCAACCCGAGTTGGGAGCCAGAGATTGAGCTGACAGGCTCTATAGCCCATTCTCACCTATTGCGAATTAAAGTTTATAATAATAACAAAAGTTTGCTAATGGGACATTGGATCGATTCTATGCGATTATTTGTATTATATAAGACGTAATTTGTTTTTTTTTTTCATTAATCGTGGTATATTATAGTATTTATTGAATTGTTATATCTTTCCAATAAATGCCCAGAGAACACGTTTTAATTGTTTTTCTTTCCATACTCATTAATTAAAGGCATGCATTTATTAACAAATGTGATGGCCTTGGTCACTTGGCCTGGTTGGCTTGAGTCGGCAAAGGATAGCCATATTCCCATATGATCAATTAATAAAACAAGAAATATTCACCTTGAAATAGTATGGATCCACCAATATACTTAAAGAAACGAACGTTCCCTGTTCATATTTATGTCTGAAACGTTTTAGCTATTGAACCCTGTTATCGATAAAATGTTAAAATACATGGAATGATAAACGCACCCTAGCTTGACTTCATCGTTAGAAGACACTTTATGTTATTTATTTATTTAGGTTTGAAAATTGCCTCTAAAATACTAATTCCTTAAAATCCTAATATCTTATAACCAAAACTCCTCTTTGCTAGTAATATTTGTGCCTTGTACCACGCCGTATATTGGAAAGTAATCTTGCTAACAATTTTTGAGCAGACATTTTGCTGAGGCAAGTGCGAATCCATGGGCTTCTCAACCACAAATGGTGCTCCAATACAACCATCCTTCATATTATCTTCAGTGGTCCTTCCTGATTTTACGCACCCATTTCGTTTTCAGTATCCATCTACAATACCAGATTTTGAAATAATCTATTCTCATCAGGTCAGGACTTTTGATGGTCGATTCAAAATATATTCGTCGATTCGAAATATTATGGCACACGTCAAATCAGAAAGTGACCTGTTTTGTCATTGAGTTTTTTGGACGGCGTAGCTATAGCGGACTAGTGGAGGTTGTGATTATTTTCTGTATTTTTTACCCACCTATTCCGTCATTATGAAGTGGATCAATTTCTTGTATTGAATTTATTAAGGTCATTTGATTATTATTGAGTGTAGATCAAGAAACACCATCGCATTCAACCCGTGATTGTGCATTGAGAACTGTTGTTCTTCTCCATGTTTCTTTAAGAATTATCTCTCCAGCTGACAAGCGTTATTTAACTGAAGAAATACTGTACTTAATTTTCATTTGTGACTTGCAATCCTTGTCATATACTGTCAGATTTAAACCTACTGATCTGTTTGCCTTCACTAGTATTCCATTAGAAGTTGGGCGTCTATTCGTATTTTCAGTTTTTAGTGGCCTCATTCATTTGGTGTGGCAATATTTTCACCCTACTGAGGATTTCTACTCAATTCTCTTCATATCTCTACCTTTTTCTTTCTAGAGGTAACACATTCAGATCATTATTCATGATTTTGTTGAGTATTATCATAATATTTCCTAAAAATTGTCCTCTAACGTTTCTTGGGAAATGCATCTCTGATTATCTCCATCGTCTCAGGCTCAACCTTGTGGAAGTTCATTTTATCGTAAATGAAAAGGAAAACTTTGTTATATTCCACCAATTTATTTTCAGGTACTATCAGTTTCGACGCACCGGCGTCATCTTCAGGTACAATGAGTAAAAGCAAAAAAAAGATGCCGCTGCGTCGAAACTAGTAGTACCTGAAAATAAATTGGTGGAATATAACAAAGTTTTCCTTTTCATTTACGCATCTCTGATGTTTTCCGTGTTTGTTCATTTGTTTATGTTGACTTTCATCCTCATAGTTTGTTTCACGAGGAAAGGCAATAATATGACATGAACAAGTGCTTTAACTTTAAGATTGATATTTAGGTATTTTGATTACATAATCTCAGCTTCTATTGTATCATAGATGTTTATTTAAGTTTAGGACTTGTTCTTTCAGCATAAATCTTCGTATCATTTTAAATATCTAAATTGAATCACAGTAGGATTCATTGACCTAACGTACGATTTTGTCGTGGAATTTTTAATTTAAATTTGGAATCATATAAAAATATAGTAGAAAAGGACGAGATTTGTTGAATTTATGTGAAAAAAATATGTTTTTTACGCATTAAAAATCTTATTTCGATACACCACTCTCTTTTGTAAAATCCACAGTTAACGTTGGGTGATCTCTCTGCAATTATCTTAATTTCGGGGATGAATTGACGCTGTATCTTGTGAATAGGTCTTTGGTGAGTTAACAAAAATTGTAACAGTAGTAGGTGCGATTTGTTCCGAAGCTTAGGTAGTTAGTAAATGGATGCCGGAGACCCTTAATGATGACTTTTTATTTTCAATCCTTAGTTTTCAGATACGCCGATGCATTATCATTCCCGAAGCGATGTCTGTCCCTCCTCGTCGAGCATTTAGGGCATTTTTGAACTTTTGCTTCGAAACAATGACATATCCAACCGAATCTCGTTCATTGTTTACTAACTTAGTCAAAGCTTTCACTGCTGCGTACTCGTTATCCGCTCCGGAGGGATCTCAGGGGCCAAGAGAATGGGTTGAATACGGTGATGAATGAATTCCTCTCTTGCGAAAGATACTCGAATGAAAAGTTTCCTCATTAAAAGCATCCAGCGGAGGAAAGACGAATCTTCTCCTTTATTTTTCGGGAGGGTATGGGGGCGCGCGAAGTCGTTCATTTGTTTTTTAGTTGGAATCGTGTTCGCCGATCGCATCACTCAACTTGCTTTTCGTTGGATATCACCTTTTACGTCCCTTCAGAGGGGGTTTAAGTCACAAGTTAGAGAGACACGCGTCTCATTCGCTTAAGGGTGTGGAACTATAGACGCTTTTTGAGAGGGCCACTAAGAACTAAAAAAATAATTAATTTAACAGAACCAAAGTTTGGTTCCAGGAACTTTTCCAGTATCCAAACTTATTCTCCTGCCTCAGTGGTGACAGGAAACCCGTCTCTCCCTCATTTACGTAGTAGTTCTTAAGTTTAAACGAATTTCTTGGTCAAAACAAGTTCATGAAAACTTTTTTTAGTTAAATTGAGATTAAGTTGCAAAACTCAAAATATGGCATGCCATTAGTTGAAGTTACGTCCGTGCTGTTTGATGTATCCATACATTGGTCGTAGAACTAACATAATACAATTTTTAAGAACATTTCTTCTTTCAAATAAGTTTTCTCTCAAGATGTATTGCTGCTGTTGGATTAATATAGACGTCAACTTGCTCACGTCGTATTGCATTGCATGATAATGAACTTCGAGGCATAAATTCCGAGAAATGTGTAATCAATCAAAAAATATGATAGAAATTGCAATGAGAAAATTTCGGCCTGCATCGGGAATAGAGCCAGCAATTTCCGTGGATTCAAGATAACTAGATTAAAAAGGATAGAAAATAGCCAGGCAATAGTTAAATGTAAATGGTAGAATCGGGTGAACCGGGGCCTGGACGACCGATTGCGACTCCGTCGTTTCCTCTTTAATAGGATTCGATGTAAAAAGAATGGCCCTAGAAAAAATGTTGTTTCGCGTTCCGTTTTTGCCCCTTGGCCTATTCATGGCTCTGGGGTCGAAAGCTCTCCTTCCCTTCTCACCTATCCTTCTTTCCTTCCTATTCCCGCAGCCCTTCCATACCCTCGATCATGAGCGGGAGCTCGCATACCGGGGGTAGGGGTGGTTCCCTGCGCGGAGGACCCGCTTATCCACTGTAGATGGTAGAAATAGTTCAATATATAGAACAAAGATTTATATAAAAACATTCAAGCGAAGGCTTCGGCGGTGCGTAAGATGAAATGGTTTCATTTTCGGGAGAACCTCGTCGCTTTTGTTGACGCTACAACATTTTCGCCAGCGTGACAGATGGTGTCTTCAGGTCGAAATGCCGATGCCTTGGTCTTGTCCGTTCTTATGTGCTTGCCTCGTGGTCGTTTCCACCCCCGTGATTGGTTGGCTGCAGTCCTTCGATTGGGCGGGAAAGTTGTTTGCACCATTTCCACGATTTGTCAAGATGGTACCTGTCTTCTCTATTGAAGTTTTCTGGGTGTTTTATGATTTCTATAGCTTTCCTGATGGCCCGGGGGAAGTATCGGTGTTCATTTACGATGACCCTTGTTTCATTCTGGTTCATCTTGTGCCCAGGCTCCGACCACGCGTTTTCAGCAACGGCGAAGAGGTGGTGTTGTATATTGTTCATTGCCCTTTGGTGCTCCTGTAGGCGGCATTTGACCGCCCTGCCAGTCTGATTGATGTAGGGCTTTCCACAGCTGCATGTGATCCCTTCAAGGGCTGTATTGGGCAGTCGTTCGGTAGGTGTTTCCTTAGTGTTCTGGCTAATAACTCTCTACAGTATATCTCAAATGAAAAGTGAAAAATCACAGTTAGTTTCGACCTAACCTATAGTATAAATTTTCCTTCATTTAATTAATTGAAGTCAAAATAGAGGCGTCACTGTTAATGATAGCATTGAACAAAAATTATTACTCTCTTCGAAAGGGGATGGACGTCTTAGCTTAATTACGATGTGAGCTATTTTTGATTGTTCCTGCCATATTCGGAATACTGCCATAGGCCGCTGGTTTGGGATTTTCCTCCCCGACGTTTTATCCTTTTAAGGTCCAATTCTCTTATTTGTTTCTCCTTCCAGGTGGCCATTCTCAGGACTGCGTCTTTTCTGTATCCGTTTTTTCCTATACTTTGATTGAGGAACCAAATGCAACTATCGTGGTATGTTTTTTCTCCAGGGAATGTATGAGTCGTGGTGAAAAGTCGATGTAAATATTACGGGAAGTAAGAGAATGTAAAATTCTGATTATTCTGATCAGCTGACATAGCTTGTTTATTTGCACGCATGGATGTGTGTAGCGTTGCCCACGAGTGTCTTGCATTTAAGCAATGATTCCTTTGCTCTTATCTCCGTATTGGACATCCGTGGCAATTTATGGGCAAAACAACTATGAATTACTATTTTATCATGTGCCAATTTTATATCCCATCATGTTCGAACAGATGTTTTGAGGCTATGTTGAGGAAAAGACTTGATCTAAGGTGCAACGCTAGTGTTCGTCTCGGGTTGAAATCGGAAAAGACTAGAAACACTCATGGTCGCGTCGGGTCAAAAAGCGAGAATAATTTGTTACAATATTAGTCACGTCGGATCAAAATCTCTCTCTTCCGAGAAAATTGCTAAATATTTTGGTGCAATACTTTGAGTATCGATAAAGTGACACAAAATAGGAGAATTAACGGAAAAACAAAGCAATATAACATTTTAAATAAAATATCTTCAACGGAGAAGTCGTCGCGTCAATAGGACCCGACGCCACCGATTAAGAGTTGTCTGTTCCAGCCCATTCCCAAACTTCAGATCTTTTCATCCGTTCAATTCCAATGGCATCCAGAATTGCTAAACGTGTCCTTCATTATCACTTAGCAAAACTCTCCACGCATCCTACCCCCAATCTCGTCCTCACTTCTTCCACCTATAACCCTCTCATTCAACATTTTCTCTTTCATCACTCTTTTCAATAGATCACTAACCTTCAATTACGTTCCCCAATCACTTCATCTGATACCTTCAAATTTTTCACACCAACCACCTCTCTTCTCACCGACAAGCTTATGTACATCGAAACTCGAAAAAAGTTTGCAAGAACATTAATTTGGAGCATGCTGCTCTACGGGAGCGAGAGTTTGAACCGCCGGAAACGGGAAAAAGAACAATTAGAAGCAGCAGAGATGTGGATTTGGAGAAGGATCCTTAACATAAGCTGGACGGTGAGAAAAAGTAGAGAGGAGGTTTTAAAGGAAATAAATGAAAAGAGAACCTTACTCCACATCATGGAAAAAAGGAATATAACATTTTAAGGATATCTGATGAGACTTAATATATCTTTTGTCAATGTGATGGAGGGGAAGGTGCTCGGGAAGAAAGGAAGAGGAAGACCAAGTAACTGAACAGGACAAAAGAACTGATGGGGACTGAGAACTATTGGCAGTTCAAGAGATCCGCAGAAAACAGGACCATTTGGTTGCAGCGACAAGGCGAAGCCTTTAGTTAAAGAAGAAGAACCTCCTCTCCCCTGCCACCATATTCTCTCTACATCTCGTTATTCTTCCTCTCCACCCTGTTAACGATCTATCCATCCCACTCCAAATCCGCATCCCCAAAGTCTACTGTCTACATTTTCTCTTTCATCACTGACCAAGTTTCCTATCTATGCAACATAAGAACAGTACAACTAAGAGTATTCACTAATCTTTTCTCTAACGGTAACGCGTTTACTTCATTCTCATCTTTCACTTTCAATAGTTAATGCCCATTTAGCTAGAGTTGTCTTTCTCCTTATACCTCAGCTACTTAACCCGCCCTCTGCAAAGCTTTTGAAATATTTAAGTGTATGATGAATAAATCAGTATGATATAATAATGCCAAATAATAATAAGTAACCAGAGCCAATGAAACCATTAATAAAATTTTCCGTCCTTGGTCGCCTTGATTTAACCTAAGGAATTTCGTTTGAGTACATCATAAGTAACCAGAGCCAATGAAGCCAGAAATGAAATTTTATGGCATTTTGTTTAAAAAAATAAACTTGCAAAGGTTGAAACCGGTCGAGTTGTAATAAAACTGTGTGGAATATAACAACGTTTATTTTTGAAAACATCATGTCTTCACTCCACGAAGTGAACTCGCGAGCGATTAATTTGTTATGGCCTTTTTGGCTTTGATTTAATCCAATGAATTTCGTCTGAGTACATCATTAAATTAGGCCTAAATTGTGAGGAAAATAATATTTCGATGAGATCGGAGATTTAAGTAATCGCACAAAAGTTACTCTCGGCAATGCTTTGTAATTTTTGCTGTGGAAATAGCTAATCCGACAGACGTGGAGATTAACTATTCGAGAACCTTAAGACGAGACGCCGAGGCAACTTGGGGAAATAAGCATAGGCGACGCGACGGTTTCTGGTGCCCAAGTGTGTCAATATAGGGAGACGCGCGGTGAATGGCGAGGATTCATGTTGATGTAAGGCGGGGAGTGATGTATGAAAGGATTACCCGGACACTCTCACGCGATGAAAGCCACTCTCTCCTTCGACTGGAAATAGGACGGGGTTTGGGGGTAATGTGTATTCGAGGAGGGGAAACAGATTGGATCGCGGTCTCGGTTCCAACCCCCTTTCCACCCATAGCGATAGTCGTTCCGCAATGAACGCCTTATCACGCGATTAAAGGCAGGGGGGGTTGCGCGGCAGAAGTAAGAGCGCTCCCTCCAACCGCGCTACGCCGTTCGATCAAGCTCTCCATTTGCATCCAACGCCGCCATTAATCCGACACGAATCCGTTGCGAAACGGTCTTAAATCATGAATTTATTCTGGCAGCGGCGCGAGTTAAAGTGACGGCAGACGCCGTTTTAACCTTAGTTTTTGCCGCGGCTTGAATAATTGGACTCGGGGAACGGGAAGGCGAGGGGTTAGAAGCGGGGCGTAATTCCCAGGACAAATTGCCAAAATCTTGAGGAAGAAAAAATACGATCATCAGTGATCAATCCGAAGATTGGATTGCTGCAGCTCTTCGCTCCGCTCTCATCTAAGGTCACTGTCTCATTCCTAAATAAGACCTCATTTTTAATCCTCTCATTATCTGATTTCCGTCTTCCGGAAATATGAAATGAATGGATAGTTCCATCAGAGTAAAATACATTATCGCATTCTCATACTTATGCATATAATTTTGGATGCTTCGTTGAAAATATAATACGCTAAGGGCTTCTTGATGGTTATTCTAGACCATTGCCAGTGAAGAAATAATATGCAATCACGTTGCAATCAAGGTGATTACTTATGTAGTGCAAACACATTCAATTACTTTATAAATGAAATTTGGAATCCTATGTAACGAGAAAATACCATTAATTGGAAAATGAAAGAACAATTTTTACGATGCTAAAATATCTGGAATGGCATTTGGTTATTCTTACACATAATGGTATCTGCATCGCTAAATATTATGCTGAGTGCCGTTTCTTCTAGACCATTGTCGGCGCATAAATAATATGCACTATACTTGACTATAAATGCCAAACATTTCCTATCCATTTTTTATTTGATGGCATAACCTTTTTGCCTGCTCAACTGCTCTCATGTCACTCTGCAGTTTAAGCTATAGATAGTTAGATTTCATGTGTGGTTGTAGGAAGCGATTGTTTTCGATATTGTCGACATGAAATGAAGGACATGTGAATGGAGTCAGGAAAGACCTGCTGTTTTATCGTTCTTCCGGTTCCTTCCCATTGGTGACGGTACAACGATAATATTAGATCACTAAAACTATCTGGTGATAACAAAATTATACTATAGGAGATTTAATGAACTTTTAAACCGAAGAGTGTTTTTTTATTGTGAATCTTCAAACCTCGTTTTTACCTAATTTTTTCGCAAAAATTGAAGGAAGTCTTGCTTAATAACATGTTATTTGTTCTCCATTAGCATTTCCCTCTCGTGACGTCATCACTGCGTAAAAGCCTTGCGTTACTTTTTGACGAGAATTGTTATGCGTGATTACTTTTACGTTTGCTGTGACTTGTGCATTTTTTATTCCAGGGCCATTTTTATGAAATGATTACTTACCTAGTAAGCGATTTTTTTGTCTAATCTCACTACCTGAGCGATGAAAAAAATAATTCAGTCGACTGATCTTTGGTTCGTAAAGAATGATTGTGAGGGTAATGAATGACTTTAAATTGTTCCTTCCAACCTTCCAAAGCATATGTGGCAATAGACCATTTGGACGGGAACGAGGTTTTAATTCAAACGCGGTTTTCTGCTTCCTTACCGTAGAAATAGATGCAATAAAAAACTAATTTAACTTGAGGGATAGGAAGCTGAGGTTTGGGAGCTTCTCCCTTGCCTGGAATTCTAAGGAGGTTGGCTTAAGATGTGTTTCTTTTTTTAGTCCAATTAGAGGGGCTTATGTATGCAATTTTTTGTTTTGATAACTAAAATTACTCTTCTTCCTTATCAACACGTAACAGTTTTCTGTTCCCTGTTATACCCTGATAATTCGGAATACTCAATTAGCCACTAGAATCCTCGAGTAACTTAGATAAATTAGTCGCAACACGATAATTCGGTGAACGATATAGTGATCTCTCCTGTACAAGGATATATTTACAAATATCAATGCAGGCATATCCATAAACGGAAGAAACGGTGCATTTTGAAAACAAACAGAATTTTAGGTTATCAGAAACAACATTAATCTTGAACATGGAGATTCTTTTTAATGACCTCACATGTACCAAAGTTTAAATTTGGCACGCATATAATCAACGTGATTGTTTGTCATTAAGGTTGTAATTTAGAGTCGTTTGTAATGTGTTTTTGAAAGCAATAAAGTTCATTTTCCTCAGTTAATATCTCCTCACAAAAACTCAGTAGATTTCCCCATTTGGATTCTATAATGAAACCTACAATATCAAGTTGAATAACACATAGAATTAGCAGATTTCGTTAAACTAACTCGTGAGATTTTAGTACAACAGCATTTTTTAATTGATTTTAGCACTGATTATTTGCACAAATATGCATAAAAATTTGAGAATCTGGAATGACAGATCTGAAAGCATAATTAATTGCATTGATATGAATCCATTTAAAACAAAAACCCTAATATAACTTCGGAAAAATATTATTGTGCCCCTTTTTTAAACTAATAATTTGAAAGGATATTATTACATCATTAATTACCCTATTGTATTTATGAGAATTTCTTTATGCATATGTAACACCCCAGTCTTTTTTTATTCAATCTTATGTTCCTTAGGGCATTGGCTTTAAACAAAAAAGTTATTAATTTATTAACAGTAGTTTCATTCGACGTATATTATTATCATATTATTCTTGAGGTCTCTGACAGTTGCGCAAAGGGGTAAAGAGAGACAAGGAGCGTTCGGATAAACGTCGCAGGGGAAATGGGACGAGGAAGATCGGATGAGAGAATGCGAAGAATTGAAAGCGAAATGAGATTGGCTGGAGGAAAGGGAGCTGACGCGCGGATTAATTTTGGACAAGAAGAATGTAGCGCCATCTTTCCAATCTCCCTGAGTCTTTCGAAGCTTTTCTTCTCTCCTATAGCTTAGTTTTTCCACCCAAAAAAATATAGATGAGACCGACCGAACTGCCGGTGGAAGTGGGTTCCGAGTAATGCTGTGGAAAATTAAAGCCGGAAAAGGTTGCATTGGTGGCTTGCATAGTTCCTAGCATTGCTCCCTCCTTACCTTGCGAAACTCGGTTATTCTTGTTAGATTTCATTTTCAAATTAAAAAAATGCAAATACCATCTTAACTGAGTACATGTTACAAGCAAGTTCAGTGATCCAAATCTCTATCATCCAAGAATAATGGTAAATATTGAGAATATTCGGATTCAAATAATATGTGAAAGGGAAAAAGTACCCCATTGCTGTAATCTTTGCGGAAAATTTCATCAAATGAGGCAAAAAACTTTCAAATAAATTCTTTAATTATTTGCAGTATAGGTACTCAATTAGGCTTAGGAGTTCATTCATAACATAAGCTTTAAGTTAAATTTACTGAACATTTGCTCCAAACAGAATGATTCAGAGCAAAATGATTTTACCGACATACTCCCATTCCCTCCACAATTTCATGTTTTAGGTCATAACTTTCTCTCCTACCTTTTACCTTTCCTTCCTACTTTCCTAACTATCTTCGTCCAATCCAAGAAAAACTATCCTGTTAATGGTTTTAGGCGTAACTTTATGGAACCGCTTCATAATTGAAAAGAAAAACTTTTTTAGTACCACATAAATAGATTTTATTGACGACTTACGTTTCGTCGCTGAGCGACGTCATCAGGTGATGACACCACCGGATGCCACCTGATGATGTCGCTTAGAGATGAAACCTAGGTTGTCAATAAAATCTATTTTTGTGGAACTAAAAAAGATTTTCTTTTCAATTATTCAAAAATATCCTTTTACTTTTTGGGAAAATAATAAATACCATGGAAAAAACTGAAAATAAATACGAGTGCTTTTTTTATTTTTTCATAATTAATCATCAATCTGGAATCAAAATCAATAGTGTCATAAAGCACTACGTCAAAACGCGTAATGGAGGCATGACAGTGAATATAGGATTTTAACAGCAGTAAAGGAGAGAATACTAGAAGAAGCAGTGATGTGTTGTAATCAAAGAATGGTGGATAGCTAGACTGAGATATTAAACGATGAAGAAGTCCCACAAAGGGTTGGGAGGGAAATGAGTTCGATTAAAACTCTGCAGAGTAGAAGAAATAAGTGTATTGGACACATTCATTAACACGAGAGTCTCTTGAAATACAGTGATGTAAATTACAACCACTGGGAAGGCTAACCAAGGAAAACCAAAGGTAGATTATAACAGAAAAGTTGTGTTGGACGTACCAATGCATCGAGACTAGTGAAGAAATTAAACGGTTAGTACAAAAGAGAAGCAAACCAGGGAGAAACTACAACGCCCATCTTTGGACTCGTGGTTTTTGATGATGATGATAAATAAAACAAATGTAAACAGCTCCGTTTTGCGTTAGCATGCGGTTATGGGTCTAAATTCTTTTTTTTACACTATCCGTCAAGCACCAACTGCTTTACCAACGTTTTCACCACATAACACTTCACTATAATCCACACTGTTAACAGAAAATGAAATGATAATGAGGTTGGGAGGTCTTCCTAGAAACTCGAAAACCGATAGAAGTCCTTAATCCAACTTCAAAACTCTTCCGTGATGTTCCACGAATTCAACATCACTTTGTTATAAACGTGTTCTGGTCTAGTGCATGCGGCGATATAGAAACTTTTGAGGGTGGTCTTATAATTCTACATGGGAGGGGCATTAAGGAACCGCATTAATCAAGCGGCATCCCGAAGAAGTTATGAGTTTCACCGTGGAATTACTAAAACATTTGCCTCAAGGAGAGAATATAGGGCAAGAAGGTAAAACTCTGAGAATCAATGGGTCCATAAGTTACCAACAAGAAATGGGACACTGTATAACTCTAGCTGATCCAATTCTAACGGCTATGGGGTGGGATAAATGCCGTTTTTATCGCCATATTTAGGCCCGAGTGGTTGATGAAATTTTCCAGCTAAATCATACCTCGTAGAGCACAAATGAATCATCAAGGGTGCTCCATTTTTTCCCATTAAGATCACTCTCTTCAAAGAAATACTCTTCAACCGTCTCTATAGAACGTTCGATTTGTAGATTTTTGGAAGGATGCAAAGAGAAATCTATGATTTATCGAAGTTCAAAACCAAACCGTCGTGAAAGGAAAACAATTTCGGCCCTTGGAAAAGAATAAAATACAAACTCGTTTTTCACTCATTAGTTTGTCACTCATATTCGTATGGGATTTAAGTGAACTTATTCATCAGTTGACTCTAACTATTGAGTTTAATATTATGAGTATATGTGCTACAATGTGAGCATGGTTAGTTTAGAAACTTCGATTTTTAATGATTCTCATTCAAACGATTATTCCGGTTGAATGTTTCTGCTCACTTTTGTCTTTTCTCTGATAAGTAGTCGTTGCAATCGCTTCAAGTTTTGTTGCCAACATTCAACTATCGCTAATTTACATAAAAATATGCAAAAAAATGCAATCCGAAGTGACTCAAACCGTTTTAAGTTCCTCAAGACATATGAGGAGAGAACATTTAGTAATTGCTGTATCGCAACGACTTTCAATCGACTGGCACATGGCAAACCATTCGATATCATTCGATAACTCATGCATTAAGATAATAAGGGAAACACTTAATATGTGAAATAATGTTAATTACGTCAGCAAATTATGATGTTATACAAGTCAGGATATGTGCGTTGCAAATCAGAAATACTAACAATTTTCGTTGCAAAGTTCATATTATAATGTGATATTCAAATTTGCAATTGCGTAGCTCTATAATTGAAGCGAATCAAATAAGACTAGCTCGAAACTCGAAGGTTAGACTTGGGCTAAAGTTACGAGACAATTCAGATTATTCGATCTCGAGACTTGAACTACTATATAAACTTGAGCTAAAACAGAGTGACACCCCATGACGGCTGATTTTTGTTGAGTTACTGTACAAATCCCGTAGCACATAATCTAGGAACGGATTATTTGTTGAACTCTACGGAACTTCATTACAGCTTTACTTTGCGTTTTTAAAGTTTTCAATTATGTTTTGCCGTTAGTATTCACCAAAGTTATTTGAAAGTTTGTAATTTTTATATAGTTGAATGGTTTTTTCATCAAAGAATGAACGTGTATTCCACTTTAAACATAATAAACGCCATCCAGAGAAGAATAAATTTTCCTGAATCAAAATCATTGGGAAGAAAGAATTTTGGCATAATTGCTTAAAAATATACCTTCATGTTTTTTCTCCTCTGTGCGCCAGAATATACATGTATTTAAAAGTCACTTTTAAACAATAATATAGGCCGGGATAAACAAGGGACTTTAATTTGCTGTTATTTCATGCTTTAACAGTTCATCCAACTGTTTCTCATTTTAACCGAATCTCGTCTCAACAGAAACATCCACGAGTCAGTCTCTGGGGCTCGTTGTGAGCAGACATGTTTTCTTGAGCTCTTCTACTTATGTGAGTTTGTGTGACCTGTTTATTAGCAGACCTGTTTTCGTGAGCTCTTCACCCGTGTAAGTGACGCAATGCCCAACTGCCCGAAGTGATTTTTGGCTGTGGAACGGGATAAAAAGTCCCTAAATTGTGCCCTCTGTAATGAATTTTACCATTCTGATTGTTTTGCGATGCCAGCCAAAGATGTGCAAGTGCTTGAAGAACTTCAGCAGACTTGGAATTGCGGGTCATGTCTCACCAATCAACGTACTGCACGAGGAGAAAATACTCCGTTAATACCTCCAGCGGTTGCTGTCCCAAGTGACCCTTCCGCGGCGATACTGACTGAGATATATGTACTACATATATCGCCATACCTCAACGAAATGGGATGGCTTTCTACTGAAAAACGACGGAAATATTACCTAGCTGCTTTCCTTTACGCATTGTTTCTTTATAAAAAGCCTGAATATTTACATACTCTATTCAAAATTAAGCAAAAACTACTACTGTTACTACAAGAGCAGATGTAAACTTCATCTACTATCCCGCTCATCGTACAACTTCTTTCCAGAAATCATTCCAGGTTGTAGGATCCAATCTCTGTAATAATCTACCAGATGAAGTAAAAAATATTCGGACTTTGAAATCGTTTAAGGCAAAGGTTTATAATTTATTGCTTACCACCTCATTACAAATCATTGGTGATATGAACAAAAATGTATATTTTTTATATTTATTTGATTGTTTGTTCTTATCTTTATGTAACTTCAAGCTGTTCCAATAACTTCTTCTGACAATTGGTTCAGCTCTGTGTGATTTATCGCAATGTAACTGATGGGCTGTAATGTTACTTACAGTTACAATGATGGAACTTATTATAATTTTTGGAATACTGTGTATGATATGTTTTTCTTTTTTTGAACTTTCTATAATGTTCTATTTCTCTTTTGTTGTATTGGCTTGTTGCATTGGTTTATCGCTCACAACGAGTAAGTGAGTTGATTTAATGATTCTATTTTTGTACTGTAAATTGTTTTTGTTCTTTGAGGATATAAGTCCTAGAGCAATAAATACCTTTTTCTACTTTCCAACGATAACAGCTATGAAGAAAACGTGATTTGTTTCGACTTCGCCTACTTTTTGTGATTAGGCCTCACAGTGCGTCGACTGCATACCGGCGGCGTTTGATCTGCTCGCTTTCCCTCGAAGGGCGTGGTGCTGTATAGGGAAAGCCAAATGGAGGGGTTAGGAAACAAATGAATGAGAGAAAGATCACTCAGGTATTCCGAGAGGAAGATTACTCAGCGCTCAGCTTTCGGAAAAAAAATTGAGTCCTGTCATCCAGCGAAACCATAGCCGTAAGTTTTATCGGGCCTCAACAATTTCCCCATCGTAATCCTTTCGCGTGTATCATAACAGCAAATAAACTCTTTCCTTGATTCAGAAACGAGTTATGAATTTAAAACATCGAAATTTAAGAACGAACAAAAACTTTAAAACAAGAATCACTCAAGTACTCAGCGGTACACATTCCATATTATACAATTCATGCAACTATTCTATTTTTTCTTTGATTTTATTTCAAAATGCGCCAGTTTCAGTGTAGATGTCCTCACACCTTCGTAGTAAAAGGACCCACTTTCTATGTTTGCTTACCAGGCATATTTTATGCTCTTTGGGCCATCTAAAAGCATAAAATACTTCCTCTTCCTCCTAAACATAGGCAAGCTTCATATAAAATGGATTGCCGGGAAGACATTAGTTTAACCATAATCGCTAACTTTTACGATTGAAGGGAATCTTGAACCAAAATAGGAAACAGATATGCATATGGTTTAAATTCCAATGGTTGATTTAAGTGCACATTATTAGTTTGTGACTTTACTTACCGCATTATGCTTTGTACACTTTAGAAAAAAGTACTTCCCACCTGGCTTGTAAGAAATTTGCTAATCACGCAAGAGAACTTCGGTTACCCTGGAAGCGATTGGTGTGAGGAGAGGCACGCGATATGGCCCGGAAGATAATACGAATTTGAAAATGAAATATTTTCATGCAACACGATAAGATTGCAAAAGAGTGATTTCATAATTAATTTCAACTTCATTCTCACCGAGCTGAATTAAGGTATAGATCGCTTGATGCTGTTAATCACTTAACATTTTTGTTTTAGTCATGAGTGTATAACGGTATGTTATCATGCTGGGAACGGATTATAGATCGTCTGAGCCGCGTAGCTTGTCGCATTTTCTGATTATGCTAAAATATTCTAGCCATTGGCTTGGTTCGTCAGTGCTTTAAATAGTTATATTGAGGCTTCATTCTCCAATCAGTTGTTGCGCTCTGTTAACCATTTGACTTACGCATTCTGTTTGGACAAGAGCATATCGGAACTAACACCCCTCAACTGGTTAGCTGACGTCTACTGCCGTGAAAGGTGGGTGTCCGGCTCGACCTTAGCCTTGTGGTAAAGGCACCCCGGATGCAGCACTGCATAACCCAGTGGGGTTCGGTCCCAAGGGTGCAGGAAGTGTGGTATCGGTAATGGAGATATGTGAGCACTCTCGGCCGACGTGACATTTGCCGATGAATCATTGAGGGTGGGCGGGCAAGGGACAAGGGCTTCCGCTGTCGGCCTTTACGGTGACCTCGTGCGGAGGGGCACTGTAGGCCCAGTCTTACCACGGGGGTGGAAATGGGGGAGGCCTTAGGTCGCCTGGAAACCTACTACGCGCCCCCTCCCTCACTATTAGGATCCCTTTTATTATGTACCTAACTGCAAGATGCCCTTGTGTACTCCTGATCACTCCTTCCGTTACGATAAAAAAACGTTGGAACTCACCACAAGATGGCGTTGAAAGTGTTACGCAATCATATTCTTGTACTAAAAAAACATTTTTGTGTGGATGTAGATACGCTATCGATAGCTATGCAAATCCCAGCGTACTCAAGAAGAGAGTATGCGCTTCCTTCGATATAACATCTTGTTCGTTCATTGTGCAAATAACCATCGACTTTAACCTGATCGAGTGCTTGTTTGAAGTCGATTGAAACGATATTTTCGCATGCGCATCTACTAATGGTTGATATAATGTGAAAAATAATTGAATTTCAGTATCGATTATCAAACATTTCATGCCATTCATGTGTATTCTTTTCTTAGAAGCGATTGCAAATGGTAGGTCCATGACGATATAGTTATGGAAGCTTGTGGTTGTTCTCGTTAACTGTTCCATATTCCGTGGTTAAGTTCCGTGAACGACTGAAATTAATAAGAAATAAAAGTAACTCAACCAGCGAATCAACAATATCCACATGTTACCACTACATCTTTATTTCTGCTATAGATAGATAAACGGCTGTATTGAAGCGAGATTGTGACTAGATCGTCCCTTCTTCCACATAAAGAAAATCTTTTCGATTTGGACGTCATTTGCAATGAGCGGTAATTGGAAGGTACACAAAATGCATGCTACAAATACGAAGTATTGATAGTACATACCTATTCCAAAAATTGAATGCTTCACTTAACTACGGTCTTCGCTTTTTTCGTGGATTTTCCTTTTCCCTTTATTGGTTTGACTGAACGATATCCTCTCCGTATCCAAAAATCAATATTAATCTCTCCAATAATTTAAGGTACTGACATTGGAACTCATTTTTTTTCTAACTTTCATCTCGATAGAAATATTTCTCTTCTGGTATTAAGTTTTTCAATATGTAATGTATTTATGATTTATTATTGTCATCCAGTTTTTCGTTATACAGGGTGTTTCAGGAGGAAGTGGCAATACTTCTGGAGGAGGTTGGGTACGTGATTTTAAGCATTTTTTGTCCCATGAACATGGGGTCGCAACTCCTTAGTTACCGAGCTATGGCAACGCAAACTGTCACAAGCATTCTGCAGTTACCATGAAAACCCCCAAAAGCAGTGGCATCCAGCAATACTTACAAATAAAAACTGGTCTAAATTGTATTTAAAGTTTGTATCTTTCTTTTTCTGCCAAAATTTACGCATATTGCTCACATTTTCTGAAGTGGTAACTGAAATTGTCAAAATTTTTCTTCTTCAAAAAATTATTTTTTAGGATAACTTTTTTATTTTGAGATATACGAAAAGGTTAATAGAGTCAGAAAAATTGGAAAATTTAATTTAATTTCCATAACTGGTAACATTATTTTCATATCTTAATTTTTAGCGAAGATATGGCATTTTAAACGGTACCGTTACATGAGCACATTTTTCGACGGCTCTCTTCCATGCATGGAACTGATATTGATTTACCGATAAAGACAATTACCTTCACCAATCTAAGCTTGAGTACTTATTTTTAAACGTTGTGAAAAGAATAACCAACCAATGAAACCCAAATTTAGTTGTTTTTGTGAACCAAATGAAGTAAACAATCAAGCGGCAACAAAGATCTCAAGTGGAGATTATCTCTATGGATTAATTGTCGATCACTGGCGCTGATATTCATTGTTTAAGAAGCTAAAAAAATGCTTAAAATCACGCGTACTCAACCTCCTCCAGAAGTATTGCCACTTCCTCCTGAAACACCCTGTATAGTGGCAATCTAATCTGGATATTAATTACATAATAATCTTGTGATTCAGGGAAGGCTACAAATAGACTTTTATTTAATTTATAGTCGTAAGACGTTGGTGAATTCAAATAAAGATCTTACATTCCAGGATGTCTGCATTACTTGCGTATTCTTAGTGGCACTATGATCTCTCCGACGGAAGATTGATAAGATATACGCATGGAATGAGGGAAAGAATTGGTTGCACTCAAACCGAAGGAATTTAGTTCCTGGAGTGCAGAAGCCATGTGGACTGACAGGAGGGAGGTTACGGGAGAGGCCTGGGAAGGACAGAGCTGTATTAAAATAGATGTCGGAGCGAAGATGGGAAAGGTAGGAGATAAGAGGTCGAACGACTCTGGCAGTGGCGGGAAGAGGGGCCACTTTGACCGAGGAAACTATCGTCGCCTTGCCACCCTTTGCCTCGAGAGCGAAGGGAAACTAAGTTATGGGGAGGCAAAGGAGGGTAAGAGAGAGAGGAGATTGGAGACAGATTTACGGAGATAAAGTGAGGATGATGGAGGGAAATGGGGGAAAAGATAAAGGTGGAGAGGTAGAGGGTAAGATTGCGGGAGAGTGATTTCGGTTTTTTTTATATCCAGCACTCCCATTTCCGGGCAGATGACATCTCGAGGATGACAAAGGGAGTGAAGATGGGAGCGTGAAGTGGAGGTGGAGGAGGAGCATGCAGGGACTATTTGAGGGGGGGAGCAAACGGAGTATTTGAGGAGTTGGACTAAGGACTTGGTTTCCTGAAGAGAGGGAGGGACTAGGGGGAAGATAATAATGTTTCTTGGGATGGCAAGTAGATGGCAGTGAGAGAAAGGACTCCATTGTTCGGATCGAAGGAAAGCTTTCACTTACTCTGCGTCCCATTCTGTAAGAGTGAGGTCAACATTACGACATATCAATTTGTGTCATGCTATTATCTGGTGTCATTCAATCAAATAATCTAGTTTTCATTATAATTGTAGGACCATAGGTACTGGTGTAAACAAATCCATCGGGAATGAGGTTTTCCACATCAATCATGGGGAATTTGTTGAGAATATATTGTTCATGAATATCTTAATCTTTTGTGCTCTAGGAGCTCAAAAAGAAACAAAAGTAAATCAAAATTTATCGTAAAGATTAATGGGATGCGACACAAAATAATAGATCAAGATGGTACAAGACTATCCCACAAATTATTTTCGTTCCTTTAAGGAAAGTTTCAGAGAAGAAACAGTTTTTATATGATGAGGTAGATTATATATGTGTTTATTGCTTGATACCAAATGTACCGGGAGCTGTATATTACGGAAAGTAACCTGTCAACATGAATATCATCGGCAATTCTTGTGCAGTGGGTTTGTATTTAAGAATTAATTCGCTATTTGAATGCATTAGTTCGTTTTAATTTAAAGAATACCTGGTTACCGAGCGTTGCTCGATGTTTATTTGGTGTACAAAGAACCTGTATGCTCCTATTCTGCTACTTATTGTCTATTTTAATTATAGTACCTGGTTACCGAGCGTTGCTCAATGTTTATTTGGTGTTCTAAGAACTTGTATGCCCATATTCTGCTACTCGTCTATTTAAATTATATTGGGCATTCACATAGTGCGATTAAAGGTTTTAATAAAAAAAAATTATAAAGCACTAGCTGAATGTACCCTTTAAAATTCAACGGGTGTGAAAAACATTGAACTTATGTTATAAGAAAACCACAAAGCCTGAAGAACACTTTCAGCATGATCATTTGAGTATTTCGTATCCTATCTTGTATGTTGTAATCGATGTAATTCGTTCGTTTTCCAGGTGCACGGAGAGTTGAGTGACTGTTTGTCCTCTTTAATGCACGGGAAACACAAAAATGGGCCACAAAGACTCATTACTACTTAAGTAGCACCCAGGTTGATAGATGGTCACCTCGTACCACCGGTTCTCTTGAGCCGTCTTTTGAGTGATTAACAGCTCGATCATTTACCATGTGTACATGAATATATTTGCATTCAATGACTTAATTGAGTTCCACTATTCAACGTTGATATGTGCGTTGAGTAACTTAATCAGGATAGGAGAGTGGAGTATAATCCAGCGATTGACACCGTCAAAAGGAGCATTTTCAGTTGCAGCCATGTTTATTTGTCCTACGAATCCTTCACTACGCGGACTTCGCCTTCGGTATAAAGGGTAGTCATAATCATTGGTTTCTAAATCATAATCATCGGTCACTAAATTAAAAATCTATGGTGATCAGTCATAGTGCACTTGCCAATTTTCATGCACCGATGACGTCCATTGCGCAGAATATCCGTTCTGCTTTCGGGTAAGAAGCATGTAGTGACTTCAGTGTAATTTCCGCCATTTTTAAACTGATTAAAGTTTCGAAACAGATTGGTCTATATTTGAACCAGATTCAAAGGTTGCTACCCGCCCATAGGTTGGGTTAGGCTGATATTTGTGCGGTTCTTTGAGTAATCCAAGAAACACCACGGATATATGCTCATTGGATCGCTGGTGGGCATGTCTTTGAGCATCCAAGTCTAACCTTTGTCGTTTTTCATGCAAGAACTCATTTTATTTCAAAGAAAACATTCTTCTTTCTTTAGAAGATTTATTCGAAAGGTTACTCTTTTTTCTATTAGGGATGTTTATGGATATATTTTTAAGTCCAAGGAAGGGAAAATAGCGGCGAGTGAGAGACTCAAATAGGCAACTCGATGCAGTGAATGTAAGTTAACTGCACTTTAACACGTATAAGTATATATAAATAACTCGTATTACACGATAATAAACAACGCCGTGTTTGTTGTTTCAACAGAGGCATTATTAACATTATTATTCGCTGCACGTAAATATTCTTCCACGTTAAATTACTTTATGTGTATCGTTTACTACATAAGTGTTCTCTCATATGCAGCGCTCCTATGAGAGCTACTTTGAGAATAGACATTGAAGAGTATACCTGTTGTAAATATGCATTGAATTTATCGATTACCTCCCAAAGCAATTTATCATGGGGCCTTTGGGACTCTGGGCCCTTCTTATACAGGTTTTCTTTCTACGTGCTATCATGGGCACGCAGGAAAACAAATACTAGAGACGTGAATATCCTTGGAAAATAAAATCTCTGGTTGTCAAGGAAATATGCTATTGTTGATTTAAGAGAAAAATGTTAGACTTTTCAGCTATAAACATGGTTTTCAGACAATTACGATGCGTAAAGGAAAATCGATTGAAATAATTAGAATCTTCACTTATTCCGTCATCCGATAACAAAATCATAGCCTTATATCTTTAGTGAAAATAATTTAAAAAAGCAAACAATGAAACCACTGCACCGAACCTAATGCCTAGTATTGACCACCAGGGGGGGCCTTTGGGGGCCCTGAGGGATTTATAATACAGCCTATATTACATCCAGATACATTTTATTACTACATGCCAAATTTCAGCTCAATCGGTTCTGTAGTTTTTGCGTGATTGAGCAACAGACAGACAGACACCAATCAGTTTTTATATATTAGTATGATGATTTCTTTCCATACAACGATTCTCGTGTGTCGAAGTTAAGGAGTCAGGATGCTCTTGGGCAAATTGTTGCAAAGTTGATCTTCAAAATTTGTACGAGCTGCTTCCGCAAATTCGGGCCATTCAGGAAAGCACATCATTGTGATAAAGATGTCTGATGATCCATGTCGACGGACAAAGGCCATAACTTATTCAAAATGTTCAGTGATAAAACGTGTAGATCTAGGAAACGAAGAAGGCAAGATAACCCTTTCACCAAAAACAACATTCTTTTTTTTCAGCCAATTCAGTCATTTGATGGACCTAGATATTAGGTAGGAAGTCCATACTACATAAGATTTTCGGGGCTCTTCTTTGTAATACAGTTAAAACATTGAATATCTCCTCTCTACACAAGCCCCAAATGTTTATCATGTAACGTAATAATTATAAAAAACACATCAATAAACTGGAGTTTCATTCCATGCAATTTAGTTTAAGTTGGTTATTCCTGTGTGGACGGAAGTGAATAACAATTTTTACGAATTGACGTGCAAATAGCGAGTTGATGGTATATTCTCGTGACTGAAGCTTCGAAGCGTTTTTTTAGCAATATTGTCTCCCAATTAAATTTTCGTTCTTCCCAGGACCAAAACACGTTTTTTTTCTATCATTTAAGCCGTGATCATAACATTCTCAATAATTCGCTTATCATTGCGTCATAATCTCATTGAATGCATGGATTGATTACTCTTTACTTGTATGTTTAGTTGGGAGGTATATGCATACAAACTTATATTTGGCCGTCTCATTAAGTGGCGAACAATACGCGACTCCATTCATATAATTTTACAATGGTAGCTCTCTGCCAATGAAGTAGTATAGATTTTAATCCTTTTCAATTTATTTTATATAATTTAACTCCAGAAGTTACGCTTGAAATCCTTAGAGGAATAAGTCTGACGTTAAGAAGTATTGGAATTGATCCAATACACGTGCTGAAGTTGATGAGCTTTGCCGAAACCCTCAAAGGCAGAGAGTTTGCTGAGCAAGGGGGCCGACAATTTACTCCATAGAAAATAATATCATTTATAGATCTTCTTTAGAGGATGAAATATTCATCTCGACTGATAAGAAAAAAAAATGGAGTTACTAAAAATCACGGCGTAGCCTTTGAGGGTATTTCTTTGATATTTTCCATGATACTTACCCTTATGGAAATGAATGAAACCAGTCAACGATATTGGGTTTAAGTTCCACCCTTCAGCAGCTTCAAGTTTGGTAAGGAAATTTTTCAATTTATTGTTCATAGCCAATGCGTAATTCTCTAAAATTCTTAATCTTGCATTTACGCAAGTATTTTAAATTGATGAGGGGATATTTGTTTTCAAAGGCCATTTTTCCCTTATGATTACGATTATGAATATAAAAATATCTTGAGAAGACTGAAAAAATTACGAAGTATTGTAAAACATCGTATCATTTTAAAGCCCCATTCATGATGAGAATTGTAACTAAAGGTTACTTACGTAAAAATTACCCATGTTCACCATGTTTAACCATGGGAAACCGCCTTTTATAAGTGTGAACATTATTTATGATGATTTTAATTCTGCCGAAACACAGCGATGAAATACTAAATAATATACCAAAAATAAGTCGGTCCAGGTGGATATTTTCTCGCAGAAATTTGTACGTTATTCATTGCTGCATTTTAAGCAGGGTGAAGTTAATAATATTCGTAACGGCATAAGTACCGTTATAGGAATAACGGGTTGTGGTTTCCGTGAAGTTACTTTTTTTCAAATTCATCAAACATCAAATTTTCTTTAATTCCTCAATTTGATATAAGATTACTTTGGTAGCGTAGTGGACTATCTATTTACTCGGCAAGGCGGAAGTCCATAGTTCTTTTCCTGGTCAAGTTATTTTCTTCTCATGGCACAATCTAAACATTTTTTAATTTGTTGAAATTTAATATTTCAAATTATGTTTCTAGATAACAAAACAGGGAAGTAAAAGAATGTTTCCCTGCGCACAGCTCATAAATTACTCAAGCCAATATTGTTTCTGTCCCCGATGTGTTTGCTAACATGATCACGGACTTAGATCATGATATTAAATATTATTGACCCTATTGCCCTAGAAAATACTTACCTCTGAGAATAAATACATAATTCATAATATACACTATAAATAAAACAGTTATACTAAACATTGGTAAAGCCTTTTATGAAATAGTTCAGAAAAAGGCTTGCGTGCAATTTTTGGGATTTCTGGAGCAGGAATAGAGTTGAGCAAAATGGGAAATAAAAACAGAGGTACGAATTTCAAACATTCCATCATAGTGAAGCAGTGGTAACTTTGTTCTGTTTTTATGGGAGGAATATAATTACAAGAGTGGTACGGAAGACGTGAATGAATGACTTTAAAGATGAAAGAGGAGTGTTATTCATTCTCGAAGTTCTTCTCAGTACTGGAGTTATCTAGGTTGTGTTATCATTTAAAATTTCCTTTATTTGCTAGTCTTTGAAGGGAAAACTCTCAAAGAATTTTGGTATTTACTAATACTTTTGAAGTAATTGCAGTTGTGTAATGAAATTTCGCTTGGATCGATAAAAACAGGTGGATACATATAGTTAATTCTCAGAAGTTTTCTTCCCCACATTTCTTACTCATAAGTGAACTACCCATAACGCTAAGCGATTAGATTTTTAGCAAAGGTTAGATTTTTGGCCAAAGTAATGGCTTCCCAAACCTTACGGTTAGAATCATGGAGGTGATGAACATTTTTCAGTGAAATCCCGATCCGTAATTGGGTGCTGTGTGGAGAGAACTATGAGTAAAATATTCTGTCCTTCTGATGAGACGTTTAACCCGTGGTCACATTGGCGTCTTACGTGAAAAGAAGGCCAACGCTGACGCTCGGTTTTCCTTCACCCTTGCCCAAATCACCATTAATCCTTTCCTTACCCTCTTGTTGTCAACGGTACAGATGACCTCATTTGTAACTCAGGCAACGAAGAAACACATTCTGGCCTCAGTATATCGACAGAAACGGAGGCGTCCATCAAAATTTTACCAGGAGTAGGACATCCACGGGGTCGAAGAATTCCGCTTCGGCTTCCACTTGTAATTCAAGTAATTGAAAAGCTTTACGTCATTAATTTGAGCTAGAATTTATTTGATATTCGGTTCATAAATTTCTGTATGCTACGAGTTGAATTCAAATCATCTAAATATCAACGTTTATCGGAAGTGGTGAACGACCCAATATTTTTTCACACTGAGATGAAATTTTTCTTGTCAGCGATTTTAGGAAAGAGCTTTTAGGTAATTTTCTGAAAATTAGTTAATATTTCTCCACAAAAGGATCTATAGAATTGATAAATAATTTTTAAAGGATATTAATGAAACTTTACCCCTTGACTCAATTTATGGTTATCCAATTAACACCATACGCAGACGACCCAGCCGTCCTGGTGGCATTATTTTAAATTGCCAGTCATACGTAGAACACGAAGATACTCTGCATTATTATTAATGAGGATAATGCAGAGAAATTAATTTCTGCAGTCATAATAATGCAAATTCACTGTTTTGGACAATTTTTGAATTCGTGCCTAACCATCGTCGATCTGAACTTCAGCAACACACATAATTTAGTTTTGAACAGAGACTAATGAGGAATGACGTTTATGTTTCACGTTTTGGGTGACCGTAGCATCCTGTTGTGCCCATGAAAGTATCATTTTCATCATCATTTGGGCACGAAATTTTACACCTAATCGTGCTACGATTTGTTCAAGATGGATCCTTAAGTTAGACAAAGCTATAGATGTCCCTTAGTCCTAGCGAAATCACAATTGCTTTTTACTACACTTTATGCTTTTTAATAATTTTTCTGTGGATCTTTTTCATGGCTAGCAGATCGTTCTGAGTTCTATAGAGCAATGCATGCCTATATATTGTTGAAAAAGTTACCAAAGTGCTAATGAAAGATTTAAAGCACGTTATTGCCACTTGATGGCGTATGCTTTCAATTTTAAACCACGCTTATCGAATTTCCAATCATAGCGAAATGCACAAATGATATGGTATGAAGTCACGCACACGGGAAACAATATGTACTTGAGATGACAGCACCTATTTTTTTTTTAAATAACCACCACCAAAATTCGCCTTGAATAAAGTTGACTTGGTGGTGTAACTGGCTTACACACCTGACAAGCATTGGGAGATTCAGGATCGAATCCTGGTGAAGCGCAATAATATTTTCATGGAGAATTTCACCATCTTTGGTGCGCATGCTTATCTACTAATCTAACACTTGGAGCTTCATCATCCAAATAATGTGAATAAATGCAGGTTATGTTGGGTGCATTCCGACTTATTTATAAGCAAAAAAATCTTAAAATTAAGATCACCATAAATTTAATGCATTGATGGTATAAGATTAATTATTTACATAAACATATATTTATCATAGCGTAGACCTGCTAGTCCAAGCACAGAAAATGGCTATCGCATCCATGAACATGTTGTAATTTTGAGTCAAAGTTAACGTTCAATTTTCACTAACATCGATTCATTTAATATATTTACAGGCTTTGGCGAATGAAGAATAGTAGCTGCTAGATGGGTGAAAAAATCTCAGCTCCAGCTGTCCGCTGTACAACTCAAGATCCAATAGAAACTTGAACATAGCCACTCTACATTCGTCGACATACATACGTCTATTTTCTGTCATCTTCACGAATCTGCAGAAGAAAGAAGAAACAAAGTCTTCATTTTCCTATTCTATCTTTGAAACATTACGTCAACTATTGACGTTTCGATTAGTCAACGCTTCTACCGCAATGGACAACTTCTACACCTCCAGGATGCACGGATTCCCGTCCAACTTCACGTCACACGCTGGCGTGGTGGGCGTGGCGATCGCCGCTGAGACCACGGCGGCCGCCACGCGTGGGGAAGGTGTGGCATCCCTCATTGTGGTACTGGGTTCGAGCCTCTCTCTCGTCGGACTCGTCTTCGCCTTCATCACTTACAGGTAGGAGAGACAATATTGGTGCCCGTTGGTTTCATTTGGATTGAATTGGTTGGTTTCAAGGCGCGTCTACATAGTGTTTTAGTGCCACTATTCAATATGTGTGTGATCGTCTAATGCCGTTGATATTTACTAAACATTTAAGCTAAGCGTTGGTAAAAACAAGAATTTTATGTGGGCGACGCATGCAAAATTTTTATTTAGTTTTTAAGAGAAATCCTCAATCTTCATTAAATTTTCTCATTTGCTGTATTAATCCATGATAAAAAATAACTTAGTTTTAATCCATACAATTTATTACATAATTACAACTTTCACTTCGGCAACTTACACTTCATGCCATCTTCAGGTAACAAATTTCACAGGTGGCCAGGTAATATATGGTTGAAGGTGGGGAGTGAGGAACAAATGGGCTGGGCATGCGGAAAAGGGGGGGAAATGTTGAGTTAATCAGTGTTTTTAAAGGAAGGAGCGTTCGTTCATACTGTGAAGGACGGATAAGGTGACCGGGGTGGTTAACGGTTTTAGAGTTGGGGGAAGGTCTATTTTAAGGTAGGGGAATGAGATGGGAACAATTGATCATTACATAACATATGCGGGCTATTAACAATTTCAAATTGTTCTAAAAAATCCAGTTTGGCACCTTTGTGGTTAAAATGTAAAATTTCAAAATTAAAATCACTAAAATGTTTACAATTACATAAATGCTCTGCAAAATTTGAATTCCCAGTACCGTTAACAAAATAATTCATATGTTCTTTCACTCTGTTACATTTTCTCCCTGTTTGGCCAACATACACTGAGTCACAGTCATCACACTTTAGTTTGTACACCCTACTTCTGTCTGCATCTGAATACCTGTCCTTCACATTAAAAATTAATTTAGACAGAGTGTGGGGGCTTCTGAATGACACACCAGCTTTTTCGTCATGCAGTTTGCTGAGTTTGTTTGAAACCTTTGGAATAAATGGGAGGGCATACCAATTTTTTCTTTTTTATCTTTCCCGGAGGAAAGAGATGTGAGGAAGTTAATGGATTTAAAAAAAATGCTTTATCAACCAATATATTTATGCACTTCTTATCGAATTCATTCCTTTTGGCTATTAAGTAGATCGTTGCAAGTTCTTTATTATAACTTGACTCGGACATAGGTACATACATTAATCTATGAATCATTTCTCTAAAAGAGGCAAGTTTATGGCTATGGTGGTGTTGGGAATCACTCGGGATGACTGCCTCTGTAAATGTGGGTTTGAGAAATATAGAAAAATTATGGTTATTATATCCTATCCCAATTGTCAAATCTAAAAATTGATACATTTGCCTCCTACTTCCATCGTAAATTTAATGTTTTCATGCAGCGAGTTCAGATAAGCTAAATAGGAATCTAGTTGGCGAGAAGTGCGAGTCCGCATACAAAGGATGTCGTCAACATATCTATACCAATAAAATACATTGCTAATGAGCTGATATAAAGAATTAAAATGTTTTGATTCTAAGTCATCCATCAAAATTTCTGCCAGAATTGGTGATAAAGGGGATCCAATAGATAGACCCGTTGTCTGTTGATAAAATTTACGGTCAAAACTAAAAAATAATAAAACATGATCTCAGGCCTGTCCTCGTGGAAATTATGGATATCCATGACGAGAAAACCACCTTTGCTATTTCCACAAAAGTTTGTGGAAATAACAAAGGTGGTACTCTCATCATGGATAAAAAATAATTTTGGGTCAAGCAAAAATCTAAAAGTAACTTAAGGTCTTTAGCCACTATTGGATCCGTGTCAATCTTTTTGACCTCGTTAAGAGCGATATTCGAAGCTTCATTGGCAGGTACTGAAGGAAAAAGATTAGTTACATCAAAGGATACAAATTTACCACAAAGTGGAGGCTTTAAAACAGAAAGTCTACTGGCTAGTTCTACAGAATTTTTAATGGAATATCGTGCATGGAATGCTGAAATGTGATAGTGTAATTAGTGATTCAGAAAGGTGGCGACTTATTTTTATAAACCCACTACCTCCCAGTTTCTATGGCCTGCCAAAGACGCATAAGATGAACGTACCTGTTCAACCCGTAGTGTCTCATGTGATGCTGGGTGGACCGGGCCCTGGTCGACCGGTTTGTGACTCCGTCGTTTCCTCAATTATAGGACTCGATGTAGCAAACACCCAAAATGAAATGCTGTTTCACGTTCCGTCTTTTGCCCCTTAGCCTATTAATGACTCTGGGGTCGGAAGCTGCCCTTTTCCCATACCCTTTTTTCATATCCTTGTTTTTCCTTCCTATTCCCGCAGCCCTTCCATGCCTTCGGTCATGAGCGAAAGCATGCATACCGAGGCGAGGGGTGGTGCGCTACGCGAAGGACCCGCTAACCCACTGTCTCATGTGACGACACCTTGCCATAAAGTGGCTGCAAAGTTTAATTCATTGATTCGGACTTATTCAGCATTCCATGCACGATATTCCATAAAACATTCTGTAGAACTTCTCTAGAACCGGCGCCTTTTGGATGGTAAGCCACTTTTGCTGCACCCACACCAATCCAGTCCTTCATTAGCTTTTGCGGTAAATGATGTGAATTTATATACTTGTAAAAGTTTTAGTTATTTCGTTATTTATTATTTCAGAAAAATTAATATATTCTACCCATAAGATGCGAAAATTTTAATTACCCGCCAGCATTGCTTATTATGCGGCCTTTCTATTCGTGTTCTCAAGCAGCGTTATTTACGAAGTAGCGTGCAACATGGTGTCTTTGTGAGTGGACACATTCACATTTCGTAGCTTCGTTTTTACGGAAGCGTTGTTGTGGTATGGCTATCGACTAATAATGGCTTATATAAAGGAGTAAAAAATTTGCATCAAGTTTTGCTTCAACCTAAAATAATCTGCGGGAGAAGCCCACTGAATGCTTATTGGGGTAGATGGAAAGACGCAAACGAAAGATTTCTGGGGATGAATTCATTCATGAAAAAGTTACTGGAATCGGTGTCTTGACGTCTAAGAGAACTATTTTGATGACGATGGTGGAAGTTAGATCGCACGGCAAGTAATTATCTTTTTGTGAGCATGTGCCAGGACAAGTTTTAATTGTGGTTTATCGAACAAAACTTACGAATCTCTAAAAAACGAAGTGGAAAACTGGATAGTGATGTATAAAATCACTACGTAGAAGAATCAGAAGAAAAATCCTAAATTTAAATGGTATAAAAACACGGATATAAATGTGTCCGATACTTTATTCCCTAACGCAGACTATTCTGACCTTCAAAATCTAACTTCTATTGCTGCTTTTGAGCTATTTTTTTTGAAGAAAAGGTTGTAAATTTCCTAGCTTCTGAGAGTAATAGGTATGCACTATTCTGAAACTGCATTTCGCCTTACACATCCCCCAAAGAGATAAAAGTATTTTGGGAATTCTAATTCTCTCAGGATATAATGACGTCCCCGATAAGCGCCATTACTGGGAGGAAGCGGGAAACGTCCGGAACTGTATTGCGTGCAGTGCAATGCGAAGGAACCGTTTCCTTGAAGTAGAACGCTTTCTACATTTCGCAGATAAAAATTCTCCTGGTCATACGGACAAATATTGGAAGTTGAGACCCCGAATGAACCTAGTGCAGGAACAAACTAGGAAGCAATTTAGACCTGAGCAATATATGTATTATGACGAAAGTATGGTTGCTTATTATGGATCACATGGTTGTAAGCAATTTATCAAAGGCAAGCCTATTAGATTCGGCTAAAAGATGTAGTGTTTGAACACAGCAGCTGGATATTTGGTTGATTTTGAGGCATACCAAGGTAAGAGACATCAAGAAAATGAAGATTACGAAAAGTGGCATGGGAAAGCAGCGGCACCGATGTTATCAATGATGGACAATCTTCGATCAGATGCATGACATTACAATTTGATACCATGACTTCAAGGAAATATGAATTGTGATATTTTTGTTCAAGAAATGAATTTCCTGGTTGAGCTGAAGAGTAGAGGTTGCAGTGGTACAGGCACTGTCCACTAAAATCTATTGCCGAAAGGTAGCTTCCTCATACCAAAATCTGCTTTTCAAAAGGAGCCACTGCGAAGTTATGAGTATTACACTGACGAGGATACATCAATTACGCTTGTTCAATGGGTGGATAATGGTGTTGTCATGGGTGCATCCACACGCTATGGTGTGAAACCCATTTCCAATGTTGCTCGGTATTCAAGTGCAGCCAAAAAGAAAATTGCCGTGCCACGCCTAAAACTCTTTGAGGTTTACAACGAGAATATGGGTGGTACTGATCTCATTGACCAAGGAGTGATTCGCTATCGGGTCGGGGCGCGGAGTAAAAAATGGTGGTGGCCGTTATTTTCTGGCTGATTGAAGTGTGTATTCACAATGCTTGGATACTAATGTGGAAAACGGGAGTTGATATATCGCAGGAAGAGGTAAGGAGGGTAATTGTTCAATCTTACCTTGTCAGATATGGAACCATTGCACATCAGGGGCAGCGAAGAGGAAAAAATACAGGACGAATTGCAGAAAACATACTATGATATGATGGGATAGATCACCTTATAACCCCAACTCAAATGGAAGTCGGCGAAAATGTGCAGGAAATAAATGTTCGTCACAAACCAGAACTCAATGTTCGAAATGTATTATTAGACTTGGTATAAAACGCTTTGTCACTTATCAATCTAAAACAAACTTGTGAAAAATATAATAATGAACATAGAAGTTTTGAAAGATTTGACGGAGTTTGACTCAGTTCGAACAAAAAAATACATTCATAAGCGAAAAGACCATATCAACGCCCAGAGGTGCCATATGGTGTATTTCCGGTTCTACTGATTATTATGGGAAAAGAATTATAAGAATTCTTCATTGCAAATTAGCATCATATTTTAAAAAAATGAACGATTTTTGAAACAAAATATTTGGGCACTGGCGGGAAAGAAACCAATATTCAAATGTCATCGTGAAGTTCATATTAGTTTAAGCAACCTTCTGCTACTGCTTTATTCTGTGATCTTATGCTTGCGTGTATTACGGAAGTGTAACTCAGTGTAGTTATTTAAAGCCCCCGAATATTTCTCGCCGAATACTTTTATCCCTCTTTCCTTCCTCAATTGTTATAAGTGCTTCAGGTTTATATACTTTGAAATAGTAATTTGGTTTGAATTCACGGAGTGGCTAGCCGGTAGCACTTGTCTCGGATGTGAGTAGCTAATTTTCTGTTTAAATTCCCAGATTTTTTTATTGCTCAAAGCATTTTAGCATCTGAAAGTCTTTATCATTTTAAATAAAAAAATATTTCTATTAATATATGGGGATATATGCAGTTTCATCCAGTAAACTGCAGAATTTACGACTGTTAAATAAATATGACCTTTACTCTCTTACCTGCCTCACGATATACATTACTTCTTGCCACCAATTTAATCGCAAATTCGGGAGTGTCATGCATCTATATAATTTCAGGGAAGGTTTTTTTCATTCCCTCCATCTTATTTCATCTTCTTCTTGATTGAGATGTCCATTCAATTTTAACGAGGTGCAACTGAATAGATTTCCTCGGCAAAGGAAGGCATTGAATGGTATTATATTTCACATTAGCATTCGGGGAAAAGAAATTCTTCATTCCAGCCAATTTGAGGTTTTTATTACCATTTTTATTCGTTATTCATCGCGCAGCGTATCCATGAAGTATTCTTTCTATTCCTTTTTCCATTCGCCTTCCTCGTCATAAAAGACCTTATATAGGCAGCGGAGGCCTATTGAAGAATCCAAATTCGCGCGGAGACGCAACTCGAGATTTTCTGAGAAAAAGTAATGAACTTGATGGCCATTTCATTTCCTTATGCAGACTTCCGCAGATCTGAAGTAACTTACGTCACAATTCAAAAAATCTACTCTTCTACGATGCGATGGATTACCTGGAAAGAGGCATTTTTATAGCTCGAAATATATAGAACTTCGCAGTTCCTTAAGGTGCAAATACTAGCAGAAAAGTGCTCTTAATGAACGATGAATTTCTTTCATGTTTTAATTAGGTTCTCCTCCTTCTGTAATTGTCAACTAATATCCAAGATACTAAGCATTTTTAAGAACTAAGAGTTTTTTGTGCTAAAAAATGTGAATAATCTTATTTCCAGTGAAAAGTAAACTTGGTTTAAGGTGTGCCTCAATGAAAGTTCAGAAATGGAGCAAGTCAATCTTAATCCTGTTTCGGCATTCTTTATTTCTGCTACCTCTGTGTGCGAGGAATATTTGCCCCTGAGAGTACCGATAATGGTCTAGCTGGCAGTATACGCTATTAATCCCGGTCGACTATTATTGGAGAGCTAAGGTAAAGTGGTCATAAGCAAGCACTAATAGAGATAATTTATTAATTATATATAGAAATTGGATTGAATCGGCAGTCCTCACTTTCACGAATGTTTACAGGTTAGGTAGATACCAAAGAGTGCATAAATACCTAGATATTTTGTTTTCAATCAATACCCCGGAATGAATGACCTTATTCCATTTATAGGAAATTGAGAGCCTTTGAGTCTGTCTTGAGAAGGATGGTCTATAGATGGGCTATAGAACTTAGAGAGAGGTACTAGAAGAGGGACGAAGGTGAAGCGGAAATGTAAATATATGTTTTTCCCGGTCACCCTAGAGTGTGTAGAACTACGTTGCCTGCAGTGGGTTTACATGGCGGAAGACGAGTACGTCAATTGCCATGCTACTCGAGTTGTATTCCTTTTTACTTGTGGGTGTTTTAATATATTTCACTGGCTGTCCCGAGCAACTCTTTAATAAATAAAGTTTGGCTATTCGACCGCGATATAGTTTCTCTGATTCTCCAGAAGTTAGCATATTTGGCTAATGAAAATGTTTGGAAAGATTTTGCCAAATGTATACATTGAAAATTCGCACATTATTATAGTGGACTCATGTCACTTGGTCGACTCGCATGGAGAAGCTAATAATTGGAACATCATTTGTAGTATTCAATTCGATATTGATGGGTTCTCGGACATTATCTGCCTTTTTTCTCTACCCGTTCACCATGCGGTTATCTAAAAACTAATTTTTCTGCAACACGTTGTCTTAAACCAAATGTCTCTTTAAGTGCCTTCGTATCTTGTCTTCCTTTGTGACATTGCCAACCTCTTTTTTCTTTACTCAGTAATCACCTCTTTCTTTTTTCTTCATTGAACTTTATCAATGTTTACTTAGCGTCTCTAAACATACAAACGTTCTCCTTTTTGCTAATTATTGCATATAGTAGCGTAATTTTAGCTTAATATTTTCGTTGACTGAAAGGATATTTGGAAGGAGGTGACCAATAGCTTAGGTTATTACCGCCATTAGAGATTGATGGAAAGGTTGGTAAGGTAGGATTTTTTGGGGAATGGAGGAAGGGCAGATAAAATCCCGTCACCAGCATTAACCTGCTCTTAACGGGAGGTTTAATGGGGTCCACTGTTTAACGTCTCATCCAACGGAACGAGCATTACTCTTGAAGTACTCTCCCCAAAGTACACAAGTAGGGATCGAGATTTTAATTGAAAAATCTCGGACAAAGCCGGATTTGGTTGGGAAGCCTATAAGTATTCAAGCCACCGCACCAATTTGATATCTCATTTTCGAGATGATTCATTTTCATGACCTCTTTTTTATAATGCAATATTTTATCCTAATTCACTCCATTTATTTAAATTTTTTAATCATAATTCACTCTATTTATTTTAAAATTAAATCTCATTTATTCCAAAACAGTTCTTCAACTCAGAAACAAAAATACATCAATATTAATAATATCTCAAACATAAAAACAGCTCAGTATTGAGGAATTATTTACATAAAATCTGAACAAAAAGAAAGAATTTTAAAAAACACGGATTATAAAGTAGCATATAGGAATCATCCAAAAGTACTGGAGGGTCTAGGAAATCCGAGGATATTTCTCCAACTTTATGAAAACCAGGAAGCTATTCTAAGTGTAGATGGAAAAAAAGCAAAGATCTCTCGAGGTGTTAAGCAGGGATGTATTCTATCCCTAATACTTTTCAATTTGTACATGGAACAGGCAATGAAGGAATTTACAGAAACAAGTAAGAATGGAATGAAATTGAATTGTAACCTTTACATGACTATCCGATTTGCAGACTACATCGCACTTTTAGCAACCAGTGACAATGAGCTACAGGATGCATTACATGAAATCAACCAAAATTTTAAAAATAACTGGGACATTAAAATAAACAAAAAGAAAACTAAAATAATGAAATGCAGTAGAGATGGACTAGAGGAAGCCGGGGTATATCTAGACGGAGAAAAACTTTCGGAAGTCACTACATTTAAATATCTGAGTAGCTGTATCACATCTGATGGTAGACGCAGAGCGGATGTGACAAGTAGGATAGCACAAGCAAAACAAGATTTCATCAAGAAGAAAACTCTCTTGACATCAAATTATGTTTCTGTATCAACCCGGAAAAAAATTGTTAAAACGTATGTTTGGAGTATGTGTAGCTATGGCTCAGAAACTTGGACTCTGAGAAAAGCAGAGAGGAAAAAGCTGGAGTTCTTTGAAATGTGGTGCTGGAGAAGACTTAAAATATCTTGGACAGAAAGGGTTACCAACCTTGAATTACTACAACGAATTGGGGAGGGACAAACACTGCTAAACTCAATATGTAAAAGAAGAAACGTAATGATTGGACACCTACTACGTCACTCCGAGTGGATGACAACCTTAATGGAAGGAGTGGTAGAGGGCCGTCCTGGAAGAGGTAGACCAAGAAAAGAATACCTGGAGGAGATCTTAGCAGGAAGAAAATACATAGATGTAAAGAGACTTGCTATGGAAAGAGGAAATTTGGATGCCCACCAACCTTAGAGTTGAGTAGAAGCAGAAGATAGGAATCATAAAACACAACACAAACTCATTTATTCGAAATTAAAATCGGAAACTCCTAAAGAACTGAATAGTAACGTCGTTTAATCAATACCATGTAATAATTGTGACAATATTTATGTAGGCCAAGCATATCAATATCTGAAAAATAGAATCTCCCAGCATAAAACTTCAATAAAATCCAAAATACAATTATGTGCACTATCAGATCATGCATTAAAAATAACCGCACCTTTAATTTCGAGCTCACAAAAATTGTAGTTATAAAACCTAATCTATGTAAATGATTATTTAAAAAAATGGTGAACATCACAAAAAAACACCCCGCAATAAAAAAACAGACATCGCCAAATTGTGTAAAATGTATTATAATTTGATATGTTACAACAACAATTATATAAGCCGATGATTTTGAAAGTGGGGCACATGGGGCATAAACGGCTCATATTTTGTTTTTTTGTTGGAAATCGCCTGAATTGATAAAAATTGTCAAACAAATAATAAATAGCAACGAAGGTATCACCAAACAATTCAGAAGGGACTCTCTCTGAGGTAACTTGAAAAATAATATGTACATGTGTATACTTTTTAAAATAAATATGAACTTCAGTTTTGAACCAAATTGAATTAATGTACAACACACAAAATAATTTTCATTGTTGCCCTGAAGAAGCATGCATAGAAATGCGAAACGTCAGCCAAGGTAATACATATTTTTAAAATTTGTAGACTTATATCTACTGAGAGAAGATAAAACATTGTATGTTATTTTCTAGCTAATTTATTTACCAATGAATACTCTTAGGATCCGCTCAATATTTCACCAGCTATAGTTTTTGCCCTCTCGAATAAATACAGTTTCCTGTCAATTTTTTTTTTATATTGTCGATTCGGAGACAAGAATGTTGGATGAGCGTAGATTAGGTGGTGCATATGAGAAAGGGGATGTCTTTGGAACAGGACAGGGTGATTCTAATAGGTCAGCGGCCAACGATAGTACAAAGAGATATACAAAGCGGCTTTAGTTGACCTCACCCGCAGAGTTGGCTTACGAGTATGCCAAATTCGCATTGATAAAATCATCACTTGCCTGGACACAAATGCGAACGCATATTACCCCAAATCACGCCGAGTAATTTAATCAAATTTCTCCCAAGAGGATGATTATGTCGCCGTGAATATCGCTTATTCGTGAGCAGGAGTGATCGAGGCTCGTTGGATACAGCGGTACATAAGCACCGTGTACTTAGTGCAGGATTTAACGGAGAGGTAGCGCCACCAATCGCATGTCGCATTCTTTCTTCATATCGGCGTCTATTGAATCCACAGCACTGCTCCACAGCTATGCTGGCGTGTACAAAAATCTTACATAGATTGCCTACATCTTCATGAAGCAAGTAAATCTTTATGGGGTCCGTTATTTTTCTACTTTTCAATACCTCATGTAAATATTACGTGTGAACGGACATAACTTTCCGTTATAAATATTTTTCTCCAGCTTTCATTCGTTTGAAATTGAAATACCACTGATTTTACAATGCGTATTGGATGGTGGGGAAAGTTGTCTAATTGAGCCAGTTTATTCCTTACTAAATTTGCTGACTGTCCAATCAGTAATCGATTACCTATAGTCGGAAGTTCATTACTTGATTAGACCGATTAATCGGAGGATAAATAATGGATTATCGTAATATTTACGTCGTGTTTTTGTGCTAAAATTCTGACACGCTGTCACAATTTAATTTGTAACACTCTTGAAAATTATCAGTACACATTTTTATAGTAACTATTTACCCTATCCATGTTGCCCAGTGACTATGTATCTTATTTATGTGTCAATTAACTAAGTGTAAGTAGACAAATTTTAACTGAACAGCGTCTCTGTAAGTCAATTCCAACAATAAAACTCTGTACAAAATATTCAACACGATTTCCAGCATTTATATTGCTATATGTACTAGTTTTATATACCTACCCTATGTAAAGTCTATCATCTTTCATAACATGTAGCACCTACTCGCGTTTAATTTTTTACACACGCAACAAGCTAGTGGTGTGAATAAGACAATATATAGTTTTTATAGTGAATTAAATAGACGTTTTAAAAATATCAATGAAATTGTATATTTATTTTTAGTAACAAAGCAACTCTTTAAGATCAGGGACCCAATCACTTATAAAATTGTTCTCTTTCTTCTTAAAGACGGCCACCCATGAAAAGTTGGTAGTAATGGGTACCAAGTAATCGATTGCCGATTATAATCGGACCTTCAATAATCGATTAATTTGCTGGAATAATTGATAAATTGATCAATGTACTTGATTACTTGCCTCCCTACTCCTAACCTATTCTTCTATAATACTATTCCTATTTTTTAATAATTAATCTGACTGAAGACCGATATGTGAAATTACGAAAGAAAAACTAAGATTAATAAACCCCAAATGATGAGAACTACCGTTGCATTCCATTATCCCTTGGTCTTATCAGCTCTGAAACCTAATGTAATTACTCGATATATGCCATATATCGCTACTTACATCATATTTCTATCCTGATCAACATCCCTTGCTCTAATTAAGCGATAAAAATATCAGCTTACAACGGACGAATTTGAGTGTACAACGTTAAAAAACGCACTGAGGTGATGAAATCGTATTAAGAACTTTCTAAAACGTTTTTAATTCCCTGCATTAATCCTGCACCCCTCTAAACCTTGGTTTCTCGAGTCGCGTGACTTGAAATGTGACCGTGAGTTGAAACCAATTTTGTTCGACGATACCTTCAAATTATTTGCATGACGTTTATTTCTGAGCGACACTGATTTGAAAACATAAAAATAATGTAATATACGGATTTAACGCGTTATAAACGTCACAATTTATTTAAAAACTCGTTCGACTACTATACTATCAGAAGAAAACGTTCTTTCCTGGAAATTCTGGTTCAATAATTATTCATTAAATAATTGAGATACAGACGGAGAATCAATTGACTCTGTCAATTTTTATTTGCGTTTAACTTATTTCTATTGATACAGATGAATTTTGGCATTATGTTTACATGGATACCAGTACTTTAGACGATTGTGAATGTTTTTTTAGCTAAAATGTGATAATCATCATTAGTTTGTTTCATTTTCAAATTCATCTTTCGGTTAAGGTATTTTTACCCTTAATATTTTTGGTACTAAGCTACGTCTGAAAATGTTCGCCCAGTAAGCTACCCGGATTTGGGTTGTCCTCAAACTAGGTACTCTACTTCCATTCCCATCTCCTTTTGATGATCCAACACGCATTATGGTTTTTGAGATGACGTTCATAATAAGACGCAATGTTTAAGCAAGTATGGTGCTTATATATAAATTATAAGAGACTGTGAATCTACCTTGAGTGCAACCTGAATATACGATAAGTGCAAATGACAATTATTGTTTTTTCATAATGAATAAAAACACTTTGTAATCTTCCACAGATTTATTTCTTTGGCACGACGCCTTTCACTACACTGTGGCATAATCATGTACACATTATTATGCCACAGTGTGGTGAAATGCGTCGTGCCAAAGAAATAAATCTGTGGAAGATTACCAAGTGTTTTTATTCATTATGAATATCGAGAACTTCCACCATATCCAGCCTGAAACAGTTATATTATTTTTTCTTTCTTTGGCAACTTTTAAATCCACTAATTTCATGCCTGGACCAAAATACACTGGATGACGTTGTTGGACGACACTTAAAGAGCTCAGAGATGTCCTAACCTTGAAATGAAAGTGCTTGTGGGGAAATGTATTCCAAAACAAACGTAGCCTAGATTGCACGGCTCGCGTGGACGCAGCCACTCTCTACTGAGTACATACCGGGGAATTATGCACTGTTTGTTATCTCTGAAGTTTCTCTTCCCATTGGCGATGGAAAGAGGATATTGAGGCGGGAGGTAAACGAAGAGAGACATTTATAGCTGTTTATTGATGACTCATTTGCTTGCATTTTGCATCATAAAAGTCACTGTGTATTTGTAAGAGACGCTAAACACTATATCTAGAATAGACCGCCACTTCACTCGATGACAGAAAAAAAGCACTTGGCAAAACTTTAATGTTTTTAACCCGACCATATACGGAATTTGTACACCACTATCTTATTTTGTTCTCTTTTGTACATGTGGTACAGTTGTACATTTGTATTGCACTTTGATAACGACACGATATTGTTGAGACGGGTGAGATTAAACACTGTGTGGAGTGAAAAATTGCATTTGGAATTTTAATTTGCAATCAATTGCAAAAAAGTGAATTTTTGTCTGAATCAATTCCAAAACGTTAGAATGCCTAATATTGGTTCTATTTTTACATTATCGTTGGATGATCTTTCCATTCGTAATATATAGTTCTTGGGGCCTCAATCCATTTTCATGTTACTGAATTATGATTTAGTCGAGCTTCATTAATTTTGATGAAAATATTTGCAAAAAGAACTCGGGTACTTAGTAATAAAGATTTTTTGCTTGGGTAAATTAAGTTCTCATGGTTTCTTTTATGGATATATTCTTTAATTTTTTCGACCTGGACCGTTGGTTTTGTTTAACATTGGTTTCGATTTGCACCAGGGATTTGCTTTTTAATTTTCCATATAGGTATTTTAATTCGTTTGGCACTTTTAATATATTTTAATTTCACCTATTTTAATACCAGAGTGATAAAATCCTTCTTATCTTACGAGAGATATCATTGAAAATATGAAATCATTAGCTTATCTGATGAGAGCTGCCCATTTGAAGGACTGTGCTGTATGATAATAGCTCAAAATGACGCTGAAGCCATACTTCTCGAACATATTACTCTTTCTCGAAATCATACTGAAAGATATTTTGTCATTATAATAATTTTGTTTACTCAATCAATCAATATATCAAGTCAATCAATAATCGTGTTTATAATTTGCCAGAGGAAACTAATGTTGGATAAGATTGACAGTCACTTCTCTATGATGGTCTTTAATACACAATCATTAGCAAAACGAGCGCAAATTATTTTTGAATATGCAAATGAGGAGGGAATAGCCTGTATACAATTATTTGCTATCATTTCAATTTTGCCAAGCATTTTAATCTGAAAGAGCTGGAGAAAAAAACTAATTTCAGTCATTATGTCAACGAGCTCCGATTAAAGAGCATCAGACAGGATCAGAACTCAGGTCAGAAAGCGTTCATTTTCTGTGCAGAAAATATATTGCTCGATAATGACCGTATTAAAACGGAAAACGTCCCATCCCTCCAGAGTATTTGTGCACAAAATAGGAAATCGTCCCTCAAGGGAAGTCTTTTGTAGTAAGCTTCTTTATTAAATAAAAAAATACTTTGAATTTTTCCTTTTCATGAAAAATTCAAAGTATTTGGATGCCTCTTTCGGGAATGTTTTGGATATTTACACATTTTATCTCTGACATGTATACAGATTCCAGAGTTCGATCGACAGACGAAGTATCTATCCAACTTTGCTAAGTATTTTATTTTACATCTCTGCCTTTTATGTAATCTCTTGGACTATTTCAGCAAAGGGTAACGATTTATGATTATTGAAGGGTAGAATTTTAAATCTACTTTTCTCTCGATTCTGCTTAAAATAGCAAATTATGTCTGTGTAACCTTGAATAAAAATATTCTTAAATGTTTCGATAAATATGGCCTTTGTGGAAGGTTTATGGAATTCCATATAAGAAGAGATTATATTTAACTCCTACTAACCTGTGTTTTATTTAAATATTCAATCTGTGGATGGCTAATGTTTCATTGAAACCCGTCTTTAAAACTATTCTGGTAGTGATATGAAGTTGAAAACTTTCGTGGTTATAGGGTATGCATCGTGATCTAATTGGAAAGCATGACGGAAGTAGCCTCGTACTAAGGGAAGCCTAAGAAAGAGGATATTATGGCGGTTACATAGCTATACTAGTAAAAGCAAATTTTTGAAGTGGTAGAAATCTGTAGTCGAAATATCTGTTTTATATTCTATTCTCCCTGCGCAGGCTATGCGTGCTGATTTGAATGCAGCTTGCTGGTGACATTTTTTCTCCTAGAAATCGCTCCCTCAAAATAGGTTTTAATTCGTCGTATTTCATCTCACGGTATCACGATGCATGCCGTGCAGAATACACAATGGGACCCATTCGCCCTCGAAATGCATGCGTGCGCCCGCACCATGGTGCACCATCCACGGTGCATGCACGCGGGAGCGAATATAGGTACCTATCAGCCCTCTCCCGACCGAAAAGTTCAACCCCGCTATTCGAACGCTCGATGGGGAAGCCCCATTCGACAATGGGACGGCGGAGCTCGGCTTAAGTTTCCAGTCCGCTTGTCCCGCAGACAAAAGAACATTGGCGGCAGCAGCACGTGGAATCCCTCCCGAATCCATCGCATTTTGCACTCGTTGTACATGGTCTTCCAATCCCTGAGATTTTACTGAAAATTGGAAAAAATAAACAATTTGACCATGAAGCCCTTTTCTAAATTTACGCATAGTGACGCTTGGGTTTGAGCTGCCATGGCTAGCTTTGAAATTGAAAGATGATTAAAAATTGGAAAATACCAATAGATTTGTTTTTATATTTCTATTAAGCTGAAAATATCTTGTTTTCAAGAACGCTGAAAACTACCACCATTACCAACATACTTCATAGGTTCTTGATTGCTTCCTTCAATATTTGAGTGATGGTTAGCCTTCGTTTATATGGAAAAGAAAAATCCCGATTATGTACACACAGTTTCCGAGTACTCCATGGAATGCGGTCATGATAGCTTAAATTTCCAAAGAACTCGCGTCACTAGATACTGTTCGGCGAATATCATTTTTCGGAACAATGATATTTGCCGAATTTTTTCCTGAAGTTCTATCGGTTCTATCTTTGACTTGAATACATCTCTTGCTTCTACTATCAACCATTTTCGGGTTTTCTGCTGCGTAGAGACAAATATTTTGTAAAACTACACGTTTCGTTCTGCCTACTGAGAATGTCAGGAGAATGAAGATATCTGTTATATTTATATTCTTATTTTATTTGTTTTATATTTGTGTTGTTTGAAAATGGTCGACTGTGGAAATACTTATCGCTGCGAAAACCTTCAAACAAAAACTCTCTTGCTCTTTAAGTTAATGAGTCAAAGTTATTTGGATAAAGTTAAATCATCTGTTTGCTCCAGTTACAATGTGATTAATTTCTTAGTGGTATACAATATTTTCCAAATTAAATATGCCAATAAATCGTTAAATATTAAACACTGAGCTTGGAAAAGGTAATAATCTAGATCGGCGGTTCCTTAACGTTTCGACCTCCTAAGCCACTATTTACACGTCCCTTTTTCCTTTTCTTTCCTGACGCTTGACGAAGACGTCACGATCAAGGAAACGGAAAGGCGCGTTTACACGGTTTATTTTCCGTTCCATTCCACGGCCAGAAAAAAGTGATAATCGGACAGCAAAATGCTGCCTTTTTAAACATCAATAAATAATAGACAAATTTATACTAACAATATTTGACGTGGGATCAAGGTTTTATAATGTATCATCTGTGATACTACTCATAAATGCAAACATTTAGTGGGCATGTCAGCAATATTTGTTTGAGAAGGGATTTCTTTTTATATAATAAAGTTTAACTGTCATGCAGAACTAAAGTATAAATATGAACAATATTTGTTTGAGAAGAAATTTATTTTTTAAAATTCAACTGTCATCCTCCATCACCAAGGAAAATACTACGCCCACTATGCCAGTGTAAGGTGGGTGGACAGCCGACAAAACGTTCCTTCGTCGACTCTGGATTAAATATACAATGATGCGTTTTATAAGAACCAATTGTGCAAGCAAAATAAACTGCAAATGACGATGTTGAAATGGTGAAATGTAAATCTTACCGTCATCCAATTTAGCCAGCTGATTCCTTTTTGATTCCAGCTGATTCCCGTGATCACACAATCATCTCGATATGATCACGATCAGCACCATCAACAAACTGACGGTTATCAAATTCGCGCGATAGATGGCTCAATGATCTCAACTTTCAGCCAATCAGCGCTTTCCAGTCCGCAGCAGAATAGAACGCCCGGCTATTCCTTTCAAGTCGCCTTCAAGCAGGCCCGCCGGCCAGCTAACACAATTGCGCATGAGCAGAACGCGTCACAGGACAGGAATAGAAAGGAAAAAGGAGCGTGTGAATAGTGACTTAAGGTCCATTTCCACTTCCACACTTTCCTATTGTTGTCCCTATTATTTGCTCCCCTCGAAATAATGGAATATGCCTGGCACACATCCTCAATTTTGTTTTTCCACGTGCACCAGAATCATCGACCACGGACTTCCCCTCACCCCCTATGAATACGCGTACCACACGCTGAACCGCTGATATAGATGAGCCTTTAAAATTAATGGTTCAATGTTGGGGTCGAAGGGAAAATTTTGCGTCTGTTAACCCAGGATACCGTAACGAGTTGATTATCGCTTTAAGAATATGTGTGAGAGATCCAATATTTCGTTTCTTGCGATTCTAAAGGAGATTCATTCTGAATTAGGACTAGGCACATTTTTATTTATTGTAGTTCATGGCTGAATCTCATCAAAGGGATGGAAATCAAGGAATAATGAAGCCATCATTTTCTTTCGCCGCCTCATGATGAATAATGGAGGTCTTGGGAAGACATTTCCTTTGGCGTACTTTCAAGTGGAGAATTCGAGAGACGCGCTCTGCCCAAAGCATACATTCCTCATCTTCAAAAAGGTGCTCTAAAAGACTGGCTTTCCTTTATTGCCCTGCAAACGTTCATTAGGAATTACCTCAATGAGGATTTCTTAGGGAAATGAATATTCCCTTTTCCAGAATACTTTAAGAAAATAGTAAAATTGTTTCAAGTGCAATACTTCCCATTGATGCTATGATTCTGCTAACAATTATCACAACTATTAGCTTAGCCTACTCAGTTACTCTAATTAACTTAAATCATAAAATATATTGAATGACTTTATTTGAGTTTTATATGAATTTCACTTCATATAAAACCCCTTTATGAGATATTTGTGTTGTATACACATGTAAACTAAGGAAATGGTTTGAGGCTTAACTTTATGGAAGTTATCCATTGCGGAAGAATTAAAATACCTTAGTTAATTCCACATGTAAGATTTATTGTTACGACATGGGTTTCGGAACCCGGGTAATAAATCTTACTAGTGGAGCTAACTAAGGTATTTTAGTTCTTCCGAAAATGTGTTAAATATATAAATAGGTGTTTTTTTAGGGATTCCTTTTTTAATAAAACAATTTATTTTCATGTAAAACTTTTTTTACATGAAATTCACTGGATTAGTTGTTATTCTTACTAATTGAAAATTTCCATTTTGTTTTTCATTCATTCTAAAAGTGTATTTATTTAACCTCTGCGGCCTTCGCATACCTGTAATATGTTGTTCAGGACTTAGTTATTGAGGAAATATAAGTAACACTGCGAAAAGTATGCAGAGCTAAGGCTTAGGATACCAGTACGGGACACAGGTACGGGAACGCCGATCTAACTTTTTCAAGGAGATTTGTTCGACCACTACAACTTCTCGCTAAAAAACCCAGTTGATATTAACATGATTGATTTCAATCGGGGGTATGAAAATGATGCGAGAATGACCCTGAGTGGGTACCGCACTGGAGCGAGGTTTGGGTGGGGACCTGGCCAACGCCCGCTAAACTTGATGGTCATTTTAGGCATGGGCGAAAATTTCCGTGCAATTTAACTTGAAACTCCAATATTCTCGTGCAAAGATTTGGCTTTCAAAGTAGCTCGTATGTATCAGTAAGTTTAATTTATTTAAGGTGGCTTCAAGCGTGACGTTTTAACTTCAGGCGTGGCATTTTAAGCGGCTTCAGGCGTGACTTCGGGCGTGACGGCTTGATGCGTGATAGGAGGTGTGACCTCTAACGCCCGCTGTACTGTAAAGGTATCTCTAGATTATATCTCTGATGACGATGTAGTTATCATTAAAACCGGTAAGTTGACTAAATAAAAGTGTGGAAATACATTTCCATATTATTTATTCCCTACCTTCCTTTTCCTTCTGCTACAAAGGCATATCAGCTCATATAGAGAGCAAAAAAGAGCTTCGTCGGAGAGCAAAAAAAAACAAATCAGTAATAAGATCAGAAAGATTATAAATGAGTAATACTTGGACTTCAAATTTTATGTGACGACCAGTACACAATGAAAAGCTCCATCAATCTCGAAAAAAATCTTCGGGAGACTATTTAAAGTTATTTATATCGATTCCAATGAATCAACAGAGAATTTCAAAGGAGATTTCAAAATGGTGGGGTGAATTGGGCAGCCGCGAAACTTGACTTGGTCCAACGCGTGGTGGCACCGTTGCCGATGGGAAAGCCTTCCGATTAAATCCATCGATGAAAGATAAGATATTCATTGGTGACTTTTTTTTAGCGCGATTTACCCATGAGTAAATTGGTTTCAGGCGTGACTTCTTGACAGGAGTTGTTGAACAACTAAGCGTGTTATTCTCCTTTCTTACCCTTCCTGCCCTACCTACTGTAAGTAAGACTCGCATCTATTTACTTCTATTCTTGGTACAACCTCCAAATATTACCTCACTACACCACTACCGTTTTTAAATAATCATTCTCCTCCAATTTACCCCGCTCCAAAAATTACTAAAAATCTCCTAACCATCCTCTTTCCCACCTCAAACCACCCCTATTTGTAAAAAAATCCATAGAGAAATTGGTTGGAGCTTCAGAATTTGCTAGAAGATGTCTTATAAATGTAAAACCGGTGACAAAAATAAATGAACTGAAGTTTGGTACAAAGTTTGGCTATTGCGATGGATAAGTCTTGAGGGAAGTAGTTTTTTAATGCCGTGGGACCTCGGATGCCTAACCTACAATACATAAAAGGTGACTGCACAATCTTTCGACTCAGAGGGGCTGAGTGAAGAGGGTTGTGTGAGAGGGTTGGAGAAGAGGGCATGATGGAGGCAGGCAGGTAGGTAGGTGGGGATTTAAGGATAAAGGGAAAGGGGGCGCATTTGGTTGAGTGGCTCTTTTTTATCTAAAAAAAAGAAGGGATGGATCGGGTGACGGGTGAGGGTGGATTGGAAGGAAGAATGAGAAATGTCGCTGAATTTTGCAGAGGGCTGGCGAGGAGAGAGTCACGAGTATGCCTTAGTCCACCCTTCTCTCTCTTCCAGTGCAGAGTAGTGATTTATCCCGCAATCATCGCTATGCGCCCGTTGTTCTGAACGAAGCTATCTGGATGGCCATTGATCCCTTGGGAGGAAGAGAGCGGATGGGGTTTGAAGTGGGGGTATGGGGTTAGTGAGGAAAATTCTGCAGAAAGGTCCCTCGGTTGTTCTACTTGGTGATAGGATTCATATCTGCCAAGGTTTTTAAAAACGACTTGTCCCTCATCTGCAGGGCTTCTGAATGCCGTTCAATTTGGCCGCCATTTACCTATGCCAACAATTGGGATCAGGTGTCTCTTGTTTTGTTCATTTGTCTGATTGACCGTTGTCTGATTTTCTCGTCTTCACATAGATTTCTGATGCATTTGATAATAGAATTCCAGGTCCTACTTCATTGACATCCAGTGTCTCGACTGAAACACCCGAGAAAACTTTATGCGTAACATTCACTGTGAAAACCTTAGATCTTTTATTGAGGTGAATTCTGATTTCCTATAAGTCAGTGGCTGCGGGCTACCACCCGCCCTTAAATGTGGCCCACTAAGTTATTTGCAGCATAAGGATAAATCATAAGTGATCATTAAAATACTTAGATCTCGTAAGTTAATATATTCATTTAGAATAGGTGGCGTATGTTTCTCTCAATTCCTAACGCAAATATTATTGATGCAAATTATTCCATTAATGTGTTCTTTCTTTCAAAAATATTTTATAAACATGGATTTATTATTATATCTGGCCCACCTACACTCGGATAATATGCAGTATGGCCCACCGATCGACTAGTAAGAGCACAGCTGCTCTGAGGGATAAAAAGGGAAACTGTTTTGTGGATTCTTCTTTCCACTGTTCTAATGGTTATGTGCTCTTGATAGTAAAGCAGGATCCATGCGTGGGAGCATCATTTCAGTGGAGAATAATACATTATGTAAATATTTTGTTATAATTAAGGCTATAAATATTTATTCTATAAAAGGAATCGATGGACCTTAAGTAGTTAGTGAAAAACCAATAAAAAATACAAATTTATCTCCACTTGCTGAGACCCTACTGTGTGCATAATGCGTTCATTGAATAAATCTGAAATCAAACTGTCTATAGTACAGTTCGCGAACTTTTTGGCCATTGAACGCAGGGCATGGAAGTTGGCATGTTACCAATATATAGAATGGGTGAGGGCATGCAGAAGGGATGTGGAAGGGGTGGTTCAAGGGTTAGAACAAAGGGCTCTCTCCAAGCGATCCCTACCCTTCTCTCTCCTCAAGGCGACCATTAAACTGAAAGATAAGAAAGATGAGGTGGGGTCCGGGGATTAAAACGGACGAAGAGAGGCAATAACGTTTTCGGAGACCGCCCGAAAGTGGATTCTGGGGCCGGGATTTGTGGAGTTTCGTCGACTTCAGAAAAGGCGAATATTGCCGAAAAAATACCAACTTTACCTGGCGGAATTTACGTTGAGAACGGTGGCGCGTAATACTGTGTGCTTTCTTTGTCGTTCTTGCAAACTTACAGCACGAAATTTCTATTAATCTATGTAGAATTATACACTGGTTAAATAATAAATCGGTTTCTGTTATTTAACGCTTCTAATTTTAATAAAGTTCATAGAAAATAAAATAATTGGGTTTTAAAATTTCTGATGACTGTTCACATTTAATTTCTTGTAAAATTGTTGATTGATTTCATGGAGCCAAGTTTATTGAGATAGTTAAATTATATTAATTCAGCCAACGTCCTGTTAGGCCAAAAATGAAACAGTGGAATAACAAGCCTATGCAAGGGCTTCATCTATGCGAATTGAAACCTTAGCTTAAAAGTTAGGGAACTGGTGGAAGATATTTTATTATGCTTATTTAAATGAAAGTATGCCTGGAACATTTAAAAAAGAGGAAACTTTACTTTTGTGGTTTATTTTCTAATGGAAAGGTTAAAAATGTATTGTGGTAACTCAACAGCAAATTTAGTTCACTTAATACAAATTGGTGGTATAGTTTAAAACTGGAACTGCTACTAAACCACGTCCCTTTACAGACTTTTTTCCGATGCATATTTTTTTCTTTGTTTGTGGTTACCTATATTAATATAATCTCAAATACTCAATTAACTTAATTATATCGCATCTACTATGTTACGAGCATTTAGTAATTACTTACATGAGAGATGTTATGCAGGCTTTTACTTTCTTCACCATTTATATCGTATAAGAAACTATTATTTTTTTACTGCGTAATAAAGTATTTGATGAAGTAAAATTCAAAGACTTACTTGGAGTTTTGCATTTTTCAATGGAACGCACATATATTTGAGTTTTAAAAACCTCGATGTAATTCATTAATATACAACTTCATACCACACCGATGTTTTCTTGTTTATTTTGGTAAAACCTTCAGGAACAATTATCTCAAGATATTTGGAGCTAGATATTTCCTAGCTGTGCTCAAATTGCAATTGTCCAGTCGGTATGCCATGCTGCAGCTGCTCAGGCCAATGCCAAATCAACCTAATGGCCTCGTACCATCAACCATGATAAAGCCGTATATTTACTCGAGGAAGAGGATCGACAGTCTGAGGCAGCTTCGGCCCTTGTCATCGTGCTGTAAAATTATGGGATTTCTAACAAATGGGGAAGAACCAGCTGCTGTCAATTTTCGACCAAATTGAGATTATTACTCATGTGCTTCACATTCTGTCTCGGTCTTAATGTAAAGGAAAAATATGCATGAGAATTAAGCTCATGCAAATATGCATGAGTATTAAACTCATGTATATTTTTCCTCTCCATTAAGATATATGGACGAAAGTAGTTATTAAAATCTGAAGTCTTCCGACTCCGGTTTGTAACATTTATCTTCTGCCTCGTGTCGTATAGGAACCTAGTGTGTAAGTACCGCAAGCACCGATGTCAACAGAGAACCGTATCTTTAATTTTATCTGCTAATTTATTTCTCTTTCCAAAACCACCGAAATCACAACACCCAATCCTAAAGGAGACTTACCGTCCCCGTTTAGTTTGGTCATAGTTTCAGGGTGTATCTTCTTCTGTAACTCCAGCCGGCTAACCTTGAATACATTCGATGACACATTTGAATTTGCTTCTGAACACTTGCGAAGTACTATTCTGCTACTTCTCTTGTAGTAATAAATAACGAACATATGATGAATTCTAACAGCGTGAATTGAATTAGAATATAAATTTTAAAACTGATCAAATATTTATTCGAGCAAAACATTAAGGTACAGTGAATAAAAAATTGATGGACATTTATTTTATTGGCTACTCCTTTTTTTCCAGGAGAAGTTCTTATTAAAAATAAAAAAAAACGCTTATTACCTCTGGTGTATAATAGTTTCTATTTATAGCCAGTGATATTAATTTCAGGGCTGAAGTAATTTTCTTTTTTCAATCTAGACATATTTTATCATATGTAAAATAGCAATCACCCATTACAATGTCCTTTTATCATATTCAATAATACATCATCATTACACGATCAGAAACATTTCTACTTTTTATTATTTGATTCAATGGTACATAAAGCTGCTATTGGAACTTAACCATGTTTACTCACCTGTGAATAAATTTGTCTGCCTTTCAAATGAAAGTTGCCTCAGAATGCTTTTCATCTTCATTTAATTCGGTGATGTGGAAAGAGATTGGAAGGTCTATATTTCACTGTTAATGGAGCAATTTTTTTCAGTTAAGCACTCAAGTATCTGGGTATGCAACTCAATTCAGTCTCTTTAAAATGCATAGATAATTAATCACCTCTAATTTCATTCGTGCACTCACAGCTCCTTGAAGTTTTAAAAGAGGAATTACTGCGTTGAGCCGGGGATAGACGAAAGCTCGCGGTGAAGAGACTGCTATCACGCTCACTTTTAGTACGCTCCGCTAAAACTTACACGAAGCTCCCCAATAAACGGAGATTAGTACGAGACGTGCCGAAAGACTGGAACTTCACCGTGATCGCTGCCTGCCTCGCCTAAGGTGACGTCACAACCGGGTGCAGGAAACCACGTGATGGCTTTGGTTATGCCCCATTAAAATGGGGAAAGACGGCTGGAGATTGATTCGTTCCCGGATGTTTGTCTTCTTTTGTTTTGCGGTCTTGCGCTTAGCTCGGCAAGCAACGCCGGAGATGAGAAACCCTGAAGCGTTGAGAATGAAAAATCTTACCCGCCGCCGCACACGTGCCATTTATTTTTTTTCCACCTCATTCCAGGGGTTTTCAAATCACAGATCCCTGAAGTTGGCCTAGAAGCGCGTGGAGCTTAAAATAAAAAACATTTTTCTCTTCAGCAAAGACTGCGTGTGAACATTTAGCTTCTTCTCGGGATTGTCTGCAGTCGGTATGACTCTATAAGATGTACTTTGCCAAGAGAACTTTTTTACGATTTTCTCTTTTCTAATTAGAAAAACTTAGGTCGTGAAAGGTACATAATTTTTCAAGTCTAAGCATATAAATAATATGAACGGATGTACCTAGAATCTACTTCTCAATTAAGCTAAACATTTGAGAAATATAAATCAATCATCAAAACTGTTTTAACCGGCATGCCTAATACTTAGCTTTCGCACTGTAAAAGCCCTTAATTTTTTTAAAGTTATTGATCAAGAGTATTATGGAAGGGTTAAGTGAGAAATTATATGCTTTGACTAAAAAAATTCAACCCAATTACTTGCATTAATCATTCATACCGTTGTAATCGTTATCTACAATGAATTAGTTTAACTATCGTAGTAAAAAACTTAGGTCATAAACCAGTTTAAGGATTTTTATCGTTCATGGAAGGATTGAGTAAGAGCTTGCGTATTTTCCCTTTTCAAGATAGGAATTGGACCGATTTATATCAATCACTCAAACGGTTGTAATCGGTATGATTCATAATGTCAACTTTCCCAGGCTTAAAGTAGGTGAACTTCGTGAAGATGGATCTTTCAGATAAGAACATCAGCCGTATTTTCGTCCCGATGGGGGAACCTTTCTTTATTCATATGGCCTCTCCAAGTCTTTTTTCCGAATGGTTGGTTATCATTCTCAGAGCGTGGGAAGTAAGGAAGATCAACTCTATTTTCCCCTGCACGAGTTTCACCTATATTGACGTATCGCGTGTACGGAAAGTATTTGGCTGGAAGGAAAAGTCTATAATTTCTTCTTTAAAAAATATGAAATAGCCAAAAAATACAATGAACTTATATGGAAGCTATCGGATTTTGTTGGTTCCTATATTCGTACCGAATAATAGACAAGGCATTGTGAAAGGTTGAACAAAATTGGTTATTTAATTTGGACTGAACGCCGCTTCATTCTTTGGCGGCTTCTTTTGTCCACAAAGCGATATTGTCACGCTCTAATGGCTTCGTCCATTAAATACGTGCTTGACCTCAGTTATAAAAAAAGGCAAAGGCATATGGGACATGAAATGCCATCATTATTCCACTTAGTGGCGTTCAAATATACTCAAGTACTTACAGATGGGGGAAATACATCAATGTGGAACATTAGGAGCATTTTATTTATGGCTTAAAATAAAAAAGTGCGTAGAGAATAGGAACTTTGAGGAGCAATCAGAAATCATCCGTTGGAATGTAGTGAAAATTTTGTGCTCTCCTAGCAATCTTATCTAATACGTGTGCTGTACCTACAAAACATGCCTGTAGTTTAGGAGTCCAGTTATGATACTGGCACACAGGAAAATGGGCCGAAAATGAGGAATAACTTGAGGCCGCAGCTATTTGGGAGCCTGCACAGAAATATTAAATTCACAAAATATGGAAAACGCAAGGAAAAGTCGCATGCTTCCTCAAACACTGCTACGAGTGAACACAGCGTGTAAGAAAGCTGATGGAAGAACAAGTTTGAGAGTAGCTAGACGCTCGAAGACTATACGTTTAACATGCAAAGTTTAGTTGTGACTTCTTCGATTTTTCGTCGATATCTTATCGATTCCGTATTTTGATAATAGTCTTCATCTCATGTCTCATTCACTGGTTTTTTAATGCGTCTAATCGTAACTGACGACCATTCACTTTCTGGAGAACCTACGCTTGACCGCTTACAAACATAGAACAGCTAATATAAGGACTAGTTTGGGAGCCAGCTGAGATTCGCATGCTACACGCTAGGCTAAAATTAAGGCTAAATATTTAGATGATGTGAGTTTCAGATGAGGGTTATTATATTAACCCCGAGCTACAGAGAACAAAAATAAACTACCACTTTTCCCCAAAAAACTACATCAACACTACGCGTTTCGGCAATCTTACTTAGAGAGTGATGGCAAAATTAATGAGCCATTAAGAGTCCGTTGCACAATGTTTGGTTACGGCAATAGCTACGGTTAGAGTGATGATTTTAAATAAGAATCTAACATGTAACCTTTAGTATTGCCGTAACTAGGGCTGTAACCAGACAGTGTGCAACTGGCCCTCAGTAAGCCGGAACGTGTAGTACTGATAAATTGTTTTTATGGAGATGTGCTATTTCATTTGTACAGTGTTTGTTTTGTATTCGCGCCAATCTTTGATTTCCTCTATGGCCACAAGAGGGCAATGCATGCCATGACCGCGTATCGTGGAGTTTTTTCTTTTTTTTGGTGTGTGTGTGCATGCGTGTGAGTGCGTGTGCAGTTCCGATCTGATTGCCGTCGACATACCATCAGACTTCAAGACACCTCACCGCACCTGCAGTTATTTTTCAACGTTCTATTCGGTAAGTCATGCATTGCTTTTGGCCATAGATCTTACAGTCCACTTCTATGTCTTTTTAGTGATTCAACCAATTTATCTTTTCTCTCACCTTTGGCCAATCGAGGCGAAAAGAGAGGACATTGTTTTTGGTCCTTCGGGCCGGATATTGAATTCGGAGTGAATTTATCTTGTATGGCTTACTTACTTATCTTGGGAAAGGCTTTTGCTTAGCATTTCAGTTTCTTTGTCAGTAAATTGCATTGTGATTTGACAGTAGCTATTTGTGCAGGTGCTCGTTCTATCTTTATGACGCGTCAATCTATCTCAGTGTGAAGGTGTGTATCTATCTCTTACTCATTTAGTCAAGTTTCTAATTTTTCTAGTGTTTAGTTGTTTTTGTTTGCTAAAATTGACGTTATCATGCCTCTTGAGGGAGATAGTGAACAAGAAAGTAGTTTAGTAAATGATTTAAGAGCTATTCGCGTATTAAAACGTAACTATGCCGTTACGAAAAGTAGACGTGACTCAGTCATTCGGACAATTGAGCGACTGTACTTGATGTCAACTACGATTTTATCGCAAAGGGAAGAGTTACCAGTATTCTTAAGTCGTGTTTCGGCTTTGCCAGATGATTTTAAGTCCTTTATCACGATGACGAACGAATTGCGTGAGTTGGCATTTGACTTGAATTTAGACGCGGATGCGTCTGAAAGCGAGGTAGAGGAGCGCGTTGAATGCCATTATCACAAAATCAATGCTATCGCGAGTCAATTAACGAAGGAATCTCCTGTTACTGTTCGGGAAGGTCAACCTATTTTCTCTTCCTCAACGCGTCTACCGACAATTAGTATTCCGTCATTTGATGGCAATTTGGCCAACTTTAAGCAATTTTTTGATGTATTTACGAGCCTAATTGATTCAAATAAAACTTTATCTGACATTGAAAAGTATCATTATCTTTTATCGAGCCTAAAGGGTCAAGCATTGGCTGTAGTTTCTAGCATACCCATAATTTCAGACAATTACTTTATTGCATGGCAGACACTAGTTCAGCAATACGAAAATAAGAGGTTGTTTGCTTGTCACTATCTAGATAAATTATTCAGTATACGGATCAATAATGATTCGGTTGATTCGTTGCAGAATTTTTTCGATATTTTCTCGGAAAATGTAAACGCATTAAATGCAATGAAAATTCCAAATCTATCCGAATTTATTTTGTTTTACATAGCCTCTAAAGCTCTAGACAAATCTATCAAAAGGCAGTTTGAGATAGAAAATAATGGGGTGGATTTTCCTTCAATTGTACGTCTTTTAGAATTTGGGCGTAAGTACGTCAATATTTTAAGAACATCAGGGTGCAAGCAAATTAAGTCTGAGCTTGTCGAGAATTCTTACGTGGCTAAAGGGATGACGCAAAAAACTTCATTAATTGCTACATCTCAACGTGAACACAAAATTAAATGTCAGCTTTGTGTGGCACAACATAGACTTTATCAATGCCCGAAATTTAATGCATTTAATGTGGCTCGACGTAAGGACTTTATCAAATCTCAAGGCATTTGCTTTAATTGCCTAGCAAGTGTTCATAAATCACTCGACTGTAAGTCTAAATACAGGTGCAGGTACTGCTCTCGTAGGCATCATTCATTATTGTGTGTAAACGGGAATTCTGTTCAAGGTTTAAAGCCGAATTCTGAAGAAGTTAACCAAGCACCGAAGCATTCACGTACCAACGGGGCTTCGAAAGACGTCTCTGATGAAAGTACTCTTTCTTTCAAATCAACTAATCCAGTAGTGAGCTCAATGTCTTGCATGGCGGAGTCTGAATCTAAACATCCTTCTGTTCTATTAGGCACTGCTTTGGCATTAGTCAAGACATCTCATGGAACCTTAGAACCTATTAGAATGATAATTGATCCCGCATCGCAGGCTAGCTTTATAACCACCGAGTGCCAACAGAGATTAGGGCTGCTTCGAAAAAAGATGAGCCTTAACTGTGTAGGTTTATCAGGTACCCCTGTGTGTACTACTCAAGGTGTTACGTCATTTGTAATGAAGCCACGCAATAGTGACAAGGAAATACGGGTATCTGCTATCGTCATTCCCAAAATAACCTCTAATCAGCCTTGCTTTACAATCCCTGTCTCTGTTCGTGAAAAATTTTCCTCGTTGGATTTAGCGGATCCTAAATTTTACAATTCAGGGCCTATTAATTTCTTGCTTGGCGCTGACTTATATTCAGAAATTATGACTGAAGGTCACATACTGCGTGAAAAGGGTCTCCCTAGTGCATGGCTTTCAATTTTCGGTTATATTCTTTTGGGTCCACTCGCATCAAGAACAACGAATCAAAGTTCAAATGTGATCAGTTGCTTCACCTCTGTTGACAATGACCTGAGTGAATCTATACAGAAATTTTGGAGAATTGAGGAATTGCCTACACTTCCTAATGTCTCACTTGAAGATAAAATCGCTGAGGAGCAATTCAGAACGTTACATTATCGAAATCCTGATGTAAGTTATGTGGTACCGTTGCTACTAAAAGACTATGATCTCTCTCTATCCCTGGGGGACTCACAAATTCAAGCTATCAGGAGATTTATGAACTTAGAGCGTAAATTCAAACAGCATGGTGAACTACATGCTGAATATACAGCCTTCTTGGAGGAATACTTGAATCATGAACATATGTCACCTTCAAAATGGGGATCGGGGAAGTATTATATCCCCCACCATGCAGTGGTGAAACCTTTTAGTACTACCACCAAGGTGCGAGTAGTGTTTGATGGGTCCTCAACATCCAGTTCAGGAAAGTCATTAAATGATTTTCTTTATAAAGGGCCAAAGTTACAACAAGAGATATCAGAATTGATTATTAGGTTTCGATTACATCCGGTGGCACTTGTGGCCGATATCTGTAAAATGTATAGAATGATTCATTTACTTCCTCAGCATAGAGAGTATCAACATATCATTTGGCGATCATCTGCGAAGGAATCCTTTCAGGAGTATAGACTGAATACAGTGACATATGGGCTCACTTCCTCCCCTTATCTTGCAATCCGTACCCTGAAGCAGTTATCTGACGACGAGGCTGACAACTTTCCGAAAGCGGCATCAATCCTATCACGAGATTTTTTTGTCGATGATTTGTTGACAGGGGCATCTAGTGAGTCAGAAGCGATTGAGCTAATCCAACAGCTACAAGGGTTATTGCAGTCCGGTGGATTTCAACTGAGAAAATGGTCATCGAATCAACCTCAATTGTTTCAAGAACTGCCTATCGGTCTAAGTCAATCTGATATATATTTTAGGCAGGAAGGTGACCAAATGACGAAGGTTTTAGGTATTTATTGGGAACCTCAGTCAGATACATTCTCTTATAATATAAATATCTCTATAGATTCTTCAACCAAGAGAAGTATTCTCTCAACAATTGCAAAATTATTCGATCCACTAGGTTGGATATCGCCTGCAGTTTTTTGGGCCAAACATTTGATGCAGGAATTGTGGAAACTTAACTTAGGTTGGGATGACCCTATTCCACCTCAGTTATTGAAAGTTTGGAATGATTTTGTTAGTCAGCTCCCTTATTTGTCGGAGGTCAAAATTAAAAGGTTTGTGTCTGCAAACTTATCGGGCGGCATGATTGGGGAGTATCATCTCTTGGGATTTTGTGATGCTTCGGAGAAGGGCTATTCCGCTGTTGTTTATTTGCGTAGTGGAAAACTCGACATGCAAGGTCACGTATCTCTACTCATGGCCAAAACGAGGGTAGCACCCATTAAAACGGTCTCCATTCCAAGGCTGGAACTACTTGGTGCTGTCTTGCTAACAACATTAATTGAGCATTTTTTTCATCCATTATCTAAATGTATTACTATCTCCTCAGTTCATGCTTGGAGTGACTCTACCGTGGTATTATCTTGGTTGAAAACACCTCAGCATTTACTTAAAACATTTGTGTGCCATAGGGTAGCACGTATTATTGATTCTACGGTTGGAATAACTTGGAATCATGTATCTACGAAATGTAACCCTGCAGATTGTGCTAGTCGTGGTGTATTGCCATCAAAGCTAATAGCACATAATTTGTGGTGGAATGGTCCCTCCTGGGTATCTTATCCTTGTAAACAATGGGAAATAATTTCTCTGGAGAACATCGATCATAGCCAAGTGCCTGAATTAAAACCCTGTAGGCCTGTTGTAATGTTTCATACCACCATACCAATGGATTTTTCTTTCATTGATAGGTTTTCTTCGTTGCCACGGCTACAGAGAGTAATGGCCTATTGTTTGCGATACGTTGCCTATCTCAAACGGAAACAGGTTCCTACAGGCAAATTGAGTTTATCAGAACTTTCTGATGCCTTAATAGCGTGCGTTCGTGCGACGCAAATGTTTTTCTATGAACGCGATATTAAACAAATAAAACGGGGTTTGCCTTGTTCTACTACTCTTCTAAGATTAGCTCCGTTTATCGATGCCCACGATTGCCTTAGGGTGGGCGGCAGATTAAAGCATTCATGTTTGGACTACGCTAAGATGCACCCATTGTTGCTTCCAAAAAGCTCTACATTGACTAATCTAATCATAGATCATTACCATAGGGCGTATAATCATGCAAATTCCACCACCCTTGTGAATTTGCTCTCTCAAAAGTATTGGATCGTATCTGCCAAACAAGCTGTCAGGACGCGCGTTTATAAATGCCTTGTATGTTTCAAGCTGCGAGCCACACCTACGTACCCGCTAATGGGTGACCTTCCATCTTCGAGAGTACGACCCAGTCGTCCTTTTTACCACACGGGAGTAGATTTTGGTGGTCCTTTCTATATAAAGGAATCCATTAGAAAAAATGCCAAAATTTCTAAAGCTTACTTGTGTTTATTTGTTTGCTTTGCCACTAAGGCCTGTCACCTTGAAGTCGTGTCCAACTTGTCTACTGATGCATTTTTAGCTGCTCTTGACAGATTTGTTTCGCGACGTGGATTATGCTCTCACGTATATTCTGACTGTGGAACTAATTTTAAGGGAGCCAGCCGATATCTAATGGGGGTAAACAAACAATTTCACAATATTTTCCTCGAGGACAATATTACTGAGGTACTGGTAAGCAGACACATTACGTGGCATTTTAACCCCCCGGCTGCTCCACATTTTGGAGGTTTGTGGGAGGCCAATATCAAAACTGCCAAGAATGTTTTGCGCAGAATAATAGGGGAACGTTCGTTGACGTTTGAAGAGCTGACAACTGTGTTCGCCCGAGTTGAAGCCACACTCAACTCGCGGCCTCTTACGGCTCTCTCAAACAATCCAAATGAGTTGGAAGCACTGACTCCAGGCCATTTTTTGATAGGTGCACCGCTCCTTAGCACGCCAGAGTCTGATATAACAGAATTAAACAGTAGTAGGTTATCTCGCTGGCAACTTGTGAGGCAAATAGCTCAACACTTCTGGCAGAGGTGGTCTAAGGAGTATTTACACACGTTACAGACCCGGTCAAAGTGGTTTAAAGATCAGCCGCAATTAGACGTGGGAGATTTAGTACTGATTCGAAGTGATAAGTCCCCTTCTCAGCAATGGAGATTGGGGAGAGTGATGAAAACATTTCCAGGTCAGGACGGTCGTGTCCGAGTGGTAAATATTCGCCATACACTAGGAATTTTAACACGACCTGTCGCTCAATTGGTAAAGCTACCAATTGATTCCTAAAAGATCATGAAAGGATATTTTTTCTTTATTTTCTTTGTTATTTTCCTTGTTAGCCTGGGTAGCTCTATATCCTTATTCCGAGGGCGTCCTACCCATCTACAAAGTCTTTGGTGACCGCCCCCTCCAAAGTGAAAATTCACGGGCATCCTTTAATTTTTTTTGTTTTAACTTACCTTATGCTTCTAACACCCTTGAGCTACCCAAAAGATACGGTATTCTGTTTTTTTTGTACGAAATTGTTGAGCCTTTTCCCAAGATAAGTATTAGTATGTTTTTTTTCATAACTAAATTTAAGTTAAAATTTGATTCTCAAATTTGGTGGGCGGTTATGTTTTGTATTCGCGCCAATCTTTGATTTCCTCTATGGCCACAAGAGGGCAATGCATGCCATGACCGCGTATCGTGGAGTTTTTTCTTTTTTTGGTGTGTGTGTGCATGCGTGTGAGTGCGTGTGCAGTTCCGATCTGATTGCCGTCGACATACCATCAGACTTCAAGACACCTCACCGCACCTGCAGTTATTTTTCAACGTTCTATTCGGTAAGTCATGCATTGCTTTTGGCCATAGATCTTACAGTCCACTTCTATGTCTTTTTAGTGATTCAACCAATTTATCTTTTCTCTCACCTTTGGCCAATCGAGGCGAAAAGAGAGGACAGTGTTCATCTTTTCCTCCTCAACACGCCTGAGACAGTCAATATTACTCGAAGCACAGCTTCCTCCCAATTCCTTTCCCTTATTTCATCCCCTCACCCCTACGGTGGCTCGCAGGGTAATAGGTAGATGTAGTCATTGACCCGATGTAGTCATAGACCCGATGTCTCGCCTGGAGTTGGATGTCCAGTCATCGGTCCAACGCTTTACCATTTGGGCTGGCTCTCAATTCAGCTAAGATAGTTTCCGCCTCATTAGTCGTTGAGTCCCACCTTAAGTGGTCGCTTGAGTCCTCATCGTGGTTGTCAGCAATGAAAATACTAGGAATATTCGACATGAATCTTACATGATATGTATTTATCGCTTGTGAGATTTCAGTAATCCTTCGTTCTTATTTGGTTGAGTAGCTATCGGCTGAAAGTATATGTATCTAAAACATAATTTTTGTCGAGGAGTGAACCTTGGGAGTGATAATTAAATTACGCAATATTAGTGTGTGATGCTACCGACAAGTGATGTGGTTTGTGTTATTTAGGCTTGGGGATGGTTTGCTAATAGCCATTTAGAGAGCAGTGGATACGCGGAGAGATAATCGGTATTAACCGACTCTTTAACAGACGTCATCAAAAGGTTTACGGTTTTGCGTCCTATTCGACACATGAAATGAAAAACCTGATGTTATCTTCGCATGACATCAAATAAATCCGTAGATGAGTTGAGGAAGTAGCGCAGTATTTTTGAGACCGAAACTGGTAACGATGACAACAGGGCAACGATGAAATTTTGTGTGTAGCACGATTCATCAAATCGATGACTCTGTCTTAATATATTTATAGAAGTAATTTGATAAACAATATTTGAAAAAGGATATGCCAAGGATAGTATTTCATGCAAAAATTATTCAGCAGCTACAAGAAAGAATAATATTTATTCCTCGTAGCTGCTTACTTACTGAAAAGAGAGTATGTATTTTTTGCCAAAAACATGGAAATGCCTCGGTCAAGTTCGTTCATATTATATTTTTCCTAAGTATTTGAAAAAAATTGTCCGAATTTTATTTATTCTAATTTGGTTTTCCTAGTAATACGGCAGCCTGATTTGTAAAAAATATTAGAAAAACTTCTGGCGGAACACTGGATTCACACTGAAGCTGTGGAGGACATGGAACTGCACTCATCCTAGTGCCTCCGTGCGTAATGTAGCGCTCGGGTTTTTTTCTCGTTTCGACCTTTTTAGGCGACAGCCGGGGGCGGGGGAATGTCGGGGTTTGCTCTATACGGTCCCTTTGGTTTAACACCCCCATCCCCAAGAGCTGGCTCATCCAATGAACGCCGACTCGCACCACGAAATTAAGTCCTCCGGAGGAATTCCTTAGAGGAGTCCACTCTGCCGAAACTCTTGTGCGAAGTTCATTGAGAGGGGGAGAGTGAATATGTGTCGAGTTTGCGGTGGGTTTAGGCAGAAGGAAATGGAGAAGGGTACTAGAAGGTTCATATGCGGGAAACGCCCCCTTAAGGGCAGGCGGTGAGTTTTTAAGGGAAGAGAAAGTCGGGAAATTGTCGCTTGGGATAAGCGAATGGAGACTGCCAACAGAATTCTTGTCGACTATTTTCCTTAGGTATTCATAATTTAGGAATCCTCTTTTTAATATTGCAATGCTTGAATTTGTTCGTGTAGCCTACTCGCTGTGCCTACTTCTTCCATGCTGCCTCAGGGATAACAATTTTTGAATCTCTTTATTCCTTTATGCGAACTGTGCGAAATTTACGGCGAAAAAAGTAAATTGTGGCTATTTTGATAAATAGGTAGTGAGTTTTGTGAGAGCATGTGTGCGTTACTGGATAATATTTTGCGGCAGTCATGGTGCGTATGGTGCATCGCTTCGACAGTTGGTTATTTCTCTAGCCGTCTCACTCTTTCCGCCTCGGTAATAGTGGTACATATTGGTGGCTAAATATATGAAATTTCCGATTGCATTCAGCAACTGATTTAATAACTTTTAGGATAAAGTGAACTGGACGCGGCATTACCTTTACGGAATTACCCGAAATTCAAATCTGTGCGAGTATTCCACTGAGGATAAATCACCCGCCTTTACCGGAACTCTGGATTTGAAGGAACTAGATATTCAGGACTGGTGGTCTCCCCGCAAAAATCCTCAGGGGAGAAGAGTGCCTCAGGAGATTGACTGGCGTAAACACTCGGCGCAATATCGAGAAACGCGGGTTTGAGTCCCGATAGAGGTGGATGATTTTTCCGCTGTGGAATATTCGCACTTCACGTCTTTATCAAAATTGGTCAATAATTCTGTGGCCGCGGATAGAAAGGGAGTAAGGTCACGAAGTAAGTCACGAACAATATCGTCTATATCCACCTTTGTCAACTCTGCGACTGCTTCTATATTGGCTTATCAACTTTGCCCCTTAATATTCGCATTAATGGACATCGTTCTAATTGCAATAACCCGATCTCCCTTTCCTCTCCTTTCCCTGTAGCTGAACAATTTTTTTCCCACAACTCCACCTTCAACCGCACCTTTAAGGTTGGCATACTCGCCTCTCTCTCCCTCCCTCCTGTCCTCTGCTCCAATTGAGAGATCTCGAGGCCTCACTTATTCTTCTTTTTAACGCCCTCACACCACCAGGCCTTAAAAAATCGCATTAAAACCCCTCTCCCCCAACTCTCTTCTCTCCACTCCCATTTCTACTCCCTCCGCCCCTCCTTCCTGCTCCCTTCCTCGCTTTTCCCCCCTTCCTCCCCCACTTCCCCTCTCTCTTCCTCCCTTCCTTCCCCTCAAACCCCTTTCCTCCCCCTTCCTCCATTTCCTTGCCAACCGTCAACCAACTCGCCATTCTCCCTATGTCTCCACTCTGAGGAAGATGGTCACGGCACATCGAAATATTATAATTTTTGAAAGTGTAAGTGTACCTTTTTTTGTGTTTTCTGCCACCACATCGGCCAACCTCCTGGTATATATGTATATATATATATATATATATATATATATATATATATATATATATATATATATATATATATATATATATATTCGTTCACTCACTCACACACCGCCTTTTAGGCGAATAAATATATAATAATTTGAACAGAAGGTGAAAGAAAGAGATAGGAAACATGTAACTAAAATTGGACGAAGACACTGGTGGAATAGCTGCCCTTGTGTGCCATCCAGAGGCCACGGCTACGGGCTCAAGCTTGAAGGGGTATTCTTTGTTATAAGTCCCAGCCGAAATCATGGTAAACCTAAGTGTCCTGATAGCTCAACTGGTAGAGCACTCGGCGCGAAATCGGGAGGTTCCGGGTTCGAGTCCCGGTCACGGCACATTTTTACCCTCTGATTTCTCGGCTGTACCATCTTCCAAATCACCAGTGTCTTCGTCCAATTTCAGTTACATGTTTCCTATCTCTTTCTTTCACCTTCTGTTCAAATTATTATATATATATATATATATATATAATAAAAAAACACTTGACAGGGGGTGGGGAAAGAAAAGTAAAAAGAGAGAGAGGACTTACTGGGACGTTTCGGGCATGTAGGCCCTTCTTCAGCTGTAGAAAATTTGACTTCTCAAATTTTCTACAGCTGAAGAAGGGCCTACATGCCCGAAACGTCCCAGTAAGTCCTCTCTCTCTTTTTACTTTTCTTTCCCCACCCCCTGTCAAGTGTTTTTTTATTATATTGTGGCCTATTGGCGAAATTTTCGTTTCTATATATATAATATGACAAGAGGGTGGTCGATACAAATATAGAGTAATGAGTTATGTTAATATGTACCACTTCAACAACTCGACTAACTGTAAATTCAGCTCAACTTATAGAGGTGAGCAAGGAAATAGTGCTATAATGCTAATGAACGTGGAAACTGCGCATTACCCGAGCCATTCAGGGCATTTTCACTGGATGCCGATGGAATACAGAGCCACGAGTGAATGCCAACGCGCATTTTTCTCCGCACAATCATCAGAGAACTGTCATGTCGCTTAGGTTCCAATTTTCAACTGCTTAATATGGAGAGCACTTCCTTGAAAATTATGTGGCCAGCTTCCCAAGCGGGCTTCATTAAATGTGAAGGGAACATAATGAAAACGATTCCACACACTGGTTTCAATTCAAAGTGACAGTACAGAACTGGAAGTTCCCTCGAACACACGAATTTTGACTGCAAAATTACAAGTCACGCTCCAGCCAGATGCCGTTGCTGACTTGACGTAGCCGTTTTCCAAAAACAAGTATAGTACGGGATCATATTATGTTACTGGCCTCCTTTTGAATTTACATTTAGCGTTTACACAAAATAATTTTATCTATGATGGTCAGGAAGTTTACGATAAAACCTTGATATTACTTGCACAGCAATTTTGAGTGGAATGCCAAAAATATTTTTCTCTGGCGCTATTTTGACTTAAAAATTTGGATTTTTTATTCAAAATGTGCATCAACACGACTTAGTTTTACATCCATATAAGACAGTCACCGCATGTATGCATGGAAATTCTTTAAAAAAGGTGTATTTTCCTTTAATGTAGTGTTAGCGCTTTGAGGTTAGTCAGGTTCACAATATGAAAGAATTAGAAAAAGTAGATGTGGGTCTATAAAATCTGCTAATCTCTACTTTAAATCGCATTCGAAGTATTATATAAATGATGCATTTGAATGCTGAATTAATTAATTTTAACAATATTCTCGTCTATACTTTGACTAGTTTTTCAGTGTCCGAATATCTAAGGTAATTGGTAATAATATTAACAAAAAATGGGTCATTTTATTACACGCAATATAAGCACGCAATCAGAAAAATACCGATTATCTTCTTCACGCCTAAACACTTGGCAATATAAAAGTTTTATTTTGGAGAAACATCATATGTTGCTGCGTAGGTTTCCACGGCGTCGATAATATGCTGCTCCTCAGTATTAATTTTAAATATTGTTTTCGAATGGCCAGAGACTGGGTAAAAATATTCAATATTCACAGTTGGCACTGGGAACAGATTGAGTTGTGCTATTGCTATTAGACCCTCATCTTTAGCCTCTTAATTGTTCATCATCCTCTGCTTTCGTGCATCAGCTTGTTTTCTTCGACGTTTTGATGCGGTTTTGTTGTTTACTTGTTGATTAAATTTGTTTGTTTAAATTTCCGTAGACTATTGATGTTATTTCATATTATTTATTGGATTAGTTATTTTAGATTATTTTAGATTTCATATTATAGATTGGATTTACTGTCTCCCTCGAAGGAAACAGTAGGAAGGAAAAAGATGAATGCAACGTTGCCGTGTTTCTTCTCCATCGTATCATATCGACTGTATCATTTATCGTTTCATGATGTTAGTTTTTCGCTCATAATAAATTAAATTAAGGATAGAATTTTAAAAATCCCTCAGAAATTTTAGAGATATATCAGTACATATTCAGTTAGTCTTATGTTGTAATCGTATGGCTTATCCTTGTAAAAAATGAAAATAGACCTGTCTAGCTCATTACCCACATGGTCAACGTAAAAAAAATACTCGAACTTTGAATGTACCTATTTGTTAAGTGGGCTTGAAAAATAACTGCAATGATGACTAAGATAAATGATGAGCTCTACATTTATCTATGATGATACAGCTAAAGATATTCATTTCGTAAATTTAAGTCAAAGTGATAATGCTAGTACCTTAAGAATGATATAAATGCTTATTTTTGACATGCCTGTTCTCCGCATTGCTGTGAGTTAGGTGGTAACCAATTATAGCATACCAGCAATGCAACACAGCAGCATGCTGTCTTATTATTTGACATCTGAGGCCTTATTTCAAAGATGGAAAGTGGCAAATGTCAACATTACCTACATAATTAAAAACGTTTTCGCCGAAAAAAATCAATGTTAAAAAAATAAGTATTATGTTTTTATGAGGCTGATATTTAAAAAATCGGTCAACATATATTTGCAAAGGTAGCTTATATAAGCAGTTCGTGCAAACTTCTCATGAAATTGAAAATATATCTACGGAGAGGTGTGGATCACTTTAAAAATTATTCTTTTATGCCTTTAATCGAAAATGTATCCTGGTAAGATTCATATCGATCATTTCTGATATACCGTATTCACTATATGACATTCACCGAGATGAAGATAAAACTGTCATTAAATTCGTTGCTATTGTGCTGCCTGCATAAAGGTATGAGGACATGGAGGGAGATTAATTGTTGTTAAGATTAATTGGAGAGTTGAGTGATAGGGGCACTTAATATTACCTGATGTTTTCATGAATGAAGTAAACTCATTGTCAGTCGTAGCTGCCCCATGCTCTTATGTCCTTCTTGCAGTAGTCTGATGTTCTATGCCACCAAACGTTTGGCCTCTTGCGAAGTAGTGTGATGGGATAGCGTGTGTTATGTATTTTCATAATGCAGTGTTGCTGTGAAAGAATATATGAGATGAGCATAAAAATATTATATCACTGTGGATAAGAACTCCTACTCGACGTCCGCTCTTATGTTTCTTTGTGGAGATCCTAGGAAGTGTATTCTAGGATGCGAAAACTTGGAGAAACAGCTGTAAATATATGTAAACTTATTGCTCTTTATCGTTTTTAAATTCATGAAGCGGAGGGGATTAAAATAGGTTCTATGTCTTATATATGTATGATATTGAAGATGAGTGCTACTTACGCACTGGTTTAATTACGTCAATATTTGCTGGAAGCCACAGCAGCGTAGGTAGGAAATTAAATTAGAAGGGATAGGCTTCTCAAAAAGCACTATCCCGATAACACTTACCTGCAATATTAAGTGTATCACTCACAGAAGCCAAGTGATGACCGGAAAGAAGGAAGAGCTAATCGCTTCTCATCCCAAATTCCTCCTCTTCGTCTGTTCGAGGGAGGGAACGGCTCCCGGGCCGAGTTCTTTTCTTCTTCCCTGGTCCTTTCTCCAGAGTCCCCTCTCCTTACTTCCGTTCTCACAGTCTTCTCAGCGGAGATCGGACCCTTTGTAAGTGTTTAATTTTCCTCCCGAGTCTCCTCTTGCCTTTTTCTTTTCTTTCCTTTTGGTTTTTTTCCTCATTCCGCTCCGCTCCCTTCAAGCTCCCCCTGCAGTCCGCCTTCCTTCACCACGGCCGTAGCCGCTGTTCCACCACCCCCAAGAAAGAAACCGTTTCCTTGTCAGTCCCCAGCTCATTGTGAAGTCTGGGCGGGACTCTTTAAAAGGGCGCTTTATTTACGGGCTAGAGGGAGGAATCCACGAGGGGGTAGTTGGGTGGTGTAGAGAACAAGGCGAGGAGGAGAGGGAGGAGGGCGGGTGGGTGTGGGTGGAAGAATCCTTAACATCACGCGGCTAAGGGAATGAGAGGGAGGGAGGCAGGGAACGGATTTGTGCGAGGGGAGAAAGACTCCACATGTACAGGGGAGGAGGGAGAAGAGAACGCTCGACTAAGGGTTTTATTTTTCGAGTGGGGATCCTGCTTTGGAGTGTAGGGATGGGGGTACGGGTGTTCCTAGGCGAGAAGAGGCTGCTCTCATGGGGAGAGTGAGCGGGTGAGGAGAAAGCATGAACGCTTGATGGAGAGTACTGGAAGTACTTACAGATTTTGGAACGTGGATTGTTTTTGGCGTCATCCTGGGATGATGACACGAGTAAAAATATACAAAACCCGCTCTTTTAGGCGCAGCCAATTGATCTATTGCTTTGCAGGAATAAGGATTCCTGCAAAAAAATAGAAAGCATTCCTTATTTTCGCATCGCTCTGTGTAACGAAAATACAATTACAATTTTTTAAAATTTAGCTCACTAATTAGCATAGTAGTATCCTCTTAAAATTAAGAGTTATACCTTTACATGGAGTCGTGATTAATATTGTGATATTTAAAGTTAATAAATAATTAATGAACTTCCTAAGTTAAGCATCAAATGTGAGTGAAAGAGCAATAAATTCTGAATAGTGATTACTAGGATGAAACATCAGGGATCATAGAGGAAAACTATTTATCTGAATTTCCTCATTTTTAATACCCATCTTGGACCTACTTTGAGTGTCAATTGTCATGCAATTTAGGCTTGCGGGTCGATATATAATGATTTACGCAAGTTAAACATACTAAAATGCCCAGAAATAAATTCCGCATCTGAAAATTCCTACGTATTGTGGATACATTTTTAAGGTCATTTACACATGCAATTGACTTTGGTAATCATATATAGCTTGCACAATGGCTTTTATCGCGCGTTTCTGTTGATTTCAGATTCCAGGTGAAATAAAAAAATCAATTTTGGTCAATATAATGCACTTTATTGTATTCATGATTTTATACATGCGGTTCCTTCATCCAAACCTGTAGATGGTTATCAATAATTCGACTGAACTTTGGCTCTTTCATTTAATATCCTGAGCAAGCAGGACATGGGAAGGGAATAACAATTCTCATGATGTATAATGCGTATATTTCATGTCTCCGTCGGTCCATAAACCATGAGGTTTCTTCAAAAATCACCGAACGCAATATGTGGTGTTGGCAAATCGGGTTAGCAATATTGACCCCTTACATGATTGGAAATTCTTTGATTACATTTATAGGTAATAATATTTTTGCATTGACTGACAGTCCAAGTCTTAATTTAGGTTTTGATTCATAGTCCTCCACGTCGCGGATTTGTAGATATGTGTATACGAACTTCACATTACTGAATACATTCGATTGGTAAGAAACAGTCGTTGGCGTTCCTTAAACGCGAAACTGTTCCCCTCAATTCAATTGCTCTGTTGACCCGGAGGTTTAATATCTCATAGGTAAGCAAAATAAATATGCGACAGTTTTAAAACTAATGGTATCCGCAGTGACTTTGTGGAATTTATTCATAAATAAATAATTGAATACTCAGTTTTCCACATAAAAGTTTTATTATAACTCAAGTTAACTCTTCTGTTTTACTGAAAATATTGTAATTGTTAATACGTTCAATCCGTACATTTTTATCGTAAATTTGTATGTAAATACATAGGTTGCTGAAGTTGTCGAACTAAGATATTGTTACAGAAAATTGTGAAAATTGCACGCTCCTCTCTCCAGTATGAATGGATATCAATAAGAGCCTAATTTTAAGTGAATTGGCGATCCCCCTGATGAAAACCAGTAATGCATCTAAAATTAAACGTCGCGATATAAAATTCATGAACTAATGCTCGCAGTTTACGGAAGCTGCCATATTACCTATATAATATCTACCGTTTGAAAAGGAGGAAGGGATCGGTCTGCAAATAACTTAACTGAAAACTGCGTTCCTCCAAATATGCCATAGCTTTCTTTTCTGTTCTTGATGTTTACCAGTGCATCCACCGTTGATTTCTACTCAGTCTAAACCACCACACATATTCTCAGCTCTATAGTCCTCAAATCCTTGAAATATTTGCTTCAATCATTTCTAGTCGGTAAATAAGAAAGAAATATAAAGTGATTGATAAGAATCACGAGCCTTTTTTATACATGAATCATGGATTACAAGGACACGTTGTACATTTCGAAATTTATTTCCTTAATTTAAATACGCAATTTAAAACAACAATATATGTTATTATATTTGATATTAATGATTTGGCCAATAGTTACGACTTATACTAATATGCTCATATGTTATAGATTTACCTCTCATAATTGTTTTGCATCATGTTAATCTTTATGTGACCGCGCTACGAATTCTAGGGTTGTTACAACAGAGCCAGATGCAATATGTTACCCGTCCCCCGTTAGGTCTCTAACTTAAATGGATAAAACATTCGAGGGTCTGAAACTTCTAGGGCCATGAATATCGCGGGGCTGACCCTATCATGGTAACGGACGGCTACGACGAAAATCCGGTTCCCTTTTCGAAACCGAAGTTAAGCATCGCTGGGCCAGGGTTGTAGTCGGAAGGACGATCCTCCTATTTTTCCAGGGTACTGCTTGCTAACTCCATCTGAAGGTGGCAGGCAGTAAGAGCGTAATGAGCATGGAGGCTGAAATGCATTGAGGGAACTATCTAGCAGTCAATAATTTGATCAACAGCTCGCCAGCTTCATTTACCAACTATTGCCACAGTAAAGTGCGTGTTCTTTCTCTGTGCATAATTAAAGGCGTTAAATAAAATACTGTTAGCGCGTTGAGACAAATTGCAGCGGGAATTCTCAAATAAATCTCCGAATTTAGCAACTTTTTTTTGGCACGCTGAAAAACTATTTCAACCACCGTGATTGCCACAGGTTTTCCTCATCGCTTTGCACTAAAACACGAAATTCAGCGTCTTTTATTGATTAATAGTATAAATCTTTAATTAATGAATATAATATTTTTTTTAAACAGTTGAATACAAGTTTTTGCTATTAATTCACCCCCACCACTGAGTGTTTGGTGTTACCTTTACCCACGTTATGATTTCAATGTTTTGATCAAAGTAAGGCATGGCCTTCATATCCCAAGCACCCCTATTCCTGCCACGTCCCCCCGTTCTCCGACTGAGTTCACCAGAGCTGGACGAACTCGATATCGCCTGTGCTCGCGCTATGCAAAATATCTCGTGGGCGACCACCGCCTCTTCGGGGGGAACCTTTCCCATGTATTTATTTTTTCAAGGCATCGGAGGAGTGTTATTTTTTTCTGCGCTCGCTCGGTTGTGGCGAGGGGATCAGTCGCGGGGCACGCCGCAGCCACCGCCGACGCACTATTCTCTTTCCCTCCCACCTCTCCCTCCACCCCTCGCCACTCCCGCCTCCCCCCCCCCCCCCAATGGGCGCCTTCCATTCCGGTCGAACATCCCTCTCACCCACCGCCCACCCGGTGATCCTTCACTCCCCCGAGAGTGTTCGGCAGGGAACAGCAGATGGCGCGCGCGAGGGTGGGAGAAGACAACAACTCCCTTTGCCTCCCACCCACACTTGTTCCTTCCCTTACACCCTCCCCCTCCCTCCCCCCCCCCAAGCTCTCTCCTCTTTCCTATTCTCCACTAGTTAGTTGTAAGACGCCTAAGGCACCCATTAATGAGTTTCATGCCGTGTTCGCTAAATTATTGAAATTATTTATTTGAGGTCTACAAATTTCCCAAGGAAAAACGTCCTCAGTTCTTAAATGAAACTGCAGTAATTGTACTGCCCACTTAAATTTTAATGTAAACATTACACTACACGTATTCCCATTGGAGACATAACTTGTGTAGACCTGATGATGACGCCCTAAGAAACGTCGAAACACGTGTAGTGTAATATTTACATTAAAATTTAAGTGGACAGTACAATTTCTGCAGTTTTATTTAAGAACTAAAATGCTGTTCCACCATATAACGCCAGAAACTGTCGAATTTAAAAACGTCTCTAGGCAAAAATAACGGAATTTTTAAATGTAAGTGACTGTGGCTTCATCTAACTAATAGTTTTTTCTATTAGTTAGATGAAGAGAGAGTCGAATCTATTAGTATTCGAGAATGAGATATTGCGGATAGTCTATGGGCCCACATACGAGGAAGGACAATGGAGAAAAAAACAGAATAGAGAAATCAGGAATCTATATAAACTTCCAGACATAACAAGTGAGATAAAGTCCAGAAGAATAAGGTGGGCTGGACAAATTCTAAGGAAAGAGGAAGGATGTCTGCTGAAGGAGGTACTACATGGGATTCCTAAAGGAAGAAGACCACGGGGAAGGGCACTTCTAAGATGGTGGGACCAAGTGAGGACGGATATAGAAAAGATCGGAGCAACAGAAAGAGAGCCAGAAGATCGATCCAGGTGGAGGGGATTTGTTGATGCGGCTAAATATCTAAGATATAGTTGGCCCTGGGAGTAAGTAAGTAAGTAAGTAAGTGGCTCATATAACTCGTTTTTCTCTCCGAAAGTAATGAGTGTATCACTTTAGAGAGTAGGAAATTGCGTACATTCGATCAATTATTAAAATTCCTTATTTGAGCTACCTAAAGTTTCCAAGAAAAAACCTCTTTAGGTAAAATTATCGGCATTTTAAAATTTAAGTGACTGTGGCTTCATCTAACTCGCTTTTCTCCCCGGAATTAATGAGTGTATCACTTTAGAGAGTAAGAAATTGCATGAAAATATTTTTAAAGAAAGTTACCTTGAAGAAAGTACAATATTTAAAAAGATAAGCGAAAAAAACTATGAGAAAAATAAAAATAAAATATTTACCACACCAGGGCATCCAACGCCATACCTTCTACTCTTCCGCTCTCCACTCTACCGCTTCCTTGAAGGAATACGCAGTTCAAAGGGCTTAAATGAGTTTTCGTGGCTGTGGCTCCATCTTACAGCGTTACAGAGTCAGTCTGTTAGTGATGAGCGTAACTATATATACTATAATTCACCCCTCCTCCCACGTACCAGTTTTAAGATAATTAGAGTTATTCAGTTTGCACGGATTTCAAGTTGACGCGGAAGTTGGATAACCAGCAATAGAAGTTGCTAGAGAGGTAATACTTTGCAGAGTGGTCCAATCAACGCTTCCTGAGAAACGTTTTCTCAGTTGGCACATAATGACGTCAACGCTCAAATTTCGGATTCTCGATCTAGTTTAGCAAAAGAAGGATTACAAAGGAAGAGAAAGCTACTCTGTGAACAAAGAATTGAGGAAGAAACTAGTAAAGTGCTATACATGGAGTGTGGCACTATATGGGGCGGTAACTTGGGCAGTTAAGAAGGAAGGTGACTGGAAGCCCTGGAGATATGGATATGGTGGAAGACGGAAAAAGTGAGTTGGAATGATAAAGTGAGAAACGGGAAGAACTGAGGAGAGTGGGCGAGAATGGACTCTGGCGGAAACGATTAGAAGAAGAAAGAGGAATACGATTGGATATTCTCAGCGAAGAAATTGTCTGCTGACGACGGGAACAGAAGGAATAGTGGAAGGAAAGCGGGGAAGGACAAGGAAGCAAATGTTAGGCAACGTAAAAATAGGCGGAAGTTACGCGGGCACGAAGCGTCTCGCTGAGAGAAGAGTGGAGTGTAGGAGGTGCCCATGAGGAAACCTGCCATCTGGAGCAGAAAAAAATAAATGAAATAAATGAAAATTATCTAGTTTTGCAAATGAACAGAAGACTGTTGATGCTAATTCTGTAGTTCTATAAAATTTGGATACGTTTCATGTTTAAGAACTCAGAAAAGTCACCCATTAAATGAGTAATCTATTCTTTGATTAAATTATCTTTATTCTTTGTTTATTTTGCAAATCACACAAGAATTGATGAAGCGAGAACTTCATTAAAACATTCAAATAAATGATGTAAGTAAATGACCGATTAATGCAGCAGGATAGAGGAGAGAGTTGTAAAATCGTTGTGTTATCAAAGACAAATGAAGAGGAAATGGACAGGGGAAATTAAAGTTAATAAGTCCTACAAATGCTGGGGAGAGAATATGTGCAATAAAATGTCTGCAAAGTAAAAGAGAAAAACTTAGACACATTTTGAGGCATAACAGCCTCCTGCAAACAGTATTAGAGAGTCAGTGAATGGGAAGGCTATCCGAAGATGACATATTATATGCTTAAAACTAACTGTGAACTATGCCAAAATTATTGAGGAATCACGAAGTTTGTTGAATACTGAATGGAGTGGAGAATGGCAGCGAAACAATAATCGAATTGTTGATTGCTAATGATCTTGACAGAGGGCGTTACTTTGATTCATAAACAAAGGAGAGTGCACTGAAGTGACTGACTGAATCCTAGAGGACAGTAGTCCAGGAAAATATCTAAGTCAACTAAATACGCAATAGAGAACATTAAACGAATCAGTTACGCGGATGATTCGCCTCAAACGGTGAATTGGCTCAGCTGATTTATAAGATACCTTAAATATTTACCAAAACAATTTTCCATGATACAAAATTAATTAAAAACAAAATAATACTATTTATATGAAGTTTTGTCCCTGTTTGACTGCACAAAGGCAATGCTGATTAGGTGATTTATTCGAAAAAAAATTAAGCTTCATTTTCGGGCGCCAAGAAATCATTTTATCATTTTTAAATGCATGTTCTTCCCCCAATCTGCATCTGCAGAATATACTGTTAAGTGACAAATTAAAAGAAATACAAATTCAAATTGATCAATTCAGGAATTATTTCTTCCCGTGCATCATTCACGTAATTCACAAAACAATCGTTCCGAAGGTTGGTTAACTCAAAGCTTTTCACTCCATTATGTATTCTTCTACTTGCTTTATTTCTTCACAATTCCCTATTTTAACACGATTCGATTCACGTGTTCCTTTCTCGTTTTTTCTTTTTAATTCTTCCCATTCGTTTTTAAATCCATTAATCATTATGAGGGTCCAATGTCTAGCAATAAGAGTGTGTCCAGAAAGCGTACTCATCAGAGTATGCGTCAATTACTCTTTTTCACCATCTCTTCACAGGACTTCCTTATCGGCGAATCCACCGTTCAGAACTTAAAGAAAAAGAAAGTTAGACAATACTCTACTAAAACACTCGCCTTGTTATACTTTCCCTATTTCAATTCTTCTTTACTATCCTCTTTCTATTTTCCTCCCTTTTCACCCCTGACGTCCTGAAACCTCTAGGGCCTGTGTATTGGAGGCACGTGGGAGTACATGTTCTTTCGTCATTTCCCTCAGTCCCCAAGCGCTCTTTCCCCTTTCAGCTCAATCCAAATCGACCCACGCGCTCTGTGAAATGTAAGCCTCCCGCGCCAGCCGTCGTGCACGTCACCACCCACCCGCTATCAACATTTCTCGCCCTTCGCGTGGCCCAATCAACAGTCGGCCCACCCGCCCTTACACCCCCACCTCGGACGCATAAAGTAAATGTTGAGAGGTCATCTCCATCATTTTGGCGAGGGAACTATTAACCGATCACTCCGATGTGCCTTGGTTGCTCATGTAGTCGTCAATTGTTCAAGCTACACAACCGGGAGAATGGTGGTTTTAAATTAAATTAGAGCCGTGCTGTTGCATCACATTTCCTATTTAAATCACTCGCTTTCTGTCGGCGTCGACCAGATAATTGCAAAAATATCTTCTGTAGTGCTTTTCTTATTTTTATTATTATGCCGTAGGCTATTCCACCGACAATTGTTCTGATCGTTACTATGGAAATATATAGAAAAATGGCGAGATCTTGCAGGTGGTTTCAATGTAAAATGACTAATATGACCAATTATTCATAACCTGCCGTCTTTTCAGTGTATCAAGAAGACGACATAGTTTATTTTGTTTTCATATGAAGGATAGCTATGTTTCAAATTTAAAAAAAGTCATACCTATCCACGCTATATTTATCGCAAATTGAACTAGAAATTACGAAGTGTTAAATGCGAATATGGGTGAAAAACATGAAAAGTAGTTTTTTTGAAATCGGTTTGATTGGTTCAACTGCTCAAAAAACCATTTTACCATGTTTCACCCATTTTTAAACGGTAGATTGACCTAACAATAATACTGTTTCAAAGACGCAAATTCTCCCATAGAAATAAATTGCAATACAATTCCGGCATCTGTTTACCTTGTTTTTTGAATTAGTTGCAAATTACTGCGGTAATTGCTGTAAAAATCGTTAAATTAAACGGAAATGGCACTGAAGTGAGGTCTTCTTGCTGGGAAAAGTGTTCATTAACAAAATAAATTCGTCAAATAATCTGCATATTCTGTTCCTTAATTTTGTTTTATTATAGTACCTACGATCAGTCCTCTTTAAACGGTACGAAAGAAGCAGATTTAAGCACGTTCTTGTTTTTTTCCACTGGGGTTAAATGAACCTTTATGCTCTACCGTTGCATAAATAGTTTGAAATTGAAACAAAGAGTCAGCGTCTACAAAAGTGTTTACATATTATGTGCGTTAGCAGAGTGGCTGAACTTGCCAGGGTTTGCAGCTCACACCCGCGGGGCACCCTTGGTTTATTTCCACGGTGCCTCTATCTCCAATGGAGGCGACGCGGATCCCCTGAGTGGTGATGCGTGTTTGAAACTCGATCAGATAATCTCGGCCGTGTAGCGCAGAAGTCACGTGGTACAGTCGGGAATGGTAGGAGATGTCGAACCGCTTGTAGCAGTGCAACTCAGTCCTCGAGATGCCGGGAGATGCTGATCGAGTTTCAAACACAACCTCCCCTGGAGGCGAATTAACAGTTGAGACGAAGAAATTTGAGATCTCGGAAGTTTTCTCCGGGTTCAAAACAAAGATGGAGGATGCCTATTTTTATGAGCAACCAGATTGATATAAATCCAGGGTCATTTAAAGTGACCAAAGCTGAGAAATTACCCTTTATAGTCCTTGACATTAATGTTTTTAGCGAAATATCAGTAGTTGAGTGCTACAGGCGACATAAATTCATTCTCACTTTCGTTTCATACCCTTTATTTTTTTAACATTTTATTTTCCGACAGACCTAGAAAACTCCGAGTGCGTGATTTCTATATGAAGCAGTTTCGCCGAATCACATCTGAACCTACATTAAATATTTTTGTGTAACATTGGATATGAGATTTTAATGATACTTCAGTATTCGACTCTCAAAAGTTGGGAGCTATTATCTTAACTTTATTGACATTACTAAAGAAAAAACTTTAATATCTCCAAACTTTTTTATCGTGTAAAAATTAATATAATTTCATGACATTTCATGACATAATATTCAGGTAAGGTTATATTTATTAGGGCTATTATTAGCATTATATATTGAAATGAGATCTTTGCTCTCTAAAAAAAATTCGTCCCAAAAGATAAGAACTAATAATATCGTTCCTTCTTAGTTGAGAACTTACATTCCGAAATCTTAAGGCTTTTCTTGTAAGCATTGCGAAAAAAATAGCCTGTTCTGTATACTCACTATAAAAGTGTGAAAAGCTCAAAGGAAGAGAAATGGTCAAAGTAAAATCATTTTAGTAGGAAACTACGAGTGCATGCTTTCTACATGAAGCAGATCCGGCGAATCACAGCTGAACCTACACTATATATTTTTGTCTCTTGTGATCAGCTACGCACATCTATTAGAGTCACTGGACAAAAGAATAGAGTCTAAGGAATTATTTTCATCTATTTACTTATCTGTGTTTCTAGAGAAAAAAATCATCCTTTAATGGAATCAGACTCCAGTTAGGATTGATAATTGAAATGAACTTGATGTGCTCATCCACCTCATGTATTAAGTTAAAAATTCATTCCAATTATTTTTGGAGGAGCTCAGATCACTTTGCCTGAAATAATTAAAAAGGTTTTATCAATGAAATTTCCTCTCATCCTTATTTGTCAACTTCACTCCATTTACCTCCTATGTCTGCCCTTGAACACTCCTACATTACATATATTCAGTTTATATTTTCTTCTGGAGTTAGCTTAGCACATTCTACTTTGGACTGTTTAGTAATTTGGCCGAGTGCTACACATCAATTTATTCAAGATGTCGTTATTGTTTTACTTTCCTTATATTACCGATAGAAACGTCTACATGGTCGGCATTTTCCAACCCCACGTGAACAATAAATTCATAAATGACAGTGCACCTTAAAAATGGTGGCAGCTCATTGTCAGTGAGACGCTGGTCTGTTAGAACTTTCATAAGAAAGGTGTCTATAAAATTATAAAAAAATATTGTAAAACGAGACGATAAAATATTCATCACATCCAGTTAATAATTCAACGTGAATATTCGCTTTTCGGGGAATATCTCCAGTATTTAAATTTCGTTTGGAAAAAGTTTGAATATTCGATGGGGAACAACTGTCTGCCTTTGTGACTCAGCCGTATACGATGCAGGCATTGAGTGTAGATAGCCATATATTTCATACATTACATTTGTGCCGGTCGAATGTTAATTACCTGTCGATTCTCTGTGCCTGAACTTCACGGTTTATACTACGCAGTCTGAATCTGATGTGTAAATTTTGCATTTTTATTTTCGCTCACGGATCTTGTCTGTTCCCACTCTATCTGTGCAGTGGAATCGCCTAAACAATTGCAAACATTCATTGAAAACTTCCGTTGATTTCATACTTACTGTTTGATGCTTTTGAATTTAAAAAGAAACGCAGTTTTATTCGTTTTTTAAGGAAAGATACTTCAGGAAACAGTGAATTACAATAAAATAGATATTCTCAAAATCTCTTTCTGTGGATTTATTTTCCGGATTCCACTATGATGAATTACAATTCAGGCATTAATTAATCTTTGAGAAGTTATATTTTTATAAAAATATTTTGGAAGAAACATCAGTTCGATTTTATATTATTAACTAATTATTTGTTGAAAATGAGAATGGGATTAGGACGACTAAAGCCCTTTTATTGGTCAATTTTAATATCAAATTATTAATGACAGGCTTAATTATCGGCTGAATAATATCAATAAACCATGTCAAGATATGGCGTAACAAAATTGAAATAATTTTTCACTTTTATTATGTCTCGATACATAGAATTATGATCCCTAAGCCATAAGCCTGTTTAAACTTATGTCATAGATGCATGAATTATTATAGTTTATATATTTCGTTATTTATGTGTCTTAAATTTAGTTGATTTTGAGAATGATAATGTTGATTAATCTAGATTATTATTAGATTTTGATATGTTTTATTATAATTTGCCGTCTTGAAATTATCCTGTGCTTAACGTTTTTTCAATGATGTATCTCTTTCTTAAATTTTTGCTCTCAAATTTTGAAAGGCGTATTTAGTAAATAAGAGAGCGTGTCCCAGTGACTGCTTGTCAACCTGTGGCAATGGTTAGTTGCATAAAAATATGGCTAAAATATTGGATGTGGAATCTTTGAAGGAAAAAAACATGAAGATTCTAGTTCCTGTACAAATTTCCAAATAAATACTGGTGAATTAATAAAATGAAAACTTCATCGCAATATGACACGTCGAATTCAATTTGCGTATTCGGGCTCAAACTTTTTGATAGGATGGAAGCGTTGGAGAAACTTAAGAAAGTAGTAACTCTTTCTGTAAACCATGCAATCATCGCAGTTTAGAGTTCCTTCAAGTTTCCTACGACGAACATGCATTATTCATTGAAACTCGCAAGGTTGCGTCAAATCAGGGACGAGGCGGGTTATTTATTCGCTGTGGGGCTTCCTTTGAAGCAATTTTATTCCATGTGCCCGATCGAACATAACATCGTTTGGTACTTAATTCACTTTCAGCTCGTATTGGGAATGAATTTAGCTCGGAGATTCAGTTTTTCCCTCGCATTTTGTATTCCGAAGCGTTGCTTACACCAGACGATTTGCAAGTATCACCATTGGGAACCAAACAAAGCAAGGCTTTGGCGATTTTCGTCGCGGGTTTGCAGATGCTATTATTTCATTGTGACTCTGTTTTGAAGGAACATCGTTGGGGCAAACATAGTTGAATAAAATCCTGAAACTTTCCACGGCAATACTTGCAGTACCTATCGCCCTGTATTTGGGCTATGTTAAACATTTATTTTTGGAATTATGAAAAACCGAAATCATGCCGAGCATAATATGAACCACACTAGGTAGAAACATGAAATAAGTAGGACTATAAGAATGAGTACGATTGACCAGTTTTTGAAGCTTAATATGATATGCTCGAATATGAATTTTGGAATTTTGGAAAAAAATATGTCCCGCATTGTAGAATTTCTCACTCTCTAGGTTAACTCGAATTGTGAATTTGCAATTGTCTCTCTTTTACCATGCATTGGTACAAATTGAAGCTTCAGGCTCATGCTTATATTTTGCAAATTTTTTTATTTTATCATTATGGCTGAATTTTATTTATATTATCTCTTGTCTTCTTTATCCAAGGCTGGACACATTCATTATTCAATCATTCATTTATATGTAAAATTCAGTTTATGCGTTTGCACTGGAAAGGGTCGTAAAAAACACTCGGCAATAAAATCCTCGGAAATATTTCAAAATTAACGACAAATGGTAAATAGGCTGGCCATCTCTCATAGGGCAGGGCCAGCTGTAACATTTGTGGTCCAGTTGCAGGAAATCACTAACGCATGTATCAAATCCTGTAGCTCTATTTTTTAAATTAGAGATTTCATGTTATTGTCAATTCTAAGATAATATAAGACCTTCAAACTGGTGCAAGTAGTAATTATTAGGAGTCGCTAGAGTTGTGCAATTTACCGCAATTTAAGTGCTCTTTACGTACCAATTATATGAAAATCGTCCTCTATCTTTTAAATAAGGGCCTCTGGTAGTCAATTCGTACAAGAAACGAAAAAAAGAATTAAAATAATAGCTAATTCAAAAGAAAAACTCTAAACCAAAGGTTTTCTGCCCAGCATCTGTATTTTTCTGTCGTTTTAGCTGTTACTAGTCTCTAATTATTCGGCAGTAATTATTCATTTAAATGTTAACGAGTCACTATAAAAACAAAGAAACATTCCACCTGACCAAATCGCTATGGATACACGCTGAAGACTGTCACAGACTTATGACAGTGTCTAGGAATAATAGGATGGCTACTTTACAGCAATAGTTTTCGTTTGAAGACTGGCTGTAGCTAAAGAAAATGTGTTTAAATTAAAATTACTTTTTTGGGTCCACTTTTGGAGTTATGAGTGATGATTCCCGGGTGAAATATAAAATTCTCTTTGAAGTAAGCGGCTGAATTGCTTGTAATTGGTTGAAAGAACGTTAAGTAGAGATACGCCATTGCAAGTATGCCCCTAAAGTATCCCCGTAGCAATTTTATTTTGCTTATGCAGGTGCGGCGGCGAGGAATCCCTTGGAGTACATGACCATGGGGAGAGAATATTGATCGACTGCTTTTATTTCCTGAAAAAATAGCCACATGAGATTAAAAAATAAAGAAATGAGATTATCTAGTGGGATTTCATCGATAAACTTTGGACTCCAGCCAGAACAAACTGCGACTCATAGCCGGATGACATGAGACTTTTAAATTTCATGGGCCGACAGATGATTTTCTGAGGGATTGAAGCTGCTAGATCTTTAGCTGGCATTGGTACCCCATTAAGGATGATGTACCCTTACCTCACGGATCTTCGAACAGTTAACAATAATTAGTTATCAGAATGTGAATTGCACCGCAAATATATTATCTGCCACGAGTATATAATTAGCAAGCTTTAACAGAAGCAGCGCTAGGATTTAGAAGGGAAATGTTTTCGTGTTGCCCGTCTTTTGAGAGAAATACCTGGTGGTTGGATTTTTGTTAGAATTAAAATGGAAATATTTAGCACAAGGTGTGTGTGGTAACAAGAGTGATTGCACACAGTTGCGGATATATCTTTCACCGAGTACAGTACATATAAACTCTGTCAACCGTCACTTCAGACCTACCGTGGGGGAACACAACCTAGCATTTGCGGCGCTGCATTAAAGAAACTAGAACTTTTGTTGAAAGAAACAATCTACTTTACTATTATATGAGTTATTTTTGTAATAATTGCTTGAAAATACCTATATCCCTAAATTAAGGTAGTTTGAGCGAGAGTTCCCTAGTCATAATGAATACCATATTCGAATTTTATATTTTAATTTCAGAGTCTGTAAGAAGTTTGAAACAAATATTGTAATATTAATGGTGCAAAAATATAGTTACAGGTATAGGACAAAAATTCTCAATAATTTAGTCAATAACGTACATAAGTGTATAACTTGACTCATTTTTACACGCCGTAAGGGTAAAAAGCCTTCTAAACAGAATGTTTTTTTATTTTACGATTCTGTAAAAATTACTGCGGCAAGTAAAAGATTTATGTTTATAAATAGTTGAAAAAACATACAGCTCAATACTTACCGTTCGTTTTTTGACGAAATCTAGGTGTTCTAAATTCGTAATTTTTTTTTCAATATTTTCCCTCTGGAGCGCAAAGCCTTAATCTATCCCCAGTAAAACAGCTTATTTTCCTGGGCACGTTACGAAGGCTAGATTCCGAAATGAAGATTTTCAGCCCACTTAAATCATTGAATCGTTTTTCATATACGCAAAAAATTAACAACCATTGATGCTATTTTCGTATTAAGGCTATAGCAATGTTAAACGTTCAAGCCTTGACAACGGAGTAGACCTTTTCCATCCCCACCCAAGGATAATCGTTCCCCACTCCATTTTTGTCAGCGCCACGCCGCCTTCACAGTTTCCCGCTGGGCTTCTACCACACCAGTCGGCTTGGAAGTATAGACCCACCTTAATAGAATATTTCTACTCAGCAGCATAACGACATTAGCTGACTGGATAACTATAAGATATTATTTTCACGCAAGTATGTAATAAGGTATAAGATTATATGATAATATTAAACAAATGTGAAACAGATCCCCTTCCTAATGTTGGAAATGTGTAACACAATCATGGGAATCCTATCCATCGTAGAAGGAGATTCAAAATCGTTTTTAAGAGGTGAGAACGCAGCTATGACAAATAAAATATTTCTTGTGTGACGGTAGGGAATGGAGCCAAAGTGATTCGTTTTCTCTCGGGGGAAGGAAAGAGCCGAGAGTAAACGTATATGATGAGGACGCCGTCGTGCTGTGAGAGAAGGCATTAAAATGAATCATTGTGCCGTAGCATAAAAATGAGGAATTAATGAAAAATTAACTCAAGTTTCAGTATAATGTGAAACTGTTTTCCGGCCTCTTAGCAGTATTTTTCTCCCGTTTCGACCTTCTTCAAGTTCTAAATCCACCTCTAAGCTTCCGTTTCCATTCGTGAGAAAAACTTTTGAGACTACAACCCGTCTTGTCTCACGAGCTGTTTAACGTGTGCCCCGAGGGTTTCTTTAATCTTTCGCCTTCTTATCTGTTTCCCTTTAGAAGTCTCGACTTTGGCACTCGTACCCGAGATTTTTGGGGAGCACCAGAGGGGGGAGTTGACAAAGCGAGCGGAGGCGGAAATAAAAATGCGAGGAAAAAACAAAACACGGGGCAAAGGCGTCGCGAGAGACGACACTCCAGTTCGTCGAAAGCCCTATACGTCTTATCCTTCCCGTCTATGATTTCTTTTGGATGAGGAGATTGAAAAGGTGAGATTTCAAAGAGTCCCCTCTCTCTACTACTGAGCGAAGGAATTTGCATTGTCGCCATATTGTCGTGTTTATTTATTTTTCATTCATGCCGCGGAGCAGAGAGTAAACTATTTTCCATATTTCATCAGAGGAAAAATTGATGATCCGATTGAATTCGTTACGTGTGGGTATGAAAAGCCATCTGTTTGGTGGGCGGGAATCCATGCGTCAAGTTAAGATTTAGTTGATAGCCTCTAGCAACAACTGGCCACGAAATGCTGAGTAAAATTGGCTCTGAAATCAAATGTATCAGATAACTTAATGGAAACTAAATATAACTGTCTGTACAGTCGAGGACGACACCTGAGCAGAGGGCTGACAAGGAGCTACTACCAATGAGAATTAATCCTATTTTTGTTGGCGGAAAATTCAAGTCAAGTAAAAATTTTGAATGGATTATAGGTGTAGGGCTACTTTTTCATGGTTGGTATGTAATGTGTACATTTTATGTATGGAAGGAGTGGTAGCCTCGTATTATCGTGCGTAATATATCACTGAAATGCATGATAATTCTTCAAGAGATGATAATTGCTCCGAAATTGGAGCCCACATCTCGCAGTTAAACCCCGGTCGAGCCCAATAATTTCTTTCATGGTGTATTTCCAAAATTTGTCGTTGCACATTGCACTTGTGCGCATGACAGCGTATATTTCATCACTAAATTGCAAAGAATATGATCGTATTATTCTATCGGAATGCAACCCTGACAACAACTTAAATACATTGCGCTGCCTGCTTCGTCGTCTCTAATGCATTAATCTAGCCACGAATTAGTTCGCATTCATCCAAAAATCTATCATCTCACGTAAGACGGGGAGAGAGATAAATGACTTTATTGTGAAGGGAAAGGAAGACGAGTTTCATTATATCTTTGATGGCTGTAAATGAGAGAAATGGTGAGATAAAATATGGCGAAAATCGCCTTGTATTCCCACTGCATACACATCTACCTACTTACCCACGTTCCTTTGCAAAGGCGAACGGCAGAGGGTGCAAGATGACAAGCCATGAGAAGGAACGGTAAAGGAAGGAAGGGGCATAGTAGTAAGGAAATCAGAAAAATGCGTCGGCCATAGAGGTGATAATCAAAAGAGCGAGTGCTGAAGACAGATATGCTACAGTAGGGCGGGAGTGTATGTTGGTCAGAAACTGGGTTTTCTGATGAACGAAGATCCGATGTATAATTTTAGGTTATGAATGTTGGAGAAAATGAGGAAGGTGCAAAAGATGGAAAGGAAACAAACGAAGAAGTGCTTGACATGGTGGGTGAGGAGAGAAAACTCCTTGAGGAGATTAGGAGAAGGTAATTGGAGGAAGTACGTGGTGGTTGGCTGTAATAGAGGGGATGATGTTGGGTGAGACGGAAATTGAAAGGAAGCAAATAGGTTTAATGAATGGGATGAAAATAAGTATAGGTACAGTGAAACATGGTGGCACACACCAGCGGAGAATTAGATGTGACTGAGATCGAATCAAACGTTGATGAGCGGGAAAAGATAGCGGAGGACTCCCAGAGGCTTTGTCTCACATCTCTAGGATGTTTCTCATTTAGTCATGCGACTGCCACCAAGTTTCACTACGCCTATAAGGGGATATGCCAAGCTGAATAATGAAATTGTATAAGAAAATAGGGACCTGCGCCGGTGCCATTTTAATTTTACACTCTTCATTCTAAACCTACTTTAATTGGTAGATCGCCTCTAATAATAATGGTATTATGTAATAGGGTTAATGAGTTGAGGGAGGAAAGGATTAGAAAGGTCACTGTCTCGATTCGCTCTTATTGTAGTCGGGTCAATCCATTCCAAGTGGTCCAAAACGCCATTGATATGTATATTGATCGTTTAAAAAACATTTATACTTGGAATTTTGATAGCCTTATATCTCGTCAGTTCAGTCCAGACTACATTTTTTTATTTTTTTCTGGCTAAAATTTGGCTGCCATTTTTCAACATCGGTGCAGAGCATTGACGCGGAAGATCTCGTCCGTAACGGAAATTTTAATTTTCCTCATTATGGAGGAATTATAATGCCAGCTAGAGAATATGCACACATGATAATATACCTTTACTTCTAAAAGTTTTAAAGAGGATATATAGCTTTTCGTATTACAAAAACATCTAAATTATGAATGATTTTTAATGTACTTTTTCACGGTAGCGCTACATTTTTGAAATTTGTACAAGACTGTATCTTTGTAGCCAGCCGGGAAACATCGAAAGAGACCAGCTGTGATGACCAGCCCTCGTCCATCAGACATACAGCGATGCGGCACTCTTTAACCTCGACGGGTGTCATATTCGTCAATCCCTGGACCTTCGCTATCACCCATGCAAAATCATGGTGGTTCATGAACCTGTGGGATGGTATCGTTAGGCGATTTAGATTTGCTACAAGACTGCTGGATGTGCCGAGGGTTAACACTTTTGTCATCGTGGGTGGTGAGGCTCATCTGTCGGGAATCACTAACAAGCAAAGTTTCCGATTTGAATGCGTGAGAAAAACCCATGAGAACTCCATGAATGTCCCCTTCATTGAAAGTGCGCCACCATGCAGTTCGGAATAATCCGAATCGGCCTTACTTTTCAATGGAAGGTGGACGCACTGTGATGGTGTACTCACTACGTTACATTAAAATGTTGAGAGACTCCATACTGCCTGAATTGAGATGTTACATTGACCTTTCTACACATTGGTTTCAACAAGATGGCCAATATGACCAGACTAGCCGCACCTAAAAAGAATAAATGGTCTTATTAAAGAAACTTTTTGCTGGGTGCCTCATTTCAATGTGTGGGAATGTGGATAGGCACTTCCAGTCTTTTACAATGTGATTATTTTTTATGGAGATACCTGAAAGCCAAGGTTTACATTAAAAATCCACTTACTCCTGAGGCCCTTTCAGACACTATCACCAGAAATGAATAGAGGATGGAATTCGAAAAATTCCATCCTCTATTCTTGAAAGTTCTTTGGAGAACGTTTACTCGCGTCTGCTACAAAGTTTGGACAAGAAAGGTCACCATTTGGGTGATTTTATATTCCGGACATGAATTTAAAATTGTTCATGTTTTTGTTAAATCATCTTAAATGGAATCTTATCATCATTTTTATTATAATATATAAATATCAGGAGTTTAGTTCAAATAAAAATGCAAAACTTCACCAACGTTTCGGATATATTATATATCCATCCTCCGAGCTAAAAAGAAAGATGTTACACAATAAAAAAGTTTTTGTCTGCAATCCTTTTTTGAAAACAGTATGGTGTAAAATATGTAATAAACAGTCATTTAAAAGAAATATATACGTATAAACATCTTGAAGATTACATTACCTTTTAGGTTTGTTGATATTTTATTTACATTTGCAATTTTGTTGCATTGATTATTTCTTTGATGAATGTTTCATTTATTAAATTACAGTTAATTGTATTAAATTAAAAGGTGAAACGTCGGCAAAAAAAGGAAGTTGAGATAAAAAAAAATACATGACCAACTCTCTATAATTTAACACATACATTAATTAAGTGGTCGATAACACATTCATCGAAGTTAAATTACAATAAATTTAACTTGGATTAGAGATGTCTGTCCTTTATTACAACTTTTTTGTTTTTGGAAATATAGAACATTTATTTCTTTGGATAACTTTCTTGATAAATTTTGTTCTAAATCTATATTCTATTCAGTTTTGCAATATTTGACCAAAAAATCCTGATAGGTATTTATATCTTGTAATAAAAGAGGTCGAGAAATCACATGGCATACCTATATGCAGTCCTATTCATTCATTCATTGCAGTAGTCTACCGGTTAGATGTAGGTTGTGATGAAAGTCAAAGAATATCCAACGAACTCTTACACGTGCCGTGCCCTTTTTACCTCTAGTATTTCTTTCTTCTTCTCAGCATAAGTACTACCTTTCTTCATCCCGTCCATAAAACCTATTCTCTTCATTCCCCTTCCCCGCTTACCCAACATCCTTCCCTCTATCATGGCCTTCAGCAAACCATCGTCCCTCATTACCGCTTTCAGCCACCTACCCTGTCTTCCCCTTTAATCTCATCTATAAGTTTCCTCTCCTCGCCCACCATGTCAAGCACTTCCTCATTTGTCTTCCTTTCCGTCCAACGCACCTTCTCCATCCTCCTCCACACCCACATCTCGAAAGCCTTCAGCCTATTTTCGTCTTCCTTTTTCAAGGTCCACGTTTCTGCCCCATACAACGCCACACTCCATATCAAGCTCTTCACTAGCCTCTTTTTTACATCCTTACTTAAGGTCCCCGTCATCAGCTATCCTATGCAGTCCTATAACAAATACAAATTGAAATTGGTTGAGAAATACCTACGTACCTGTTTTCGGAAAACCATCGTACCTCCTTGCCATAACCTGTACATCTACATGCATCCCTGCGAGCTGCCAAATTGGTGCGTGGCAGAGAGTATGCGAACCGTAACAGGGAGGAATAGGGAAAAGGAGTTGGGAAAGGACAAAATGCTCATTCACGGAGTGCCTCTGAGTATCGCTCTGCTTTAGTTGTGCTCGGTAATCTACATCTACAAAATACCCTGAAAGCCACCTCAGGGGTGTGTGGCAGGGGGTGAGTATTCACCAACAAGCATTACCCTATACCCTAAAGTTAGTGTAACTACGACCAATTATGGATAAGCATAAATCGCTAATGCTTGTCACGAGGCGAAGCCTCACTAGCATGCACTACTACACTACAGATATGCTCACAATGGAGAGGGACCATTAATATATATGTATTTTGCAACTACACAAATGGACAGAGACTCAAGACTTATGAAGAAAACATGCACGGCGTGCTGTTAGTACTAGGTAACAGATAAGGATTCAAGTATTAGGGAGTACTTCTACTACTAAGAGCTACACTACCTAACGAAAAACCTAGCTTAAAGTCTCATTGGCAGTGCTGTTATGGTTCCTTATCGTTCGTGGGAAAAATGACATTTTAAATCTGTCCGTTTTGCAGTCTAGTTCCCCAATTTTATTCTCATGATCTGATCTACCATAGTATGTCGGACTTCGTAAAATATTATCAACATCGTCAGAGAATAGACCGGTTTGGAACATACATAATAGATTGAGTCTAAATTTTAATCGACGGTCTGAAAGCTTTTCCCATCCCAGTTGCTGCTAAAGGTCAGTAACACTAACGAGATTATCATAACATCCTTTAATGTATCTTGCCGATCTTCGTTGCACGCGTTCTAACTCAGTTTCCAAGCCTATATCATAAGGATCCCAAATACTGGCAGCATATTCCAAGCGGGGTTTAACGAGGGAGAAGTAGCTGATTTCCCTAACTTTATCGTCGAACTTGCCAAGTACTCGTTTAACAAATCCCAATTTACGAATAATGTTACGAGGGAAGTCAAAAGACGAAACGGTGCAACAGAAACGAAAAAAGAACGACATATACTGTGGAGTCACACTTTCGACATAAAGACGCAAGTAAGATTACTAGCGAAACTGTTGTAAGCCCAGTCAACGAACGCGGAAGGCAACCCGAAAGAATGCTGAGGAATACGAACAAGGACGAACTAAAAGTTCGTACGAATGCAGTAAATAGACACAGTTGCTTCAGGCATCACTTCGTGGAAGATGTGTGTACATATGCATATCATCAAAAGGTACAGCGAACGTTTCCTCGAAAATATCATTCTTACGACGCCTTTCACCGTGATACGTGCCTGACGAAGCCGTATCATGGTGGTGCGAATAAAATTTCTCTGTAAAAGTACGTTTTGCCTTTTAATGATATGGGCAGTGAATGGAGTTTAAATATTACTTGGCTGGGTCACAAATGCATGTGGCAATAGGGATGGGCCGGAAAATGAGAAAGAGGGGGAGTGCGAAACGGAGAAAAAAAGGATTCGCTGCGAAAAAATCCTGGAGGCCTCATCTCAGTCGACTGCCGAGGAAAAAGAATTGTGGCGTGTGCACGTGAAGACTTATTAATTCGAGACTCGCGAGGGATTGAAACTCTCCCGAGCGGGAAGGCCCGGAAGTTTATGTGCCCTAGGGACGCTTCCATTCCCTCCGAACTACTGCTAGTGCCGCATGACAGCGGTCTTATATGTACGCGTAAACGCGAACGAGTTGCATGAAATATTGATTAATTGTGGTTCAAGAATGAGGGTTTCCCCTCTTTCATTCCCTCACTATCTCTTAGGTGGGTTTATCTCCGAATCTTCGCATTTCTTTTTTCCCCTTTTCCGTATCTTGCTGCCTTTACGGTCTTTCCTTTTGCATGCCACCGCTTCCATTACGCCAATGAAATTCTAGAAGTCTATATAGAAGAAAAAACGACCCCAAAGTCCCTCTCTCCGGTGAGGAAACTGAGAATATACTGAGCGGAGATTCTATTTGGGGATTCGGGCAATTTTGTATCCTATTTGATTCAAGCAATGCCTTCTGCGGCTGAGAGTTGGTCCTCGCCACGTTATACGAATTCTGCGGTGTCAGCAACCGGGGGGGGGGGGGGGTGGTGGGGGGGAGATGTACATTAGTTTTGATTTTGCAAGGCGAGTATGTTATTTTTTTATAGGGACTAAATGGAATGCGTAGCAGAAATATCTGGCAAAGACACGAAAACACCTTGCGTAGTTTTCAGTTTTTATTTGCTCTTCTTCCTGAGATAACATTCCAAGTTGAGCTTGAGATTGTTTATAAAAGATAAACAGTCTTTTTGAGTACAAAATTAGGATATTTGTTTCTGTGATGAGAAAAAGGTCTAAACAATTTTACTTTTTAAATACCTACAAATGCAATAGAAGATAAATGGGATACTACATGAAATTAATCACATCCAATAATGAATTAATATAAAGCATTTCGGGGATTCCAAGTGAGCAATTATTTTCTCTGCGTTATTATAGGAGTCGCATCTGAGATGAAATGATGGATAATCTTTTATAAGTTAGCCTGATTCAATAAACGACGTAAATAGATTATATTTTTCTTTTCTCAGAAATTTGTGGCTTGTTAAGCTATTTAATGCCGCAACAAAAGCACAACAATTCAGGGAACTAATGAGATTAATGTAAGACAATTTGTTTTCACTTTTTGAACGTTTTTTTCCGGCGCTGATATAATATCTTAAGGCATTGAATAACGATCATGCTGCGTAAATGAAGAATATTGTGTGTATTTTCTGTAATTATCTAATATTTGAGATACGATTCGAAAAGGTTTCTTATGCAGGTATGATTAGAAATATTGTATGTATGGTCACGTGAGAACAGGCTTTGTTCTTATTTTTAATCCAGCTTCTCAAAGTTTTTTTAAAGAGATGTGGGATGTTTCCAAGCATGCCAGGATATATCCTGAAGTACATATTTAAAGCTCGAAATAGGAGTACCGTTGATTGTTAAGGAAACGCCAGTTATCGTATGGACAGGAAATTATTCTATTTTTCCATGTAGCTGGTAAAGGTGCAATAGGATATGGTACTGCCAGATAACATCATACATGATCCTGCTATTTTTATAACTATCTTTAATATACATAAAGGAAGATGTCCTGACTGACTAATTCATCAACTCACAGCCCTAACTACTGGTGACAGAACCGTGAAAGTTTGAGGATATATCCGTACCGTGGAGTATAGGCACACTAAGAAAGGATTTTTTAAATAAACATTTTTTTGTGGGGTTATTTTTACCCCATTAATGTTAACTTTTACTCCCATAAGAAAAGCGTTGAATTCGGTGCAGGTGCTTCTTTACTTTCCTTTTTAAATTACTTGCACTCAAGATATTGGATTAAAATTGTTTTCATAGAATGCATAAAAGAATGGAATATTTAATTATTTCATTAAGTTTTCTTATACGCTTCGTTTTTGCCTAAGTATTGTGTTTTTAGCTCTAAATTCATCAATATTTCTTCCTTTTCAACAATAGAAATTTCCTTGGAAATCAGACGTGAATATCCATTTAATAGCGATTTCATGAATGGCTATATTTCACTCCTGCAGCATTTAAAGACCAGGTTCAGTGACTAATCTGATAGGTTGTAATCAAACGACTACAGTTCCCCGTTCGCCTTTCCTTCTCAATGACCATGAACAAGGCGCAAGGTCAATCGCTTCAAGTGCGTGGATAAAATCTGGAAAATCCATGCTTTTTATATGTTCAATTATATGTTGCATGCTCACGTGTGGGACAGCCGAAATATTTAATTGCTTTTGCAGATCGGTTTTGGCGGCAAGACCAAAAATATTGTATATCCTAAAGCACTTGATAACATTTTTCCAACTTTTATTTAATATACATAAAGTCATTGTCTTTCATTTATTTTGCAGATGCAAATGTATCTGCAGTAACTTGTATCTCAGAGTCCTCTGGATTGCCAAAAATAGACACCCTATGAGGGAGTTGTGTTGAGAACGGCCATCCAGAGGACTCTGGTATATCTATTCCACAAGCGCCCACCTTTGCCCTTCACCCACCCAGATGGTGGATGTTTTTTTTCAGCAGTTCTGATCGCGCAAGCGAAGGCGCGTAGATTATACCGTTCCGGTGAGTGCGAGACTCACCCCTACCGGTCAATTGACAAGTGGCGCACTTGGCATGGGAAAAGTGTAATGTCGTGTTTGTGTGAAAGAGGAAACTTAATAACTAAGTAGCATTGTAAATACACAGCAGGAAATATGAAATACAGGCTAATAGGTTACATGATATGACAATGAACAATATATAGGGCAGCCTCACTACAAAAGAAAACAAGAGGGTGAGGCATGCAACCTAAAGAAGGAATTTTTTTTAATAGCATATATAGGAATACATTATTTTTTGTTTTTTATTCTTCTCTTTAGTTTTTAACATAACTTTTAATTTTATTGTAATACATTTTTTTTGGTATAAATACTAGTATTTTTTAGAAATGCATTTTCGTGCATGTATTGATTTTTATTACTACTCAAATTGCCATATTGGAATTGCGGCGCGCAGGCCAAAAGAGAATGCAGTCTCTTGGAAAGGAGTTTATTCTTCGAAATGGCACGATACGAATGCGACCTCAGGGCGACAGCCGTACAAAGAAAATCATACACTAAGAATTAAAATTAGAATAAATATGAGAGTAAAGATAAAGGATAGATATAGACTCATAGGAGAGTGATCTGGCATGTGGTTGGGATGTTAGGATCATAATCCCAAATGTGTGTGTTATTCTCATGCACACGACGACCGACGCAGTTGAATTCCGCGTAACTCAGCAATAGGAGCTAGGAATCATAAGCACGACTGGTTAGCAACGAGCCTCCATTCACGATAAGTCCTAATATCTTCGATGTCACCACATGTGTATGCTATCATCACACAGTTCTGGTTTGACTTTTAAAGCATTTTTTTATAGATGGTGGATGTTGATCATGTTGATCAATATATAGCGCCCACGCTTTTATTTTCCGGGTGATTAAAATATTATATTTTACTTGTTAATACAATTTAATACAATCGTGGTTTTTTAAAAAGTATTTTTTCACATAATATTATTTTCTATTGTTTAGTATTTATGTTAATTGTGTAACGGTTAGCTGAAATTTACATTATTAGTATATCTTTTCATTAAAAATGCTAACTTATAATCGCGCCATCTGTTGGCAAAATACTTTTTTACATTTAAAATGTAAACTATTTAATTTTAGCAGATTAACTTGGTAATTTTAATGACTGATTGTGATTTCTTGTATTGTCATCGAGAGTAAGTAAGTTTGCCAAATCTCAGCTCGATTGAGAATTGGGAAGTGGATTCAATATCGATTAGAATAGGTATTCCATCCGGATTTAATTTCTAAGTTCAAGATACGGAAAAACCAGCAAACAGGTGAAATTGAAATAAGCGTGGTAAACATAACGTAAATATGCAAAATGATGTGTACTATCATTAGAAATGGTGTAGAATCAGTTACCTTCTGTTTTGCATTTAATGAGTGAACTTTCTCGATGATGACCAATTATATCATGTATGAGACATTCATTCATTACAGTAGTCTACCGGTTAGATGTAGGTTGTGATGAAAGTCAAAGAATATCCAACGAACTCTTACACGTGCCGTGCCCTTACCTCTAGTATTTCTTTCTTCTTCTCAGCATAAGTACTACCTTTCTTCATCCCGTCCATAAAACCTATTCTCTTCATTCCCCTTCCCCGCTTACCCAACATCCTTCCCTCTATCATGGCCTTCAGCAAACCATCGTCCCTCATTACCGCTTTCAGCCACCTACCCTGTCTTCCCCTTTAATCTCATCTATAAGTTTCCTCTCCTCGCCCACCATGTCAAGCACTTCTTCATTTGTCTTCCTTTCCGTCCAACGCACCTTCTCCATTCTCCTCCACACCCACATCTCAAAAGCCTTCAGCCTATTTTCGTCTTCCTTTTTCAAGGTCCACGTTTCCGCCCCATACAACGCCACACTCCATATCAAGCTCTTCACTAGCCTCTTTTTTACATCCTTACTTAAGTTCCCCGTTATCAGCTCCCTTCTATTATTGAACGCTTCCTTCGCTAGCGCTATTCTCCTCCTCATGTCTTTGCTACTATGTCCTCTTTCTTCTAGCGTACTACCCAAGTAATTAAATTGTTCTATTTGCTCCAGTTTGTGACTTCCTACTCTTATCAGCAGCTTCGCTTTCTTTGTCCTACAGAATCTCATTACTATTGTTTTACTAATATTTATCTTCATTCCGTATTTCTCACACTGCTTTTCCAGTGCATCTACTAAAGTTTGCAGTCCTTTCGATGACAGACTGACCAACGCCTGGACTGAATCTAACCGAAATTTTCCACTGACATCCTACTTTTATTCCCACATCTAGCTCATCCCATGCCTCTCTTACCATTTCCTCAGCATAGACGTTAAAAAGTAAAGACAACAACGGGCACCCTTGCCGTACCCCGCGACCTATTACTGCCCACCCTGATTCACCGTCAGCTACCCTTACCTGAGCCCTCTGCCCCATATATAAGTTTCAGATGAGTCTCCTATCACACCAATCTATTCCTATTTTCCCCAGTATCTGCATAAGTTTCTCCCAGTTTACTCTGTCAAACGCCTTTTCGAAATCTACAAAACAAGCGAAAACATCCTGATTATGCTCTATGTTTCTATCTATAAGTGTCCTCATTACCGCAATCGCATCTCTGGTTCACCTCCCCTTCCTAAACCCAAAGTGGTCATCGCCTAAATAGCACTTTGGTCCTCTCTCCAAACTTCTATTTAGTATTCTAAGCAACACTTTTGCTGCGTTCGAAATTAAACTGATTGTTCTATACTCCTCGCATTCTGACGCTTTCTTCTTCTTCGGTATAGGTATTAATACTGTTTTCACGAAATCCTCTGGCCACACTCCTTCCTCGTAGATCCTGCGAATAAGTTTAAAAAACGATTTTCTCCTCTTACTACCTCGATTCTTCAGTAGCTCCGAAGGTAGGTTATCGGCTCCCACGGCTTTTCTACCCTTCATATCTCTTAATGCCCTCTCTATTTCACTCTCAAGTAACTCTGGTCCGAGGCTATCCTTATCTATTGTTCCTTCATCCTCTAGATCTAGCCTTAGGGGTCTATTTTCGCTGTCATATAGCTCCTCTACGTATTCTCTCCATCTTTCTTGGATAACTTCCTGTTTGATTAATATCTTCCCTGTTTTGTCCTTAACCTTTGGTATCGTTTGACCTCTCTTACCACCCGATAACATTTACACCTTGGCTTACAAAGCGCCCACTTCCCCCTCCTCCTGCATCTTTTCCATTTCCTCACATTGTCCCTTCCACCAGTTTTCTTTTCCCCGATTGGTCACTCGCCTGAGTTTATTATTCAATTCCTAGTACTTCCTCTTCCCTACGTCGGTGTTCACGTTTTTCCATATCCTTCTCTCCTCCATTTCCTTTATCATTTCTTCTGTAACCCACTGCTTCTTAACCCTCTTGTTTTCCACCGTTCCTGTTTACACTGTTCCTAAATCTCTGCCTCACCATTATATAATCAATTTGGTATATCCCAGTATCACCCAGCATTTTCCATGTGTACGTACGCCTGCGGTGATGTTGAAACCAAGTGTTTTACTCACTACTAATTTATTTCTTCTACAAAATTCAACTGCCTTTTCACCGCGATCATTTATTCTTCCTAGCCCAAACCCTCCTACTTCTAATCCGTCCCTCGCTTCTCCTACCACTGCATTCCAGTCACCCATCACTATCAGGTTTTTCTTCCCCGGCACTTCTCTAATTATTTCTTCTACTTGCTCGTACACCTCTTCCTCCCTATGGTTGCTCGTAGGCATGTATACCTGGACCAGTACGAAATTCGTCGGGCGTGCTTTTATTTCTACCACTAGTATCCTGTCGCTCACCTGTTCAATGTTTACCACCCTCAGTCCTAACTTTGTGTTCAGTACCATGCCTACAGACTCACATCTCCCCCACTATAGATCACCCTGTAGTTATCACTCCAATAGTCCCCGCTATCCTTTCATCTAACCTCGCAGAATCCCAGAGCATATATTTTTCCTTTTTCCATTTCCTGCTTAATATTTTCAAGCTTCCCGGCCCTCATCATGGTCCTTACGTTCCAAGTTCCTATTTTTACCACTGTTTTCCTCCTCCTCTTCCTCATTTTCTTCTTCTTCTCCCTTCTTTCCCCTGTATCTTCTGATGATGTTGCTGTGCAAGGATTTCGTGTGATGACGACCGCGGAGGCCTTGCCTCCCCTTATGCCGGGCACGACACCCGCCCTAGTGGGCGGCGCGGCGTCCCGTAGTTGCCAGGAATCAATTCTCTTTGAATGAATTTCTTGTTCTGGGAAGTGATAGTTGAGAGGTATTCCCACGCCACTCAAAGGTATTTTTAACGTGACACCATCACGGAACTACCTTTCGTCTGGCTCCTAGCCTTCGACCTATCTGGCATGGGTGGCCCTACCAGGAGCAATGTACATACTCCTTCCAGTGCAGCTGTAGGGGTCATTGGAACGCACAAGCCCTTCCACCACGTCAAGGTCGTAGTTCAAGGAAGAGGTATGAGACACGTGTTTGATAATTGTTGCTCGGAGAATGAACAAATTTAGAAGTATACTACTCATATCCGGCTCTGTTTTGGTGGGAAAGTGAAGGTAACGCAATTGTTTGGTGAAAAAGGTGCTCTTAGGTCGGAAGATCTCTGAGTGATGTCTCATCTAAATCATTGTAGGCGTTTTCTAAATTAATTTAACATGCGTACAAAATCGTTTTTCGAACTTATTCGCAGGATCTACGAGGAAGGAGTATGGCCAGAGGATTTCGTGAAAACAGTATTAATTCCTATCCCAAAGATGAAGAAAGCGTCAGAATGCGAGGAGTATAGAACAATCAGTTTAATTTCGCACGCAGCAAAAGTGTTACTTAGAATGCTAAAGAGAAGGTTGGAGAGCAGAGCAAAGTGCTATTTAGGCGATGACCAATTTGAGTTTAGGAAGGGGAGGGGAACCAGAGATGCGATTGCGGTAATGAGGACACTTATAGATAGAAACATAGAGCATAATCAGGATGTTTTCGCTTGTTTTGTAGATTTCGAAAAGGCGTTTGACAGAGTAAACTGGGAGAAACTTATGCAGATACTGGGGAAAATAGGAATAGATTGGTGTGATAGGAGACTCATCTGAAACTTATATATGGGGCAGAGGGCTCAGGTAAGGGTAGCTGACGGTGAATCAGGGTGGGCAGTTATAGGTCGCGGGGTACGGCAAGGGTGCCCGTTGTTGTCTTTACTTTTTAACGTCTATGCTGAGGAAATGGTAAGAGAGGCATGGGATGAGCTAGATGTGGGAATAAAAGTAGGATGTCAGTGGAAAATGTCGGTTAGATTCAGTCCAGGCGTTGGTCAGTCGGTCATCGAAAGGACTGCAAACTTTAGTAGATGCACTGGAAAAGCAGTGTGAGAAATACGGAATGAAGATAAATGTTAGTAAAACAATAGTAATGAGATTCTGTAGGACAAAGAAAGCGAAGCTGGTGATAAGAGTAGGAAGTCACAAACTGGAGCAAGTAGAACAATTTAATTACTTGGGTAGTACGCTAGAAGAAAGAGGACATAGTAGAAAAGACATGAGGAGGAGAATAGCGCTAGCGAAGGAAGCGTCCAATAATAGCATGGAGCTGATGGCGGGGACCTTAAGTAAGGATGTAAAAAAGAGGCTAGTGAAGTGCTTGGTATGGAGTGTGGCGTTGTATGGGGCAGAAACGTGAACATTGAGAAAGGAAGACGAAAATAGGCTGAAGGCTTTTGAGATGTGGGTGTGGAGGAGGATGGAGAAGGTGCGTTGGACGGAAAGGAAGACAAATGAAGAAGTGCTTGACATGGTGGGCGAGGAGAGGAAACTTATAGATGAGATTAGGGAAAGACAGGGTAGGTGGCTGGAAGGGGTAATGAGGGACGATGGTTTGCTGAAGGCCTTGATAGAGGGTAGGATGTTGGGTAAGCGGGGAAGGGGAAGGAAGAAAATCCGTTTTATGGACGGGATGAAGAAGGGTAGGACTTATGCTGAGATGAAGAAATAAATACTAGAGGTAGAAAGGGCACGGCACGTGTTAGAGTTCGTTGGATTTTCTCTGACTTTCATCAAAATCTACCTCTAACCGGTAGATTACTGTAATGAATGAATGAACATATTCGTTGAGTATAAGATTAGTCCCACTTTCCCTTCGATATTTAACTTGAATGGTGCCATGCCCCTCTATAGTCATGAACGTCATAGTCAGAATCACACTCTGTTCCTCTGTATAATCCCAGAAATCCTTAACTTGCTTGCCAGCATAAGTTTTGGAGGGTCTCCCATCCATGTTCAAACATTACCTCAGTTTTTAGATCATGCAAAGCTTAATACGCCCTTTGCGGAGAATGTGTATCCACACCAATCCTTAAGTGGTGGACGTCAGGCATTGCATAGAGCCGATATAGCCCGAAAAGCGTGCAACATTTAAGTGTCATCTTTTGGGCTAATGCATATCGCGTTCCCGTTTTAATCTTAGCATTAGTGTCTAAGCTATGAATAAAGCTGCTCAATTATCGTTAGCACACCTCATTAGCATGTGGTAAGTGAAAAAAAAGCAATTAAATACTGTACAGTAGATGGGAATTTTATCATAGGTTCACCACCACAATTCTTAAGTCTTACTTTTAAAATGAATATTCCTACGGGTAATCGGAATCCACCATGCAAACGCCACGAATATAACCGAATCTAACGTCAAAATAATCTGGTTTATCTGGCCCTGCAATCACGGATTGGCAGGAAAGCACGTAATTGGACGGATATCGCACACGGAAGGATTGAAAATTTCAACTTCTTAGGACTCCCAAAGATGCTACACAGTCACACGCACAGGTTGGTAGTTAATATTGACTATTTCAATGACAGTCTCCAATGAACCTGGAGGATTCACTGTAAAATTTATCTGCTGTTTTAATTTGCTATTTTACTGATTTATAAATGATTTAGTACTTAGGCTGCTTTAGTGAAACTGGACTTTGCGATAAAAACATAGGAATTTTCCACTTAATTTATATTTAATATCGCAACTAGTTGTGATGCGTTACATCATTTACAGCAAGTGACTAAAGAGGTTGCTGAATATTATGTGTGCGGCTCACTAGTTTCTAAATATCCCTGCTCTCAGGTTCTCTTATTTGCTTGTACCAATTGTTCAAGCATCTCTTTGGTAATTTGGTTCTCATCTACACCCTTTTAACATTACGGAACCAATGCAGTACCCTGATTCCTTTCTTGTGCCAAGTCACTGCTAAAAGGGGAAAGCATTCCAAAACACGCCCATTTCATGTTCTTTTCCGCGTCCTGCAATCGGAAGGTCGCCTTTTGGAACTTCATTTCCTCCTTCCTCCCCGAAACTCCTTCCCTCACTCCAAATTCCTTACAAAGATCTGAATTTTGTCCGCGGTTTACGCTTTCCATCTTACTTTCATTTTCTCAAGTTCCCGGGTGCAAATACTTTGGATTCCTGCAAATCTTGGCCCTTTGTATTGAAGTCTGGACAAAAAACTTTTTAACGATATTACATTTGTAAGAATATCTCATATCAATGTTTAAGAATTGATTTGGTTCAAATTACTGTCAATAAGTTTTCTCATTGAATATTTTAATATGACCTACATCAACACTGTTTTTTTAATGATAAAATTCGATTTTATACCATTTTATTTGATTCCATCGGCTGTTTTCCAGTTTTACATTCGTTTCCATTTTTTTGTAAATACAACTCGTCTTCAACTTTTCTGGAAATAATGTTAAACCGTCAGCACCAGTCAAAGCGGTGAAAAAATGTGGAATACTGTAGAGTTTTGTCAACGATTTTCGTACTGATTCCGATGTAAAGAGGAACAGTACTAATCAGTTAAGCCTATTGATCATATTTAAATTGCTAAAACAAAATAATTTGCTTCCTGTTGCGATTCTACTGAGTTACAGACCAATTTATTCGGATCTAGAGCGTATTTTGGAGTTGGGTAACCCTAGTTCATGGACCTGAGCTCCCTGGAGCTACGTAGCCTTCCCTCTTTCACAGTTTTTATAGGTGTCGTGGAACTTGGCGGAATTCTGGAGGAGAGTCTTGAGGTCAGGGAGAGTGATCTAAGCGGTTATCAGCGGACACAGGAACTGAAGACTTTCCCACGGAGACCTCTGGAGGTGCTCAAGGTCCTTCTGTCCCACCACCCTTGCATACTTTCATCGTCTTGAATTCACGCCACCAAGAGAGAACCATCAAGTTATGAAATACCTTTTTTTTCTGTATTTCGCGGATCATCTTCCGTTAAATATTTTATTTATGCCCTAAAATAATGCGATACGTTAGAAAATGTAAATAAGCTGGGTGAAATTTTCTTTAGTTCATAAACAAATATCGATTAGCGGTTTCCACATTTTCCTCGAGGGAGTTCAGTGACGCAGTTACGAGACTTTAAAAAGCTTATTGGACGAAGTAGGGGAAAGAGTTAAAGCCAGCGTTATTATTATTTTATTTTGTATTTCTTTTATTTTTAAGGATGCGCATAAAGAGACAAATAGGATCGCGTGTCGGAAACTCATGTTCCGAGGCAGTTCATTTTCTGCTTACTACTCTCCTTCGACCCACACTCTCGTTTCCTCCTCAATACCCTTGCGCCTATTTTTCCCCCAGGCCTCATGCCACACATTTCGAAAAATTGGGCCATAAAAACATTGCGTCGCTCTCCTCATCGCATTTTCCTCTTTGTCCCTGACTACATTACGTGCCCCGTGCCGAGCGCCTTGTGCTTGCTTGTTCGAAGCGGCGACGATTCCAGAATTCGATAAAAAGGCCGATCTTCGAGAACCGAAGTTATTCTCCCCGACGACGCAACCGGTGTGTTGCATTCCAAGTGACGCTTAAGGAAAGAGGGAGAGAGAGGGAAACCTGAAAAGACGAGGGATATACCAAGGAGAGAGGAGAACTTCTCTTGACTCACAAGAATGGTGAACTGCGCCACGAAAACAATGTCTGTGTTCGTGCATCAGTTACAGTTTCGCCTCAAATTACTAATTGTTGCCTCAAAAGAAGCCGTTGCGAGTTTATACTTCATATTCTTGTGGAGTACTCATGTTTCCTTCCATACGCGCGAGGCCTTCATTGGTTTTGCGGAATTCAGCTATTGTCAATTTATTTTCTGCAACTCTATGTGAACGACTTGCTAGCCTTTCAGAGTGAGAGTATTTGTAATATATGTATGCGTAATTTACGCTTGTTTGAGTTTATTTTACAAGTTAGACTCAGCCTGACTTTTAGTAATGTAAAGACAAAATAGTGGAATAACTAAATATTCAAGTATTCGTGTAAACAATTAGGCAATATTAGTGCATATTTTAGAATCGCGAATAAAATTATTGCTTCAGTAGAAGCCAGATATTCATAGCTTATGGAGGAAGAGATCTCGGATTTTCCGCGATATAGCAGTTTTTTTTAGCACCAAAGTTACGAGATTAAAGTAATATACTTGCTCAACCTGCCAAACCTGCCAATTAATGCCGTACTGAAGACTTTTAAAAGTGGAAAGGCACCGGAAAAAGTCTCAATACCGGTAGAACTGATTACAAATGGGACGGAAGAGGTAATCAACCTTCTACATAAGCTAATAATTGAAATATGGAGAAAAGAAAATATACCACAAGAATGGACAGAGGCTGTGATAGTCCTTCTCCACAAGAAAGGGGATGAAATGGAATACAAAAACTATAGAGGGGGATATCTTTATGAAACACCACGAGGGGCGGCGTGGCCAGGGTGGGAAGGCGGGGATTCCCGCCCGGGCCCGGGTTGTGGCTCAGGCTCCGGGCCCCGGATCCCAGGCCACGCTCTAGGTTTTTATATTATTTGCAAACATTTTGCCCTTTACGATCTGAAACGCGTTTTTAACGCACAAATCTTTACAGAAGGGGGGAGGAGGGGTGACAAAAACCGGGCCCCTCTGGACGTGCAGCGGACCGGGCTCCTGAGCACCCACGCCGCCCATGAACACCACGTATAAAATACTATCCAAGGTGTTATTAAATAGACTCAAACCAAAGGCCGAAAGTGCTATACGAGGCCACCAAGCAGGTTTTATGAAAGACAGATCAACGATCGACCAAATATTTATCATGAAGGAGCTGGCCTCAAAGTATTAGGAATTCAATAAAGATTTGTACATATTATTTGTCGACTTCAGTAAAGCTTATGACAGCATACACCGGAAAAAGCTCTGGAAGTTAATGGAACAATATAAACAATACAATGGAACAATACCTAAGAAACTAATTAATTTGACAATGGTATGTGTGAATAACACCAAAGGTAGAGTAAAGGCTGACAAAAAATACACTGATATATTTGACATAAATACTGGAGTTAGGCAAGGGAATGGACTTTCTCCTCTACTATTCAACATGGCAGTAGAAGAAACACTAAATAAAACAAGAGATTCCCTAGGAGGAGCTTACCTTCCAGAGTAAATCAAACTGTTAGCCTTTTCGGACGATGTATCCATTATAACATAGAACAGAGAAGACCTGATAAGACTAACTAATGTACTTCTAAAAGATGCGGCCAAAGTTGGTCTCCACGTTAATGAAAGAAAGACAAATTTCATTAAGCAGGCTTGAAGAACAGGATAAAAATATATCAGTCATGAATTATAAATTTAAAAAAATAAATCAATTCAAGTATTTAGGAGTAACCTTAACACAAGACAACAGGGAGGAGAATGAAATTTAAACAGAATAACAGCAGTAGACAGAACATACTGGAGTCTAATTAAGCGTTTTAAAAGTAAACTTCTGTCGAGGGGAACTAAAATACGAATAGATAAAACAATGGTAGGGACAGTATTGCTATATGGCTCAGAGGTTTGGACCCTTACAAAGGATTCACAAAAGAAACTAATTACATTTGAAAATAAAGTATTAAGAAGAATATTTGGCCATACCCCAGAAGAAGACGGCGAATAAAAAGAAACAGAGAAATAAGAGAGCTGTATAATAGGCCAGACATTGTAGCAGTAGTCAAAACAAGAGACTAAGATGGCTAGGCCATGTGCTGCGGAGGGATGAAAACTCGATGGTAAAGAGAGCATGGGAAGGAACACATCAAGGAAGGAGACCACCAGGGAGACCAAGGTTGAGGTGGAAAGGACAAGTAGAGAAAGATTTGAGAAAGATGGGAGCAGAATTGGAGATGGCAGAGGACAGGCAGACAGGCAGGCAGAGGCAGGCAGAGGAGGGCTTGGAGACGGCTTGTTGGCGAGGCCAAAGACCTACTTGGTTTTCAAGGGCCCCAGGAGTAAGAGTAAGTATACTTGCTCAACCTAAATAGTGTGACTGCGAGCCTGTGGGATATAAAGAGTAAACTAGTTGGTGACGAAAAATATTATGAGATACAAATTTGGAACGATTTTCCAAAATAGGGAGAAAAATTAATGGAAATTTCATTTTCAGTTCTTGTACCATGTTATTTCATAGACAGGTAAACGGCATTATCATCTAAATTAATAGCAATGAAGATTACTCAATATAGTAAAAAATTATTATGAAAATTTATAATGAATATAAATATTTTATCTACTTAGTAATATTACTTACATGAAAATTGATAGTTTAATGTACTCTTTTCGGCTGAGAAACGTTGATCTTAACAAAAGAAAAAGTTTTTATCACGATTTTAACACAAATACAATGGAATAAATAAAAGTTATAAATATTGGGATATAGTTTGATGCAAATAATTTCATTGAGTTTGATTCGTTAGTGTAATTCATTGCTTTCTATGTTGGCTTTGGTTAATGCTCCCATGATTTTGCGTCCACGTTGTAGGCTAAGACGAAATCTTTTTATTTCAATTGGCAAATAATTACCTCAAGCTTTTTTGTTCGATTAGGTCGAATAAAAATTATACTAATTATTCTACCAAGATACCTCTATTAAGTGTTGCAGCCTACATATTTTGAGTTCATAGCTGTACAAATATTATGAAATGATGATGATTTTCTACTTATGCCTACCTTGGTAGAAGAGTTGACAGGTGTTTTCTTATTAATTATGCTTATTTTAATTGGTTTACAAGGATTAGGAAAATAAAAATCCGTCGAAAATACGTAAATGGTGACAAGTGGTTATGGAATTTGAATTATCCCTCATTAATTTACGGTGGCAGAGTGTGTTCACGCCCTACACAGTGTCTCGCTTTGATGAACTACCTAACGTGGTTCCTTTGCGGCCATAAACGTTTGATGCATTGCTGTGTGCGCGAGCGTAAAAGCGAAATTATTTTGCCGACTTATCTTTTGATGATATCATGCTAAAAGGCCTAACGAAATTGTTTATGGCGTGGACCAGTAAGAACTCAAAGCCTCGGCCGTATCTCTTTTTCGAGCATCTTCATAAAACGTCGAGTGCAAACGTTTTCATGGCTTTTGACGTTTAGGCAACGCACGTTTCCTTAATTAGTGAAACCATGTCGAGCTAAAAAGTACGCCGATTCTCAAGGAATAGGAATTACTTTTTCATTTGTTAATGCTCGGCGAAAAGCTTCTGTATTTAATGCGTGAAGGACTTGAGTGATGTAGGGACGTTTGGGGTGGATAATTTCGCCCGAAATGAAGCTACTCACCGTGGGTGAAGCGAGTCCGTTCGTAGTTGTACCCTAGAAATACGTTCATTATCCTCGCCAGGGCAATTACCACGTTTTCTTGGGTTCCGGTGCGTGTTTTTCTTGCCGGGGCTATAAGAATTTCATGGTTCTCCCTCTCTCTCTATCAGTCTGCCGAGTTTCATTCCCTTCACTTTCCTTTCACTTTTCCTTTTCGCTTTCCTAATTCTCAAAACTCGACTCGCAGGCTCAAAGGGGCCAGGGTTTCTCGAACCCTTGGAAAGGGCTTCTTTCGCCTCTCCATGACCGCAACCGCAGCTTCAAAAAGCGTTTAAATCCTTGTCCAAAGAAACGTCTGAATCCGTACCCTTTCTTCGGATCGCAGATCTTTTTGTTTGAGTACCTCTTTGGAGGGACATTCCTACTCCGGAGGTTTTCCTGGAGTATAATGTTTAAACTATTTAGCAACAGTTCTTTCATTAAGGTTTGTAACCATTGCCGAAACTAAGAAAGAAAGATCATTATTCCATTTCTATAGTCTTACTACTGCCTACTCTATTTTTCTGAAAAAAGGAGAACGTTTAGGCAAAAAATGAGGCTTTTTGATATCATTCACCTGGAAAATACCATATTTGTCTTTGTATTACCATTATCAATTTTACCATTACCTGACAAGGTTGAAGAGTTAAAAGCAATTTTACACAAATAAAAGTAAAACAAAGATTATTACGACCTAGGTTTCGATTTTTTACGCATCAAAAACATTGAAACCTAGGTCATAATTTTACTTTTAAATTATTGATTTAAATATTTATTAAATTAATAATTATTAAAAATTTAATTAATAATAAAGTTTTTTTTTCCTCTTCAGCCTTATCATGTTGAAATTCGTCGCCATATCACCTGAGTCTTCGGAATTCACTACCATTACCATTTTTGTACTACCATTACCATTCCGTATATATCACTTTCTGGAACACAGGTTTACTAGAAGTAGCAAACGTAGGTTATTAGCTTCCCAGACTGCCAATGTTACATCTCAAACTCCAATTCTGAGGAGGGATACGAAGTCACGACCGTATGGTTTGCCAGATCACTGCGTTATTATCTTTGTTAACGTGTCCAATGTCACTATTGTACTACAATTTAGCCAATAATTTAAATGGGAATGTTTTAAATTTTAAGGGCCAAAATTCCGGAAATAACGAGCTAAAATTCCCTCCCTGCAGTCTATGCTGCGTGAAAAAATTAGAACGCTCGGCTTACACTGTGAGACTATAATTAAACTGGTTGGCGATAAAAAAGTTTTGATAAGGTAGTGATCCCTGGAATAAACGTAAGATTCTTATTTCTTTGCAAATTATGAAGGTTCCATCACGACTGAGTGAGTCAGAGGAAATAATAAATTCCAATTTCTCGTTTTTATAGTTAAAAAATAATACTTTCACGGATGGCATACATTTCCCATAAGAATACTAATTGAATCATGAATTTCGAAAAGGGTTCATGACGGGTGCTTGAAAATTTTGAGGAGGCAAAAAAACTGAATTTCTGTCAAACCATTTGAAGTAAGAGCACAGTTATTTTCTGAAACTCATGCAGAAAGCTTTATGAAAAGCAGTCATGAGCTCTTCTCGCTCATAAAACATCTGTCTATACGAAAAACATGCAAAAATAGGGAAAATGTCCATTTTAAAAAATTTCCGAGATGAGCCCTTCTCGAAATTCATGGATCATGATTTCATTGTCAGAACCATGAACTTTTGGAGAATTGGGTTGGAGGCTGGAGCAAATGACTACTTAGGTGGTGACTAGCTTGGAATCTGGAAGGGGAAACCAACTCGGGATTTTCTCTAAGTTACACTCGAAACCAGCTATTATAAAAACTCAATCATCAATTTCAAACCATGTATAGGAGCGGTAAATTTTTTATGAATTTCATAAAAACTCGCAGTGGCTAATATAGTGTATTACGCTTGAGGTGTCACAATAATGACTGCGACTCTACATGATAATTGTTGTGACGGTATGCAGATGACTCTGGTTTCCACCTGCTGTGCCATTTCTTTTAAACTAACGTATTTTGACTCCAAGTATAGCAGTTATTTTTTAGAATCTCTTCAAATTATATGGATACGTTCCTATATTTTATTTCCACTCAAATCCCGGGAGGAATTCACTCGTTCCTAACAGTTTTTCGCAGAAAGGGGATTTATCTCGCGTAGAGATATACTATTTCCCCCCGTGTTTCGTCCAATGCCACATTAAACTGCATGCAATTTCAAGTTTAATTAGCCAAAACATTCAATAGAAAGGTATGATTTGGTTAATCATGATAAAAATGGCGCTCTTCTCTAGTATTTAATAGGTAGAATAATAATTAAATATTTAAGTCATTTGTAGGTGCATGAGAATGCTTTTGATCCGAAAACATTTTTCCATGCACTTGGGTTATCGGACACTTACTTTCATATAGAGCGGAACGGATAAACTTTTTCTTTTTAGAAGTTGACCAGTTTATCAAGCTTCGTTGGATTTTTTCCAGAATTAAACATTTCAAAAATATCAATTAGGGATTTTATGAAATTGGTTTTGTTGCGATGAATAAATAATACTCTCATGACCTCGCATGTAAATATGAAAAAAGAAAACAAACCTGATTAAATGTTTATTTTTAGAAAATTTAGTATTTTTTCTTGTCGACTCCTGTCGACCAACAGAAGATTTTCGGGCACTCGAGGCTGTCGTATTAAACGTCTCAGAAAGGGATATTTTATGACTTGTTTCCATTCAGAAGTTTCCTGAAATTTGCTCCCAGGGTATTTTTAAACCACCTTCAAGTCTAATATCCCTTAATTTAGGAGGCCTGCTTTTATTGCCTACATGAGGACTCAATTTCTTATTCTTTCTAATTTCCTGTTTCGAGAATATACGTTCTCGCTTAATATGCACAACGAGCGTTGTCATTGTACCCATCCCTTTAATAAAACAGCGGTCAAATTTTATACTTGCGAATGATATGGATCTTGGTCTACCTAAATAGCTATGAAAAAAAAATTTCGCTTTAAAATTTTCTTAATTTCATCTGAGATATTTGTGTGAATACCTGAGTTATTGCGATACCAGCTTATTTTTTGCTGATATTTTCTTAATGCTTGAGAAGTATGCATCGATGACAATTGTTTTTATAAATTACCCTATATGTTTTTGCAGAATACACGTTGTTGATCTGGGTTATTTGTCGTTTAAAGTAGTTTAAATAATGTAGAATTTGATGCTTTCCTGGCGAATAATTGAAGTGAAAGTCTCTCGGACTTATGACCGGGTCAGGTTCTTCACCCCCGTCGGCGTTTTGATAGGAAAGTCTTCCATCGAAACGTTGTTGGAGATTGAGAATCTGACTCGGTCGGAAGCCCAAGAGAATTTTGCATCAGTTTTAATAATATTTGGTAAATAATAAATACAAAAGTTTTAAACATGAAATAAATTATTGAGAAAATTCAATGATTGGTCTATTGGAGATAATTCTGTGAAGAGGAAGATCATCCACCGCAAATAATTCAAATGCAGTATATTTTGCTACTAAAATACTAGCCATGGTTGAGGAACACCTGGAAAGTTACTTATTAAGGAAGTGGGAAATACACATCTTTGAAACAAGGGCACTGATTGAAAGGAAAGGAGGATGAGAAGGTGAACCAGAGAACGGTAAAATCTTCCTATCCGTAAGGAGAATAATGCCCAAAAGGAGTTGAAGGCCCAAAATTGGATGCAAAATTGTATAGTAACGTAACGGATGGTGTCAAAGTTTCACACGCGGAAATTAATTTTACGCAAAAATTGACTTGGAAGAAATTTAGCCTTTAAGAGCGATGACATTTTTAAGTGAGAAGAGCATCTTCAGGGAACTATGAAAACGCCCTTTCCCATGCTTAGATGGGATAAAAATGTGTTTGAGGTTATGCTTAATTCTTACTGGTAATGCTGAGATTTTAAAATTACGATTGAGTACTTCAAATAAATCGTGACTCGAGGAATTGCATTTCTGCTCGTTTAGCTGCTTCGCCAAAACGCGTTGGCATGCACATATTTCAGAATGGGTAAGATATACTTGTGCGACGGGAGGTTTGCGCAGCAATGGTAAGCACTTGGTAGCTAGATTGGAATGAGAAGAGTATATGTACGCTATCCAACCAACCAAGAATATTCATGCCCAAGTCTCCTTCGATAAACTCTCCAGTAAGCTATTCCTAACCCCTCAGCGTCTTAAATTACCCATTCCCCTCAAATCCCCGCTCGTGTCCCGGCAATATACGCGTGCAAAAGCATACTCTTAAGATAAGATGAAATCATCTGAATCAGGCGTGCGTTTAAATATGCCCGAAAGGTAAAGAAATGCATTTTAAGCCTCGCAGTACCAATATACACCAAGGGTACTCCCACAGCTGATCTTATAAAATGATGGAAGTACGAGCGATTATTTGGGACTCCAAATACTTCTTTTATATTAATTCAGATGATATTTCCATGATGATAAAACTTATGATGAATTAAATGATAGTATGTATAAGTTTCTTTAACTGGTAATTAAGAAATGATGCAAGATAGATAATGGGTTTTGCCACTGTCAACTTCGTTAGATTAAGTACTTTAAAAAAGTTTAACTCGAAGTTTCACCTGCATCTTCAATATATCATTGGCAAAAGTCAGAAATGAATATTGAAGTACGTTTTGACGTGCACAAGTGCAAGATATAACAGCAATGTGAGGAAGTTTTAATTTAAAAATCATGACGATCTGGATTCCGGTCGCGTCAGATTATCTCACGATGAAAAATTTCCACCATGGTTTTATTCTTTTACCCTTGTAATATATTTAGGCGTGTTATACTTTTTAACTAGGGTAAATAGTATTGGTGTCATAGTCTGTCTTTTATTTTGTCATGCACGCAGCTCGCACAATCAGCAAGAAGTAGCTAGATGGAAGTCTGTAGGCGTAGGTTATCCGTTCCACCGAGAATATCCCTTCCCTAGTCTCCTTCGATGCCCTCCGCACGCAGCCACAACGTCTTAGATAACCCATTTCCCTCAAATCCCCGCTCTTGTCTCGGCGATATACGCCTGCAAAAGCATACACTTAGGGAACAGAGGAAGTGCCTGCATCATGCATGTGTGTACATATGTGCGCCTCGGAGACAACCATTTTGAGCCGATACACAGAGGGCACCGCGCGCCTGCCCTCCATCACCCCCCTCTTACCCGTTCCGCTAAGCGATGTCTCAGGGATGTCGCAACGATCACGTGCCATATCCGACCCCATCAGGCTGCATTAGGTCTCCTAGGTTTCTCTACAGAGACCCTTCAATTCTCTTCTCCAACCGCTGCAAACACCTCGGCACCTTCTTTCTCTCTGCGTGTTGATCTTCCTCGGCTCGTCTTTGACTCGAGCACGGCTGGAAGAAGACGGCTGCAATCTCTTTGCAGACGAGAATCCTCCCACGGGAGGGGAAGGGGGATTTGAATGTGTTACAGGGGGTAGAAGTAGTGGAAGTCGTCTATCCTTCGTGCGTGCCAGTGTGTCTAGCGGGTCTCTAACATCTTTTGTTTTTATTTCCCCCGACTCTCGATGGAGTGCTCGCCTGCCTTCGCGGTAATACCACCGGAGCCTCAATGCTCGCACTACTCTCGCGTTTATGATCGTTGCTTTTTTTAAAGGCGTTTTGCTCCTCGTGTTTTGCTTTTTTTATCCAGTAACGTGTGCTCGTAGGAGCGTTTTTTTTGCGTGATGGCTCCGACGCTGAGTTCAAATTGCCGAGAAAAAAAAGTTAGCGGAGGGTACTGAGGGCTTATGTAAGCGTATTTTCCTTTCTTTCACTATGAACGAAAAAAACGGAAAAAACTAAAAGAAATCGACTTTTTGAGTATCGAAGAGCTGACCAATTAGTTCTTTTTTTGAGAAACTGCGATATTATATGCATCCAACTGAATGGCATACTGTAGACGGAAGTGTTTTGGATGCGTATTTTAATGCATAGTTTTCCATACACTCGATATTCTCAGGCGTTACTTTGTAAAAAACATAAATTCAATTTTTAAAACTTTTTTTTAAGTTTGTAATGATGCTTAACGAATATGCTTTCGCAAAATAAATTGGTGAACTCTTCAAGCATCTTTAAGTGATGGACTAGAGATCGTACTGAGAGTGGAATAGGCGATGTCTTTATTATTCGTTATGGTTACTACAATCGCAGGTTTCTTGCTCTCGTTTTTTAAAATCCTCCTATCAAACTCAATACGAGCTACCAGTTTCGAGAACCATGAATCATAGGAATGCGTTGCATTTTATGGTACATTAAAAGCATTTGTCATTGCCTAAAATTTAAGTTGACTTCCTTTATTTGAAGTATTGAAATGTTGATATTACGGGCAATGCGTTGGATGTTGATAAGATGAGAATTAGCTCTATTGCTGTATAAGGGGAATTTTGGGAAATTTACGTAACTTAATGGGTTAACTTCAAGAGTTTACTGTCATATAACGAAAATATGAGGCCTCAAAAGTAGCAATGACCATGTCCCTCCTCTTTTACATTTTATGACTTAATGATGTTAGGGATTATAAATCCCCTGGCTCTACCGGTCATAGTTATTTGCAAAGAATGTCCCATTTTAATGATGCATCCAGAAAATCAATATTGGGGGTACGTAGAACGACTATTGTGCTGGATTTTGTGTGTGAAGTTAAACCTCAAATGTACGCCCATACTAAGCTCATTCATAATTTCTACATCACTTTCATGGTGAACTGCGTTCACAACATCTTTTACTGATAATACACTTTTATTTACACTAAGTTTGTTTATAAATTTGGACGTATTTTATAGCATTTCTGCTATTCACGTGCATTATTTTCTGCAGTAATTTTCCTTTCTGCATGTGGCACCGCCTTTTGTATGAAAATGAAGCAATTTGAAGATAGTAGATGAAGATAATTGTTAATTTTTAAGCGTGAAATATAACGGTAATGTGTGGGGATGTTTCCCAGAAATACCTGATACCTGAGTTTGCTTCGACGCTACTCAAAAGACGATTAATGGCCACCTCTCTTCGTCTCTCTTTCACAATAGCTTATACCTGGTCTCCGTGCAACCATACTAAAGGACCTTGTTTTTTTTACTCCTCCATAGTCATGGCGAGCTTTTATTGGCACTAAAGTGACTAGTATTTTTATGGCTGAGCCTCATTTTATGAGGCTCTAAGCTGTCATAATCCAATAGTACGACCACCGTCCGTGCCTGAGTGTTTGGTTTGGGGCAGTTTGGTCGCCGATTGGCTGGTGGCCAAGGGATATTTCGCCACAGCGGGAACGGGAGCAGAAGCTACGAATGAGGTACATATTAGCCTTCAATTTCAGGCTACATTTTTTTTAACGCGCTAAAACAATGAAACCGAAAAATGACATAAAATGGAATAAAATGAATAGTTCAAACCAAATGATGAGTGGAAAATATATATATCATAAAAACGGGCTGTTTTGCCGGGAAAACTGCGGGTTTTCATGTTATCGGGTAACTAACTGGCAGAGGAGAAGTATTTTGATAATCCCAATATCTTATGCATGCATAAATCGAGGCGATCTTCAATATTAAAATCTTAATAATGATAGGCAGTTTTCCACTTACTAAACGTTTATATTCATGACGGGTTTATATACTTATTATTATATTATACCATTACCATGTCTGTGGATTTTTGGTAATTCAGTCGAAAGAAAAATGTTTTTAGGAGGAGGATTAAAATTAGCACCTACTGGGATGTCGGAGAAGGAAATTACTTGGTGAATCCAGAGGTGCATGATTTTACACTATTTGACGCAGAGAACCGGATGCCGCGAGCTTGCGTGAGTGGGGAGGTTAATGCTGCCTGTTCCGGAGCTGACATATTGTAAATGTGTACCCTGGTCTGGTTTAGAGCATGGCCATGACTGAAACTCTTGTCCTGTTGAATATAAGTGAGTCTGTCTGGTACTAAGTGGTTTTTATTCAAGCATCGTTTCATTTCAAATTCTAATTCCTTTGAACTCATGCATTATCCGCTTGTGAAGTGATTTCATTTAGTTCAAAATACCCTGCCTTGATTTACCCTTCGATTCCTATGCTTTAAGTGCTCTTTCGGTTTTTTAAAGATGTTATTTTTTTCAAGATGTCTTAGCCAGCATCTAAGGCCTAAGAAAAAGCTGTGTCAAGAATTTAGTTGTAATACGTGCAGTGAATCCAGAGATATCGTCATCAGTCAGTGAGTCAGTGCTTTTAGCTTTTTTTTGTAGATTTAAGTGTAGTCTAATCACTATCAGATATTACTTTTACAGTGATCAGCGCAAACCTGGAGTTGTTTTTTTCGGCTATTCGAGACGGGAAACCATTTTAGCAATATGTAGGACCGTGTTCAGGTTTCTGCGTTCGAGGAGAGGAGTGACTTATGGAAATGATAACTAATACTTCCAATTCGGAGACAATCGCTAACCAGCATGACATGCCGGGCACCCGAGGGGATTCAGGATACGTAGAGTTCCCCCAAGCGAACCACTCAATCAATATCTTTGGAAATCCCTCGTGTTCGTGGGATTACGGAGAATGTTTTGCTCGTAGTGTTGTGGCTTTGGTATTCCTCACGATGCGCCCTCTACCGGCAGAAAATATTTTCGACATTGCGGAGGATTTCGCGAGATAGACTGCGGCTTGTCACTTGAATCCCCCCCGTGTTTTGTGGAACGTCGCAAAGAATTCGTGACTATTTTTGAAAAGTTTTAAAGGGAAAATGTTTAATGGAGATTCTTACCTCAGTTTTTTGCTTTGAATCGCAGAGTTTCTATCTACTTATAATTTTATGACGCCCTTTACAATCGATCTTAGTGCTATTCATCACCTACATGTTTTACTGTATAGTATTGTAACTTTGGGAAAGTGTTGGTACCTACTGTTCATATTACTGTAGAATTGTTTTGAAAAATTCCTCATTATATTGTCCAAATGGTGTCATCCCAATTTTAGTATTCAAAGAAAGCATTGTCATGGCGTTATGGCATTTGGATAAAAAAAATCAGTTTCTTTTGGATTGAGGGAAATATGTCTTTCATGTTTCGAAAAATAATTAACGTGTTTGGAGCCATTTGTCTTACACGTGTGTATTTTCGAAAATAATTTGCGAACGATATTACAGTTCACCCGTTTTTAATTTTTAAAACACGCTATAACAACATAGCTCTAAAAATGCACGGAATCCTCAACTGAAAACGTCAGGCCAAATTATTCTTGCCGAATTTACAAATTGATTCTGGAAAATAACTGGCAATAAATAAGTTAAATGGCTTAAATGCACTGTGGACAGGCATATTTAGTGAATGTACGGTGGATGTGTAGAGATTTATTTCGTAATTATCGTCGACATGGATGGAAGACGATAAAATTTTGCAATATTACCATACGTAACTTCAGAAAACACCTGCCTACTAGATTTGATTTCACGACCATCTCTTATTGTTAGATAAACTCATCATATATTAAAGGAAAATATTGGTGAATATTACACAAGGTGCCAAACTAGCTTGCGTCACATAATTATTAAATCATGACATAGTTTATAAAGCTCGAATGTTTATTTTACCCATGTTCAACTTATTCTACGACTAAAATGAAATATTTGCTCATAGGCTGTTTGCTAGGTTAAATGGTATGAGAGAAAATGACGTGAAACTGAAATCAATTAAATGTTTTATAAAGCAGAAAGCGTGTGAAATTTAAAATGGAATTTTGATTGCTGCCAATTTTCAGTCTTTGGTGAAATAACTGGGGTAGTATTTACCGTTTTTGTCGTTCCGTGTAGCTGAAAAACAATGCTTGATGTTTTAATATAGTTAAATTATATCTGGCTGGCAGTGTCTGAAGTGGGAATTTTAAACCGTACGATAAAAGCTAGAACCAAAGATTTCTCCCAAAACATCAACACAGTGCAGGTATATTTTATTTTATGGCGTTTAAAATTTAATCTTTTCAAAAAATATGATCGGGATTAAATATTCTTTCCTAAAAACTTATCTATGACAATTTTTTCCTTTTAATTTTTATCGATTTCATCTTGAAATGATCTTCAATCTAAACAGCAGCTTTAGCTGCCGTTTATAGCTCTTCTTCCACCATTCCTCCCTGTTCTGCTTCTAGTCTCAATCTAGTTCTTGGCCTTTTTCTGCTTTTTTCTAGTATCCAATTAAAACACACTTTGGAAGTGCGTACAGTGTCAATCTCATTATATTGCCATACCATATGGTGTGGAAATGATCTTCACTAAGCAAAATAAAATATTGAAGATTTTGTACTCTAATACCATTAACTTTCCCTTCAGTTAGTAAGATGTGGCTTAATACTATTAATATTAGTTTTATTTGAGACTTAGGGTATTTATTGCTTCGTGTATTCCCAAGTACGTCAAAGTAATAGTACTCCCAAGGGCATCAATGATTCCATTTCACTATGTGTATTAAAAAAAATAATTTTTTATCATATTCAATGCTTGCAAATGGAATGAACACTGCAATATTACGTGATTTTTTCTTCTAATTTAATTTATCACCTTTTTAAAAATAATTCACAATGCAGTATATGAGCTTTCATATCTTATCACTGTATTTTTGTGTATGTTCTTAGTGGACGATGAAGTCCAAGAATAATCATATTTTCTTTATTTCCTTCTTTCTTCGTGTGTGTTTACCAGAAATTTGTTCGGAAACAGGCAAAGGAAAATTATTTTATGATTGAACGACTCATACTTAATGCCTTTGTGCAGTATTTTTTGTCGGCGGGGAAAACAAAAATTGCGCCACTCTTGTGGCTTTTCTTTCCGTCATCCCTTTCTGACATTTTTTTTCTGCTCTTTCGATCCCCATCGAATCCCTCAAATCCTTCCCACCCCGATTTCCTTACGATCAGATAGCCAACCCGACGCCGCTGGCGAAAACGATCTCATCTTCCCTCTGCCGAACAGGAATTATACACAGCGCTGTCGTCGCGTGCAGCAATTTCGTCTCCCAACTTAATTGAGTTCAGAATTTTTCCCGCATCCGATTACATCCCTTACGAATTTTCCGGGATAATTGCTCGATGGCGTTTTCGGAATATTTCAATTCCGAAAAAAATAAAGAACGTGGAGTCTCATCACATTACTCGACGGCTCATTAAGAGAGGGCCCCTTGCGCTCGTAAAAAAAAGACTCTTGAGGTCAGCGCGCGGGTGAGATTACGGCTTCCGCACCTGGAGTAGGACTTTGCACGTGAAGGTCATGGCTACTATTCGCCGTGTTGCGAGCAACGCAATCAACCGGGCTGGAAGGCCGGCAGGAACGAATACCTTCCAACGGGCGGTATTATTAGCGTGCGAGCAGAAAAGGAAATAAAGAGAGAAAGGGACAAAAAGGAGTTTATGCTCCGACAGAATGAGCCCCTTGGAAATTTTATTGCTTGACAGCCTTTCGGAAACGTATCGTAGCGCTAGGCTTAATTTGTCTCATAGATAAATAAGGAATAGAGGGCTTTGTCACGCGATAGTTAGGCCTAACGTTGTTGAGAAGGATTAAAACAAGATACCCATTTCGCGTATATGTTACCAAGTAAGACCCTCTTGTTTGATATAAATATCCATAGGACACTGGAATCAATAATAATTGGGAAAAATTATCATGGATTTGGTTCAGAACCTCATGTTTTACTTATTTTCGCGAGTATTAGCTGCACAGTCAATCAAATAAATATGATCTTAATTCTTCCTGCATGCCATGTTCCGTTTCGGTTCACGTATTTTATGATTTCACCCAGTATTGATCTAATAATATTTTCAACCACTCAATTAGCCAAGAAAAATGGGGCCGAATATCCTACTCATTTTAACTTGTAGTTTTAAGTATTTCCTTAATTACGCATGTGCAAGTTGACTTACTTTTCCGTTTCTTCCAATATGGTGTGCGTTTCTAAAGAATCGTATTCAGCTCTCAACTTTTTATCATTTTAATTCTTTACGAGTATTAACGTAGTGCGTATAAAATATAGAATGCTAGGCACTCGCAATTTTAACAGTGTTATATTTAATTTCATATTTGTATTCAGGAATATTGATGATCGCTCTAACGTGCCCTTTGCAATCGATTGATCTAACATTGGAGCTTGGGCACGGGCAGGAGAGAATCGAAAGAAGAATAGGTTCGATGTCTAGGACAATTTTCCATGCCCCGCGTACGACTGTTTGCTTGAAACGAACCGTACCTGGCCATATAAGATGAAGGAGTTTTAGCTTTTTTTATCCACATGCATTCTCGATGATTGCTCTTTGAAGCAAACGTCCCCTCTGAATTCCTCGGAATCCGATTTATCGATAACAAGATTGCCTTCTGGAGCTAAGGCCTACTTTGAATTTCTAGTGGTTCGATTTACCGATAGCATTTTGTGATTTTGTGTTAGCGCAAGGGGGGAGGGGTTGCCTCGAGGTGAATTCGACTTTAGTGTTAAGTAGGAGGGTATGGAAGGTCGGAGGGGGAGGGAGTGGAGTGTAATGCACGTAAGGCACGTACAGTCCCGTGGTCGAACGCTGCGCTTTCGTCGCTTTTATTGGCTGTTATGCGCCCGCAAAAATGTGACACGAATGAGGTCAGCGTCAAGTTTGCCAGGTGCCCGGCGGCGGCGCGGAAGATTAATGACCCCCTGCGTATTTTTCCCTTTTTTTTATTCAAGAGGAATGCCTTCGGAATGAGCAGCCCCTATCTCCCTCCTATCGGTTCCGCATAATCGGCAGGGGTTCGAAAGTCGCCTTCGTTGTGATTAGTCGACGGAAACTTTCCATTCAAAGTGTTGAAGCTGGCGCAGGTCGGGACACATCAGCGCACTTTAACACGTTCAATGCGGCGCACAAATCAGACCATAGTCCTCAAAGTGTGGCGATGCCCACACGGTGGACAACGCTGAACCTTCCCGTGTAGGCTGCGTTGCCCACCCCGTGGGCAACACAAAGTACAAACTTTCCCCTCTCCCCGCAGGCTGGCGGTAAGAAGCTGTTGAGTAGGAGATGGGGGAAGTTGGCCCCCCCTACCCCAACGTGCTAGCCGCTGCCGCCGCCCCTGTCTGTGGCGCGTAGTTCAATCCTTAGCCGAGGGATATCGGCAGCGGCTGACCTGCCCCCACCCACTCCCCCTGCTCCATTCGAGTCTATGCTATTCGGTCGTCTTGAGGAGCTGCTCGTAAGGCGAGGTCGCGGGAAGGGTGGGGGCCGTGTTTTGGCAACTCTGCTGGCTCCATGCGGACCATATGCTTGAATGCGGCGTTGCCCACACAGTGGGCAACGCCGCATTCAAGTTTAGTAACGCCGCAAGAAGCGCTTGGAACTACGTTCCAAGCGCTTCATTTCTTTTAACTTTCCGAGGGAGGTCTGCCCGGGCACGACCCCCGAGATACATGTATCTCGGGGGCCGTGGCCCGGGTCCCCGATTCGTTGAGAGGTATTGTATACCCCCAGGCGCCGCGGAAAGTAGTGAACCACCCCCCCCCAAAACAACGACCTTAATCCGCCCCTGTACCTTCCCGTCTAGGCGGCGTAGTCCACCCCGTGGGCAGCACAGAGTACAAACTTCCCCCTCTCCCCGCAGGCTGGTGATAAGGAGATGGTGAGTAGGAGAGGGGGGAGTCGGCTCCCCGAAATACAAAATACAACAAAAACATAGAAATAAATAAAAAAAAAATAGAAAGAGTTAGGGATTTGGGTATTATTTGTATTAAATATTGCGTTTTGCCCTCATGGTGGGCAACGCCGCCTAATTCACGCTTTCTTTGAAATGAATGGCGTTGCTCACCATGTGGGCAACGAACAACCCACCCTATATGTACGTTCCCTTGTGTCAAGACATCATGGGTGCCAACTATCAGATCAATACAGACAGAAACACACTCAAGGCAGCCCCCGCTCTACAGCACAAATCACGAAAAACGCCCTGCTCACGGTGACGGGGGTTGCTGTTTGCCCACCATGTGGGCAACGCCGCATTGAACGTGTTAACGCACACGAGAGACGATGAATACCTAGTAATCACAGCACGCCGTGCATGCTTCCAGTATAATTGTTGTATCTCTGTCCATTTATGAAGTTGCAAAATACTGAAGGTCCTTCTAATATTGGTAGGATACCTGTAGTGTAGTGCATGCGTATGCGTCTTCTTTTCGTGACAAGCATTAGCAATTTATACTTACGCATCAATAATCTTAGTTATACTAACTTTAATAGGGTATAGTGTAATGAATGTTGGCGACTACTCACCCCCTGCCACACAACCTTGAGGTGACTTGCAGGATATTTTGTAGATGTAGATGAATGGAACTATGAGCGCAGGCGGAAAATTCGGTAACCGCCCGGTAGGTTATGTTTTGCTGGTAAAAATAGTCACAGATTGTTTTGCGAGTAGTTAACGAATTCGTTCAAACTACGTGCGTTTATAGAGTAATCTTTTTACCACACAATAATTAAAATATTAACATAAAATATGTTTGACTTCTTCATTGAGAATCAACGCATGTACAATTATCGTGGATACGATTATTGTAATACACCAAAGACGGTGAAATTCGCCATGGAAAAATCATTTGACTGGTGTATACCTTTGCACCCGTGCGCGTGACTGCGGACCATATCATATGTGCAATCGCAATGATTGGAAAAACGATTATCGAAGTTTTGTCCTTCTCAATAACACTCAGGCGCATATCAACTCTGATCCAAATCTGTTTTGAAGTGCGCTGCAATTAAATGTGCAGGGCCTGAAACGAACGGAATGCAAATGCGCTGATGCAATGCGAAGTGATTAGCCCACTTGAGCGAATGGAAAGCTCCCGGAATATATTTCGCTAATTCGGTCAATGTCAATTCAATTCGGTCAATTCGGTCAAATTTTCGCTAACCTATAATGCCCCATTTTGAACGGGTTGCTAAGGAGGCACTGAGTCGTTTTTGCTCTCAAGATTTACTGTAAGGCTATGCTTTGGTCACCGCTAAGACCTATTGGCATTCATAGTTGTCTTTTATATTTATATGTCTTTTAATCTGAATGTATCAGACATTTCCTTTACATCACGGGCATGTAGCTAATCCCCTCTAAACACCTCACATTTCTTCCGTTTTGGTTATGAGGAGCCCATTAGTTCGTAATTAGGTTCTAACATGATGACAGTAAACGCCAAAAACTACATATATTGAGAAGTTTGAGTGCCATAGTAAAATACGTATTACCCTGGCTCATGAAATGAAATACCTATGGAGAAACCCGTTGCGCTTTCCCCCATTTAAAAAAATAAATAAATATGCATCAATGCCTAAGGTGAAAGATGAAATTGGATGGTGCAATGACGCACGAAAGTTAATTATATTTTCTTGAGGAAAATGATCCACCCATCATGGATAATGCAGAAATTGAACATAATATAAATCACTCGGGTTTTTCGTGAATTATTATCTCACTTATCGTGCATTTTGATAAATGATGATGACTCTACGACATTTCTTCAATTAAGTCTCACGTTTTCGATTTATTAACTATGTAACGAAAACACTTAACATTGATTATTGCACATTTTAATTGCTCCTATATTCCCTTGTACTTATGCAGTTCCACTTTCTATCTCCTTTACTCTGTGATACATGCCGTAATTAGGCAAGATATATTTAGCACTTCTGCAGATATTCTGCTATGTACTGAACTTCATCTATATGAGATTCAACGACCGGCACTTACAAACCATTCCGCAACTGTGTTTAAAACGTACAAATTTGCATTGTGTTTCCTTTAACTGTGATTGGTTACACGCACTGTGCATTAACCATCTTGACCTTGCAATCACCGAAGAGGTGCTCTCTCCTGGAGGAGGCCGAAGTGGTGGAGGGGGCCGATAGTACCACCCTGTCCCATTGTGGCACCGTGGCGCCAAAAAATGTAGTCTTTTTACACGCGAGTGCATTCCACGATGGCGTGACGGGGAAAAACTGGAACGGTGGCACCGATGATTGATGATTAGAGGCTGTCGGCGATTGCATGCGTTATATCCGGTGGAGGGGATACGAGAAGGCGGGAGAAGGAAAACGCAAATAGGGTTTGGGGGTGGTTATAACGACGGGGCCGGATTCATATAGGGAGAAAGCTTTCTGCTCCTCCCACGAAGGATTAAAAATATCGAAATAAAAAAAATATTGATGGATCAAGGGTTGTGGTGTCTAGAGTACTTTCTGGTCTTCTATTTGCGATCTCAAACCGGAAAAAAACTCTTTTACAGTCTTCCATTTTGAACTCATTGCTTTATGATGTCGGGCTTCGATGTTTTATATCGTTTTCAACTTGACAATGTTTTAGAACACCGTGAAGTATATAGATATCGTGGTCAAATATTTCTGCCTGCTTAGCACGAGCTTGATTGAGACGCGGTGATGACGTAGAGATGTGGTTCGCAATTTATGTTACCTTTGCCCTTAAAAGGAAAACCCTTGACGCTTCAGAAGTGTGCGAGAAAAGTTGAGTAATCGTAAAAATGTGCCATTCTTTATCCTAGAAATGCTTTATCGCTCTGGTCATGCCACATCTTGAATAGTTCAAGAGCGTTTTGAATCCTAAGCAGAGTGATTTGATTTGCGCCACACGTTTCGTCCTTAACTGCCTCGAGCGAACAAGGAGTGTAGCTCAGCTGATGGAGGGACTAGGTTGGAAATCGCTAGAAACTCGAAGGCTACACACTAGGCTATGATAACTTAAAAATTTCAGATTAGGCCATTTAAGTTTGATACGGAGTTTTTTATTTCAACCCTGCACTATATCTGTAGATCTAATGGAAGCGAAAAAATAAGAGAGATTCACTACCGACCTGATAGGTACTAAATTCTTTTCTCTCACTGGCCACTTCAACAAACACGGAGACACAGACACACTTTCTTGACACGCAATTCACTTCATCTTGTACCACTTCCAATTCATTTCCCTCAATCCCTTCCATTTTCAAGGTTAGTGTCCTAACACCTCCTGCCACACGTCCCCGTAGCGGCTCTCAGGGTAGTTTGCGAGGGATCCAAATAATTGGTGCACAAAGGTTTGGGGCCAGGGAGGATGGGATACCAAGGGTTCCGCGAATCGAACTAGGTTTGCCACCGTTGACGTATTCGAAGCACCCAAGCCTGCTAAGTAATTCCGCTGAATACCAATTCTATTGGCTCTGGCTAAAGCTTCGATATTTGGATTGGCTTCGACCGTCTTCGGGAAAGAATAAGGTTACTCAAGGTCACTCGCGTCCTGCTGAAGCATGCTATGTGTCCGCGGGGCACTCATTTTGGTTATTCATCGCTCGGTTCGCAAGGGATGGGGACGCATTCCTCCCCTTTATTTTTACATATCTGACTTTATTCTCAAATTCTTACTTGAAGATAATGTTAAGCATCGAAACAGGTCATAATGAAGTATTTATTGCAAAGTAAAAAATAGCAAAGAAGGTTTCTTATTCCGTCATGTATAAGTTCCACCACATCAGATCTGAAGCAACAAAATTGATTACTAATTAAAAAACTGTGCACTTTGTTGGTTGATCCCGTACGCTTCGCACCACTTTCATACAGATCATGCTAGCGTAGTAGAAAATGTACCAGTTCGATTCCGAGGGCCCGGGATTTTTTGCAATGGTAGCGATGTGTAGAGCACTTAAAGTGTTTTAACCCGACCGTCGGATGATATTTTAAACGGTGAACACCTCGGAACCTTTATTTACTAGCTTAACCGGTAGATTATTCTAGTGAACTGAATGCTGATGCCAGGTTTCTCTCCATACTTACTTCATTTCTTAAAATAATCCTTACCTTACCAACCTGCCTTTCTCTGCTTAATGGTGCCACCAGTTCAGTCACCGTTTCTCAGCTGTCGGCCGCCTCACCAAAATAATCAAGCATGTTATAGGTATTCTGTGAGAAAGTACAGTTATAAAACTAACGTGATCAATGATCACATTAGTTTTATAACTGTATGGGGCACAGGCTATGATCAATCACTGATCATAGCCTGTGTCCATAGCCGGATTACCAATAAGACAATGTAGGCAGTTGCCTATGGGCCCCAAAGGGGCCCTGAGAATTGTTTTCCCATTTCTTATCTTGCGACTCCTTTATTAACGTAGGCCCCATTGCTTGTACTGCCAAGAAGCCCTCAAGTGTGTTAATCCGTCACTGCCTGTGTCCCATTCTAATACTGGAAATATTTTTGAATTTGTAAGTGCTTGTTTTATTGTTATTTTTTTACGTGTGATTAGTCGGCTCACTCGTGATTTGAGGAGGCGTCGGACAACTGAGGAAAATTGCACGAATAAGGAAAAGAAGGTGGACTGGAATGGTGAATGGGGGAATGGTGGAGAGAAACCCGGCGTCGGTACACGGCCTATTTTTTAATGAAATGAGTCAATGGGTCCGCAGTTTAACGTCCAATCCTATGGACAGAACGGAGTGATTTTTGTTTATGTACAGATTTGCGCGAAACTTTGCATACTTCTTGTTATTAGTGATATCTATAGAAGTAAGTACTTGAAAGGGCAAGGGCTCTGCCATATTGACACACCGGTTCCCGTAAGATCACCGAAGTTATGCAATGTTGGGCCCGGACGTTTGTTGGATGGGCAACCCTACATACCTTCACCGTGGCGCTCTTGTCCCCTGTCTGCATGTGGCAGACAGGCATGGGGTTGGCATAATGGACCAGGAAGGTCTAAGTACCTGGGCTCCTGTCGAAGGCCCCACCATACAATCAATCCATCTAAATTTACACGTAGCCCTATGGCACATGAGATATAATTCTTAATAATTCGAATTTGGGTAGACAAATTTTCTTCTAAAGTCGAAATAATATATTTAATATCATTATAACTGATGTTAAATATATCAAGATGTCACGCAGAGTATAATATTCGAAAAAACGTACTTTCATATAATACATTGGACTTTCATATACACACTTGGACAAATATTGGGAACCATGGAAAATGTAACTTTGGTACACATAAACCCAAGATTCAAAATGTTGCAGTTATACAATTCCGACTTCTTGAATAATAAGCGATTAGGAATTAAAATTTGAACCTTGCGCACTAACGGACCGCGGCTACACAGCGTCTGCTGTGACGTCATACCCTCTATACTCTGCAATCACCGCAAGTTTAATTTCATTCATTTTCGGGTTTATTTTCTGCTTGGCGCGGTGGATATTTAGGATAATATGCTAAATAAACCCAAAAATACGACCAGAAGGGGACAGATTATATCAATGATAATATTAGCGCAAAAAAGAAGGTCGAGTGTGTGAAGAATCGTACGGAGATATAAGTGATATACACCCATACTGTTTGTTATGCCAGCGAATTACTTATACTGTTATCAATGCTGCAATGAGCTAAAACAAATAGGATATGGCCGTGAAACAAACAATGAACCTATGACCATCTAACTATTGGCAATGCCATCATCCCGCCACCATCGACATAGCTGAAGATACCTGCAAACTGTCGGGTATAGAAAACTCATGGTATGATCAAAAACAGCATGGCGTTATGTTATTCAGGTTTCTGGTTCTGCGATTAAATTATTTTATATTATGCGACAGTTTCGCCGTACTATGCTGCAGGCTTCGTCGGGCTTTTAAGAACAACAATGGAAACTGTCGCATAATATAAAATAATTTAATCGCAGAACCAGAAACCTGAATAACATAAACATGAGCTGCGAAAATCTTCAAAAAAAGCTTGGCGTTATGTTGAAACTCGTAGCAAAACCATACGGAGATATTAAACGTGTTAATCCATGAATAGGGTATATGTTTAAAATATTTGCAATATATCATGTTTGTTCAGTAAAATAAAAACATTAGAAATTGTTCATCAAACCATAAATGCTGTTTTTTCTGGTGTGCGTAATTCTTCGCGGAATTGAGATTACTCTTATTGGAAGAATTAGACACTAGAGATCAGTTGAAAGCAGTAATCATCGGCTTATTAATGACAGGTTTACTATCCCATTCTTCATAAAGCACATGCTTTACCACGGATGGCCAATCATTGCGAAAATGTTTACGAATATTTTGTAAAAAAAAAGAAATCTCTGAGTCTCGCACATGCTCCAATTATTCGTGTATGGTATTTCAAACAAAACAATATTTTCGAAGAGAAATGCGATCCATGGAATTTTTATTGAATACTGAGTTATTTACAAATTCAGCATTGGAACCGATCCATAAAACCTTATTCAGTAAGCAATAGGCGTCAAACAGCGTCAACGATGTTAACATTTTTCCATCACAGTCGCGACAAATACTACTTGTTTTCAATGCTTCAATTGAATTTGACGGAGTTGTCAGATGTGTCTTTTTTGTCGCGGCTGAGAAATGTTGATTAAAACTTGATCAGGTCAGCTTTAGACCACAATATGTTGGTAGTTGAGGAATTTTTGCGGATCTGATAGAAGAAAAAATAAAAATATGTAATTTGTAATTTCACATAATTGAGCAAATAACCAATATTTAGAAAAAAAATTCTTAGGGGAATTCAGCGATGAAATCATTAATCTGCAGGCCTGTTTGTTCATAGTGCTATTTTCTGGCAGGTAGCGAACCGATCTATTTAAGAGACTAGTGAGTTACGCTGTTTGAAAGGTATCCTACTTCGGGCATAAATATATTGCTTCACGTAATGAATTTGCGGTACGGCGACGTTGCGATAAGAGTGACTTAAGCCTTCTGAGCGGATAAAACCTCCCGCTACCACTCTTGATTCTGAGGGGTCTTACGCCCAGAGATAATGCACCAAATAGTATTAAAGCACGCTATGGAATGAATGAATTTAATTCAAATGCCCTTTTAAATTAAGTGGGAGAAGTTATATCTTAGCATAGCATAGCATAGCAAAGTAGAGTATAATATAGCTTACCGTATCATAGCTTAGCATATCGTAGCATGGCATAGCACAACATAGTATAGTAGAAGAAGATATTTCACTGTCTCCCATTTTTATAGTTCGTTTCTGAGGGAAATATGTGTGATACTTTCGTGGTAAATTAATATTGCAAAAATGCTATGATAAATGATCACTGTTAATTACTTTCATCATCTTTTTTCCTTCAAATAAAAAAATTCTCAATTCTGCCTAGAGATTCACATAGCAATCTATAAATGTTGAACTACTTATACGGCTGCAGCGAGAATTAGGATTTATATAGCACACGAGAGATGACGGAGTTTATTGGACAGCCACAGTCAGGGGCCCTGTGTATAAAAGAAGCGTTCCGTTCAAGAGACAGGGATTTTTGTGCGCGCACTCCTCGGGTTGCGACGGCCCTGGAGTGTTATGTTTTCCGGGAGACGAATTGACGCCGTTTTTTCGACAGATAACCGTTGCTCGTCAGGTACCGCCCAGGAGGTTAGAAAAAACATTTCAAACAAACAGGAATTTCATTTAACCTCCTTGGGTACCGCCGACCCCTATCCTCATTTTCTTTTCCCTTACCATTTGTCCTTCTCCGGAATTAGATCGCTCTTACCCTCTATGGGAATTTGTTAATTTGTATGTGAATTAGTAAACTTGTTCGGGCATTTGTAAATTTGTTGATAAATGTGTGATTTGTTCAGTGGCTTGCGTTAGTACCGGCGACCCTTCCCCAGCACGCGTTTAAATTGTGGCTTCGATCAAATTTTAAAAGGGATAAAAAACAACCCAATTACTTGCTAACCCTCCACATTCACAAAATATCAGCGACACCAGTCTTAAATATCATTAAATGAAGCATCGGAGAAAAGAAAGGTTCATCGGTTTCTAAGATGTGAGAAATGTGAGAAAGACGGAAAATATTTAAAAAATCAAGAAGAAAATAAAAGTGGTACCCGGGTACCACGTCGTAAGGACAAGGGACAATATTAATTAGCTGGTGTTTTTGGGATGAATTGGAAAAAATATTGGTTTCCATGATCACCATTGGAGATCAATCGCATTTGCCTTGTCACTAACTACTACTGTCAAACTAGGAATGTGCTAAGCCAAAACCACACTCCTGTAAATATTGCATCAATGCATGGCATATTTTAACTCTGAATACTTTGATACCTGTGCACTGTATGTCTTGATACATTCCCTAGAATACCTTGATAACATCTAATATATACGTAATCTTTTATAATACGATGAAGAAGTTGTTTTAGGCCTAAGCCTATTTTTGAATTTTTATAGAAGCCATCGCGCATGGGAAACTGTACACTAGCTGAGAATTATGAAAATAGCACTTCGTAATTATCAAAATATGTACTTTCTGCATAAAAAACATTTTTTAAAAATTGTACTTATCTGAAAAAGGATGTTTAGCATATACCAGTTGTGCATTTATTCCGCATATTTTTGGACTGGAAACTGCAATAAATCGAACAAAAATATTGAAAAATGTTGCCTCGGAAATATTTTATAATAAATATGCATTTTGATAAAAAAAAATAAATTACAATTAATTGCTCGTTTCCTCAATATCGTTAATAGTTCACAAGATTCTGTTTTGCTTTCTAGTGTTCTGAGAACTGAATAAGATTAGCGAAAGTTAGTAGGTAAGTTCAATTAGATATCAAATACCAGCAAAAAAGTAGCATAAGTATATATTGTATAATTAGTACCGAGTATATTTTTTATCGATATACCTATCGGCTAATCGGTATATTTAAAAAATATCGAATCCCGATATATCGGTATATTTTTATATACCGAACATCCCTAATATGCACACAAATATGCACAAACTTAGGGCATTACGAACGATGCACCACACATCTAGCATGAAATATAATATAATACTGAGTGCTGCATGTGCACTAATTTCCATCAATATCGTGCCCCGTTTATCAGCTTCCAGTCTCTCAGGCATCCTGATTCATGGAGATTAAATTGTTATCTTTAGCAAATTCAAGTAAATATAATAAAAAAATTAACCCTGATGATCCCGGTTCGTACAAGACCAAATTCGACACGTAATTTATGTCACATTTGATATAAAGTTGATCATTTAAATTGACTTTATTGAATAAAAGCATATGCAAAATTAATTCCTCACAGATTTTCACTTATTACCCACTATTCACATTTCCAAGGAGAAGCATTATCAAAATTTCAATTTTTGTCACTGAGATTTCTAACCTCGTTTTCAAGTTTTTATGATATTCTTCGGGGAATACTAATAATATTATTCCTTTCATTTACCACATTTTATTATCGACTTACTTCCTTTAACTAATTATCCTTTATGTAATGACTAGGTATAGAACCCTTTTATACATATTTTTAATCCTTTTAATAATTCTACTCAATAAATGCAAGCTTCATTCAATGAAGTGGCGGATGAATAGCAGCCTTCCACGATTAAAACAATAGTTCAACCTCAATCACTGGAGTTATGTATCGTAGGGCTCAGTTCGAATAAGGATGGGTCCTTTTCATCCCGAGGGCTGTTGCATACGTATGTCTGCAAACTCTTAGTAATGAGTACTACCATTCCGTTTCCACTCCAACTGTGTGATTGTTTTTGTATTTTAATGATATGGCTCGTTTTATAGAGCGATGCACGTATAAACGTATAAGTGTACGTTTCAACATGGAATTGAAAGAACAATTCCTTACAGTATTTCAGAACTCCCCGAAGTTCTGTTCTTTAGGCGCTGATATTAAAAGATCCTTTTTAGAAACACTCAGGAATTTAGTAACAATTAGTTTTTCACCCAATGGTAGACTGTTCTTTTTCTTACCGCTGTATTCTTTTCAATTTCAGGTATTGGTGGAATGTGATATTAACGTAGCAAGTGGAACTTTGCTTCTGCAAATATTTGGTAAGCTGATAAATTTATTATGCAATCCTTTGTGCACAAAAAGAGACTCCATCATGACCTACCTTCTATATAATCGTCCTGAGTAAAATATATGCAAGCGAGTTCAGTGAAAACGACAAATTCGCAAATTCTCAGCGAGGTTGAGAATTAAAAGAGGTGGAACGTTCATCATGTAGTTCAGGGGTCTCCAAAGTACGGCCCGCGGGCCACATCTGGCCCGCAAGATGATTTTATCCGTCCCGCAGAAGAATTATGCGGTAATTCGCCGCATAACTTTAGTTAAGATGGTCGCTACTTGTAAGTAATTAGCGTTTCAAATTTGAAATATCAGTTTATTTAGATATTAAAACCACAAACATAATTCATAATAGTGGTTTTGTGATGTAAATATGTGAATTTGGTGGTAGTGTTAGTCGTCATCAATATAAGACAATTTAATTTTACATACTTTGTAATTACATAGTATAATTTTCTGATTTCGATAAAACTCATATCTAGAGTTTCCTATTTCTTTTCTAATACTCCGGCCCGCTGAAAAGTTCCCATTGTGGCCCTCGTTACGATAAGTTTGGAGACCCCTGATGTAGTTGATGGTGACCGAGTGAAGAATAAACGATGTAAGTGTTCCAAAGTACATAAATTTCAGTCTGGTAGGAGAAATTGGAAGATTTGCTGTATTATGACGATAAAAAGAATGACAAAGGGTTAGCTTTGTGAATGGGCTGTGAAATTTAATTTTTTAATCAAAATTACACGGCTTCTTTCATTTTGATCGTTTCATTATTCTTTATTTCAATTTTATGCAGTTAATAATTTCAAAAGTAGGTAAAAAAAGATTGAATAAACGGCAGTTTGCGGAAGAAAAAATGTTGTAGCTATTGAATTGAAATAAAGATTTTTTTAATGAATTGTTGGTACGTAAAGCTGAGAACGAAACTATAATTGAGTATGCACTCCTTTTCTCAGTGCATGAAGTGCCAGTGTAAATTTATATGCACAAAGTTTGATTTATGCAAGGGCTCCGACTTGTAATTATGATGTTATTTTTTAGAGGGGTATTTTTTGGCCTGGGAAATCATTCGGTGATAAATACTGCATTTACTTTATCATTTTTTTAAATTTTAATATATTTTTTGGCCAGTCGTCATTCCTCCTTTCTACATTTTATGTCTCCCTCCATTAAAAATATTTATTTAACACATTCCTGGGATAAGCAAATCCTCTCACACGAACTGTGCTTGGCAATATTTCGATATTTGATAAGGCTCCTGCTTATGAAAAAACACTTCATAGATACGCAAATATTTATGAAAGATTTCAATGAAATACATTTCTTAAACTGGATTTTACTGTTTCAAAAACAATTTTAAACACTCGGGTAGAAATTTCATTGAATTAAATACAAATATTGACCATAAGAATTTGTTGAATTGTGGATGGATTACATATCCATTTAAAATTGGCCATCGTTAATCTAAATTTGTACAATGTTTTTCTATTTAATGTGGAGAAATTTGGAAGAAAAATAACACTTGATCACTGAAAACTGTTCAAAACAAAATAATCACACCATCCGCATAAAAACATGGACTTGAAGCACAAAATGTGGAAGGATATTGAGTTTTTCTGCGTCAAATTTTATTTTGCGTTGCATACTTGATAAGCATTAGCACATTATTATTTATTCATTGCCTCACGCCGAGCTCCAAAAAAGGTTGCCATATGGGGACTATAAATAATTCATAGCACGAGAATCAGTTCATAAGCAAAAAAAGGTTTCTGGCACCGGAGGGAAAAACGGAAATATGATTTCTGTTTGTTGCATCATAATTAAATTTTACCCCCATTGACCTAACTATCCAACGGATTTGGTACCTATACAGCTAAATTTATTTTTGTCCTACGAATAAAGTGATAAATATTAGCATAATCTGGGTTATATGAGAAGAAAATATAGTTAATAATTCACATAACGCGTGGGGAGCTTTTATTGACGCAAAACCTCTTCTGGCACTTGTTTTTGTAATATTCATTGCTCATTAGATCCTCTTGAGAACGGCTCTGCGCCGGAATACTAGTCCTTTGGCATTCATATTGAAAACGAACCAAACTTTGGATTACTTAAGCACTAATTGATGTTGTGCGACAGTGCAGAGATTGATTCAGGGAACTGACGAATGAAGGAAGAATCAATGTAAATATTGGACTAAGGGGACTTATGGTCACGTGAAAAATAATTTCTCATTGATAAAGCTTTTCGGTAACTTACTGTTTTGTCATCCTGATGGATTGTACAACTTTTGTCATGAGCGCTGTAAAATTATTTCCATAACAGTTTGAACTCGACCAAACACAACGAAATTTGCAGTATCATCAATGAAATCGCTTGAGCTTTGTTGTGTTTCTGCTGTTTTTTTTTTGCTTGACAGATATAATTGGATAACTTTGAAGGTATTCGACTGACAATTATATCCTTTACTAATTTAAATCTGGAGATAGAGATTAGTTTGTGCTTTGGCTCAGCAAAGGTACAATTGGACTTAATCCATAGATATAATTCAGTCATCAAAGAAGGAAATGCCTAGGTATCGCTTACCCAACGGATTTTTAAATTGAAAATATCAAAGAAACTGAAAAGGTATTGTCGGCATGCCCTGCAACCTTTTGCTTCTTTTTTTGAAATGTAGAAATAAATTGAAGTATCAAACAGACATCTACGTAATCAAATAAAAATAGAAAAATAATATTTTAGGAGGCAGTATCTGCAATGGTGGTAAAGAAGGAGAGCGGCATTTCTTAAGATCCATACAAAATTTGTTTTATAGACGGTAACAATTCCGAAATCGTAATGAGTTTTCATCTTAATTCAATTTTGGGATACAAGTAAGTTAAAGAAAAAAACTGTGAAAAAACAATTGCTGGCTCATGACATATTTATTTTCAAGTTTCTCCATGTTTTCCACAATTTTCATGAGAAACCTCTCAATATCTCTATTGATGTTTGTCTTTATCATTGCTAGTTTATGGCATTTCTATTTCGATGCTTAAACTTCCATGCTTGCTGTTTTATAAGCACGTTCTCTCCCCATGTAATGCTATCCTGGCTTATTCAAGACTTGTGGCTCAAACGTTTTTCTTGAGAAGATCCTTCAATCAACTCATTATTTGGTGTATAAAGCAGATTTTCCCTATTAAGTATACTTACTCGAACATCTAAAGTTGAATTCTTTTGAGTGGCTCAATAATTAGAAATGTCAGACCTCTTCGTTATTATATTGGATTCCAGATGTGCGATAAGAATTATCCATTTTTAAATATCAGTTTGATCTTTCCTTTATTTTTTTATTAATTAGAAATATTTTTAGAGAGTTGCTAAGAAGAAGCTATTGAATGCAAACGGAATACTGCTAAAGTCCGCTAGAGGTCCAAATGAGCATGTTACAGCAAAATACTGGATTACCTTTCTGATCGTTTTAAAAGGTTAATTTTTAGATGGTTATTATGGATTTAGATGGATTAGATAGATTAATAATGGTTTGTCACTGGAAATAAAAACTAGCGTGATTATAAATTAAGGAAAGGGTAAGCAAAAAGATGAGGAAGATGAACGAGAATATGTGGATCAAAATACAGTGGAAGGTGGAAACTGCACTTAAACAAATGATCACAAGGACAAGGATTATCATTGACTGTGAAATATCAAGTAAGAGCACATGACAGTATATTTTAGAAAAAAACGTGGACAAAATAAATTAGAATTAAAACTGGCGTATGAATTTCTTTGGTAATCTTTCAGATAAAAGAATGAGCGTGGATTAATGGCTTCTGAGATTTGGGTTTGTAGGAAAATGGAAAACGTGAGCTGGGTCGAGAAGGAAACGAAAGAAAAGTTTTAAATATGATGGTGGAGAGAAGGAAGTTGGTGAAGGAAATTCGAAGGAAGCGGAAGAATAGCTTGGAAGAGGTATTGCGGGGGGAGGGACTGTCGATGACCGCCGCGGTGGGAGAATGCTGGGAGAGGGGGAGGTGAGTGGTAAAAGAACATGGATTTTTGAGAGGATAGAGGGACGGAAATATGTGTAATGCATAAGAGGATGATACCACTTTATGACGTGTCATGGTCGTATCTTTCAGAGGTAAAGCTATAAATTAAGCAGGCGGTTCCCAGCCTGAGGTATGCGTACTCCCATTAGATACCTACGCAATTTGCGGTTTATAATCTTGCCTAATAAAAAAGACAAAAATGGTGGACGTTTCGCAGGATTTTTACTTCATGGGGCCTAACTGATTGGGATACCAAGGGCTACGCTCGAGGGAAATGGACTGCCAAGGAATACGCTAGTCGAAAAAGATTGGGAACCATTGAATTTAACGTATATTATTATTATTTGCAAACCCTTTGTGGTCTATGAGACCATAAGGTAAAATAGGTAAGACCAAAGGGTGAAACGTTAAGATCAAACAAAGCCTTATCCAATAATTAAACTTTTTTTGAAGTTGACACTGTTGCCTATTTTGTTAATTCTAGGTATCGTGAAATGTTCATTTTCCGAAACCATGCTTATCCTTAAATTTCCGAAGCTATACAATTGAAAACTCTTTAATATTATACATGATTTATAAATATAAATAATAATACGGATGAAGTTCCTGTTATTGATTGTAGAGTACAATATGGCAATATAGCATATGACAGCGACTCTTTCTCAAACATATCCTGTTATTTCTCTGACCTAATTCATTTTTTGCTAAATTATTGTAGGCATGGGTCATTTTGTGATTTTTATATTTTTCATGCGTCTGACAATTTATTGTTAAAACATTCCATTAGAAGAACCTGTATTCCAAAAATGCGTAGGTATAAAAAACTTTGTGCAAAGAAAAAATGCTAAGCAGCTCTAAATATAAATCAGAATGAAAGACCTACAATTCAATTTGTCGCTCTCAGGATCAAAATGATTCTGACCTAGGAATAATAAAGATCAGATTTTTGTCCTAGAAAGGAAAAGCCCATGCATGCGTCGACAATGGATGCTGGAGGCATTATATTTTTCATACATCTGACCATTGATTGTTAACGCATTCCATTGGGAGAACCAGTATTCTACAAATGCGATAGGTATAAACAACTTTGTGTTAGTAAAAAATGCTACGCAGCTCTAAATATAAATTATAATGAAAGTACTTCAATTCCATCTCGTCGCTCTTAGGATTAAAGTGATTGTAGCCTAGGAATAATCAAGCTCAGATTTTTGTCCATGAGTGGAAAAGTCAATGCATGCGCTGGCAGCTGGAGGCATTATGTTTTTCATACGTTGACAATTTATTGTTAACACATTCCATTGGGGGAATCTGTATTCGAAAAATATGATAGGTATTAACAACTATTTTCGAAGAAAAAATGCTAATCAGCTCAAAATATAAATCAGAATGAAAGTACTTCAATTCAATCTCGTTTCTCTCACGATCAAAACGATTCTGACCCAGGAATAATTAAGATCAGACTTTTTTCCCACGAGTGGAAAAGTCAGAAAGGACGGGATGGGTATGCATGCGCCAGCGCTGGCAGCTGGAGGCAGTGATATGCCGGCGGGGAAATAAGGCATCCGGCGCCGGAGTTCCCAAGCGTGCATTTCCACACCGTCGCCGACGCCACACAGTTCCTCCTCGGAGCGCGGCGCGGAGCGGAGCCGCCTTTTTAGAGCCTCCCGCGCCATAACACACCCTCCCTACCTCACCTCCCCCTGCCTTTGGTCTTCCAGCGTCGCCCGGGACGGAGGAAAGCCCGGAACGAGCAGAATCTTTGGAGCGGACGAGTGAGGGAACATGCGGTTGGGATGGAGTGCTGCTTTACAGGACTGGGGGGAGAGTAGGGGGAGGTGGCTTGGAAGGGGTGAGTTAGAGAGAAAGAAGGCCCAAAGCACCACACACTGAGGGGAGAATTTCGCGCGGCGATGAAATGTTCGCGCAGGAAAAAAGTTCTCTCTTTCACACACACTCTTTCGAGTTTTTTTTTATAATTTCGGGCGTCTAATTTCTTCTCCAGACGATAAAAAGTTCTCGGAATGGCGGAGAGCTGGCTCTGAAAATTTCCACGTCTCTCACCGCCTCTCTTTCCCTAAGTAAGGAAAGGAAATGTGGTAATAAGTTTATCGGGTGGCCGCCTTTAAGTGAAGGAGAAGGGTTCCGGACGAAGAAATTCCTCCCCGCTTCGACTTCCACGCCATTCATCGGTCCATGAATGGAAATCTTCGCCTCCCTCCCTCCCCCCTCGCTCCTAGACCTTCCTCCTCTCCGATTTCCACTTTTGCACGTAGATCATTTCAAGCAGGCGAGGCATTTCCCATTCGGGTAATGAGAATTCCTGCGGATGGCTTTGATATGCCATTTCCATTGATCGGGGCCAGATTCGACCTTATTCGTCAATGCCCATCGTTGTGGGAATATTTCGCACAAGCGTCTTCAGGAGTTAAATGGAAATCCGATAAGAGATGATCGCTTGCTCAAAAGTTTTTAGTAATGAATTCTTAGGAAATATGCAAATCATGATCGGCTTTCAATAAATATTATCGACTCACTAAAGTTATGAGGAAGGTACTGCGAAATTTGGTTTTCACGGGTATTGAAAACAAATAATGTTCGCCATGTTTAACTTTAATACTTACCTCATAATGATTTTCAGTTATCCAGGGCGTCATCAGCTCCTCTATGCATTATTTAAACAGGAAATTTACCTGCACATACTCTCACATTTATCCTCATATATTCAACATTTTACCTTTCAAAACTGTAAAAAAACATCGCCCTGCCTTGAGTATTACCTTCTTTCATCTATCATTCCTTCAAATAACGTTTATCAATTACTTTTTTCTACCACTTGATCTAGTGTTCTTTTAATTGTTTTTCCTCCACCGCATCTATTCCATGGTACAACTGGATAATTTTCGGCATCCAATCTTCAATAATCTGATTGGGTTATTTCAGAACCAGTACATCCACCGTCCAAATGATTTTTCTCACGACGGTGTTCATTTTTCGTGAAGTCATGCTCTAATCAAATCGTCATTCATTCATTTTTCATTACAGTAATCTACCAGTAAGAGGTAGGTTGTGATGAAAGTCAGAGAATATCCAACGAACTCTTACACGTGCCGTGCCCTTTCTACCTCTAGTATTTCTTTCTTCATCTCAGCATAAGTCCTACCTGTCTTCATCCCGTCCATAAAACCGATTCTCTTCCTTCCCCTTCCCCGCTTACCCAACATCCTACCCTCTATCACGGCCTTCAGCAAACCATCGCCCCTCATTACCCCTTCCAGCCACCTACCCTGTCTTCCCCTTTAATCTCATCTATAAGTTTCCTCTCCTCGCCCACCATGTCAAGCACTTCCTCATTTGTCTTCCTTTCCATCCAACGCACTCACTTCTCCATCCTCCTCCACACCCACATCTCAAAAGCCTTCAGCCTATTTTCGTCTTCCTTTTTCAATGTCCACGTTTCTGCCCCATACAACGCCACACTCCATATCAAGCTCGTCACTAGCCTCTTTTTTACATCCTTACTTAAAGTTCCCGTCATTAGCTCCCTTCAATTATTGAACGCTTCCTTCGCTAGCGCTATTCTCCTTATGAATTTGCCACTATGTCCTGTTTCTTCTAGCGTACAACCAAAGTAATTAAATTGTTCTACTTGCTCTAGTTTGTGAGTTCCTACTCTTATCATCAGTCTTGTTTTCTTTGTCCTAGAGAATCTCATTACTTTTATTTTTTTATTATTAATCTTCATCCCGTATTTCTCGCACTGCTTTTTCAATGAATCTACTAAAGTTTACAATCCTTTCGATGACCGACTGACCAACGCCTGGTCGTCTGCGAAACTAACCGACTTTATCCTCTGGCCTCCTACTTTCATTCACAAATCTAGCTCATCCCATGCCTCTCTTACCATTTCCTCAGCATAGATGTCAAAAAGCAAAATCAACAACGGGCACTCTTGCCGCACCCCGCGAACTATAACTGCCCACCCTGATTCACCCTCAGATACCCTCACCTGAGCCCTCTGCCCCAGATATAAGTTTCAGATGAGTCACCTGTCACGCCAATCTATTCCTATTTTCCCCAGTATCTGCATTAGTTTCTCCCAGTTAACTCTGTCAAACGCCTTTTCGAAATCTACAAAGCAAGCGAAAACATCCTGATTATGCTCTATGTTTTTTCTATAAGTGTCCTCATTACCGCAATCGCGTCTCTGGTTGCCCTCTCCTTCCTGATCCCAAATTGGTCATTGCTTAAATAGCAGTTTGCTCGGTTCTCCAACCTTCTATTTAGTATTCTAAGCAAGACTTTTGCCGCGTGCGAAAATAAACTAATTCTTCTATGCTCCTTGAATTATGTCGCTTTCTTCTTCTTCGGGATAGGTATTAATACTGTTTTTACGAAATCCTCTGGCCTTACTCCTTCCTCGTAGATCGTGCGAATAAGTTTGAAAAACGATTTGAAAGGACCATTTCATGTAATTTTATACTTATTATCAAATTAAAAATGCGCAAGATCATTTAAAATTAATTAACGTCCCATGCGACGCACAGAGATACTTGAAGCGTTTTCCACATGCCACCAAAATAAGGATCGGAATTTCTGTGAAAGTTCTCTGCTATTGCTGAGATTTGAACCCGACCCTCTAAATGAGAAGCCCAGGTTTATTTTACTAATTGTAAATTCTCTTTATCATAATTTTACGCCTGATGAAATTCAGTGGCAGTATAGTAAATGAGAGATCTATTAAATCTTATTGGATCCTCTTTTTGTCACCAAGCTTATATTTTAGGAGAAAAGAGTGTTTTTCGAAAGCGTTTGTGTAACTAATTACTCGGAGACAACCGTCATTGACTTAAAGTACTGTACATGATTCTCAATGTTTAGCTGCGAAATGTCTATGTATTGATCCACTCAGCTGATTCGTAAATTTAATTCTCAGTTACATTTTGGCACATACGCAATGGGAGTGATGTTCTTATAATATTAAATGGACATACAGTAAATCTATCAGGTTGATTGAATTCCCAAATTTCCTTAAAATGTACCATTTCAAAAATGTTTAACCTTTTAATGGTAGTGTCAAAAGGCTGTAAGTAATAGTTGTGCCATTAGCATTCTTACATGAATGAGAATAATTCTCGAACTGTAAGTTATCCGAACGTACTGCAAAATCATTCATGAAGAAATATATATCCAAATTACCCGCTTATTTAGTATTTTACGCTTTCATTTCAATAGATGAGGCATTCCATCAATGGCAACATTATTCTTTAACCATCAACAAAGGAAGGCGGGTTTTCACATTTTCTTTGAACTGCGTTGTCGTGATAAAACCTCCTTTAGTGGCAAGGCAGTGCAACGAGTCCTATTCCCTCCTATTAGAGCCGTGTGATAAAGTGCCCGGACGGAGAGGGAGAGAAATATGTAACATTCCCTCCGACCGTTTCTTGGATTATGAATCGGTATCCACGTCACGGTCGAAAGGAATATCAGACCCGTGCTATTATATTACCTTCCTCCGAATAATTTCCTTAGTTTCCTTTAATTATCAAAATCCTGTAGGTTTCCAATGGAGTCCAATGTTCAATTCAGACTCGCAAAGTTACATAAAAAAACATCTGGGGCTTCATTTAGGATAGTTTCATAATTGTCAAACATCGACATTATTGAATTCATGACATCATAGTCATAAAAGCAAACTTAACTCTTGAATCTCAGTGACGGGATTTTTCGAGGTTTTGACGTCGAAATTCGTGCGTTGACGTGACTCAAGATTGTCGAGTCCTTGCCGAATGAAAGAAGAAATCCACCCATGAGTGATCTTTTAATTTCCCTGCGGAGTCTCTTTGTCCGCGGCCAGCCTGCATCTTATTCCTACTCGCGCACCTAGTCTCCCCCCCACTGGAATTCTCTATCGGGTTATTTTGGATAAAATGCTCTCCAAGTTTTTATCCTCTGACCTTGAACTTTGGCTAAAATTTCCTCCTCTGAAAAATCAATACCATATAGACTTCTTCTCTGGCTGATTTGTATGCTCGCCGCATCATGTCTTACTACTACTACAAGGTCAGAACTAAAACTATAGGATGTGAAATAATTTTCAATGAAGAGGCTTTAAAGGCTGTAACATGAAAGTTTAGCATTGAACAGACTGTAACTCACAATGACGTAGTGATACGTACTGTTAGCGTTAATGTTCTGATTACATGGCGAATGAAGAACAATTTGTCCTACAAATTTGTTCAAGTAAAGCACTTTCCCGGTGCGTTTCTGATAAAATAAATAGAATTGGTCTAATTAGTACATATTTTCAGTATTAGGCTTAGTACTGCTTTCCTACATCCATATGTATATACATGCTAGGAGTATTGGTCAAGTATTTGTTTAAATTGATGTTTAATGGCTTTGACGCGTAATGTTTTCCTTGAATTCGAGAAAAGTTACGCCATTGCGATATGATTTGCCGATCAAGGCCTTAAAGTGAAAAAATGCCGTTTTCTCAATTTTCTTGGTACTCCGACGTGTTCTTTCCAGTACCGAAAAATATGCGTTCATAGTTTGGGCTAATACTAATTGAATTCGTGAAACTATTTTTGCCATACAAGAAATATTGTAACTGAGCTCGTAGAATTTCCCCGAGACTAATGTACGTTTTTCGTCTAGCTCTAGTCATCTAAATTATTTCTTAGAATAAAAATTATATATCTCCATTCGCTTTTGTTTTTTCTATACTTATCTTTTTTGACGCAGATGTTGGCCACTTTGCATTATCTTGTAGTTTGGTAGTGATTATGATCCAGGGTTTTATTTTTCGCTAACATCACTCAAAATGTCATTCTTGTTATATTCTCCAACTTCTGGAATTGTTTTATTTGCACATCAATGGCTATGTATATTCAGCTACGTACTCATTGACTTATCTCCTACTCATGAAAATGGAAAGGACTCTAACGGACTAAATATGCATGTGTGGGGAAATAGATTTCCAATGTAGTGTTAGGGTTTTGTTTTGTGGATGGCATTCACGCGTTATTTCCTCGGGAGAAAGCGGCAAAAATTGGTTTCGTTCCCTTTCTTTCGTAACCGCTGGAAAAACGTCTCCACTTGACTCCAGAGCCTGCCCTGCACTTTTGGGTTATCCTTCCGTCCCGTTGCTGGGACGAGCCTTTCCCCTATTCCTTTCTGCCGCTTGTCTCTGCTCCGTTATTTTTTCTTCGGCGTCGGTGGAATGTTCTCGCCAGCGTGCGGGAATGTGCTTGCCAGTCAGTTCGGCACAAGTTCTCTCCGAAGTTGGGAATCGGTCACAGGTGCGGCAAAAGGTGGGAGCAAAAAACAGAGCAAGCAAGAAAAGTGTCTCCAGGCATTCGGTTTTCGTGCGTGAAGGACCTGGAGCCAGAGAGGTGAGTTCACTCACTACCGTCTTTCCTTCTCTCACTTTCATAAAGCATCGTTTCGTTCCATCGCTCCACCAATTCGCACATGGAGTCCCGGAGACGACACATTGTCGTGCCGCAACCCGGGAATACATATTGAGCATATTTTTGTGGCAACTGTATAGCGTTGTGTACAATTTTCACTTTTGCTATCAATTGTGAATGTGAAAAAAAATATTTACGATGAAAAATTGTGATATTTTGTACGTCATGTTTGATATGAAACAGTTTAGATGGATATATTTTGACACTATGCTAAAAAAGGCACGCCACTATGTTTGCTTTGACGATTTAACTTTCTCACGTTGAATATGCACTTATATTATACAAACTATTTATTTATTATGAGTTTCCACTCACTTCTGTCATTTCGCAACGTTCAAACTTTCGTCTTATTTTAGGAACTCCGTTACCATCTGTTTTGTTTTGTATGTTATTTGAATTGTTAAATTTTCCACTCACTGTTTACTATTCTTGAAGCAATGACTTGTAAGTCTTGTGACATCATTTGCCTTTTATAAATCTGCATAAGGCCATACGAGGCGCCGCAGAGGAGTGTGGCAGGGGGCGTTAAGACACCAGTCGTGAAAGGGGAAGGAATAGGGAAAAGGAGAGGCGGAGAGATTAGAGGTGAATTGCATATTAACGATGCGTCTTATACTAGTGACACGCTATTTCCGTTATGGTTACTAACGGTGCGTGGAAAAAATAAATATTTGTATCTATCAGTTCAGCAGTGTACCTATATTATTTTGTGGCTTCTATCAGTTATAGAGATATAGCGCGGGGTCACAAACTTTTACGCGTGTATGAATGTCCTGGCGGCTCCGTTGCCAATAACGTAAACAAAAACATGGGTGCGATGGGCCTGATAACGTCTACCAACAAGGCCACCGCTTCATTCGACGTGAAATTTCGGAGAGCTCTGCTAGTTTTTGTGGCGTTCGAAAAGATTCTCGCATATACTATTAAGCTTAACTGAGTATAGTAATGACATTAATCAAGGGATACATTTCAATTTGAGAACCTCAGTTGAAAAAGCTATCAAAAAATTAATAACCTGTTCACAACCCTATTCTCCTTTTTATATTTTTACCTAGTGATTATTTCTTTTCTTTTCCTCACTAGCCTGTTTCTTATATAATTAGGTGATTGCTTTATCATAACCATTTCCGAAATAAAAACCTCACTCTAAAAGTGCTCCCTTACGTACAGTCCTCGCATAATATTTCTGTAGATCGATGTCGAATGAGGAAGGTTTTGGGCCTGGAAGTGTCTATTCCCTAAAAATCGGTCGCTGCGAAGGAATATTTAGAGGCCGATTTACTGTTGACTGCCCCGCGTGCAATCCGCCCTGCATTCCATTAATATGGCAAATCAGACTTTCAGAGGAGACGAATACTTCACTTATACACTCCTAACCTTCCCCTCCGTCCCGTGTCGCCAAACCTTCCACCGGTAAAATAGAGAATACTTCCTCCCTGACCCAGCATTCGGCGCGAACATCTGCCACCAGATGTGACGTGAAAACAGTTTTTCAAATCCTCGTGAAGTTATTTTGTCACAAGTGAGTTGAATTGCATATTACCTCAAAGCTATGTGTTTTCTATTTCATGAGTACAGTGTTAGAAAAACATGATGGAACTAACGCAGATGACCCACTTTCAGTGGAAGAGTCCATTTCATACAAATTGGCTCCGCAAAGGGGAGTAATGAAGTCTCCGCGTTTGACTACCGTGGTTCCTAAGGTCGCAAACCATCATTGGCAACTTCAAAATTCTCTACTTGTTATTCACATCACATTTTTCTTGGCACATACATGGATTTTAATTAAAAGGTATATATGGCCTTCTCCGATGATTTGCAAGCAATCTCAGCGTATTTTTATCCAGATTTGTTTGGATTGTAAGAAAATAAGAAACGCGCTGCTGACACCTTCCCGCCTTCTCAAATTAAATGCAGTTATGTTGGCAGGATTGTATATCGTGTGCTGTCCTCTCCCCGACCCCAAGACAACCCCTCTCACACGAGCCCTACCCTCATTGACGTCACTTTTCGCGCAGGAGACTGCTACCAAGTTTCGCTACTGCTATACATCTCGCATACGACTCACTTGTTGACGAGTATGTGAATCATCGCTAGGTTAGGGTTTTTCTATGTGATGCGCAGATCTGCTCGGAATTGATGCTCATATTTCCTATTGTTTTACTGATTGACGGAAGATAGACCATATGCCCAATCTAGTGGTATTGATTTCGGTGTTTATTTGGACGATGGAAAGTTTCATAAAAAGGGCAAAGAAAACACCGCAATTCCACAAAATTATATATTTAAACGACCATGGTTTCGATGCAGCGCATCACCTTCAGGTAAAGATAGTCAGGTAAAGAAACCATAGTCGTTTACATATATAATTTTGTGGAATTGCATTTTTTTCAGCACTTTTCCACTCAACATGAAGGAATTCCACCTAGTAAGACCAGAGACTAACCTTTATGGAAATCTTCAGCTGGTTCCATGCATTTAGTGACCGAAGGAACGCGGATAAATTCCTTCAACCTTTTTCTTTTCCCCCAATTGATATACCCTCGTTGTGCTTCCTTGTTTCTTGTATCACCCTCGGCGTCGCAGGGTCAACGTCCATGGATAACATGCCTGGAAAATAAGTTCTAGCGTCAGGAGTGTTGGAAATATACTCCCAGTGCTCTTATTGAGAAGTTCTTGCAATACTTGTACCATTTTCGACCCCTTTCATTCATTAAAATGTGTACGCGACCCAACAGCTTTGGAGTGAGTGTTTTTTCGCAACCTCCACGTTCCTCTTCGCGAACTACGGATTCGCTCGCTTTTTTTCTGGTGCACTCCCTTCTGTGACATAGTTGCTAAAGAGCTAATCATGTTAAAAGCAGCGCACGTGTTTTTTATATCTTTTTTGCCATGTTACGCTTTGGCTGTCCCCCGCTCTTTTTTGCCTACCCAGCAAACTCCATGGTCACTAAGCTTACCTTCGCTGTCAAAGTTGCCCTAGTATTTCATTTTATGTACGAAGCAAATTTAAAAGGTGTAGCACAGAAACACACTCATCTCATTTTTTTGCATGTATTTCAAAGATTGGGGTGATTTTTTCGGGTGCAATAGAAAGGAGAGGGAGAGAGAAGACTCGTACTGACATGGGGAGACTACGTACGTTACTACGCCTTTTTGAATGCCATATTTATTATTTTGTTCGGAATGCTAAATACTGCTGGGAATACGTCGTCGTTTGGGATAACGAGCTCTAGTTTTGCTATAGTAAATGATTTTTTATTCGTTATTTTTAACATGCATAATATATACTCAAGAAAACGCATAAACTGTATCATTGCAAGATGGTGAAATGGCTAGTGTCTTCGGCTCATGTTCCAAAGGTTGCAGGACCTGATGTGGATATATTTTTTCGTCTCGTTTCCAAAATTTTTCGTTCGTTTTAAATTTATTTTCCATTGCAGTAGGTGTCACGAGACGATGGCTTATTTTTTATCGTATTCAACATACTCGATTGAAGTCTTATTCCAAAAGCGGAATCATGACAGCTACAGTAGCTACGAGAGGGTGCGCTCACTATTAAATGTCTCCATTGGTTATTTTTATCAACTTCTTAATCACCATACAACGTTTTCACGCGGATGCATTGACATTAACGCTTGAAAAATAAGGCAGTGAACAGCAGAATGGGTTAATTCAATAAAGAAGAACGTGGGTCGGATAAAAATTACCCTATAACCTTAACCGCTCCTGTAACCAAATTACTGAAAAATGAATAAAATTACTTGGTATGTAATTTATAAAAGGAAACTGTGGGAAAAATTGTATATATTCCACAAAATATATAATTATTACAAGCAAAATTTCTGAAAGAATAAATCTGACATTCATTTTGGAAGATTCCGGCGATATTGTCTGGCATTTGAACATATCGAAAAGAAGAGACAAAATTTGCGGATTTCCTTCCTTTGCTCAGAAGAAAATAGACGCTCTGGAACTGATAGAAATTATACCAAGGCGGAAGAAGGTTTCCCTCCTCTACGCCCATGTGTTCTCTCCTTCTCTCCATCGGTTTCCTATAGTGACTCCCTCCCAGGCCCACCCCCTCCAAATTTTTGCTTACAACGCTTCGAGACCACAAAGTGGGAAATTCCCATACCCAATCCTCCGCTACATTTGGACATTTGGAAACATTCACCGAGGACGAATCACCAATAGCTCCCTACACCCGTGACTCCCCACCCCCTCCCCCTGTCACTCTCCACCTTCCACCGAGGACCAAAGGACCGCAGCTTACTCCGGAATATGCCTACTAGGCGTAGCAACGTACGTAGTCTCCCCTTGTGAGTAAAACCTCAACCAACAGTAAAATTCGTCAGTAATTAGTTCGTACTGCCATTAAAGTGATCCAGTTGGTGAAAGGAACACGGTAACCATGCCTTGCTTTCTTTAATTTTTTGTAAAATTTTGGTAAGGAGTGGCATATCATTGTTGGCAACTTAAGTACTCCCCATTTAGAGCCTCGGAGGCAAGTGTCTTCCAATTGTGCCTCTGAATGCATGAGGAGAGGATGGAATAAATCCCACTAAAAAAACTACTTATGGAAAGGTAGTTTGAGCGAAATATTCCCTAGTCACAATGGAGACCATATTCAAATTTTATTTTTTCATTTAGTGTTTGTAAGAAGTAAATATAGCAATATTAATGGTGCAAAAATATAGTTAAATACTACAAAAATTCTTAGTTATTAAATAAATATCACCTCATACGTCTCTAACTTGACTAATTTTTTCACGGCGTACGATGAAATCGCCTTCAAAAAAGTTTTTTTTGAGATTCTGTAAAAATTACTTCGGTAATTAATTGATTCAATTTTATAAATAGTCGAGAAAACGAAGAAACTAAAAACCGTTAAGTTTTTTGACGAAATCTAGGTGTTAGAAGTTTATAATTTTTTTCAATATTCTCACTCTGTAGCGCACAGCCTTAATCTCTACCATGCAAAACAGCTTGTATTTTTAGGCAAATTGTTCGAAAAGTAGTTCGGCAAGGGGTTAATATTTTCATATCATTGGAAAGATTAGAGTTTTTTCTTTAAAATGAGGTCAAATTCATCAAATTCTAGTTGTGGTGATATATCGCTCAAACTACCTTAAACAGCGCAGCCCGCGTTTTCGTAAACGGCCTTGGAAAATCCTACCTCATCCGAATCCCGGGACATCCTCTCTGCCTTTGTGGGCGCGCGTCGTGTACCTTTGGGGTAGGAGTGGAGTCCAAATCCTCTCCCCCCATACCCTAACCAGAGAGTTTTCCATTTTCCAATCGGGAGTTCGCATTCATTTTTTCCCCTCACTCCGATGGGAATCGCGTGTGCGTTTGACGCTTTAATTAATGAATTCAAAAAACCCTCCCGGATTTCCTTTCAAGGGCGGCGGCGGGATTCCGCGAGTTTTCGTCCCCCAACAGACCGTCGCCTATTCACCCACCCAGCAGGAATACGTTCCCGGGGAATCGCGAGGCGGGCCAGCAGTGAGAGATTTTCGCTCATGAGGGAAGAAGGGGGTTTGGGGGGGAGGTGTCTCTAATGGCGCACCGATGTCGATGATGGCCCTGCATTCATTTCACAGGGATTCAACCTATCCAATCAACGAATGCGTTCGTCTAATGGGGGTAAAACAAGAAAGAAAGAAATTGGATGCGGCGATCAGTCATGATCCGAATGCGGACGGGGAAAAGTTTTGTTTCCGGGCATGTCCGGGCGGGTTTTCGCGAAAGCGAAGCGCAGTCATCAGACCGTGGGCGAAAACCATTAGCTTGACAAAGCTGGGGCCATTAGGTGTGCGGGGAAAAATTACCTGCCCGCGGCCCGTGTAAGTCCCGCTTCGACTGAATCTCTCGACAGGGTGACGAACAGGCGGGGACAAATGACGGTTTCGTCACCACCCATTCTGGCATTCGGTACTCTAAATGCGATATCATTTCCAGCTCAGAGCTCAACAGGATACTCCGCTTTGTATTTGCGATTTTCGTTTAATTTTCCCCAACGTTTATTTAATTTGCTGAAAAAAATTTCGAATGGTGCTTGCAGAAATAATGAAAGTTTTGTAAAATATTTCTCGAAACACCTTTACTAAGAATAAAATACTTAATTTATTGAAATAAAAGGTCTGTCAGTCACGTCTTTCATTGGTGAATTACTAATTAATTCATCAACTTGTATGCTAATAGTTCTTTGAAATTGTTAGTTATTTCTACGAAAAACCTGGAAAATTATTTTTTAAATAAATTTTAATTTATCACTTCCATATTGACGCCTGCGTTGCTCTATCAATCATGCACTGATAATGATTGTTATTAAAGTAAAGACTAAATTTCAAAGTGCTTATCGCTTTTATTAATCATTATGATCACGCATTTACTTTGTCCCCAATAGGAAATATTAAGGATGAATGACTTGTGTCGTCCTGTCTTCATAGCTGTGAAACCTGCGTTTCATGTCATTCAAGATTGATGAAAAACTGCAACTTCTTAAGAGTTGTCTGAGATCCTAAGAGATATTTGATCTTTTAGGTAGTTTAAAAAGAACTCTCGGTATATGGCAGTCACTCTTAGCGCAGACATCATAGAGGGAATTAAGGTCTGAGGCTTTCCCGGTGTGAGATGCTGAGAAGCTCAATTCAGGCAGTTCAGCGGGTGAGAGGAAACATTGGTATCAACGTTTCGATGGGCGACTCGTCCATCGCCTTCAGCCCTGAAGACGATGGACGACCTGGCCATCGAATCGTCGCCACCAATGATTCCTTTCACCCTCTGGACTGCCTCTGCCGACTGGACCTCTATGATTTACATAGAGGGAGCCAAATAGAAAGGTTTTTAAAAATAGGTTACGAGAAAATTATATTTACTTAAGAGCCCCATTAATGACAGGTATTCTGGTTCTCAATCGCTGTAGAAGGAGAAGAATGTTTGACATCCCTAAACCTCGACTCAATCATACAATGCAATGTTTCAAGCATGGAATATATTCGTGGATGATTAAGAGTGGGGTGTGGTCTTGCGCGGTTTTCGTGCTTACTCCCAGAAAAATTCTGGCCCTAGAAGAAAATAAATCCTGTATGCTTTGTCTAGAGAGGAAGCGGGTACACCCATTTGGAGACGATGAAACATGGGGGAGATTAGACGAGGAAACGCCATATCCCGCACCGCCAAAGCAATGGAAGGACCAGATGGGACGGGCTCGCATTGCGACGCAATGGATTTGATGGGATTACGATGGGACGGGGAGGGAGGGGTCCCTCGGGAAAGGGGCATTATGCATTTGTCAAGCAGAGAGAAGAGGAAAGAGATGTCTGGACGTAAGAGCTCTCTGGTATTTAAAGAAGGGGTGGGTACATGCATGCTCTGGAAAATAACCAAATGTGCGTTCAGAGTTTTTCCGCTGATGTGTGCAGTAAGGAAAAGAATTTCCAGTATTAAATATCCATATCACAGGTTTGAGCTGCCTAATAACCCCTTGTCAGTCATAACGGAAGAAAGTGGTAACTCCGATGTTGGATAGGTTAAAGAGGATTTTATCTGGTAAGCTGTCAGGGTACGGAGTTTGAGTTGGAAATTCTATTCTTTTTTACAATGATTTTGGTTATGCCTCACCCGAGGACTCGCCACCTACTGATACAGATTACTGCAGGCCAACAGGAGCGCAGGATATCATGATTGCTGACCAAAATGTATTGGAGCGGAAATGACTGCTTGGGTGCGTGGAAGTGGGAGGCGGAAGAGGAGGAGGTAATGGGAAAATTCTTAAAACCAGGGGTCTGCAAAGTTTTGAGATGGAAGGGACAAACCAGTCCCTCGCAAGAAAGTGGAGTGAATATACTTTTAATACTGAGGAAAATTTAAAGTAATGTTACTCAAAGTTATGATAGAGATTATTTATATATTAAATGAAGGAAAATCATCATTATGCGAAAATAAATCTGGTTCATAATCGCCTATATATTATTCTAGTTTTGATGAGCGCCACAATGAGGGATTGAGTAGTATACCTTGATAAAACATTGCCAAGGTCAAGGCAGCTTCTTTCTCTTTCTTCTTCACTCGCGAGCTCCAACAAACAAACAAAACAGCTGGGGAACTAGGACCGATATCTACGCAAGTCGAGCGGACGAAGGGTGGAACGTTAAAAGCGCATGATTACTCTTCTCCTTTCCATGTGACGAATGGTACAATAGGATGGGTCGATTTTTACTTTTTTATAATTTCCAAGCGTCTAAATGTAAGCAATGTACAACTCCTATACTTTATTAAATATAGTCTTACATCCTTTAAATACATCAACATTATATGCGATTTTATCATTTATGTATTTAAATGTAACTACAGAGCCAAATGAACGTAACCAATGGGCTCGCGGGCCACCGTTTGTCGATCCCTGATTAAGTATGAAATTTATTTTGGGAGAGAGCATTTGGGCACTGTTAAATGATGAATGATTGCCTCACGCATCTAGATTGTTCATTGACCTCGGAACTCATTTGTTTGCTGTAATTTGTTTAACGAAACGTTTAAATAAAATACTATTATTTCCACTATCTATGGTGCTCTTAGAAACATTTACACTTCTTAAGGCTTTACTTTTTTAATCTGAGATTAAATATTTTCTCGGTATGAAAATCCATTCGTCACTATCATCGACAACGCTCAAGTTCTTTTACTGACTGTTAGGCATATGAAGCAGGCAAAATCCCAGCTCTCAGTTAAAATCAGATACGCGAAAAGACTACAACATCCTACGGTTGACGCTTACCAGATATAATAAACACAGCTTAGTACTTTTCTACAGTATTTTAATGTTAAGCCTTAGTGTTTTAAGTTCATCTTTCGTTACGCGGATGAAAGATTTACTCGTACTTAATTACGCCAGAGTCTGTCACTAGCATTCTTGTAAACCAGATTTTGCGGTGAAATCATCTCAATCGTTGCTGATGATATTGTTGAGCCCATTTTGCAATCAGATTAAAAAAATATGACAGAGAAATTATGACCAAAATAAAATGAGACATTTTGAAAAAAAAATGAGGGAAAAAAGTTGAATAGCATTTGAAAAAATTCAACCATTACAGTGGAAGAGTTTAGCAACAACATGTAGAAAAGTTGTTCTCTGATTACAGGAAAATAAGCAAGTACATATTGCGGATGTTAGGAGGCGGATCGTGTTAGATATTGGAGAAAAATTATTTTTCCTTAAGAGATATAATAAAAATATTTTAACAGCATATCCTTCAGAGTTTCCAAGGGCCGCATAAACGATGACAAAATTGTAATCGTGATGTGATCATTGTGTAAATGAACTATGCCTAGCATTTTGGTATTATTCCGCTATTTTTTTGTAGTAATTCTATAGTGTACCTGTACTTTTTTGTTCTCCATTTGCCAACACGATATCAAAGATTGTTTTACGCTTGCATTTTCATCATTCTATCTTCTTATAATATTTTTAGATGGTGCAAATATAATGTCATTTTATGGCCTTGAGCTAGACAAACTTCAATAGCATTTGCAATTTTTTGTTTCAAATTTTATTTTATCACAATCTTTGTGCACTTTTTTTTGGTAGTCTTAGAGTATATTTCTATGTGCAGACATACAGTCCCTTTAATTTATATTGTAACAATACTCATATAGCTAGAAATTGTTGTAGGTATGGGTAGCTGAAGAGATCCCACAAAGAACCAATTACAAACGGGAAAGGGGAGTGGGGTCACGGGTCGATTAGCAGAGGTGAAATGTCTGGGGGGTCAGATGCAACAGTTCCGTGCTGTTGGATTAGAGAGCGTTCTATTGAAAGGTGAGGGAGAGGCTTGCTTTCTTTTTGGCCTCTGAAGGACTTCAATTTCCACCTGCGTTGTTAGAGATAATATCATATCCTGGAGAATTAACAGCGGGTATCCTGCTATGAATTTCGGAAGAGAAATTCTTCCGTCGATTATGATTTTGCCAGTCGAGTATAAATAGATAAACTTTCATTGAGAGTTTATCTATTTATAGTTTATCTATTTATCTAGGTTAGCAGGTTTGTTGGTTAATTGGGGAGGTGACCGCTAACTGAGGTATTTCACGCAATTAAGATTGATGAGGTTGATCGGTAGGCAGGGAGAATTTTCGGCGGGCAGGGAGTCACTGTTGTCGTTGGCGCAGGGGTCTACAGTTTAATGTACCATGAGGTGTGCTACAATTTTACCATTGAAGTGCTCTCCATATGGCACCCAAGGGGGTGATGGAATTCCGCCGAGCAACTTTGTCACCGCCGGGATTCAAAGCCATGCCTTCTGGACTGGAAACTATTTGGCCTCCGCTTATAACCCAGCCCTTCATATGGTAGTTGTGCGAATTTTCGAAATAATTTTTTTTAATCCCGTGAAATTGTTAAAATAATGAAGGAACTGGTACTTACCTGAGAAAATTACATGATATTACAATTAAATCTTCACGGGGGTCAGCAATGGTGGAGTTAATCATTTAAACGTTAGTGACTGAACTCCTGACCCGATTGGAAACCCTTGAAAAAATTACTCTTGGTTAAAAAACTGACTGAAATGGAAATGAATCTCCTGCCGCATAACAGATCCTTGCGACATTTTGGCTCTACTGTGCACCTGCGTATATACTCAGTGGCATATCGCGTGCTTATTTTACTTTACTATCCCCGGCTGATAACCCAAAAACGCCGTCACTTAAGAATAATTACTTCTGTTTTCCTGATATTTTTCACAATTTTACCATAATGTAGAGTAGATCAATGTATCTCATAATTGGAGATAAAATAAGGTTCTGTTCCTACCAAAGGAGTGGCTGTGTACATTTATTAATATAAATGAAAATTTTAGCATGTTATAGCCTAAATTTATTGAACCCTAGCGTCGGTTTGATCATTGGGGGGGGGGGGGGGAGAATTAGTAACCTTTTAATTAACCTTTCGTAGCTCATCAAGCATGAAGCCCGACGGCGCGTGAAATTCAAACATCCAAGTAGGGGAGCCAGTACCTTTCCTTGTGCCGCCTGTGGTTTATCCAGAAATATCTGGCGCCCGGGAAATCACTCGGCTATGTTTTAGCTGCATGGATAATCGGAGGCTTCTCTCTGGACCCATATATAGCCGAACGCTGAACCCATCACATTAATGGGTTACTACATCATTTATGGCTGTAAAATCTTCATAAAATTATCCTAAAATTGTTTTATTTTATTGTAGAAAGCATTGAAACATGCTTTTTTTATTCATACATTGATTTTTCTGGTAAAATGACACCGAAATAGCTAAATTATTACAAGAAAAGGATGCGTTTTACTAAGCCTCGTTAATTGGATTTGTCTAAGTTTTGTGACTTGTTTATTCATACTCATCTTCACGTTTATATTCATATCCTTTATTTTTCAGAAGTCTTGGTAGAAGAGGCCAAGACTCATTTATTGATATCAACCTAGTTGTGTGGAATATTTTTATGGTCCAGTTAATTATTGAACGTAACATTTATTTACGTATGAATTTGACTTCCAACTTTGCGCTATTTTAGTATAGCGGTTAACCAGATATTGGTTTTGGGTAAACATTCCGGGTGCATTATCACCAGCGGTAGTGCTCAAGCTACTAACTTTGAAAGTTTGGGTCGTCGACCTCATTATACGCAGGACTCTTTACGTATTTATGCGGCAAGTATAATTAATTCCTTGTAAAATTTTGATTCTAATATGTATTACCAAAATTTCGCTTCCAGACATATAACAAATCTTTGGTGAACTTTGACGTACGATTCAAAACATTGGGGCCCAAAATTCTATTCCATAATTTCGAGAATTTGCCAAAATATTTGATGTCTTCAACGTATAGGTGGATCAGAACTTAGTTTTGAAACTAAACACCACCTATCCTTCTGAACACCTATCTTAGCTCGTCTAATCTTATGAAAGACCTAAGCTGTTTTCAGATTCTACCTGCCCTCACTGAAGTTATTTCACGGAAAAAAGTATGTAAGCCATCGGAGCTAATTAAGTTTCAAGAGGCTCAGAGCCCAGCTGGCGGAGACCGTCCCGGGGAATGAAATTACCTAATTAGAAGAAAACAACACGCCTCGCTATTTCACTTGAGAGGCCTTGTAATTACACCTAATTGATCTCCACCAGTGTTCCAGAAATCTGCGGATCTGCCGCTGGGATAAACTTGGATGAAGGTGGCTGCAATTGAGTCCGGATTCCTCAAATAGTGTAAACTTTCCAGGGAGTGATTTGAAGGGAGACTCAAGTTAAGATAACATGGCATTTGAGGGTTGTAGTATATCCAGAGGGGAAGAGTGGATCTTGTTTCAGATTATAATCTAAATTGGATTTTAGGATGATGATTCTGTTCCCTCATTATCATAAGATTTTTATATATAATTACATAAACTATTTCAAACTTTGAATTAGAGACTCTTTTCAGAATTAACTACTCCAATCCTTGTCCTTTTTCTGTATCATAAACAAGCAAAGGAAAAAATTGGAAAATAAACAAATTAAAATACAATCTTGCCTTCATTTTTATGATTAATTAGCAGTTGAAAATTCATTTAATGCTCTTATTAGAAAATATAGCTTTTATGTAAGCATAATAAATGACAAGGCAATGTTTGCAAAGCATTTAGAAAAATTTCAAGTCTATAAGTGGATTGAGTCCACTTTATTTAAGCCGAGGCTCTTATTACAAAATTAAGTTCAAAACCATTATTTCAATTTTCTGCGACCGTATTTAGTAGCGTGCAAATATCAGTATTAATCTGATTGTCATAGTCATTAGTAGCCATTCAGGTGAAAATTATGCTATAGTGTATTGAGTAATTTATTTTGCTTGTAGTCAATCCCACCATCTTATTCTACCAGCATGTTTTCAATTGATAATTTAATTTTCCTCCGTATATTTTGTACACCTTATGATAATATGCAAATGCATCACGGGTGTATTAACATATGTTCAAATTCTGACATCAGATCAAATAATGCAATGGGCATTCCTATGAGTGTATAAACTATTTATATGGTATTATCCAACCCCATCACGAAATATATTCAGTTTTCATATTTTATCGACGTTTTTCATAATTTATGCCGAGATATCTTATAATTGCCCATTTCGTAATATTCATTTTAGTATGTTTCATTTGTCTACTTATTTAAATAAACCCCAACGCCGAGATTGAGCTATTTCAAGTAGACGAAGTCCGATAGTAGAGAATGTGTCACTTTGCCGTCATATATGGAGAAAAGTTCTGGATTTTGAAGCAGCCGATGACTGATTCACTTGATTGGATAAATAATTCTGCCAAAAATCTACCATGCAGTCATCAGAATCTAACGGAAAATTTTAGTATGCTCTCTGGGTACCAGTACACTTTTGGGGTTAGAGATCAGTTTCAGCATGCGTACCAATAAATAACCTTGCGGGTGCAAAAGGATTATAGAATACAAGTCCAAGTCATAAATATAACAACTGCCATCACTCCTGGAAATCGCGAATATGAGTACGGTGTGTACATTACAAATGCTATTTTAATTCTGAACGGACACCTGGGAAAATGAGGTGCAAAGTTAATCATTCACGGACTGAGTTGCTCCGTGAATGAAAAGGTCATCCTAAAGGTCACAGGTATCCACCCTTTGCCCTGGTTATGACTGATGTCTCCTCTGTCTCTCCACAATGCCCTCAGAGAAGATAAGAAGGTTTAGTGCCTTTACTTCGTGGAAAAGAAGGTGGCCTATTTCGATTTATAGTTACAAAACGTATGATTATAATAGAAATATTTCATTAGAATATTCTTCAGTTTAGAAAAGTTGCTGTAAAAAGCGGTGGCAACGCCAATCGCATTACAATAACTACGCCGTAGGTAGACTTCACAGGGAAAAAATAAGACATTGAATTCAAATCATATTTTGAGAAAACGTGAATGACAATTTCAAAATTTATCCCGTGACCTTTCAGCTGGTAAGAATTTCTGAATTTATGTTTTTCCATTTGGAATAAATTCTTATCTTCTTGTTACGATATTATCATTTTCAAGGGAGCAGTGCATAAGTAGTATATTTTTTTAATTATTCCCTCAAATACATAATATTTTACCCTTGCTATCACGGAAACATGCGTCAGAACTGCGAAATTCACTATAATAAAGTTTTAGATATAGCAAAGACAAACGGAAACTTGACATATATATAGCTGTAGTAATGTAATTAATTTTGGACTGAGCGTAGAGTTTTTCAACTCGATCAGAGCTTCAGAATCGAATTACAATAGTAATAGTCGCATTTATTTTTCTCCTGAGAAAGTTAAAATTTATAAGTAAGCGTTAAATATTATCAATTAAATTGGACCGGTGTTGGCATCAATAGTATGGATACGTACGTAACACTGCAAAGTTAAAACGTCAAAGAAAGAATGGCAATGTTGGGTGCATAGGCTCTCTGCACGACCTTAACTAGCGTCAATAGTGACCACATTAGACAAAAATCTGAGGAGAGCATAGGTAAGGCTAGTGCTATGAAATCGAATGAAAAGTGCTATGAAATAAATACGAAATATATTTTATGTAAGGGTGTTATTTATTGGGTTTGCCATTTTCAAGTAGATTTCAGCAGTTTTTACATTTTTGATGTCGATGCCGAATGATAATCAAAATTGCTACATATTCAGGTGCAGCGATTCACGAAGCAATATGGGCCCAGAAATGGAATTTTAAACTGTTATATCAAGTATAATTTCACTTTACCCGTGTAGAGTGGCTCTATAATAACTACTGGAGGTTTTATGTCCCAACTCTGTTCATCAATCAGCAATTTTTGTGGAATAGACACATTTCGTCAAAAGAATAGGGTTGGTGTGGTAAGAGACGTGAAGTGTAAATAGGACGTTAAACCACGGAAACCTTGGCTCCTTTCATTAAGAGTCGATGTGGAGTTTCTATCCACCCTTCCTCCATTTCCCAAAATGCCCTTCCTTGACTAAACTTACCATCTGGCATGAACTACGCATTTCACCACAGTTGTTCTCGTTGCTGACACACATAACCAACCAAACGGTGGTGCTAAATGTCATCTGGACCAAATTATTAATGTCCTTCCATTTCACTTTCTCTTCCATATCCCTGTGATTACATCGGAAATATTGAAAATAAACCTATAACTTTCAAGTTTGACTGAATTGTAAAGAATACTTGTAACAACATAGGGAGATTTATATCACGCCTCCGTATTGATGTTCGAAGATATTTATTGAAAATATTTTATAGAAATGCATACGTTTTCTGTGTGTGTCTACACACGAGACAAGAGTGGTTATTTAAGACAAGGACTGCCCTTATTCGCGTACACATTTACTCACGCGAGCCTGGTTTTACAACGCGGCCAACCTTCCCCTCCAATTTCCGCGCTGCTCCAGGTCAGTCACGTGAGGAGGAAACCAACGCCACCATTTGGGAGCAAAAGAACACGGGTGGCCACGAACGGGGCCATGCTCAGTGGGGCAGCGAGCGTCAGGCACATATCTGAGGAACCACCGTGGCAATTAAAATAATAAGGGCGGCACGGGTATCGAGCGAAAAGCGTTGGTGTGTGTGTTTCAGGTGAAGGATGTGGGGAAGGGTTGGGAGGGCGCAAGGGAGACGGGGGGAGGGGATGGCGAAGGGTGCCTTGGCTGAAAAGGGCCCCGAAATGGGATTCGTGGTTTCGGGTCACTCCTGGGACCCTTCCCGACCCTTTTACTCAGTAATGGAACCGGCGGTTACGGCGCGGTGAAGTTCGCACCTTTGTGTCATGATGAGGATTGAAATCCCTGCCTCATTTTCATTTTGCCACGCTTTGAATAATGTCAATCAATACAAGGTTTTAGTGAAGAAGGAGGCATGGACAAAAATCCCTTTGGCAAAGCTCTTTTCAAAGAAGCTTCCATTACATCTGCGAGAAAAGTGCTCTCAATATTACCCTTGAATAGTCATCGGAATTCCACCGAAAAATCTCCACCACAGCCTAAATTCAAACCCGAACCCTTGGGATGGAGATACAGTACTCAAGCCACCCAAAAAATAACATTATGCGAGCAAGAAATGAGTGTGAAAATGAGAATTGCATTGATTTTATTTTCACTGTCAAAGACGTCAAATAGAGACATTTAGGCGTTGTATTTCTCACTCCGTAAGCCGGTTTTGATAAATCAAGTGTACTTTCCCGCAAGATTGCTTCGTTGAAATATTTAAACCACGGTAGCTGAACACAGGCTTTAAAGGAATCAAATGCAACGATTTTGCATAATTCAGAAGATTGAGCCATAGCCTATTCATCGGTAGAAAAATCATTTTACCCTAAACATCTTCTTCACAAGCCCTGAATTTTAGAAAAAACAATTCTCAATTTGTGACAAACTTTACTCATGTCCGGCTTAAGTTAAAGCGCCAAAGCGTTGACATTCATTTAAAAAATTCATTTTTCCGGATTAGGATTCAACCCTTACCTCCCAACCCCCAGTCAAATGAAATTGCTCGCACCACCCCCCAAGGATAGGAGCTCGTCTGTGGCAAGTGTACAGTACATACTCTCTACGAAATAAGCCCTCAAAAGGGACTTCACATTGTTTGGGTTTCCACTCACTAATTCACCTTCGGGTAACGAAATTTTCTCAGGCATTCCACTCCACTTCCTCAGGGGAATTCGAGAATCCCCACCGAAGCCTTCACTTTTACAAGTCTTTCATTTTTTAGTAATTATTCTTACTACGCACACAAGTACTGCCTCCCTCGTGAATGCTATGAAGGCTATTCCATTACCCCTACCTTTCTCCCACGCCTACTACAAGACCTTAGACGAAACTGAGTCCACGCAATTGAGCAGAAGTTTCTTTTAATGTTTGTCCATTGTGACTGGGAGATAAGGAGACAGAACGATAGAGAGTGGAGAGGTCTTTGGTGTCCGTGGGAATTTTCGATGGCACTCGTAGAAGTTGGATGACGTGAAAGAGTGCCTGGACACAATGGTGGCCCATAGAATGAAAAGAGGGAGCTGACCCACGGTTAGTCAATGGCATTGCTTGACGCAAAATAAGAATAGTCTCCCGAGGACCCATTTCTCGGCGAGATAGTATGCAGGAGATAATTGCGTGGAGCCGCAATGCTCGGTCCAACTGAAATGGATCGGAAATAATCGAAAACTCGGTCCCGAAAAAGCCCAATGGCATAAGAGCATTCATCGTAGTTTAAGAAAGATTTTTATGTAGATAAAATAGAGACTATATTCGGATTTTATTCTAAATTGTAAGCAGTTGTAATAAGCATGAACTGAATGCAGTGGTATTATTAAAGGAAATAGTTTTTTCTTTGAGCGAACTTATTCGTAATCATCATGCTTGATAAATTGAACATACAAAACACGTGAGGCTTTAATTTAATTTGTTTCACACGTTACACTGAAAATGAAACCAATTTACAATCAAAGCTTTTGTATAATTTCATCAAAATTATTTCGGTGAATAATAACTTTATTTATTTTAATAATTAAGAAAAATTCGAGCTTCCAAACATTGCATTTCTTACGCAATCTGTGAGTCATATCTCCCTTGCGTATTTAATTATTTCCCTCTGGAGCGCACAGCAGATTCATAACTACTGGAAAACGCCTTCCTTTTGTTGGAATATACCTCAAAACACCAAGAGCAGTAAGTGACTGAAACTACCATACACCCGTGAGGTGCTTTGCAGGGTATTCTGCGGATGTAGATGGTTCTACGTATCGGGATGGCCCTGGGCTCATAGTTTGGATTAACGATTAAAAAGACTAACGATTAAAATTAATCGTTGAAATTGTAGTTAACAATTTAAATTAACCGTTACTTTTTAGAAGAGTTAACTTTTAACTTTTAATCGTTAAAATTATACATTAACTGATACAAAACTAACTTCAGTTAATTTTTTCGTTAATTTTTGGGGAATGTCGAACTGTTCGAATTTTCTTTTCTTCTTTTTTCAGACAGGAGAGGACGGATGTACGATACATTTTTTGACATGAGAATGTCATTAAAGTTAAATGACTTTTTCAGTAAAAGTTAAAAAAAAATTCTATAATTTGAAGTTTGCATTTACTTTACCCCTATTGCGAAAAATACCTTTTAATCGTTACTTTTAAAAAGTTATGAAAAGTAACTGAAAAAGTAACTTTACGTAAAAGTAACCAAAAAAGTAATTTTTAACGTAAAAGTTGCTTTTTTGTAACTTTAACTTTAATCTGTTACTTTTTAATAAAATTAACTTTCAACTTTAACTAGATACTTTTTACAGAGATTAACTTTAACTTTAATCAGTTCATTTTGGTTGGTAACTTTCCCAAGTATGCCTGGACTACAATAATACATGAGATAGGAAATAACTTTCTGGTGTTCTAAGGCTTACACCCCAAAATAAACAACAATCTTTCGCGTTTAATTAGCATAATTGCTGATTAATTTCGCCAGCTGTATATCTCCTTCCCAATTTAAGGCGTACATAAAGAAACATTTCAGCTTAATAGGCGAAATTTTTAAATAGGTAGATCTTTATTATCCTAAGATGCTCAGATTACGAAGATAGATTCCAGCAGAAATTACGTCGAAAGTTTCTGAAACAAAAGTCTCTTGACCGGAGAACATTCGTATAAAAGAGTAGAAGTGATTGTTGACACATCTGCTATGCCACTCGGTGCTTTCCCCCATTCCCGAGGCTTAAAACACTGTAAAGAATATCATGAATACTGCACATGCATATGGCGGTGTCAATAGCTCAATATTTAATTCGAAGTAACAGAATAATATGCAGACGATATTCCAAAGGAAATCTTTTAATATAACAATTTGGATTATAATATATAAATATTAGTTACTTGCTTAAAAAAATTGAAATCATCTCCTAGAATTTTTCCAGATAATTGGTGACTTTATAGGTTGATGAAAAGACACGAATATAGACAATAATTTAGCAACCACATGTTCTCTTATGCAAAAATACACTCAAATATTTACTAAAACCAATAAAATTTATCATTCCATTTGCATAACAAAAATTGAAATCAAAGAGGAAAATAATGACTGTTAATAGCATGCAAGAAAATATTATGGGAAAACTCGTGAGGTGTACAAAGTATAGACATACTGATTTTTTTCGAAACGCTCTTGCGTTATGCGAGCAAGAAATTTGGCAATTATGCATTATGCGCATTATGTGGCAAAGTAAAATAAAATCGCATTCTGAAGAGAGAAAATGAAGTAAGTACAAAGAATATAAACTAACACAAATTTGGAATCTTTCAGGAAAGGTTACTGGAGGCCTATGAAATTTGGCAGGTTTCAAACTCGAAATACGAGGGCGCAGGTGACATATAAAATTAAGAAAGATATGATTACGGAAGAAGCGTTTGGTATTGCATCATTTGTTCGACTAACAGCGTGGATAATTGAAAATACAGACGAGGGGAATTAAAGATCTAAAAATCTAGTCCTGATACACTTATAGATGGACAATTTAGAACAGCTTATATGAGGTAGAAGATAGTAGAAGATTAAAATGGACATGATGATGGAGTCCATTGAGGAAAACAAGAATAAGTGGAATACGGCTATAGCTATTATTTCCTCGAAGGAGAGAATGAACTGTGGATCTTTAACTGATTTATAGATCTCTTAACTGTAGAACTACCTATATGAACTTAATTATTACAGGGTGTAGCCCTGTTACGAACTAAATCATAAAGGAATTTAATTGTTCTCCAACCCCATTATATCAAAGGGAAATTACGCCAGCCATATGAAATGGTTAATTGTTTTGGACATTGCTGACAGTAAAGCAGAATCAGTCCAAAAATATCAGTTGACTGCGTTCAATTTACGTTAATATTGCAGCGCAGATTAACATATTAAATAAAAGTGAATGGAAATAAAAGAGATCAGCTAGTTTGGATTCAAATGACGGTACTAATAGAATCCAAATTTTGGTCAGCCATTTTGTATATTATAATTATATTAAAGTCGGCAGAGATTTTTTTGGTTAATAACATAATAATCAATATCGGAACTTAGCATCAAAATTAAACAAGTGAGCGGTGACGGACCTCTAGCCTCCACCTCCAAAAACTACGAACACCATATAGAAGCATTTAAGTTTTCAATCCACTTGTCAACGCGTTTTTATTTCATGCCACATTGACATATTCTGCCAGCCGGGACCGGACATCATAATGCATGCAAATATTCCAAAATTATGTGGAACTCAGGACGTGATAATGACATCATTGGTGCGGTGCCAATTAATGATTTCCAACGGGGATTAGTAAATGAGTTGCTGTCATCCACATAAATTCATACAACCAATTGGAATCAGTCGATACGAGGAAATTGAGGAAAGGTGGTGAATACGCATTCGTGAATTTCTCTCTCTCGCGGGAAATCTGTTTCCAAGAGAACAGAACGTAATGGAGTCCTTGAAATGACATCCAGATTTCACCGCACCCTCGTACGCGTTTGCCTCCCGTTTTTCCACTATACGGTGCTTTTCCTTCTCTATGTTTGCCCTCTGCCAGAAATGCTCTCAGAACATACCACCCCCTCGTAAACAGATTAACTTCAGATGAGTCCCTTTTTTGCTCATGAAGGTTTTAATCCTGACATAGCGCTATACTGTAAAGCTTCGTGGCAAATAAAAGGAAAAAATGATTTAAAATACGTTGGTGCACACAAAAACCTGTTTGGAATAGAGAAAGGCCATGTCACTTGTTTGCCTCGCTTCCTTTGTGCAACGAGATTTCAGTGGCGTTGATATCATAATCCGCCCTTAGAGATTCAGAGGCGGAATGGGAGGATCTTAACTCGTGTGGTGGGATATTACTTAATTAAGAGAAAAGCAGCTGCAGTGGTGCTGCGTGATATGAATCTTTTGATACTTACCAAAACAATGTATCGATGACTACAACGACGAAATATTAGGTATCTCAATTTTTAGTTATTGAAATTTAGTCAAATTTGATTAATTTGTGATAGGATTCAATGCGTTTTAAGGATACCAGCAAAATATCCTTTTGTCCATTTGTAAAAATAAACCTTTTCTCCTATGGTTGCCACATAAAATGAAAATCAATACACTGGTGAATTTATTGCATAATTAATGAAAATTTTAAAAATATTATAATACAACAATTTATGGTTTTATTCATACACGAACCTATCTAAAATATGAATACATAATATTTGTTATTAACTGCTCGTAGGATTTAATAGGACGGACAAGACAATTCATTTGTGAAATAATTTATTTTTTTATGAAACCATCCTTGAGCTATTGTCATGGTAATAAGTTAGTAATACGGTAGGTAATAAGTTAGTAAGCTCATAATAATGCTACTTAAATAATACAAAATTAAAGGAGGGATAATTGCCCTGGACTTTTGGTTCCCAAATGTCATAAATACCATCGAATCTCCACTTTTATGAATGTGGTGACTAACCTTGAACTGTGAACAAAGGTAGGGAAATAATTATTTCTACTGAAAACTTATCTTTACTTTTAATGAAATGATAATTCCGAAAAATTAAGTTTGAATACTAATTTTGAATGATATCCATACTTAAATTTCAGTCGAGTTGAATGGTCTCAGAATTGACTATGCGGAATTTCTCTATCACGGAAGTAACGAAAAAAGAAATATGTAAAATTCAACCTTAGAAAATTATGATGGCATAGCATGCCAAAATATTGGTCGAAATACATTGTATATTTTCTACAGGAATTTTACTTATTTCTTTTTCCATTACTTCAATTACAAATCAGACTCCCAAATTTTCTCTTTGAGAACTCTTCCATTCACTGTAACATGTGCGTGGTACGCACTTGTAATTAGGTATGCTTGAGGAGCTATTTCTGCGCTAGTAATTATATATTTGGAATATTAATTAAATAATTTACTTTACATGAAATGTGACAATCGAATCCTTGTGTCTTCAAATACTCCGAAAAGAGAGAAATATTAGAGAACTTTAGGATTTCTTCCTCATTCAAATCAATTCATAAAATTTCCCTTAAGCCCAAAGTGTAACTCAAAACTCTGGAAAAATAAGTTTTTTGAGTCTGAATTCCTGAAAGAACAACTTTGTTTTAACTGTCTACTTCGGGAATATATAATTTTTAGGTTATTCTTATACATTAATATTCATAGGTGTATTCGTAAAAAAATAGTTCGTGATTTTGTTTCTGACTAAACTCTGATTTTTAATTTTTCTCCAATAGGAAATGGTTAACAAATATTGTTTTATTTTTCTTCTCATTATTTTTATCATATAATCCCGTTTTCGAGACACATCTTGGTGAGTTGATGAAAGTTGGAGAACGTATCTATCCATCCCGCCTCAATTCCTAGCCGTCCAGCCTGAAACAGCTATATTTAAAGTAACGATTTTTTGTTCTTTTTTTCTCATTGTTTTTATCATTTAATGACCTTTTAGAGACATCTCTGGGGGATTCGATGATATTTTGATTCGTGAAACTTATCTATTCCTCCTAAACCTATTTCCACTTGGGATTCGGTGGTGAAGAGAATGGGTTTTGGCTTTTCGCATGAGTGTGGAGGAAGGACAGTGGCAAAAGGGGAAGAACCGCTCCCAGGGTCGGGAAGGATACGGCCGTCGACGGAGGGGACTTCGATTTTCCTCGCGGCTAACCGTGACTCGGTCGCGTGACTCGGAACCCTTTTACCCTTACCACCACCCTCCTCCTCCAAACCCCCACCCCTCTTACTCCCCTCCCCCCACCACCTGCTCCCTCCACTCACCAACGCAATTCAGTGCATTATTCGATCAATGGCCTATATATTCGCCCGGTGCGCAGAACACCCCCTGATAAAAAACCACCTTTTCGTCTACCATTCTCCCCCCCTACGGGTATATAAAAAGGGTAGTGGGACGATAGGGGAGGTGGGGGATAAAAGGTTGAATGGGGGTCAAAAGTTTTCTCTCTGCCCCGCGACTAATCCGGGGGCTTTTATTCCTACCCGTCTCGCTGGTGCCGCTGCTGGCGTTTGGGTTGACGTGTTCTTTACTCTTACTGGCCCCTCCCCCTATTCTCCCCCCCACCCCGTTCGCCCAGTGGTGCCCACCCACCCCCTTCCCTCTCTCTCTCTTACAACCCTCCTCCCACCTCCCCTCAACGAATGCAGGTCGTTACCTTTGCCCGAAGGTCGAGAGACAGGAGGAGGACGCTCCATATTTTCGCGGGGGGTAGCGGATTTTGAGGATGGACGATGTTGCAGAAATATTGGTATTCTCGATTAGGGAGTGAAATTATATTTGATGCTCTAATGAAAAGAACGTGAAGTATATAACTGCTTCCTGGTAAACAGTTGGTCTTGTTCTTCACGGATGATGCGGATTCAAAATATAGGTCGCTCATTTTCCCTATCAATTCACATAAAATATCATTGAAGTAGTAACAAATAAATCTAGTTGTTAACATAAAGTCGGTTAAATTTACGGACGACCACGCAGTCGGTCATTGAAAGGATTGTAAACTTTAATAGATTCATTGGAAAAGCAGTGCGAGAAATACGGGATGAAGATAAATCATAAGAAAACAAAAGTAATGAGATTCTATAGGACAAAGAAAGCGAGACTGGTGATAAGAGTAGGAAGTCACAAACAGGAGCAAGTAGAATAATTTATTTACTTGGGTAGTACGCTAGAAGAAAGAGGACATAGTAGCAAAGACATTAGGAGGAGAATAGCGCTAGCGAAGGAAGCGTTCAATAATAGAAGGGAGCTGATGACGGGAACTTTAAGTAAGGATGTAAAAAAGAGGCTGGTGAAGAGCTTTATATGAAGTGTGGCATTGTATGGGGCAGAAACGTGGACCTTGAGAAAGGAAGACGAAAATAGGCTGAAGGCTTTTGAGATGTGGGTGTGGAGGAGGATGGAGAAGGTGCGTTGGACGGAAAGGAAGACAAATGAGGAAGTGCTTGACATGGTGGGCGAGGAGAGGAAACTTATAGATGAGATCAGGGGAAGGCAGGGTAGGTGGCTGGAAGGGGTAATGAGGGACGATGGTTTGCTGAAGGTCGTGATAGAGGGAAGGATGTTGGGTAGGCGGGGAAGGGGAAGGAAGAGAATCGGTTTTATGGACGGGATGAAGAAAGGTAGGACTTATGCTGAGATGAAGAAAGAAATACTAGAGGTAGATAGGGCACGGAACGCATAAGAGTCTGTTCCATATTCTCTGACTTTCATCATAACCTACCTCTAACCGGTAGATTACTCGAATGAATGAATGAATCCACTTGTTTTATTAGTACGATGGGGAAAGTTTCTATTTTGAATAGTCAAATGCTTTCCCGACTCATACTGATGGCCCTCTGGGTCAAAGTTACCATCACTGATGGCATTTTGATGGTCGACTAGGCTAATAGTCATCAGGGCTGAATGGACGAATTAATGAATGCATTGATCAATAAAATTTGGTAATAAATTCGGATAAGTTTTTGTAACTATTTTCTCAAGTTATTGTTGGTTAGAATATAATGTTGCATTTAATTGTATTTTTTAGATGAGAAATTTTAACAAAGTGTTGCCAGATTTTGTGCTTTAAATTCCTGCTAATAGAAATGTTATTGGAATTTTAAACAATTTTTACCACAATTATAGAATTTGCACGAAGAAGTGTTCCATATTTTTTAAAACTTGAATAGTGGTAGACGTACGTATTTAATGGGCTATAAAATGCTAGTTCGGTAGAATAAAATAAAAAATAGAATATGGCATAATGAATTTCTGAAAAAACACTCATCATTACACCAATGGCATACAGCATACTGATTTTGAGACCGTCGAATTTGTTGAAACGGGTTGTTCGTGGGGTAAACATTTTAGGGAAGTTACTACTCACGCTAATCGTGAATTGGAATTTGTTGAAAGGCTACTAGGCAAGTGCGAAGATTAAGTTAGGGAACTTGGCTACTTCTCCCTTGTTAGACCTCACTTGGAATATGCTACCAGTAATTGGAATCCTTACGAGGTTTGCTTAAAAACAGAGATAGTGAGCGAGCAGCGAAAATCTGCAAGACATCTAAAAGCTGGTTAAGATTATTTCATTAATGTTACTAAACTACTGCAATAGCTAGGATGGGAATCGCTTTTAGACCGTCAGTTAAAATTTTGATTTAACCTTTTACATAAGTTCCAAGCCGAACAGATTGCTGTAAAACATTTACAAAATCCGGCATACTACCATAGATCAGGTCATGAGAAAGAAATTAGGGAAATAGCCTGCACAAGGGATACTTTTAAAATATCATTTTTCCCACGAAAGCTATGAGACCATAATAGCTGACACTTGACACTTGCGTTTTCAATTGGTAGTGTATGTAATGTGTTGATTTGCTCCCTAATGCCTCGTCTACACTACAAGTGTACATAATTTGAGTGTTATTAAGTGCAGCATTTCAATGCAGGGGAGCGTCTACACACAGATATTATATCTACCTCAGCGCTACCTAGCGATGACGGAAAGAAATTTGCATCGCGCAAAAATTATGTGCCCGAGAAGAAATATATTTATACTCTACACTAGTTTTTATAACACTGGTATCAAATACACCAAAGTGGTTGAAAATCACTGTTAAAATATCATTTGACTTGACCACGATTCGAACCCGGATCTCTCCATTGCCGTTCATGTGTGTTAGCCAGTTACACCTCGAAGCATAACTGAGCATCTCACCATTTTTACAATTGCAATGATTGGAAAACGCATACATAATACCCATAGTTTAGTGCGTGTTAGTGAAATATCACCTCCTGAAAGTTCAGTTCAGGTTTTTTATAATTCATTAATAGTCGTGGTTTCATTTACTTTTTTAGGTTATAACGTAGTCACCCCCTGCCACACTCTTGACGTGGCTTGCAGGGTATTATGTCGGTGTAGATGTAGTTGCTGGTTTGGGGAAGGATCGAAAAAGTTGGGAGGACAGGAAATATGTCTGAGATTCGCTAGAGAATATGGCGAAGCAGAGAATATTGACTGAAAATTCTTAGTCGCCTGAAGGAGTGTATTCAAAATTCACAAAAAGGCAGTGGATTGCTTATGGTTGAAACAAAAGAGGAAATTTTGTACAATTTGGTGAGAGGAAGGAAAAGAATATTTTGAATATCACTGAAAGGGGAATGAGAAGCCGGAAGATCCTGTGTATTTTAAATTGGGTGAAGCATGGAAATAAGTGCTACGGATGCCCTGAGAATGATTTCATAATCGAGTGAGGTTATTTATAGACGTACCGTCATTCAAAAGATCACCTGCGATGAATTGGTTATCGTGGTGGAAGTATTTTCTCGCGCAATCATTTGGCAAATGTCTACGTAATCTACAGATAAACTATTGATTGTCGCTGATTCTTACTAATGGATCAGAAAGGTCAGAATGGATCAGAAAGATCAGACGAGAAACCAATCAGAAGATCTAAAGGGACATAGAGAAGTTAGCAGGCCACAGGGCATAATGGAGGGCTGCAGTCAGCCAATCTTAGGATTGAATGGCTTAATGATAATAACCAGAACTTAATTTTATTGTGAGACCGACTTTTATTAAGAAATATAATACCTACAAGAAGTTAAGAAATGAATTTGAGACCATTTCAGGTATTCGGGCTGTTATTGGGCAGTACTTGAATAAAAAAACTTAACTGCCTTATCAAACACGCAAAATAGCTTTGAAATCGTTAACCTTTTAGTTATATTTGAAATTTTCGTTCCCACCTTGCCGGACCTGGGCGAAACCAACTTTTTATTGTTGAATATTGCTGCAGGCAGAAGGGAATGATATTGCCAGTCTTAGAAGAAAAAAATCTACAGCAAAATAAATATATTGACCATCAAATGAAGAGATTTTCACCAGTAAGATTATAACATATCGGCTGCTTGTAAGTAGCAATAAGTTAAAGATATATTATCGGAAAAATAGTGGATATCACGATAAATATCGTTTGTTCTTAGTTGGATCACCGTCCTCCTCCCTCCCCTACAAAAACCGCCTTCTCCCCCGATGTCATCCGCTGTTCGGCAATCCACGTAAAACGTTCGCCCTGAAGGGTAAACGATAGCGATCATGATAATGATAGAAAAAAAATACACGGGAGATATCGATCTGGGACGGTGGTCGCATGCACAGCTCACGGCCTTCCCAAGTCCTAAATAAGGGATGGTAATAACATTTTTTCACCTGCGCCTTTAACCGGGGCACAAGCGGGTGGACTCAGGGGCACTGGCGCGGCCTCTCAAAAGATTCAGGTTGAAATTATATAATTGAAATTTGCTCGTGGACGACCTTGAACGAGATCCGCCCGCCGTATTCGCATGTGTCGGGTCAGTAAACACTGACACGAAAGCCATGAAATGAGAAACTTTTTGGGACCTCTACATTCATTTAAAGCTTTCAAAGTTTCACTCGTAAATGAAATAAGTTTACGACATGCGTTCAGAAATAGGTTGTTTCCGTACCTACTCCTTTCAGAGAACCTTAGCCTTGGCGATGAAGGTACTAGAAGTCGCGTTGCTTCCAAGGTAATTGTTAGTGAATTGAAGCAATAGGTCGGTCGATCAGTCTGGCTAAAATTTCATGTGAGGGTAGTACCTACACCATTTCTTCTTCTCTTTTTAATTGTCGGTATTATTAAAACAAATCGTCACAAACTGCGACCATGACTATATAACAGCACTTATATAATTTCGCTGCTCTATCCTCCGTTAACGTTTTAATCGTTTCCTTGCTCGGTGGTTACATTAAACATTAGACCACCACCAACTTATTGCCAGGCATTTATACTTTCTATATGCCAAGCCAAGATGAATAGAAAAGCGAAGGGACATTCGCTTTTCTGTCAACTATCAAATTAACTTCATGGGCAGAGGGTAAATGTTGTGCCGTTAATAACCTATTTGTAAACCTGTTCCAGGGTAAAATCAGTAACCTTAAATGAAAGTATAAGTTCTCTATTTTTATACCTTAGCCTGCTGTCTCTTTAAATAGCTTGCCCAGAGGAGCTCATCCATTCTCCAGTAAATGGCTCCCACTTGGTCCATAACAGCCTCCCTCGACGGTTCCAGGGGACTTTCAACCCTGTCCCTCGATTCCTTCATCCGAAGCAAACTTCGAAAGTGACCCCGTACTTGGCTGGGAGTTAAATATTCGGAGTCTGCCTGGTGAGGTCCAACTTTTAACTTCATTCTCTCACTCTCCCTCGTTAAATAAGGCTGAGTGACACAGGTTTGATACGGTCTTCTCCGGAACACAAAGGCCTAAAGGCTTCGGAGTGTGTGTTGTGCAAACTTTTGTGATTCTAACCGCGGCAAACCCAGTGATCTCGAAGTTTTATTAGGATGATGAAATCTTCCTGGATATTACATCCATTTGCCTAATAGCCAAGAGTAACTTCTCTTCACCGCAAAAATATGAGCAATTGTTTCAGATTCCAAGGCGAGATAAATATAAATCATTTGTAAATTGAGATATTGCTATGCCTGGGGAATATCTGCTTGACGAGATATGTTTCGAGAAAATTCCTCTTTGAAGAGCCATTTTGAGAGTATGAAGTATCAAGTAGCGTAACGGTTGAAGAAAGATACGACTGCTCATATTTGAAGGTATGTGATTAATTTTTAGCTAAAGGGTCAGCTCTCATTGTATGTGGATATTAAAATTTTAAGTTTACTAAATTCATCAATTTGGATAATATAGCAAAAATAATTCTGTGCCATAAATTTTCAAGGGGTACGGAGATTTTGACTTGAATATTTGAGGAAGATTATTTTTATTTTAGCCAAATTCTTTTTATTTCATGACAAGTAATTGAAAGTTAACGTTAAATTTACTTAAAACAATGATGACTGTCACTGCTAAGGTTCCACAAAAAGAGCTGGTGAAAGGTTTCTAAAAATTTATACTTTCATGGCGTTTTATCTGTGGTTGGATAACTAGTGACAAAAAAGTAACTTTTCATTTTGGGAATCCAGTACGACTTATTGTTTACTGCCGTGGAATATACTTTGAATTATCTAAGTTTCTGTAAATTAGTGCTTTAAAAAATTGATACAAAACATCAGTTCTTTGATTTTCAAACGCAAACCGGTTGTTGAAGACGAAGCATAGCAATTAATGGGGACTTAAATTCATAAAATTGAAAATATTTACTCCTAAAATTATGCTGAACAAATTAAGTTTATTTAAATATTTATTACATCGATCACGAATAGACTTAATTCAAGAATGGCCTGCGCTGAAAACTTTAATATGTACTATAAACTGCTCCAGTTCATGGGTAGAATGAGATAACTTCATTAATGCCAGGTTAAAGACAATGCGCCACAGATATACCCAAGTTAACTTCTGTACAGGAGAATTTCTAAGTCGGAGAGTATTATTCCCTGAAACTCATCTGTGGAGTATTGTTTACACCGTTGCTTCTCTGTCTTAATGTTATTTACAATTCCAAACTACCGCTATGAAATGCAAAACTGGCGCTAAGAGAGCCCAAAATGAAATGCATAAAGCCTTTTCAAGAGACTACTGGATGAGTTGCGGAGTTTCGAAATTTCCCCCGGTGAAATAGAACTTCCTGCCACTGGAATTTGAGATTTTCTCGTCTCACTTCACTTGCAACGCACTCAACGGATGTGGCGAGCTAAGAGCGCGTGTACGTGGGTATCTAGTGAAATGGCAAACACAATTTTTTTCTCGTTCTGTCCGTAAAAAAGTTCATAGCGGGAAATGAATCAAAAGTAGGGATGGGTAATCGCCTCAAAGTTTCCAATAGCTCCATGTATTTTCATACTGTCAACGCACTAATAAATCTATAGTATTATCTTACTGAAATTTATAATCGGTACAAGATACTTGATACAGTACAGTGTCAGATATGCTGCATCGAATCAATTTTTTTCACTTTTGGATGGCATTTTTATTTGAATTTCAAACTAACATGTGTTGCGAATCTCTAAACAAATTTAAGGAACATAAAATATTTAAATAAAAAATACTTGCCCTTAAATTATCTCCAGTTATGAAGGAAATATTATTATAGTATTGCTACTAATCCTCAAAATTTGTCCAAAAATAAATGCATAGTACACCATGAAGAGTTAGAAAATGACATTTCAATCATATGGAAAGGCATAGACACACAAAATATAATATGTTTATAAGGAACAAAGGCTATTTTTGTGTATTCTCTGATGTCCCTAATTGTATTTGAATCTTACAACTTTCAGAAATTGGAGTAAAAAATGGTATCTATTAAGATGATTATAGGTGCCGAATATTAAAAATTACCAAGGGATCTAAAAATTTGCGAGATAAAATAAATACGCAATCTCTTTTCTCTTATATTATGAAGAACGTTCACGATATCTCGCCTGAATCTGTTTAATTTAATCTGTTTTTCATTCATTCTATGCAGGTCAATTACTATCAAACTGAAATAACTTCAAGTAATCTTCATAAAATGTCTTGAAAGAAAATTTTGTTTCGTAAATGACTAGATTTATTAAATATTTTGCTCAAGTTTGAAGCAGACAAATTTTTGCCGGACGTTCAGCATATTTTGCTAAACCTGATTTTGCTTTGTTACGGTTCAAACAATCACAGGAATAAGATAAAGGAAATAGACTGCAGAACCGATGTAAAATGTCATTTTTTCCACGTAGAATAAGGGATCATATTAGTTACGACAGATCACTTAAAAGAAACTCCCGCAATCACTACGTAGCGCTTAGGACTATTCGCTTTTGTTTAATAACATAACATCATAACTAACACCTTTCCTCACTTGAAATGTCCGGCATTATTTTGTAGGTTATCTTCATGAAGTAGTATCTCGTAGCATTCATACATTAACAGTATTACTAATATTAACCAGTAGTTGTCTCTTAAGCAGTGTACTGCATGTTTGCTTGTTCGTCTACGCAGCTATATCCCAGTTTCTGGTTTGAATGTACACTGTACTTCTGGCTGCTTTTTGGTCTGCGCCTAGCGGCCGGGGTTTGGAACTGCAGCAGAGCAAAGGCCATTGGAAACAATGAAAGCGAAATGCTATCAAACATTGATGAAGATCAAATAGACAAAGAGAATCTCCGAAGAGAAATTCCCACCAAGAGTTTGAGAGAAAAGATATTAATTGAAAATTTTGAGAAGCAGAAGAAATAGCCTCTGAACTGAGTTGGACTGATTTTGAGACACAATGGCCAATTGAAAGCAGTGTGTTGGAAGGAGAAAGGAGTGGAAAGAACCGTCGAGGAGGACCAAGATGCACTTAGTCATTTATGAATGGTTTAGCATTTATGAATGCTAAAATGAAAACTTGTGTAGAAAAAAGCCAGTCAGCTCTAAGCAGAGTGGAGCGGAGAAATGCAGCCAGCCAATATTCAGATTGTTTACTATTGATCATCAGATCGAATATTGACACGAAATCAACGAAAAGTCGAAATATCAAAAATCTGGAAAAGTACGATATGAGAGTTGTCAAATGATTATCGAATGATCAATATTATTTATGGAGGCTCATATTGAATACACATCGCCCATCTCTTCGTTGAAGCAGTTCTCCTTCCACTCGCAACTCGGAGCTCGGGAAAGGTTTTCTGAAGCGGAATGGTTCCCTTCGAACGGCTGAACTTTTTCTCGTTTCCCAAATGTCTTTGAGGAACGTGATATATTTTCACCTCGGACTAATGCGACGACGCAAAGTGGGCTGAAATCGAAAAAAGCTGGCCAAAAATCCAATTTTCGACTTTTTTACTTAGAACCGGGAATGAAAAATCCACATTTTAGAAGGTCCATGGGATATAAAACCGAATTTTATTTTTTTCAAAGCATACAATAAATTATTGTAGCTCGCAAAAAATTAATAAAAACCTATAAAATCTGGAATGCGCGATTTTTACGAAATATTTCAATGTTTGTTTCACAGGCAATGGGATATCATAAAGAATTAGAAAATTTTAAGATTATATGTTTATAGTATTATTCTTTTAGATATTAAAGAGCTAAATGTTTTGCGGTCAACCCTTTATTTAATAACTTTATTATTTGTTTAAAATATCACTGTTTTTTGATAATTGTTTTACCTGTTGCTAGGATAAAAGTACTTATCACCGCTTGCCGCTCCTGAGATATAAACACCAGGAGTTAGATTGAAGTCTATATTATTAGACGGAAAAGAAATATCTTGCACCAACTCTAACCCCTTCTTTTTTTTCGTGGTAAAGCAATATGATGTCGGGCGGGTCTCGCGCCCCTTGACGCGCCACACATGTGGTCGGCACTCAGGAACTTAGCGTTAAATGCGTCGAAGTCTGTTTGAGTGACTGGATTTTCCCTAAATCTTGAGTTCACTATATACTAATCACTTCTTCTTTGCGCTGCCTTCATGGCATGTACCCTCTTCTAATGCTTTTACCCTTGAGTCTAATCCCGCAGCCACGTGCGGGCGGCAATAAACCTAACGGACCGCGCGCTCCTCATGCCCTTTGTCCGCGGCGGCTACTCCCATATGCACCCAGATTTGTTCTTTCACTTTCAACGCGTTCATGTTACCATTCTGCAAACTGGGTTTTTCTAAGATTTTTTGAGTGTGTGCTCCGAATCTCTTATCCCTTGAACATTAAGAATTGGAGGGTAAATTTGATGTAGGTACTTAGTATAATCTATTCTTATAATGCCCCATTTATTATTCTACTATATCAGTAATTAGCCACATTTTCACCTGAATTTCGTGATTTCTCTTAGACCAAAGCTACAAATGGGAGCAAAAATGCATTGGAAAAGAGGAAGTAAGAAATCCAAGAGGCATTTAGAAAAAGAATGGAACTTTTAATAGACATACCAAATCCTGGTCAAGGAACAACTTGTGATAGAAACACTGCCCGACGCTTTTTTCCAATCCTAAGCTTTCGTCAGAAATTTGCGGTATGTTAGCAATTTATTGCTTGAAGAATATTCCCAAAACTGAAGCTCTATGATCAGCATATTACTTGTAGATTACCAAATAATAACAACGTATTTCTGTCCCAATTCTAGGTATTGATGAGGAAATTATTGCAATATTTTCCACAATTTGAAACCCTATGTTATATCATCTGGGCTTCAAATAAATCATACCGCGTTCTCTGACTACTGCTCCAGCACTGCTTCTCATTATGTAAAGTTGTACCCATGGTATCATATGCCACCTACTGTTCACAAAGTGCTCCTTCATGGAGCCCTATTGCAAAAGCGGTAATGCTCCCGATAGGTCAGCAATCAGAGGAAGCCCTAGAATCGAGGCACAAGGACATACGAAGATAACGGGCGCATCATACGCGAAAAATTTCGCGATCTGCTAAAATCCAGGATCTTTTTCGGAGGCCTCTCCTTACTTCTGATCCGTTATATCAGTATATGATGTTCCAAAAAAAATAAGAAAATATACCAAAAAAAGCTCGGGGCCTCCTTCTGATGGAACTGCCCACCAGTTCCGATGAGGATAGTGACGCGACTCGGATGAATATAATTAATAGTTTATTGCATTCTTACCTATCATTTATATTTATTTTTTGTTTTTGATTTTATATTTTACAATTAAATTTATTGTATTTTAACTCATCCTGCTTTTGAATTACTACCCTGTAAGGTTAAATTAGCCTTTGATACCTTAACGGTTCAGATAATCGATTTACAGATTTTACCGTCCCCGCCAATTTGCTTAAAACTAGGTCTTGAGGCTATCAATTGGCTCAATATTTCTGAGTTTATATTAGGAGCCTAAACTTTTTCAACTGTGAAGAAATCATAGTTATTATTCAAAAAATGTGGAAGATATGATTTTTGGCCAGCTTTTTCTGATTTCAGCTTACTGTGCGACGTGCCATAGTTACATAAACATCGAGCCCGCCTAGTAATCATCGGATTGAGAATGAATCACGCAATATTTTTTCTCCCGTCAACATCTCTTCCAAGTTTCTCCCACATAGACACATGAAGAAGTGTGCTACGATAATTTCAAACAACTGGAAAAAAGTCTTTTGACCAGTAAAATGGGTGATTGATAAGGGAGCTATGGACTAAGCGCTCAACAATATGCAATTCTTCAGCTGTACCCATTAATAGCATTTGTTTTTAAGCGTTAAATTCTTGCTTTACCATAATTTATTGGCTTGGTTTAGGTAGGAACGTGAGGTGGCGTGCGAAATTATTTTGGTTAAGAAAGTTTGGAAGTAAGTCACAATTTTGTAAACCTCGCCCATCTTTCGATGATTGGGAGGAAATAAATTACGGATTTGAATACCCTGGTAAAATTGGTGAACATTTGTTAAAATTTGACGATATAAATAGTTCGTTGCACTACGAAGCATAACATAATTTAACATAAATATTACATGTATATATTTATATATTGTGGAGGGTATTTTATCAGAGGACTATAAAGTATACATGTATAAAAGTCCAGTTATTGAAATGAGATAAAATCATCAAATATATAGTAGAAATGAATATTTTGGAATCAAGGTGCTATATATAATATGGAATACTTTAACCGAGGAATGAAAGTATGAAAAGCGGAGACCTATAGAATGCCGGTTGTGGCGGAGAATGCGCAGTGGAATCCTGATCCCTTATTGGACTCTGATCTGTGTTACACTTCAATTCGTAATTTTCCATCCGTCAGATGGGCATTTGTACTGTCGACCTAAGGGTGACATTCGTTATGAGTAGTGGGGCTAATGCAAACGCCAGGTTTCCCTCCACCCGTCATCCATTTCCCCGAGCAATTCCCCACTGATCAACCTACCCATCATTGGATGCCTCCCCAAGAAACCAACCAATGACTTCTGATGATGTTGAAGAAAGCGCTACACCTATTGAACTAGTTATAAGAATTCAGCATCATCTAATTTATATCCATGAAAGTAGAAAGAAAATAGTCGCCTTCAAATAATGACATTTCATTCGTAAATTTGTATGAGTGGACGTACAACCTGTTCCAATTAATTGAATAGATGTTCCAATTTTCATTAGAAAAACTGTAATGGATGTTATCATATAATCTAAATGTTCTTAAATGAAAAAAAATTCACGCATCATTAAAAAAGATTAAATTTCAAGGAATTTTAGTGCATAATAGAACCGAAATTATTCCTGTTTTCCATGCTCTCTCCCCTTACCCGCCATCTAATTTCTCCTTCAGGTACTATTCTAATTATGTTCAGTTCAGTTACGAAAATGAACTCACGTTGTCCGTCGTCTTCCCCGAATAATCAACCTACCTCTCATTTAGAAATGCTATGACAGCCATATAAAATTAATGAGATGAATAGTTAATTTCCCTATACTTCCTCTGTAGACATGAAAATACAGTGACATGGGAGGATTGGTAATTGGGAGAAACAGGTCCAAAATTTGTTTTTTTAAATTACTCTACACATGGTCTTAAGTTGACAACAAAATTATCTAAATTATTATGTAACAAACGTGAACATCCGATGAACAGTCTCGGAGTCATTTAGGTTTAAACACGAGTCAACAAGATTTTGGCGCGGACAGTAGATGGTCTGTAGCCCCAGGGTTGACTACAGCCTGCGGAAGGACTTGTCTTCGCACAGCCGCTGGTGATTTTTGAGCCATTTCTTTTGGAAAACATTGCGTCTTATGTATGCGGTAGATTAGCGTGAGTGTTCGGGGCGATGAACCAAGGTTGGAGGCGAATTTCGGAGCTGGAGAATGGCGGGAAATGAGGGGAAAGTGGCCGGAGGTGGAAAGTGTGATGGCGAAGGGTCTTCGTCGTAATGGAGGGCACGGCGGCGCACGGGGGCGGGTGAACGGACGTTGCCCTGGAGACGGGTCAAGCAGACGGGGTGAAAAATAGCAACCCCATTCTTGCCCTCTGCCACCGACCCCGCCTCCTTCTGTTCCCTTGCTCCCTCTGGAGGAGGCGGAGGAGACAGAAAATGGTCTTTCTCTCCCTGCCGCATTGCTGCGATGAGACCCAGCCTAAGATGGCCACCCGAATGAACTGATTGCGTCCTCTTTCTTTGGGGAGTTTCGCTTAACGGCACAGCTATAAAACAAGGGCGAAGCGAATTTAAGGTGCTGTCAGATCCAGATTTCTTCCAACAGTATTATAGTAAATGGTGTTCTACCGAATATGGTGAGCGTGGACGGGCATAACAATAATAACTGCTGGGCGTAATAGTAATAACTCCTGGGCGTAATAATAATAAAATGATGCTGAAACGCGGGTCGTGTTGTTTCTTTTAAAGATTGGAATTGTAACCAAGTGCCTGTTTTTTCATTAATAATGAAGGATTTCCACCGAGTAACGCCAGAGACAATGTTCTAGATTAATAATAATAATCACCTTATTCTGAGCTACAAATTACTGCACAGAACACACAACCATGCCCTGGGAAATGAAAAATCCTCCCCAGGCGGGACTTGAACCCACGACCTTAGGGTTAGCAAGCGAAGATATATATACCCCGCCGCCACCCATGGCGTAATGTATGTACATGACTTTCTGCTTTCGCAGTCACGTATTCCTTTTCGCATTTTTTCTCTCTATATTCCGTCCAAGATAATAGTGCAGTTGCAATATATGTACTGATTTCGCTTAGAAAGAAATGGAACGTGTACAATGTTTTCAAGACGTATGATTTAAACGAAGGAGACACTCATGGATTCTTCGGTCACGTGATTCCCTTCCCCCCCGGTGGCGGCGCGGTAATGTCCTCACCTTCCAAGGTCGATAGATATCTCGATTCGTTGCCTCTTCGATATTCGTTGCCTCTATCGAAGAGGCAAATATATCGACCTTGTTCACCTTTTAAACTGAGGGTCGCGGGTTTAAGTCCCGCCTGAGTGGATTTTTCATCACTCAGGGTATGGGTGTTTGTGTTCGTCCATTGTTACAACTTAAAAAATAGCCGATGTAAAAGGCCGTTCTGTTTTCGGGAATGTGGAAAAAATAAAAATAAATAATAAAACAGCTCTGGACGTACTTAAAAATCGGCTGCATTTCTGTCAACTGCGCTATTATCTGGCACAGGGTATAGGTTTTTTTTACCATACGCCTTACTTATTTGCCTTACTCATACTTACCCTCCTCATCCCGCTAAACACATTTCCTTATTCGTCCTCTTGAATTCCTTTTCAATATTCCCTCCTTCCTTCATGGCTGGTGTTCTTATCACTCACTGCCGAACTGGCTCTTACGGCGGCTGTCCCATTATCATATCTATGAGGTGGGAGTAGTATATGTAAATGTATCATGTAAAGTAACACAACTAGGTATCATAATCGCCAGTAGGCCAAACGTGGCGAAAAAATCACATACGAACAATTTCTGCTCTGAATGAAAGATGCAGGGATTTCTCAAATGTTAAGTAGAAAGGCTCTCGGATGAAAAAGTGAAATATTGATTTTACTCCGCACTAGCTAGACCACAACTTGACTACGCTGCGAGCTTTGGGACCCTGTACAGAAAGATTTAATATATGAAATGGACAAAAATAACAGAAATACGCATGCTTAGTTAAAAACTGCTACGAGCCAACAACTAGTAGGACACAACTGGTGGAAGAACTAGGTAGGGTGCCGTAAACAATTTGGAGGCCGCACTATATGCTTAGATTATTTGAATTATTCAGACTACTTGAGTGTCACCATGACACGGAGGATATTATTTTAACCCCTCGCTACATCTCAAGAGTTGATAGAAGTGAAAAAAGAAGTATTTCCCTTTGTAATTGTTTTATACTTAATATTAGGTTATGTTTTAATACAAATTTCGCACAATATTCTGTATTTTCTTAAAATTAATTGAAATCTTAATTATATTATATACTGCCAGCAATATTTACGGCAAGGAGTGCCGAAGCGATGTGTTAATAAATCAGTAAATGAATTTTCTAGCTACCAATAAACATTTGCTAACTATCTGTCGGAAATGTTTATAATTTATGCTGGTGAAAACTGGGTTTGGTTTGCTCAACTTTTAGTTCAATTTTCCTTAACTTTAAGTTTAACTTTGTGTTCCTTCTAGAATAAAACTAAATACATATGATCTCTGTGAAATTTGTTTTTAAATGCGTAGCTAAAAGATAAACTCGGAAAAACAAGATGATGTTTTATTTTCATCCTCTCAGATAGATGATGATATTTTACAAAATAGTCCTTTCATCTGGGAATCACTTAAGGTTTTAATTGGCTTATTAGCATTTTTATACATTTTCTTTTAAGGAATTATGTGAGGAAAGCTAATATATTTTTTTCAAAAAAGCGGCAATTCTCTCCTGCACTTGAATTTTAAACGAAGAAAAGGCACATTTTTGTATGCTCCTCTTGTGTCCCTTACCATTCTGTGGATATAAAACTCCTTTACATTTTATTTTCGCCGAAAATAAGTGGGAATACGCATTAAGAAAAATGATAGAATGTAATCACACCGCCGTGACCATGAATAGCGTCTTCTCTTTTGCTCTAATAAGGGCTGGAAATGAGGAGCATTCATCCAATTAGAGTAATTTAGTTTGCGGTGCGTTGAGTGTGTGTGTGGATGCCGCTGTTTTCCCGGACCCACTGTGTTCCCTACGCCCCTCTAACGAGCCCTTTCGTCCTTTTTTTATCCCGGTCCCCCGTCCCAATGTTGGTGGCACACCGCTCCTTTAATGTGTTTTCTCTACCCACTACGCTCCTGCCGAACACTCGTTACCCATTAGGGCACCCGAACTACAGTGCCTAATTAATCCATGTCTTTTAACCCCTTCTCTAAGCTAGCTCGTGACCGCGTGCGTTGCTACCCGTGTGGTAGGAAGACAGAAGACTACCTAACTGGGATTGGGTAAAAATCATGTTTAACTGCCCACTGTCAACATCGAAATTATTAAATCTCCTTCTATTCCCCTTTGGAGAAAAATCTATAGCTGGTCGCAATTGAGGGTCTGAAATCAACCTTGACACGCGTTGTGCATCAATGTACGATGTGAAAATACCATAAATTATTAGGTTTCGTTTGGATTTTTTTATTATTCTAAACTTTAGAAGTGAAAGGAAAATTTGCCTATGCAAATTGGAAGCAATTTCTCGATAAACTGACCGTTGAAGTTAGAATATTGAAAGGAGAAATTGCACACATTAAAGGTCATTGTTGGCAGCATTTGATAATGAAAAGTATTCCGGTACAAGAACTACAGCCGAAAATGTTGAAGGTGGGACACTGTCTCTGGCGTTACTCGGTGGAACTCCTTATTGAATGAAAAAACAAGCACTTGGTTATGATTCCATACTTTATTTGAAACAACACGACCTAGGATTTGGCCTGATGATGGCATGATATGCCGATACCTAGATCGTGTTGTTTCAAATAAAGTGTGGAATCATAACCTAGTGCTTGTTTTTTCATTCATTCCGAAATTTTATTCATCGACATTGTACGCTTACAAGTTCTGGTTTCAGAAATAGGGACTGCGATCGACAACTGAATAAATTCCCTCCATTAAGAACTGATTTCATTGGGAAAAGGAAGAAGAGTGGAGAGAGAAATCCAGCGTTAACCCACTCTTAAAAGTTTGGCGCCAAGGAGTCCTCAGTTAAGCGTCACATCCGACGGACAAAATACTACACTTGAGTGCTCTCCACGTGAAACCCAAGTAGATACGAGAATAAAACTCTACCACTCCAACCCAGACCCTCGGTATGGGATGCCAGTGCTCCATTCACATATGAATAATTAGAATAAACTAACGTTTTCAAGGTTCACTTCGGTTTCGGAAAATTGTAACATATATATAAGATTACCTGGGTTTAGATGTTTGTCTTAATTTAAATGCTGGGTAAAATTTCATATTATCTACTATTTGCATTGCTAAGTTCACGTTTTTGTGAGCTGCTAACTTCAGATTTTGTATGGTAAACTTTAATCGCTTGCCTAGCTCCATATTTTTGCATTAGTCGACCGTTGATAGCCATTTTTTGATAAATCTTAGACCAGCGTGTAATGCTGTATAAATTCCTTTACATTTTGTATCCTCATTAGTTTTTCCACATTAGTTAGGTATTCCCATGTTTTTGACTTAAATTGCGCTCGAAAGGTATTTCCAGAGAGTTTAAAGTGATTGAGAAATAATGGGTTAGGGATTCGTTTTATTTAATTTTATTGAACCAGAACGTGACTAGAATTGGAATTTTGAATCATAATGACCATTATTTGGTTTATAATTTATAGGCTCTTAGGTTATTTAGTATTGTAGATTGCATAGTATAATTGATACTTGAAAATATTTTATAACATAAATAAAAATTAAAAAAAAATATTTATGAAAAAAAAAGAATCAATATTTAGAGCTAGCATATACGTTTCTATTAAATCTGATCCTAGTTAAGAATAGAAAGGCAGGCAAAATCTGTTCCTTTGCACTTAGAACTGCTCAGTATACTATCATTTAATGGAAAACTTACATTCAAGCCAGCAATCTGCTAAGAAATTCTGCAAAAGATATGCTCAAGTGTATAGAATGTCTTCAGGTTAAAAATATCACAGGAAACCTTACACGGTATTAAATATGTTTTCTTTTGTATTTGCAGGTGAGTGGACTCCGATTTTTGGTGAATTCATTCTACAGCGCCATTCGCCGTTCATAAGTTCAGAATACACACAGACTAAACGTGCCTCTTTTCTATGTAAGTAATAAAATACCTTTGATTTAACTTCAAAGTCTTGGTGAAGAATAATATTTCTATGGTATTGAGAGTAAATAGGCATATTTTTACTCCATATCTCAATTTACCGTTACTCCTGAATTTAGTGCGTAGAGTTATTGTTTTAGTCTAATTGAATATCCCTTAATCAATTGTTTGGCTATCGGTTCCGTAGTAGAGGCTCCTCCTTAGGCCGTCACATTAACTATCCTTGTATTCCTTATCATTCCTTCCTTACGTTGAGAGAAAAGCTAAATTTCAAAGCGCAAACAATACCTGTGACAAAAAAGGGAGTCTTAATGTACTGCTAAGCGGTGGAGATAAACCGTTACGGAGCTATTTAAATGCTGAGTTCTGTGTTCCTTAATATTCTCTGTGTGATCTTGTGCACTGTACTTATAAGTGTTTTGGGAGAAAGGTAGGTCTTCTTCCTTTAATAAATTATGTATTTATCTGCAATAAGTATAAAAGGTATTCGCATGTTCCTTATCGTGTGCTGAACGCATTTGCTGAGAAAATATCGAGGCAAGGCAGAGAAGCGAATCGCAATGAAGGAGACTTGCTTTTTCTTGCTTGCTTGAAAATTTTTCACTTGCTTTTGTAACCAATTAGTTCTCTTTAAAATATTTAGATTGTATCTCCTTTTAGAAGTCCTGTAGTACCTTATTAAGTTCTGAGTGAGAATGCAGCGGACTCTTAAGAGGAAAAGGAAGGTTAAATTTTTCTGAAGCTTATTGTGCATGGAAAAAAATGAAGAAAGGCTGGAATTAAATTTCTAACTCGAAAGAATGTAGGATATCCTTAACCCTGGGCAACCCTCTATATCCTCAGTCATCATAGTATTTTTCTTAATTCCTTTTATGCTATTACACACTTCGCATTCATGAACACATCTGCTCCCCTCATCCGACCGCTAATGCCTGTAAAGGGTTAAATATGTTGAAAAATAATTTCACTTAATTGGATGACAAAATTGAGATCCGGGGGAAATTTTTTGCGACGAATTTGGGGGGAAGGAAATTATTATTTTTGCCGGAACGTTAACCCATTTACCCCCTACCATGTTCCCCTTTAACTCATTTGCGTTTTGAATAAATACGCAGTTAGGGGATGTACGTAATAGTTTCGGGAATTTTTTTACCCTTCTAGTCCTCTGCAGCCTTATAGGTCTTTTGCGGACCATATATCATCCCACGGGTAAATTAGCTTTTGCCCGTAAGGTGCGCCGGAGCGGCATGAGGTGGAGGTCGTATTTTTTAAAGGGTAGCATACGGTAATCTCACGCCAGGCTACGAAAAATGTCTCCAAGGAGTTGCCTCCGCTTCCTTCCACCGGATTCCTATTTTTTTCGCCGCCTCCGCCTTTTATCATCTTTTTAAACTGCCGATCCTCTCTTGTCTGGTACTATGTCTTAAGTTCCGTCGTCTGTACTTTCAGGGAACATTGCTTCTTTCTCCGATGTGATCTTTGATAAATATCGCATCTGGGAGCAACGGTAAAGGAAATTGGATCTCCGTTAAAACAAAGTGTACGCTCGAATTTGCGAAACGATTCGAATACGAAGATTTTTCTCTAACACATGGCAAAAAGGTATCTGTAGATGGATACTTAGATAGATGAAGTTGATTAAAGTGGTTTTCATAGAGTCCGTTCTAAGAAAAATGCTGTCACGTAATTAGATCGTTTCTCATGCCGTTGACAAATAATATTTTTGAATGTTAATTTAAACCATTACTTAGGATGATATGGAGGCGTGGCTTACCTTAGGAAAGTGACTCGGACCACCAAAAAGAGAAATAATTCCGTTCTGAATTGATTTGGGCGAAATGATTTGGGTTTGAATTCAGCTCAGGTGCTGGTGTACTAGAGGTTGACTAATAAATGTGTAATGTATTTCATTCTTTGACTCAACTGATTCGGCCATGACTGGTCGCAGTCTAAAAAATTGTTCGACGCGATGCTGGCAATTTATTATTGAAAACGGGTAGTATTTTCATCTTATGTGGTATGCGCAGTGAATTTCATTCGGACGCAGGCTCATTTTTTGAGCCCAAATTCACTGGGTAAACAGGGCTAATTCGTTGAATTTTCGCTCTTAAGTTATTAATCTCTGCACCATTTTATGAAAAACCCACTGCTCAGCTCTAAAGGCCGGGGTTAATGTGTTAGGGTCGGCCCCAGCTGGTGCTAAGCCCTCCGGTGGGGGTCGTTTCCGTGCCACCTGCGTACCCTTGAGGGAGTAGTCCCTCACTGCCGCCGCCGCCGGTTGGGACGAATATCTTCAAGATGATAGTTCGTTAGAGACAATCCATACCTTAGAAATGCCGCTGTTAGATCCTCAGCTAATTCGTTAGCGCTCAGCAATGGGAACGATTCTTCACAAGTTATCACAGTAAATTTCGGAGCAATTACATAGGTAACCTTCACCAGTCTTAGATGAAATTCGCACCGAATCATGCATTGAATGTACTAGTCAAAATAAAGCCGTTGTGATCCTTGCGCTATAATGATAAAAGTATTCTTGTTAAAAGTTTAACTGAAATATGTAGCACTTTTTATTCTAGCTCCAGCCTAGTTAAAATTCTGGTTTCAACTTGTAATTAAAAAACTCTTCATATATGAAATACTAACTTTGTTTCCTTCCACAGATTTATTTTCTTGGTACAACATGTTTCGACACATCGGTGTCATCACCAGGTACAAATTCAAACATAGTTTTCACGTGTATATATATATATATATATATATATATATATATATATATATATATATATATATTATATATATATATATATCCTGAGGGTAGTGGGTTATCAGGAAACAAAGTTAGTATTTCATTTACGAAATTCAACTTCCACCTAGTTGAGCCTGAAATAATGAAACTCTTCATATGCCCATCATTTTAGTTTGAGAAAGATCATTAAATATTTTAATGGAAAATGTTTTAATTTTTAATCTGGAGAAGTTTCAAAAACTCACCTGACCACCTAAATTCTTATTAGTAGGGCTTTTAACTGGTATCCATCCTCTACAAGTGAGATATCACCTTCATAGCAAGAGAATTGAAGGTGGTGCGAAGAGGATGGGGTAACCACAGCCCATCTACCATGCGAGCGCCCAGCAATCGCTGGGACACGGAATCCCTACGTGGGTCTAACCTTCCCAGAACCCATGGACATTAGGGATTGATCCATTAGAGACATTCTAGACTTTGGAATGACCATCAGTCTATAGGGGTAAAAACTCAATTAGGTGGATGGCAAAATGGACCAAAAAGCATGAGTGCCTTAGGGGCCAGACCAGGAAACTCCTCTAAATTCACATCTACGTCGTATTTAGTCGTGCGACTGCATGCAAAGTTGGGTATTTCAGCTCCTCCCACTGCAAGATTGATGGCACTGAGGCAATGTTATTTGACATGGCTATGCTCCTCGAAAATGCCGATAAAATGAGCCTTGGATCGCCTCCGTAATGGCTCGAAGTGCATAGTTGTTTCGCTATGGAGAGCCTTGAATTTTGATGCAAAATTTATTTCAACACTCCACTCTCTCTTTTTACTGCCAAGGTACGTAAAAATCAATAACGAAAGCTCTCTATGCCAGGTGATTTTTCCATTATGACACTATGGCGCTCAAAGCGCCCAATGGCACAAGGTAACATGGTGACCACATTTATGGCTGCAGGTGAACCTCATATAAAAAAGTCGCGACGCTGGTGAAAACTAGTGGTGACTGCCCTTCACCTTACATACTGTTAGTTCTTTGTTTATAGAGAAAATGCAGTTAAATGGGCGTTGAAAGCCGAATACACGAGGTTGTACGGCTCTGTTATGATATTTTATAGATTTATTGAGGACGAGCAGCTAAAGAGTTTTTAGCTAAATTTGGGTTTGTGAAGTGTGGTACCCGCCAAGAGTTTCTGTCGGTACGCAATATTCTAAATGAAGTTTTCAGATGGTTGGTAATAATTTTCTCTTGGTAATTATTTTGGATCAAATGGTATTTTGACAAGGTTGCAAAGCCAGTATTGTTTGTGGGTGGAATGGATTCTTCCATTTTTGCGTCAAGATACTATGACGTGAAAAATTCTATAGAGACAGAAAGGGGAATGTTTTCATATCTGTGAGGTTTGTAGTTGAATGAAGTTGGCTCTAAGATATATACTCGCAAGTTTGACGCTAATTTCTATGGTATAAAAACTTTATAAATAAATAATTTTATTTACCGTAAAATCTTGGAGTATCAAATTGTTAGCATATGCGTATATGCTAGTCATTAACTCTTCATTGACAATAATGACCTAATGTTGAAGGACTCAAATTAAGGTATTCTAAGGTAATATGTTATAGATAATTATTTGACAAATTGATGTAAATGCTGTTGTTGTTTTGTTGTTTGATCATCGTATATTTTATTTAGCCCTGAAGATGGAATAATTAAATTCCGAAACGTCGGCAAAGAATAGCTGTTTTAATTTCATGATCTAAACTCGATATTACTTCCTTATAATATATATTTAAATCTCTGCACTGGGTGATGAGAAATATTAAGGAGAGTATTAAAGAAACCAAAGAAATGGCTTACAGGACTATGGTTCGTCCGGTATTAGAATATGCAACGGTAGTGTGGGATCCTCATTTAAAAACAGATATATAAAAGCTGGAAAAAGTACAAGGGAAGGCAGGCAGGTATGTTTTAGGCAGGCACAAAAGGTGTGACAGTGTCACAGCCATGCTGGGGTATCTGGGTTGGAAGCCTTTGAAATTAAAGAGGAATATAAACAGGTTATGCGATATATACAAAGCAATTACAAAAGAACGGGCTTGGGAGGAAATAAATCAAAGGCTAGACTCACCCTGCTACATAGGAAGAAAAGACCACAGGTACAAAATTAAATGTAGAAAGCAGAAAACTGATACCTTGAAGCAATCCTTCTTAAATAGAGGTATAAAGGAGTGGAATGAGTTACCTGAAGTAATTTTTGAGATCTTTCCTGCTAACGTAAAATGTTTTAGAAAGAAGTGTTCCTCGATTCGGTAATGGTTTATTTGGAAGTGTTTTGAAAATTTCATGTGTATTTTCTTATGCTTAGGTTAATGTTACCAACAGGCGATTGCCTACTTGTAACGTTTTGTAATTATATTAAATATTCATATAGGCCGTGTTGATGCAAGGGAAATGTAAATTGTTGAATCTGTCTGTTTTCTAGAGCAATCCTCTTATTCCGTTATTGTTTTAGAACTTTTGTAATTGTTGGGAGCTTAAATTATACCGCACGTGCCAGCTTCAAACTTGTGCGATTTGAATTTACCAAGAAACTGCATTCTGATTTGTTTCTGCCGAGACGTATATAAAACATATGACTTAAGAGACTCCAGGGGCTCCATCATGGACCCCTTCAATACCCTTGCCAAGGATGTGGAGTTATTCTGCAGGGCTGTTATCATGCATAGAGAGTCATTCCATGTCAGATCAACACACTTTAGATAAAAAGTTAACCTCACCATCTCAGATTTTGATGAAATTGGGCATGGGGGTAGTGGTAGAAAAATACCAAATTTCATTAAATTATATCGACCCGTTTTGAAAATATGGCTTTGTAAACTTTACAAAAAACGTCCAAAATCGCATGATCGTCAATATTTAAAATATAAATAGCTCATTATTAAATTAAAGTAGAGCGATAGGAGAGGTGTCAATTTGTAGCTATTTGTATACCCTTTCTTATTATGTTAAACACACTATGGGTTGTGAGAAATTCGTTTATTCATATTCCTAAATATCACTTAAATTTAAAAAAACTCGTCTCCAATTATTTTGTTTTAATCTTGGTATTAGGTTATATAATTATTAAATTATCTACCAAGTGTGGAAATGGGAGGGAAATGAGTTCATGGTTAAAATAATATAAAGCAAAAGTGGTTTTCATCAAAATTCCAACAATGATAACATCATTTAAATCATTCTTTTCTAGCTGGTATGTCTGTACAGAAATTGAGCAAATTAAATTAACTAAAATAAATTGAATCCTTAAACTAATTTTGAACACATCATTTCATTGATGATTCTATTGTGTATCAGGTACAATTTATGAATGTTATATTCTGAATGTCTGCGCAAGTTGTGAACAAGTTGAGACAGGTACCAAGGTACCATTGTACAGGCCATTGGTCTCTCCTCTTCAGTTCTTACCTCTTACTTTCATCAGTCCGTAGTGGAGGAACTTGCTGTTTTGATCTTAAAACAAGTCGTTTATTTTAGTGATAATGTTGTAAGCCTAAATTTGATAATGTTGTGCACTTTTAAGTTTAGTTACTAGGTTCTCATGGGTAACCGTCATTTTCAATGTGTAAGTTGATAAACACACGCGCTTGGTAATTCTTTTTCATTTGTTGTAAAAACGAAAATATTCCTAAAATTCCTGAAACTATTAGTACGTTTTCCATTTTAGCTTTATAATTCACAAAAATCCGCTGACTTTTGTGTTATGATATAAAACGCTGAGAAAACTGCTGCCGTTGGTGGTGTTTGAATGAAAATATGTAAGCCATTTATTTTCGGAATCCTCACTGAAATTTGACTAAGCGGTAGTTATAATATATTATTTCACGTGTAAATATAACTACGACGTTGGTCGTTGAAGAGGTTAGATGAAAATGCTCTCAGAGTATTTGAGTGACGGATATTAAGGAAAATATATGGACCTGAGAGGGAAAATGAGGACTGGAGAATAAGATATAATGCAGAGCTGGATCATTTAATTGGAGGCCAGGACATTGTTAGATTTTTTAAAGCTCGGAGAATGAAATAGTTGGCCCATGTGGAGAGAAGGACAGAGGAGCGGATGCCCAGTAGAATATTGAAGGAAAAGTTTCACCACATGTGAAGAAAGGGGAGGCCAAGGCTTAAATGGATATATGATGTTACTGCAAACTTGCAGTCAGTGAATATTACAGGATGAAAGAGGAGAGTTAAAGACAAAAGAGATTAGAGGTGAATTGTGGAGGAGGCCATGGTCCACCAGGAGCTGTAGAGCAATGGAGAGGGAAAGAGAGAGACAGACAGAGATTTCACGTGTAAAGAGTTATGCTGAAATATGCACACTTCAAAGTGCAAAAGTTGGAAAACCAAGATGGCCGGCTTTTTACCGAATGAAAATATTTCTAAGATAGCGACTTCAGTATACTACCTTACCTCCATTACCACAACTCCTTTATTCGCTCTGAGGCGTGTTAACTCCAGAGCCACTCACGTTTTACCTACATCATCAGGGCCCGAGGGGTCCCTTAGTTCACTTTTTATGTTTTATCGAAAACTAATGAATATAATCCAGAAAAAAGTTGGTTTTGTCTTCATGTTTGTAAATAATAAATTGTAGATAGTAATATTTTATATATTCACTAAACAATTATTGCTGTAGTTTAAAAATAAAATTTGTTTTATAATTAGCTGCACTTGTGACATGGTTTTCTAAATTTTGCTTAGCATGAGCCCCAAATAACGACTTGGTAATCTCTTATGGAACAATAATTGTTATTACTTGATGAATTGAAAATCGATTTCAAAGAAAATTACAGACCACATCCACATGCAGATCTGGCATGTTTTTCTCTTATACTTTTTACACAACATGATTTAACATGTGATTTAACACGTCTGAAAACATTTATTTTCGCAGGGTCTACATAAATCTGCCGTTTTGTTACTCATGCACCTTCCAATCAGTCATTTTTTGCGGGCGCGAACATGACCGATCTCTACCCCTTCTTTCACTCCGTCACTTGACTCTGGTCTGCCCTCGAAACAGGGAAGCGCGCAGCTTTTGTTGGTTGCTTGGGGAGACTAGACCACAGAGGACACTCGCGCCATCATGGATAGGAGGTTTGACTAGGGGAGGTTTGTATTGAGGTCTTAGGAAGAGTTGATATTAGCACGCCGTCAACGTTGTTTGAATGTATAGTTTTGCGGAACCTCAGTGTTTCCTTTACCATCATCGTAGATAGTATATGACAACATTAGGAATAGGTTTGACAATACGAAATTTAATGACATTCCTAACCATAAAAATCCTAAGTGTTCAAAATGTTGCTGACGGGAGGATGAATCTACCTTGCCCTACATTTACTTATCGAAAATGTTATTTGGAGTAAGATTTGACCGCTTATGTATAAAAATTACGTGCTGAGAAAGCATAAGAAACTGTACGGTAGTTACAGTTTTCTAGTGGGTGATGTGTTTTCATTCTAATTTTAACTTAATGTGAATAAGTAAAGTAGACAGCTGTTTTTTCTTCGAAAAATGATTTTTTATTCAACTTCTACTGGCATGATTCAGAATATAAGTTAGAAGAAGTATGAGCGACTAACCTTCTTGGGGTACGGTGTGATGCATGTTGGTGATAGCTCACCCCCTGTCACGCACCCTTGAGGAGGCTTTCTAGGTGTTATTCAGCTGTCAACGTTCCCCTACTCACCATCGAAGGCACCATGAGAACCACAGTTCATCGTCCTATGCAACAAAGTACTCTATCTGAAGTGCTCTTCACAAAACACTCGAGAAGCATAGCTGTTTTCGTTTACAGTATTTTAAAAACGCGATTGAAGTCTGCTCTGCATCCCAAACACTTCGGTATGTTCTATTTTCAGTCTAATAAAAAAGAGATAACATCTGTCTTTCATAACTTTTAAGGCAGATACAGTGGTAGAAATGAAACATCGATGGCAGTTTATGGGATCCTCTTTTTATTCCTAAGTTCATACTTTTAGGAGGGAATAGATGATTTTTTTTTTCAAGATATGGAGGATGTGAAACTAATTACTCCGTGACAACCGTCGCGACGCTTACAAGGTTTTAAACACAAGGTTAACTACACGTCGTTAACCTTGTGTTTTTACGGGTGTTTGTTAAAAATTGAATCTGTACCAAACAGGGCAACTGAGCTGGGATTAGGGACAGGTACAGAGACATTTTAAAGAATTTTTATTTTCAATTATAGTTCGGCGCTAACCTGAGACTGTGGAAGTGGGGGTTTATCTGTTATTGAGTAAAAGCAAAGGATACATAAAAAGATCGGCGAACAAAAATTGGAAACCATCCCTTAATATGCGTATTCATTCATTTGCATTGGAGAACATTTCTTTAAAATTTATTATTTAGGGATTAACCTTGTTGATTAAAATGGTCCAATTATGAGTAGGTCATAACTTAATGGTTATGCGATAGCATGTTTACATGAATGGGACAATATAGGTGCCGCTTCTCCATTAAATGTTCGTGAAATTGGTAAATTTGAACTGACGTCACGGCCTCCAATGGCTTTGTACGCTGTAGTTCAAATAAAAAAATATGCTCATTATAAGATAGCTGTCTTACATTGTAGATTAGGATAAACACAGTAGTTCAATTTACACACCCTTGCTGTGTGCATATGTACACAATGATAGCTATGAAAACAAGCAGAATATCTATAAAAACGAGATAGGGATATTTGATAATTTTGCATAAATGCTATTTATTTGCTAAGGAGACAAATTAGTCCATATCCCAAAATTATTCTGTTGCTATTAGAATTATATTTTTCAAATACAATAGATCTTTGCTAGTTGCCTGATGACGCCATGGTTTCTGTTATTACCTCACTTAGTAGAAAAATCAAATGAAAATGGATAGCAATATGTTTTTGCCGTAATACAGTTGCATAATGCATATGCAAAGGCAGCGTAATGCATTTTTATTCTAATCAGGTATCTTTTCTGCAGATACGCGGGAAAGTTTTTATATTTTTCTATATGAGCATACATATCGTAGAATACATTATTGTCACATGTTTTCATACTGCGAGCTGTATCCACTCGATCGCCGAAGTTGTGCACCGTTGGACTCAGCTTGAGTTTGGATGGTTGATCGTCCAATTCGACCCGAGTACTGTTGCCCCAGTATGCATGTGGCAAGCAATACGTTCGCAATTACTTGAGATGTTGAAGAACGTTAAACTGAAAACTTATTGCTGCCAATTTTGAGCTGTGATAGTCTTTATTTGTGATGTACCTCTTTAGATTTTCATCTTAATTTATTCCTTATGATAGGAGTAGGTTTCAAACGAGTTCATACCGTATTATGTTCCGTAAAGGTGTTCCTAATGAATTATCCTACTTCAATGGAGTAGCTGGATAAATAACTAACGGAAATCACGTTTCCTTCTTGAAATATTGGATACTTATCGGTACAACTATTATCTGATATGCATGTATCTGGGATTTCCTCTGTTTAGTGATTTTAAATCGTGTAAACACGAAGAACAGACCTGGGAATCGGAACGTGGAATCTTCGCGCTTGCTGACGACTAAGTACACCAACCACTAGATTACCTCTGTATGCACGAAATAATTAATTGCCTTGAATGAGCGCACGCTCTCCAATCCAGCGATTTCAGCGATTCCAAATCAAGGAAACGTATCTTGCGCACACGATCTCGAGGAAAGAATAATATTTACTCATCCACCCTTTCCCCAACGAGCCATTTACTCCTGTCCTTTTGTTTCCCTTCCCGCCGCGCGAACCTTTCCCTGCTCATTAACTTCCCGCGTCCCTCCTGATATCTCTTGCGTCGTATCTCAGCCCCCAAAGGAGTCTATTCTCGGAAGCATCCTTCAAACCCCGCGCGGAAAATCCTCGCTTCATATTTTTTATTGCGTTTCTTTTTTGTCTGAGGAAATAGAAGGTAGGAACAGGAGTGGCGAGAGAGGGGAACGGGTCTCAGGGGCTTAGTTGGCGAGGATGAGGACCGGGCGGGCGTAGAAGGGGACGGGCGGACGGACGTTAGTCAATCCCGCACAGGCGGGTGGCGCTCTGCGGGCGGCGGACTCCCGATGTGGAGGAGGAAGGCGGTTTTGTTCCCTCACGTGACGGAGGTAGAGGGGAAAAACAGAAAAAGGGTGCCGGGCGAGGTGGTGTGCGAAACGGTGTTGTTGGGGATGCGGGAGACTTGAAGGTGGGAGAAAGAGAGCACCTTCTTAAGCGTCTCTCCATCTCTCTAGCAGCGTTAACGGCGTTGCATGCCGTCCGTGTTAATTTCTCGCCTCAGCAACGCTTCAGACGTCGAGATCGGTTAAGGAAGTTTGTACGCACGCAATTTCATTAATTTGCCCTTCCACGATTGAGTCGTCTTCGTAGGTAGTGGCTCCAGCAAACATTCGCCTCTTCCCTTTAACGGCGCAGAAGAGAAGTGGAAGAGGTAGGAGAGTGCTGAGAAATATTTGAGGGCAAGACAAGCCGTTGAAGTTGAGATTTGTTTTGTTTCTTAAATCATAAGGTTTTTAAAACCTGTTTCGTATACAGGTTCTGGTGTGATATCAATGAAGATGTTGAGGCAATATAATGACAATACCAACTATGTTTAAATCCACAGAGTTTATTATTGGTACAACTAGTTTCAACGCTACTGTGTCATCATCAGGTACCTGACGCCGTAGCGTTGAAACTATTAGTACCAATAATAAACTCTGTGGATTTAAACATAGTTGGTATTGTAATTATTCGAAGTGAACTTTCACTGAGTTACGCCTGAAAGGATTTAATTCATATTGAGGTAGTTTTGCGTCACTGTCTGAATAAAATTTGTTTTATAATTGGTTTGTGGTAGCTGAGCGGGGCCACATCTCAGGTAGTTGGTCGTTGGGTCTCAGTTAGCCGGTCTGTGGGTCGACCCTCGCTCGCGAGAGCATAATCCTCGCTCGTGGTGGGACCTCACTCGCCCTAGGGTCTCCTCACTTCCCCGGCCCCCGCAGCGGGAGGGGAGCCGCACAAAACTGACCGTGTGCAGTACATTTAAATGTTTATAAACTTTAAGTTTCCTTAAATGTATCTTTTTCATCGTGCCAATCGTCCGAAGACGTTTGCGAGCGTCTTTGGATCGGTGAAATCGATCTTTCTACGGTGAAAATTAAGGTTTTCCATGCTGTCTTAGGAAATATGGCAATGAGACGTGGCAACGCTGCTTGCATGTGGCAGGTTTTTGCGGGACTTCAAACTGTAATTGAGAGTTATTGCTTGCGGTTAAGGCAGGGAAACGCAATAAAATGATGCAGAAGTCTTGAATCCCAGCATTGAAGCGAATAAAAACGTGCATGGGCACGTAAAATTGAAAAATACCAAAATACATGTAATAAAATACGGTGTACAATATTTTCCATTTTATATTGAGCATTAGAGAAGCAAATTACATTTACATCTACAAAATACCCTGCAAGCCACCTCAAGGCAGGGGGTGAGTAGTCACCAACATGCATTACACTATACCCTAAGTTAGTGTATCTACAACTAATGATATACTAGCATGCATCGCTAATGCCTGTCACGAGGCGAAGCCTCACAAGCATGCACTACGCCACAGATATACTACCAATGTTAGAGGGACCGTTAGTATTCATGAATATTGCAACTACAAATACGGATAGAGATTCAAGGGTTATAGCAGCAACATACGCAGCATGCTGTAAATACTACGCAGCAGATAAGGATACAAGTATTAGGGAAAACTACTACTACTAATAGCTACTCTGCATATCGACAAACCTAGCTAAAGGTTTCATTGGCAGCTGTTATGGTCTCATATCGTTCGCGGGAAAAATGTCATTTTAAATATGTCATACAGTCTAGTTCCATAATTTTACTCTCATTATCTGATCTACCCTAGTATTTAGGATTTCGTAAAATATCATTAACGTCGTCACAGAATAAATCGGCCTGGAACTTACATAATAAGTCTGAATTTTAACCGTCGCACAGTGGGCTGAAATCGAAAAAAGCTGGTCATAAGTCAAACAGTGATTTTTTCTAGTCAGGAAGCTGAAACTTTGCATAAATATTTTCAAAAGACATATGCATGCGATGACGTAAAGCATTTTCCTTAGTAATCTACAATTAACAATTTGCATGAGGTCAAAGTTGCACAAATTTCGCAAAAAATGGTCACTCAATTTTCTCTCGAAATATTTCAAAATGAAGCCCTTGCTACGCCTTTATAGGTAAAGAACTGGAGTAAAAAGTGATACAGTAAAATGAATCTGTTTTTCATCTTTGTTTTTATGTAGTCTACTTACTTTTTTGTCATTATTTATCAAAGATATTAAACAAAATGACGGACACTCATTTTTGGTCACTTTTTTATTACATGTAGGGAAATGGTTTTTTGCATCGCCGAGCATCGCGAAGTAACTTACTTGGGAAAACTCTACACAGCTTCCACTGTGTGAATCCGATGAGTTATGCTGCGACCGTTTGTGACGCCGAATTTCACATAAGTTTTTCGATCGCGCGGTCGTGTCTAGTCCAACCCGCCTGCAACGAGGAGTAAGGTGGCGCGGCAAGTGTGTGGAATGGATTGTAGCCGCATCCACTCCGCTAAGGAGATTTTCGAGATACGAACATTGAAAAGAGCCTCCATCTATTATATTTTGGAGAAATCGCGGTAAAATATCGGATTTTGTCACATGTGGTAAAGGTTTAGGAGGTACTAAAAGACTGCTTTCTTCGGGGTCACCGCAAGCGTTTCTTTTTTTAGCAACTTGACATCGTCTACTGACGAGTAGGTACACTTTTAACGGAGACAGCATGGATTATGGTCTCTTCGAGGTCACCAACCCACAGCTGGTATACGCATTTTTTTGCAAAGAATGGACGTGAAACGTGCTCCTTCAAGTCCAAAATGCACCACTGTTCTTATACTGGCCACTTTGGTGTGCATGGGGAGTTTAATTATGTGTTATCGGGTTTGAATTGGGAGTGAGAGCAGGATGTAATGACATTATTAGTCAGTGCAGTTGCAGCAGCATTATGTCCCTTTTCCTTCAAATCACCAACTGTTCATTAGTATCAAGGTGGTGTCCCGAATCCTACAGATGTATCGTAAATATTAAATTAGGATCAATGGATAGCGGACGGACAGTTTAAAAATATCATTTTTTCTGCGAACTACTAGAATCGTTACGATTGCCATTAAGTCTAGATGGTAAGGTTGTTCGAAAGGAAACTTAGTTAAATTGCCCTCTTTCTTTCCATCCTCGTCCATTGTGAGGAACGAGGTTAAAGATTCGTTCCTGGGATTCCTACCGTTCCTTTTCTTGCTATCCCTGGGATCTCAGTGTCATTCAATTTTCTTGCTTATGGTTGTACGCGTGCTGGGTTATTAATATTTTCGTGAAGGCTTCCGCAGAGTTTTGTTGATGAAGAGAATGGTTTTTCGGGTTTCCATCCGCGTTTATCCATCTTTGGTGGACAATATTTCGCCAGCGTTCCAGCTAGCTTCCTCAGGTCCGTTGAATTGCAGGGTTTGGTCCGTCCTTTTATGTTATACCGGTTTCGCACCTTCGGGTGGAGGTGTGTCGTGATTGGTCGGTACTATTGAAGAGCCGTTTCCAAGCAGTGGTGAGTGTGTAGCCGTCCTCTCGGTTGAAATTTTGGGGTGTTTTTGCTATTTCTATTGACTCCCGTATGATTCGTCATGACGAGGTTTAAGTGCGTCAGAAAAACGGCAGACATTCTCCTCAACTCCAAGGATCACCTCCCGGAAGACATATTTGGAGGAATATACCAAATAAAGTGTAGCTACGGTAACTCCTACATCGGCCAGACTTCAAGAGCACTAAAATGCCGGCTCCAAGAGCATAAGAGGGCCGTGAAAAACGGACAACTCCGCCAGTCGGCGGTCGCGGAACCTCAGTGGAGTGAGCCAACGCTTGACATAAATTTTGACACCACAGTATTATTGAAAAAACAAGCCCGCTATTTCCCTAGAATCATACGGGAGTCAATAGAAATAGCAAAAACACCGCAAAATTTCAACCGAGAGGACGGCTACACACTCGCCACCGCTTGGAAACGGCTCTTCAATAGTACCGACCAATCACGACACACCTCCACCCGAAGGCGCGAAACCGGTATAACATAAAAGGACGGACCAAACCCTGTAATCCAACGGACCTGAGGAAGCTAGATGGAACGCTGGCGAAATATTGTCCACCAAAGATGGATAAACGCGGATGGAAACCCGAAAAACCATTCTCTTTATTAATATTTTCCTTGGACTTAGAAGCCATTTTCTGTCCCTAGTAACTTGAGTCATTCAATATCATTTTCTCAAGGCATTTAATTATTTAACGCCATTGCATTTACTGCTATATGTTCGTAAATTGTTTTATTTCGGTTATTTAGTTCCTTCGTATGTCTTCATTCCATGGAGTGTTTTGATTCGTTTGATTTTTTTACATTTCTACTAATGCTTTGTTTCCTTTTATTTCTTTCGAGCCTTTGATAATTTTAGTGCCCTCGTGACCAATTATTCATTTGGAAGGAGATATGTGATATATCTTAATTCCTTACTAAGTAACGAATCCTTGTACATAATCTACCTATCCTAATTTTTTCTAATGCTTTCTAGAACTATATGTAAGTCTCACATACTTTATTATTGAAATACTTATTCATCTATTGGTATATGTATTACATACATTAAATCATGTACTTCCTAAAACTTGTGTTGCCCAAAAAGTAACTCACGTGTTGGTAGAAATCTACCCCCTTGAGGTGGCTAGCGAGGAACAACGTACATGTAAATTTTTGAGTTAGTTTCGGTAGGAAGCTGCAGCTCTGTCAATCATATGTTTAATCTCATAGGCTCTGAGTGTTACTGTGAAGGAAGCATTTCTTATGTTCACTCATTCTCGTTTCAAAGTTTCGCCTAGTTGGTCACATGACGCTTTTCATTCACTCCTGTTTTATTATATCAATTAGGTTCTTTGTTTTGTTTCTGATGTTTTGTAGTGATATCTTATTTAGGAAACAGAAAAAGTTTTTTTAAGGAAACATATAAAGCTATCCACTCGTATCCAAGTCCCTCCAATGACTCAAATATAATAATCGTAAGTGGATTAACTTGTCTGAATTTGTCTGGCACTTAATTTTGAATCATGCAATGCCATTCTAATAGTCTTCAATCAAGCAGTTACCGTTTGTTTAATTCTGCATTCCAATTACTATGCAATTCCATTTCATAGAATTTGGTATTCACTATCACCAAAAAATACTTCCTGCTGTAGGAGCCAAAGTTTAGTTAGTTAAGTTTTTAAAAATTTTTATTTAAGCATATTTTTTAAACATGAACATATACTTATTATCATTTAAGAAAGCGAAACGGAAGGAACTTGAAATTAAGTTTGTAGTTTATAATCCACGGGAATTACAGTAATTCTAAACATTAAAATGAATTAAAAATATCCGAGAGTATAGAAGCTTATCTTTCAGCACAACCAAAATGTGGATAATTACTTTTAATACCAATTATGCCTTTCTCTTGTAAAAAAGATTGATCAGGCAGTTTATATTCCTTGTTTTATGTGTTAATAACAGCATTGTTCCTTCTTTTTTTAAATTTTAATTACGTAACTCATATTTTAACACATTTTCCAATTTATCAGAACTACTGTCAGATGTTTAAAGGGTTGAGTGTTGCGGATAAGCATTGTACTTTGCGTTGTATTTTTAGATCTTTCTCATGATTACGTTGACAATAATGGCAGTTTTATAATCTGCCAAGCTTCCCTTATCTAAATCAGCGCTTCATCTATGCAAGAAGTACATAAGAAAATGTCCTTGCAGCGCACCTGATGTCTCGAAGCATTTACGGTAACATTTACTTCTAAAAGGATTATTCATTTATTGGCGACTACCCGGGTTCCACGGCGTAGCGACGACAAAATATCGATTTCCAATATACCGGTTGGTGACTGAGAATAGCGTCGGTGGAAGCGGGAGGTTTATAATGGGTTGCTTTCTGGATATCGAAGTGTCAAATCTGATTATTCATGAGAACGGGAACCCGAGGGGTGACACGGACGGAAGCATATTTTTTGAGGACATTTCGGACAAATTACTTGTCAGCAGCTCAAAAGTGAAATGAAAGTTCGGAAGCGATGTGAACGCATGCATAAATTCAAGAACATAAAGAGAAGGTTTTAAGAACCTAGTGCTACATAACGAATCCTTTTAGCTGTAAGAATCAATTTTGAAGGCCTATATGACTTGTATACGGATCCTTATCGGCTAAAAATACTACCTATACCGTGAATAGTATTTCTCCTTATCCAGCTTTTGCAATAACGCTTGTATTTCTCTGCAATTATTTCCTTATTTGTATATTTTGAGTTTCACCGACTTAATAAATCACCAAGTACAAAAAAATAGTAGAATTTATTTTGAATAAAATGGTTATACTTTGTTTTTTTCCTCGTTAAATTTTAGTTTTCCCGACCATGGTTTCGACGCTTAACGTTTTCATCAAATATATATTTTGTACCTGATGCTGACGTTAACCGTCGAAACCATGGCAGTGAAAATTAAAATTTAATATGGAAAAAAACTAAGTTTAACCTTTTTTATTCAAAGTGAATAGTCTGTTTTACAAAGTCACCCTGGAAACCAACTTTAGTAGAATTTATATCTTATTGATACTGTGCTTCATAAAATGTGTACGTTTTCCAAATCGTTGTAAGAAAATTTGGAAAAAAATTCGCTTACAATTTTATAATCAAATGTCTTCTAAGAATTAATCTTTCTGCAGCCAGTCAGCCTTGATGTTTTGTAAGAAAATTACATAATTTTGATGGAAAAACATTATGCAACCCTTCATTAGCCAGGATAAGGAAGCAAACAAGGAAATCAACTCCTTAATATTTAATTTCCAATGCTTCATACTACACTATTAAAAATTACGAAGAAACTGAATGTTTTCCGTGAATTTCGGATACGTTTATCAAGTCATACTTTACTTTAGTGAGTGAATGAGACTTTAAAGCCGTCATATAACACGTGTCCATCAGCATTTGCAATGCCAACATATAAATGGGGAAAACGTGAACATCCAATCTAAAATCATTCTAAGTAAATCAGTCGTGCTGTCGTTTATCAAAGTTTAATCATCAATTTGCCAACAACTGTATATATCATTCTACGCGCATAGAAATGAAGATTGAACAATATTACTGTACTATTCTCCCCTATCAATTTCCTTATCACAGGGGTTCTAATAATTATTCTATGTCACGCGGTCCTAAACACGCGACGTTATATACTATATCAGCCCGACATACAAAAGGTACCCTTCACTTTATCACTTCTTACCTTGAGAGAGATCCTTTCTTTTGGTAGTCCTTGGCGGCAAAGGTTAATGGATTAATTCATGCACAAAAATGATACACTTGAACAATACATATATTTATAATAACCCTTTTATTCTTTCTTTAAAAACAAATTCACTTTGGTTAATCAATTAATTAATATATGTTCCCTTCTCAAATATATTCGTATTAATTTATAATGTTTGTTGTACTTCACCGGATATTGCACAATGTGACTTCCGCCGATACTCTATTCCCCAGTATCTGTTTATCGGATTCCTGGATCCTTCCTTAACACAGGACACTGGCGTTGGTAATTACTGTCCAAAGCTGCTTACTCCCGGCTAATTATCACTGCAAAAACTCCAGACTGACTTTCACTCGATGACCGGTCCTTCTGCTTCCCTGAGTGAGTGAGTGCTGACTTCGTTGAGACCTTGAGTGTCCTCCCCCTACGTTCCTTGTGACTTTTTCCTAAGCCGCCGCGTACCTTGCTTGACAAGCCCTTATATACTATACTCCCCACCCCTCCTGTATGTTCTAGAACATTCCAGGTTTTCTCAACTTGCTCTCGTATCTGATAGGCTATTCCCTTCCTATTATTACAGTTTTGATTACCCCTTCCATCCTTTCTTTGCCTTGCAGCTTTAATAACACAAACGGCATTGTTTTTAGTTTGTTTACATGACACGGAAACGGTATTGTTGCCTCGCGGTAGCACGTGTTCCCAAAATACCCACAATGACGTCCTTAATTGTAAACTTATGCCAACACGGCCAAAATGGCGTGTTACATTACGTTGATCATTTCCTATGGATTTGTTCTATGGCTTTCGGAACTACTAAATTGCTGCAACTACTCAATTCGAAAAAAATATTAAGGAGAGAAATAAAGATTTGATTTTAAATTTAAATCGAGGAGTCGATAAAAGATATTAAATGCGTTTGCGGTGATACATTGAGCGGTTAAACCCAAGATTTGAGAACGCTTGTTGGGTGATAGTTTCCCAAAATGAACTTTCAATATATGTATCGGGAATTACTTACGTAAAAAAATGATGACTAATGGATTTAGATTCTCGTGTGGTCAACATTATTTTCACCCATGGAAATATGAAGAACATAAAGGACTTCTTTAGAGATTTGAGTATTCGCTCACACCGACATGGAAGAGGTAGTTCAACGCCCTGACCAGTCGCAATTACTATCGTGACTTTTGCGTCACGGGAATAATCATCTGAAGTGAAGTCCTCGGATCTCCTTGTCAGTCATAACGCTGACCTTAGCAGTATAGAAATACTAAACAAAATCCTGCGGATACCACTTTGATCCGGAAATACTCCCTTAAACCGGTGAGAAACTGTCGTCGCTAAACGCCTACCTTAGCAGTTTGAACACGGATATTGGATTCTGAAAGTTATCTCAATTTGCTTGTAACGTGTTTGGATGGGGTGCAGAGGATGAGTTTTAAGGGTAAACCCGGCTTCAGCTTACTCTGAGCGAAGGTTGCCATGGCCTCATATATCTCCCAGTGGGCAGAGAATAAAAATGCCTTCCAAATGGCACAGGGAAATATATATCCAAATTTTACTGGGAGATTCTCATAACCGCGGGAATTGTACGTAAGCACTCGACCTGGGCTCGGATCTCAAAACTTGCTGGGGAAATCACTAATTGACGCTGAACCTTGCAAAAAAGTCACGTGATCCCCTGATCCTGGGTGAGCACGCTAGAGTCTGATGCGCGCCATCTATTATCAGAGGTTTTCATCGCCAATTTCCATGTAAATTTGACAGTCGTGGACTCCGTTCCACCACTATGCGTTTAAACGTAGTGATCTAGAATCAACGCTCTGTATTCTTCCGGCTGAGGGAGCACTACAGAAATAAATGTATCTCCGGAAACAGGTTCACCCTGTTTATTGTCAAACGTTTTTTACTGTCACACTGAATTCTTTCACCTAAGAGCCGCATATGTCGTTGTCTCTCGCGTAAAAGGTTACCTCCCTGATGAGTGATCAATTTCGAAAGGTCGCCGTCCTCGTTAATAAACCAAACATCGACCAACCATTCTGATTACGGGTACGCACGCCTGTGCTGTTTTTCTTTTTATCGTGTCATGTTGAGATACAGAATCGTTTGAAAGTTGATCACTCCAAGAGATCGTATGTGATTCCATTCTATCGCATTGTGGCCATATCGCCTTAAACAGGAAGTCCTACTCATTAAATTCTGTTGCTTTTTAAGTTTTTTTCTGTGTTTGCGAGTTTTAGCATCAATTTTGAAATTTTCGTTGAAGTTTTTCAAGATGGCAGTGCCTACTCGTTACATACGATAAAGGAGTGCTAGGTCCAATTTTAGTTCTGAATTATGTATACATTTCTACATGGTTTCATTTAACTTGACATCTTTGTTTATTTGAGTCAAATCTTGTGATTAATTTTTCACCCACTTCCTACAGATCGATTCTTTTGAAATTTTACCACGTGTATTTTGGATGACAATACAATATATTCTCGATTTAAACATGGCTTAGTATGAAAATTCCTCCATGATTAGCAATTTTAATTTCTTCATGTAGCTAATATGTAACCGTAACAACGTGTAGCTGTGTATGTTTGCATGTGTTAGTAACTTTGCATGAAAAGTGTAATGATAAAGAACAAATAGATAATCCAATACAAGTTCAGAATAAATAATAAAAGTTCTCACGTTGCCACGCATTAATCTATGCGATGATGTCCTTAGCACATAGACAAAACACATAATAAATAAAACTAAAAAAAAACAGGGTTTTATTAAAAATGTACTCAAAAATAGAAAATCATTTTTGAGCTGTCGCAACTTTCCTACAACAGGCAGAATGTGATTGCCTGTAACTAAAAAGAAAACCATGCAACCAACATTTGTGACGCAAAAGACTTTTCACCGGAGACACCCAAGTCCTAATCACAACTTGTTGCTGATCACAACTAAAGACTTTTCAACAAATTGCTGTAAAAGTAGAGGACTTCGCTTGCCGGAAATTACTGGTCTTGATCACAGTTTGTGATACTAAACAATATTCAACAAATTACAGTAAAGGTTAAGGCAATATTCGCTTGCCAGATATTCCTGGTCCTGCACAACTTGGAATACAAAGCCCATTCACCACGTAACCTATATAGTAAGAGTTTTTTGTATCACAAATGTTGGTTGCGCTCCCATGGTTTTATTTTTAGCCGCAATTCATCACGTTCTGCCTGTTTTAGGTCAATTGTGACAACTAAAAAAATATTCCCTATTCTCTTTCTTCCATTTACCCCTTGCCCAACATTCCTCTCTGTATCATGGCCTTAAGCAACCCATAGTTCCTCATTACTACTTTCAGCAACCTACCCTTCCTTCCCTTAATCTCATCCAGAAGTTTCCTCTTCTCACCAACCATGTAAACCATGTGCAATGAGCGATAAAAAATCTTATGGAATTCTAATGGAATACGTACTTTTAAAATGGTTGAGGAGAACTTCGGAAATTCGTTATAATGGACTGTGAAAAGAAACACCGTGGCATCACAATTTTGTCGGGAATTAGTGCAAATTTTCTTTTCATGAACTGTAAAAGTTGATGAAAAGTCTTTTTCCAAATGAATGTCATTCTTATCAGGGACATTTTCCGTCTACGTCCCCTTTCATTTCTCCGTTCACCTGCCAATCAAATAACCCACAGCCTTTCAAAAGCTATTGATTTTATTACGCTACCACTGCTTTTGTGGAAGGATCGATGGTTCCCGGCGTATTTTTCATGAAATGAATCAATCCACGTGACGCCACATTGTCTGCTATTTTGCCCAAGTGACATGTATTCCCCAGTCTGCAGCCTGAATATTTCTGAGTGCGGAAGTATTACTTTTATTCAATGTGTTCTAGAAATCTAAATCACGTGGTAGAGATAGTGTAGAGCTTAGCATTTATGATATTAATGAAAAATTAAACCAATTTAACTTCATAATCAGTTAATGAGTTACAAAACTATGAAGATTAGAAGAGCTGGGTTTTCCGTATACTTGATGGTATTTGTGATACTGAGGTGTTATTTATAAATGAAATAGATGTTACAGGTCTTCTGTAAAACTAAGGAGAAGCTCAGAATATCATTCAATTATAAGTGAAAACTTTTTGTTGAACCTGATATCATTCTTGAGTATGATTAGGCCTTTGAAATACTGGGGATTCTCTGAAAAAACAATTTCCTCTGAGAAAAATTACCTCACAGAAATGAATTTTCTCATAGATGTAGGTAGTTTTTCATTTAAACTTAAGCGCCTTTACTCCACATGGCATGATAACGGAATTGAACGCAATGTCTCATATTTTCTTAAGCATCGAATCCGGGCCCTTGGCAGGAAATGTCCAATTAACTCGGGTTTTCCTTAATTGGAATATCAAAATAAAATAGACTTATTATAGTCAAGCGAATATATCTAACTCTCATTGCCGTTGTACTCCGTGTCGGCGGAAATACGGAAAAAATACATAAGGGAAATGAGTTATTTACATCAAGTGAAGCGTATGTTATTTTCAGTGGATTTTATGCTTCAAAATAAGTGAATTCCCACTAATATTGCTGAAAGTTTCGTCCATTGGTTGCGTAAATCAATTTGTTTACAGCAGAAAGGCGTATTTATCAGAAAGCTTCGGTAATTGCTGGCTTTTGTTTATTTTACAGAGGAAAAAAGACACATTCGCCTAAAATGTAAAAAATGGATAAAAGTGCCGAAAGTTCTGCCCAGGGTCACATTCTCTTAATAAAAACTAAATTTATGCATTCTGTTGTTTAACAAAAAGGGATATTTCTCAGCAAAGTACAACTGATGAATCATTCCCGTGCTTTGTACCATACTTCGCATTTTATTGGCCAACACAGGTAATGACGTATTTTTACTAAACGCAGTCATTGATACCTAAAGTATAAATTGGGTAATGGTCTAAAAAAATCTAAATAGCAATTTCATCGCTATTTATTTCCGATGGATCATACATTGCTATCGACGAAGATTTTTAAAACTGTTTTAAGCAATAATAGATATATGTTTATCTCGGCAAATGGCTTTTAACATTCAATTCATTAACTGCCAGGGAACCTATGTAGCAAACCTATTTTAATAGGGTTTTTTCGCGAAAATATTTCTCTTTCATTTATTTGGAGCTTAGTGTTGTTTTCTATTATTTTGTTTTCGAAGAGCGGCGATAATTTTGAGTGCCTAATTGCAAATTGGATTTTTAAAATTTCAACCCCCAGCTGTCCTGGTAGAACAGTTTATATAAATTCTATTCCATTCTCATTCCAGAAACATCGAGACAGCATTGAAACGGGATGGTCGCAAATGAGAGAGCAAACAATTTACGGAAAAGTTTATTTAAGTCTGTTCAAAAAAAGGAGAGAGAGGACGGAATTGAATCAATATTGGTGAAAGCGGTGGAAATCATTCCTATTTCAATTTCGCCTCGACTAATGGCTTTCCCCTTTCTCCTTTCTGACCTCAACAATTTCCCCGCCTCTTTCTCTCGCCTTTCCTTGAGCCTCGTCCGAGTTCATATTCCACGATGAATGCCTCGGTTCAGGCCACAATGCTCGCTCATAGGTCGTCCTTTGTTCGTAAGTTATGTCTCACGCCGCTCATGGTTTCATATTTTTCCGTGTTAATTTTTAATTGTTCATTTGCGGCCTGTTAGCGTCACTGTTTAAGCCAATCCTTCAGACTTCAGGGAAGTAAATCTGTTGAGTTCTGTAACGTTGGCCACTCACGGAGAAAATTATGTTGGCTGAACCGTAAATCATTAAAAACGCCTCACCGCGAAGCGAGATATTATTTATTACTCGGGTTTCATTTCTCGGATCCAAGTCAGAATATCACACTTTAATCGTTTTTGTTGCCTTGTGATCTGATATTGTACTTACCTATGCTCCTTAAATATATCAAATCTGAAGAAATTATTACTACCATCAGTATATATTTTTCTACGGTATTTTATATTCGGATATTTTACAGGCGGGATGCAAATAGACGCGTGCGCGCTCCTATATATAATTACAAACAATGATATGAACAGCTTGGTATATTTAATTAACATAAAATAAAACACTTGAAAAAACCGCACAACAACTATAATGTTGATAGCAAGCTATTTACTTGGCAATGAAGTTAAATTAACCTCAGGCATCATGAAACAAGTCTTATTTTCTTCCACTTCCTTTGGCAATATTTCATTCTTCGGCATGTTTCACTCATCCTTTTTTTATGATGTCTGCGCTTCCTACTTCCATCTATTCCATCTCTTTTCGCTTACGTTCAGCCAAAAGAAATACAAAAATCATCCTCTTGTTCAATTTATTCAACTTCTACCTTCATTACATACTCTTTCACCCTATGCTCCTTATCAAACCCTCACAGCTCCTTTATTTTTTGGTAGTTCTCATCATTTATGTGCGTAGCATTGTGGTTTTGTTTTGCGGTACACTGGGAATTTATCTTTCGCCGTGTGATCAAAGAGGACCTGAATCGATTGCTTTTTGTTAGGGTTAGGTTTTATTGCCACCTGGCTTGATGATGATGATCTGGCCGGCCATTCCGGAGGTCACGGGCTTAAGTGTCATCTCGGATGAGCGTATCATTCTCGTGTTATTGATTTTGCAGCTCAGGATTTCACGGCATGGGCACATCCGCTAGAGATCTGAAGCCTTGAATACCTATTGCCGGTAGTTTCTCTTCACACTAGCCGTGATTAAATACTTGTTTTCTCAGGGCACCGCATTTTAAAGTTCACCTTCCCAACTATGGTACTAATTAAGCTGGTTCCACCGTAAAATGACTTAAATGTCATTTTATTCATATGCTGTCTTCTTGTAGAAAACGTTGTCGTCTATCTGATATGAACAACAAAGTACTGTCTTTCCACGCTATTTTATTTTATAATTGAACTTGAAATTACATGGTGTTCAATGGGGGAATGAGAGAAACACGGGGAAAAATAGTATTTTTCCATACAAATGCCATTTTCGTGGAAAACTGTCTCTAAGAAGGAAATAATCCAGAGAAATTGAATAAAAATAAAATACAGGCATCTTACCACCTTATTTTTCTAGTTATTGAAAAATTAATGCCGTAATTGAAGTGAAAATGCGGTAATTCGTAGGAAATGGCGCTGCAGTCGGCTCCTATGGCTGAAAAAAAGTGCTCATTTAAAATACATTCGTAGAATAATCTGTATATTTTGTACCTTGCTTTTGGGTTTCTGTAGGTAACGCATTGCAACAGTGAAAGCAGTATTTTTTTGACAAAATATAAAAAATGTGGAATTTAGCATTTGTTTTGAGTCACACAGTCGCGGCGGAACCCCCTTAAACAAGGTAGGACGTTCCCGTGACCAAAATGTGTCTATTCTGCGCATGACGTCATCCGAATGACACGAGCAGCAGACGACTCGAGCATAAGCAAATGGGAATAGTGAAATGAAAGTTTAGATCACTAAGTTTTTCGCAACGACAGAATGCAGTCAAGTAGATATTTCCATACTTAAGTACTGATGTATAACATATTTAATCAGTTATAATTGGTAAATGTTTGTTTTGAGAATAAAATCTTGTTTGCAGCGGAAATAACCCTAGCGAAAATTTATTTACAATTGGAATTTTGAAATCCTTAGAATTTTCAATGCTAAATAAGTAAATAAAAAATTGAAACTTGTTGTATACCAAATCTTTATGCTCAAAGATATAGTACCTCCGTCCATAAAACTTATGATGTATAGCGTAATGGTACAAAGTATTTTGAGATATGTGATAACAATGTGGGGAATGGCTTCTAGTACTGTTTTGAACTCGATAATCAGAAACCAAAAGAGAGTATTGAAATTGATTGATGTAGATAGAGGTAAATATTGCGTTAATACTGACTTAAGACGTTTATTTGTAAAATATAAGTGTTAACTGTTGACAAATTAAAAATATTGATAATTATAACGAAAAATTATTTTTAAAAAGAGTTTCAAATTCCTTGTATATTCACTCATTTCTTGCTTAAAAGAAAGTCTCCTGTGTTCGAAACATTTGATTATTATAATTTATGTGGTAAAAGGTTAGCAAAATATTATGTACCAAACACACTCAATTGTATGTCCAAACATCTGAAAGACCTAAAAGGGGTAGCAGAGGCAAAAAAAAGTAAAAGCATGGTTAATTGATGAAATAAAAAAATTTCAATCTGTAACAGCTGATACATTTGGCATGATCATGTATTTAATTATGTGGAATGTCAAAATCGATTAATTTGCTGAATGTTGCAAAGTTTTATTTTAAATAAACCGTTGGAAATTGTTATCTCTATGCCTTTTAAAATTAATTTTGTTAAATGCCGCTTTGTTTGTATGCTTTATCGAACCTTCTGTCAAGCCATGTGTCTTGGAAGGACAAAGTCTGTCCATTAAATAAAGGAAGCAATAAATTTTTAAAAATATTGTCAAGTCTCCAGCAAACCTGGACCCGCTTCGCCCTTTTAGATGTAAATCTCTGCACTCAAATGTTTCCGCGCATTGCTGTTGCATTCAAATACCACTCAATTATCAAATATTCAAAGCACCCCGTACCTGGCTTGCGCATGATGTTTTGCTAGCTACGTCCCAGCGTTCAACCCAAACGATATGCAACGACCTACCCTGTATTAGATGTACCATGCCACTAACAAAAACGTTAACTAGTGCATTTTAAAAGGTCCAAAATTTTCCTACACCTGAAACAAACTTTCTGTTTGGTTCAAATATTTTAAATCAGAAATACAATCTTTCTTATTAGTTAAATATGCGTTTTTAAGCTTTTTTGAATCATTACACTATCGATAAACGTTTTTCCAAACTTCAAGTCACCTTGTTCTGAATTTAGTGAAACGTTGTACAAAATGTGTATAAAATATTTTTTTTAAACATTCAGAGTGAAAATATTTCACAAAAGAGAGTATTTCTTCTGTTTCGTTGACAATAAAAGCTGGGCCTTCCCATCAGATATCATTGAATTCATCTGCTGGAATGTTGGAAGACAATTAGCCTCTAAAAATTTTGTAACACATATTCATAAGATTGACTAATGTTTGGAAACCCCGCGTTAGTGACTTTTTGAAATGTTCCATTTATGTTAAAAGCTTTTATACTCTGTGATCATTAATTCATAAGAATGGTCGAGCGATTTAGCTCAATTATTATTTATCATGTTTCTTCGGTCCATTTTTACGCCTCAGCCTCGTTAGGAATCCTATACCGAAAAATATGGTAAACGTTTCTTGCTCCATTGTTTTACAACGCACAATTCTGTGAGTCTACACGTGCAGTTTGATATTGGCAGTACGCAAATTGACAGGGCGCGTTAGGACACAGTAATAAGTAGGGAAGGAAATTGCACTAAGGGATTGGTGGAGGTAGGAGAGAAAAGTGACAAGCATGACGATCGATTGGTATGGGACACTGTTTTTATTGTTTTCATTTATGTCGTTCGGAAAAAGGAATAGTAATCAACTTTGTTATAGATACTTCCATTTATCAGTTTTCACTTACTACTTTTGTCGCTTCTGACTCTCGACAGATATAGTGTGGGGTTAAAATAACACCCTCCGTGTCAACCTGAATCTCGTGTGATCTGACTTTTTCTTATAATCTTGGGCGTGCGTGTCACCTTCGTGTTACAAGCGACTTCCAATTCAGTCCTTCCGATTGTTTTGTCACGCTTTCTGTTCGCTTTTGGCAGTGAAAAAATAAAACGCGATGATTCGCCTTTGTTGGGTTCTTGAATTAAATCACTCTTACTGGATCCCATATGCTAGCAATGAGCATTTAGCCTTGAAATTATATTGATTTTTATTTTGTCTCTATCATCAATTCTCCTTGAATTTCAATAAACAATTGACAACGCAATGATATTGAACAAGTAATTATCGGCCAAGCTAATCAATACAGCTTATTTATTGCTTAGGTTAGATGGATTATGTACTGCTTAAGGAGATCTAAACAGCTTTTCTCGAGGCTTGTGTGCAAGCAATTTTAAGTGCACTAAATTCGCGGAATCCTTCTAAAAAAAGAAAGTCCTTTACACACAGTAGGCTACACGAATGCTAAGTCTTTACCTTGAAGAGCAGTAGATTCAAATGTGAAGGAAATGTGCATATTGGTCGTGAATGAATCTTATTACTGTATTATCAGAATTTTTAATTATTGAAGGGTCTGCGGGCACCATGGTGAGGTATAGGTGATCGAAACCTGATTAAAACTCGAGGTCGCGAAAATTAATGCATTGAGTTAGAGCATGGGCAGTGGTCGGTGCATTGAAGCAGTATTCCAATTAGTCCTCTGCTTTGTCCGACTTAATTTTGACCTCTCACTCATGAATTGGACTGTGCAAGAAATTAACTCTCGTAACACTGCTTACATACGTTTTATAGAAGAGTAAAAAATTGGTGTCACAAAGTGAATGAAAGTAATAATGTAGACGCTCGGCAGTCATCATGCGTTTTAAATGTGTCGAAACACTTGTCTAGTACCTCGTGATAAGGATAATTGATAACTTGGCATGTGGACGATGCTGCTTTTGTAACGGGAACCAGAATAAATAATTTTTAAAATCACGGATCATATGGAGCGCTTATCAACACTTAGACTTCAAGTAATCCGTGAGAGTACCTTTCATGTAATACTATCCTATCCACGGCACAGTTATATTGTGGAGATAGGCTATAGCATTACTTTGCCTTATTTCCAAATAATGTGTTCAGCAACCTCTTTTATGTAGAAACATTCATGGCCTCAGGCCTTAGGAGCGACGTCCAGAAACATGGAAGGAATGATGACTGCCGAGTGGATACATCATTCCTTTCATTCACTTTATGAAACCAATTTTTACTCTTCTCTAAAACGTATGTAAGTTGTTTTACGCGAGTTATTTTCTTGCACAGTCTGATGCTTGAATGAGTGGTGAAAATTAAGTTGTACAAAGCAGACGACTTAGTGCTTAAAGGATTAGTGCTTCAATGCACCGATCACTGCCCGTGCTCTAATTCAGTGCATTCGTTTTTGCGACACCGATTTTTAATTAGGTTTCATCCACCATGGTGCCTGAAGACCCAACAATCATTAAAACGTTTGATAATGCAGTAGTAAAAGCCATTCACGACCAATGTACACCGCTTCGTATTTGAATCTACAATCCTGCAAGGTAAAGACGTAGCGTTAATGTAGCCTACTCTGTGTAAGAAATTGACTCGCTTTTTGAAAAAAGGATTTCGTGGATTAACATATCTTAAAATTGCTCACACACAAGTATTGAGTAAAGCTTCTTGGATCCGCTTAAGCAATGCATAATTTCTAGCGACGCGCCGTCGTCAGTAGCAACCCATTTGGACGTCCCCGGTAAGAGAGGTGGCCCCGTCAATGTCGTAATCTTCTCCCTACTCCATCGTTAGAGGCGACCCTCCTTCCACCTCCCTGCCCTCTCTCTCTGGAGCCAGGAATCGGGTTATGTAATCCTATAAGACTCAAGAGCCGAGGTATCGGTTTATCGGAAGGAGCGGCCCGTGATATCCAGGCAGGCCAGCCCAGGTGGTCGGCTGTCGGCTGTGCGGGCGGGCAGGAAGAATTCTATTCAGGGGTGATGCAAGCGTGAAACTATATCCCATGAGGGAGAGGGAAGGAGGTTTGGTTAGGCGAGGGGGGCGCGGAATTTGAGAACCGTGCGGTCGCTGTTGGCATTGATTAAGAAGGAATGCATGGTGATGGTAGCATTGAATTGAATTTCGTCTTTCCACATGAGATAAGCTTTAACAATAAAAGGAAACACACTTCATACAGAAGGCTTGAGCGTTTTGACATGGTTAGGGTAACGCTCGGCGTCCTTTAAAGAAGTGTGATAAACCTTCAGTTTTTCTTCACTTTTCATTGGTTAGTGATCCAAAAAACTAAACAAATTGCAGTCGATGCGGTCACAATGCGACAAATGGCTCCAAAAGCTGACTTTTGATATGATATGGCTAAGTTAATAAATATACCATAATGAATAAATTATTTACCTAAGCGAAACCGTAACTTCTGCTTTCTCGTGGGGAAACCACATTTTAAAGTATTGGGGCTTTTTATTAAAGAGGTTGGGATTCATGAAGCGAATAGTACTGGGACAGACATTGGAAGAAATATGTGGCTTCGTTCTGGTTAGGCCTCATGCCGAGTACACCTAAATCATTTCGGATCCAGCAACGATATATGTAATTGTGAAAAATAAAGATCCCTGGAAAACTTCGCGTCTTAATAAGCTGCTATAAGCAAACTAAAAACAGCTCCAAGCTAATAAAATGTGTGATATAGATACCGAAAAAATTTAGTAGAGAGAGTTTGTAGATTTGGAGGTCACACGAAGGCTAATTTTACTTGAAACTTCAAGACAAGATGAGTTATGGGATAACGCGGAGAATACTCTTTTCTTCCCCTTAGTATACCTGTAGAACAGATGTGAGTTACAAAATATGGGAGATGTCGAACGGAAAGGTATGAGAATTCCTTCTTCTCATGCACCAATCATGACTAAATTGAAAACGTAAATCCAAATAGCACCTTTCATTTATACAGTGAAATCCCGATCATGCTGCGTGAGTGGGCAACGGCCTGCCAAGATGAAAACACCGGCTCCCGATCAATCACCGAAGTGAAGCGTCATTGGGTTCGGCTCGAATTTGGAAGGGTGATCCTCCTATTCATCTGAGAGCTGTTATCCGTGTCTGCATGTAGCAAAGAGTATGTGCAAAATAGCATAAGCTTTCGGAGCACTTTAAACCAAAATACCACTCCATTACTACTGCTTCACGTTATTGTTGAGAGGTCGTCATTGCAAACCGTAAAGCAATATTGCCTATAAAACCGGCGTAAGGGCATCAATATCATTCTAAACAACTTTATCATCATTTTGCGTCTCAGACCCATGGTTGATCGATGAAAAATGAGTAGGTGCACCTATAATTATGAAAATAGTTTCAGGTTGACTTACAGAATGTATTATTTTTTCAAACACCGCAACGGGTCCATGCATCAACATTCTGTGCGGTGAAATTGAGATATTTAGCGGAACTCAATTTTTAACTTCTCATTTATAGAAGAATTATGACTCATTCTTTACACTCACTTTACTTACACTCATTCTTTAACTTTCATTGAGATAGTACATCGCAAAATGGATAAAGCTGACCAGTTATTGCGATACTTCTACTCCCTAATATCTTCCTTCTGATAGAAATTGCGTGATGTTGTTTTCCCTTGCGTGCTGCGCAAGTGGAGGGTTGCAAATATGTGTAGGTCGCAAAACATGCAGAGCAGAATGTGTGCGAGGCCTTGAAACCACATGTTTATGATTTGCTTTTTGTACCTTTCTTCTTTTAGTACTGCATTTTATCGGCACGAACTATTGAATAGAAGAGTATACGACTTTTTTACGCTTGGTGTCGACATTTGTTGCTTTTTATTGAGAGCGGCGATCCGTCAGGATTGTTGTGGTACTCAAGCATTCAATTTTCTCCCTCTGAGGGTAGATATAACTTACATTTATGATGGCGATAACGTTTCCCTCTGATGAAAGTGGGAACTCAGAAGAAGGAACAAGATACGAACTTTTCGGTAGTATTTCGAATGGCGATGTGTGCGAAAAGCAAGAGGAAACATTTGGGGCAGGTGCATGAAATTTGACACTTCGGTTAGAATATATCGTCACTCTTTTCTTGTGGCTGGCACCGTTTATCCCCCTGAAAACTAAAGTGCCTCTCACTATGTGCAAGGGCTCGGCGCGAACGGGGAGAAAGAGAAATAATCATAATCTTTTTTTGGAAGCAGAGTTTTACACCAGCAAGCAATGCGCAAAACAGCACAGTGGCACTACAAAGAGGATTTGATTGCTGCACCCTGAAAAACAAGCTTTTTTAGGATTGTAAACTCAAATTGATTGGTATTTCATATATAACCCTTTAACTTTTATTGGAGAATTGCGATGGGTTATGTTTTCCGACAAATTTCTTTAAATGAAAATAGAACAATGGGCTGACTTTCCAGAGCATCACATCCCTAATCTAACTACGATTCCTGATTGCAATTGCAGTATTAAGCATGATCTTTGGAATCAGCTATTGTGGGTCATTACGCTATTAAAATTTTGCTCTCAAGTAAGTATTAGGATCGAATGAAGCTTCTTTGCACGAGAATATTGTGTTATTATGCCCTTTTGTAGTAGTGGTGCTGAGAAGGACAAGAAGTGTGCTTTATTCCGGAGATTTCATTGCTTCTTCCTCTCTGTGATTCATAAATTCATATAATTGACCTTTTTTGAAAATTGAGAATGTAACACTGGGAATTGTTCAAGGGAATTTCTTCAAGGAGAAGTTTAAGGGAGAATTACCAAATTTTCTCAGTGGAGTTAAGTAGAAGATTTTACATGAAGCTCAGAATCCATTACATGCTGTTAAACGCGGTCATCGAGGGAGGAGTGTGTTCGTTCATTATTCTGTTTCGGTGAGGGATGAAGAGACCAAGGGAGGGGAGAGAAGGAGCCGATAGAGAGAGCGTTGGCTTTGTTGGAAGAGGGCAAGAGATTGATGATGAGAATTCAAGGAAATCGTAATGAGTGGATGGAAGGCATTTTAAATGGTAATGGAATTCTTCAGAGTGCGATATCGGGGTAAGAGGGATATTGAGAGAAAACAGTTTGGACGCTTTAGTGGGTATGGGAAAATATATTAACTTAATATGCTAATAAGGCCTTTCAAAAGAAGTTGAATTGGAAATTACATACATATTTTTTCTTTGCAGTGAGACTGTCTAAGGGTCAACCAATGGCAGGTAGATAACTATTAATGATGATGACGGCGACTTTTCCATTTTGTGAAATAGTATTATTTTTCCGGAAATTTAATCACGTGAGTTATCCATTATGTATTAGAAGTTTAGATATTTTTCCTCGCATTATTTCAGCTCCATAATATAGCTATTATCTCGGTTATTCAATCTGATTTATGTCAAGATTTTTTAATAAATATATCTTTTGTCATCCCTTCCTTGAACTACGACCGTGCTGTGGTGGAAGGGCTTGTGCGTTACAATGACCCCTAGAGCTGGAATGGCAGGAGCAAGTACTATTGCTCCTGGTAGGGCCACCCATGCCAGATAGGTCGAAGGATAGGAGCCAGACGAAAGGTAGTTCCGTGATGGTGTCCCGTTAAAAATAACGTTGAGTGGCGTGGAAATACCTCTCACCTATCACTTCCATGAATTTGCGAGTCATTCAAAGAGAATTGATTCCTGGCAACTACGGGACACCGGGATTAATAATTTAAAAAACCAAAGTAATTAGATTCTCTAGGACAAAGAAAGCAAGACTGGTGATAAGAGTAGGAACTCACAAACTGGAGCAAGTGGAAAAATTTAATTACTTGGGTAGTACGCTAGATGAAACAGGACATAGTAGCAAATGCATTAGGAGGAGAATAGCGCTAGCGAAGGAAGCGTTCAATAATAAAAAGGAGCTTATGACGGGAACACTAAGTAAGGATGTAAAAAAGAGGCTTGTGAAGACCTTGATATGGAGTATGGCGTTGTATGGAGCAGAAACGTAGACCTTGAGAAAGGTAGACGAAAATAGGCTGAAGGCTTTTGAGATGTGGGTGTGGAGGAGGATGGAGAAGGTGCGTTGGACGGAAAGGAAGACAAATGAGGAAGTGCTTGACATGGTGGGTGAGGGGAGGAAACGTATAGATGAGATTAGGGGAAGACAGGATAGGTGGCTGGAAGGGGTAATGAGGGGCGATGGTTTGCTGAAGGCCGTGATAGAGGGAAGGATTTTGGATAGGCGGGGAAGGGGAAGAAAGAGATTTGGTTTAAGAAGCGGGATGAAGAAAGGTAGGTTTTAGGCTGAGATGATGAAAGAAATACTAGAGGTAGTAAGGACACGGTAGATTTATCTATTGAATGAATTAACCTTTTGTCATATCGATGACTAATTGTATATATTTCTTTTGAGCATTACTATATCTGTAACTATTGGTCTTGCAGTCTCAATTTTAACGAACCACGTAAAAACACCATTTTGCAATTGCCTCAATGTAAGTTACTAATGTTGCATACTTTACTAGTTTCCTACTCTTTCGCCCCTTTATTGACTCGATAAATGTTGCTGGAGACTGGCGGTCAAATTACATTATGTAAGCTCGGTCTTGCCAATGTAACGCAATTTGCGCAACAACGCAATTTTCATATCCTCTTCCCAACTATATTCGTGGGGATATCTGCCATTTATGAACTAATATTCTTTGAAGTTGATTCGAATAAATGGGCCAATATCATGTTCAATTATTAACTATAGATGGGCTAGTGATGGATAATTCTCTTTAGTAAAACCTAGGGTAAACGATATGAACATACTAAATTACATTTAGAAATTAGTATTCTGTGCTATGGAAACATTAATGACTCAATATAATTTCCTTTTCTTTTTCCAGGTAAGCTCAAGTCATTCGGATCTCAATTTTCATCGCCATTTCCCCACGGGAGTTGAAACTTCAATGGTATGGAAAGTAATTTATAGTTTTTTGTAACTAATTCTACACATGTATAACGTGAAAAATAGATTAATTTTTGAGGTGAGATAATCAACAAATTCCCTAAATTTCAATTAATAATCTAAATGAAATGATAAATTTTTATCATTGGTAACGAGAGGTATACAACAAAAAATGCATTGCAACTTCTACTAAATTTTTTATGTACTTCTGCTTTTTAATTAAAATGGTAAAGAATAAGTTAAGGAGATACATGCTACTAAAAAGAATTTTAGGACTCTCATTCTTATGCAAAGGTTTTGCGTATATTAACATTTAAACTTCCATCCACTTTAAAACTTAAATCTAGCTCAGGGAAATTTGGCCACTACAGTTCGAGTAATTGGTTTATTATAACTAATTTTAAGCCCGTACCGTAGTCCATTTTGTACTTGATACATCAGTAGATGATCTCTGCCCTAGTGATTAATCTCTCCTTAATTTGTTATGGAGAATCAGTTCACTTTCATTGAGGAACAAGAGTGATCAAAACTGCGCTTCCTAAGGTAGGTAAGATGATGACAGCATGGATGAATTTAGCTTAGAGGCGGTCTGTTAATTCCTTTTTATTCTTATCTATTTTAATCAGCGCCAATGAGAGAAACTATGGTCTAAATTTCATGGCAGGATATCTATAGAAATTAAATCGAGTACTTAGCGGCAAAACGTGGGCACGTTCCATGTGTACAAAAGTGCTAATTCTGAATTTGCCATTAAACCAATTCTCACGATAGTTTTTTAATTTTTTTTAATTCGGACGATTCTGGTAGTCAGTATGATGATATGACAATCTGATAATCATCTTTCAATGGACCTCACGATTAAACATTTCCGTAATGCATGGTTTTATTAAACATTTAACGGATAAACACATTATTTTTACATAGAATCATATAATGGTATTATAAATTTTAAACGCCACATTTTTTGTAATGTTTCACGTGGAAGATTACCGAGGAAAACTGGAAAATTTAACTTTATGACTCTGCTTGAATCATAAAATAAATATCAATCCTCTTTGCGATTAGGTAAAATTCATACGGCGTATCAGAATTAAACTAGAGAAATGCCCTCTTGAGTAAACTTTGTACCGTATCTTTACTTGCTGATGTGGAAACTTTTAAAGTTATATTTAGAAGTTATGCTCTTGGAGGTTTATTTAGTAAGTCTTAATCCTCATAGCAGAAGAGAGTTTAAGATATGGAAAGAATAGTTGTGTTACGGGAACGTCAGCTCCTAACCTTGGCAACGATTTTATTGTTAGATTTGGGAACAGATACCGGATGCTGGAATAAATAAAACCACATTGCATACGAATAACAGGTGAATTTATTTGAATAGAATTTTTAAGATTCGAACATAGGATTTGGAGAGAATCAAAGCCCCTAAACGTCCGATAGACTATCATTCATATTCAAGAGCTCGATGGTTCATAGATGTACAAGTAAGGTCATGCCAAAGCCAGAGCAATTGCTATAATGTGTCCACTCCTGAATAGTTTGCATGAATCTCCGACTCGCGGAAGCTCGTGGCTTCCGTTCCGCCATGTCAAATTGCCTCCAATTCCAGGATCACCAGGTTACACTCCCACCGAAATCCTAGATGGCGCTACGTTCAATACTGCTCCAGAGTCCTCTGGATGGCTGTTCTCAACACTACTCCCTCATAGGGTTATCGGCAACTATGTAGTGTATTATCGACAATCCAGAGGACTCTGTACTCTCCGTAGCATTGTTTTGTTTTTATAGTTGGTAGATTGCCTGTTCTTCCTTCGTCACTCCACCTTTCATATTTGTTCGGCGGTAAATATATCACTACATATTTTTAGGTCTTCCTGTTCTTATTTTTCCCTCCGGTAACTTATCTCGTGCTACGTTTACTTTCCGTATTTTGCCTATGTTAATTGTGTAACCATTCCATCCATGATTTATTTTTAAGGCTGTTCTTTAGTTTAAGTCCTAACAACATTAATGTTTTCTACTTTGACAGTTTTTCCTGTTTCCGATCTCTGTCCAGTTTGATACCCATGATTTTTCGTAGCACTTTAATCTCTGCAGTCTCCAGTAGCCTTTGTACTCTTGCTGTGTCTAGCCCTGTCTTTCCCATGTTGTTCATTATTGGTCTTGCACTAGCTTTATAATTTCTGGATTTTACTTTTACCCCGATATGCCCGTTCTTCCGCATAGTGAGTGCCATTCAAGTATTCAGCTATCCTTAAGGCTCTTATATTTTATTGCCTCACTTCTGACTCCACATCACCATATTATGAGAAATATGTGCTAAGGTATTGAAATTTCATTTCCTGGGGTATAATTTTGCCGTATACACCTTGCTTCTAACCAGTTTTCAAACATATTTTGAAGATATCAGGACTAGCCACGGTATTACCTTATACGGAGTCACACGCAAGTGCACATAAGTGCGACTGGATAAAGCACTCGGCGCGAAATCGTGGAATCCGGGTTCGAATCCCGGTTAAGGCGAATGATTTTTCCTCTGTGGAATATCGCACCGGTTTTCAAACACTTTCCCTAAAAATAAAATCTTTGCGCTTTCTGTCTGCTGTGCTTTGGACGCGCAAGTTCGCAGAATATAGGACGTGTAGACAACAATGTACCTACGTCCCCTTTTGTAGAGGGTTGGCTGACCAGGGCCGCATCACTTTCCCGCGTTCTCTGCGGTGCCTGTCCTAGCAAAAGAGGCGCCCTACCTGACGCCATCATCATCCCACCAATCAGCCTCCCACGTTCGATGGGAAACAAGGGATTGGTGGGGCGGGGAGAGGAGGGGGTAAACAAAAGGAAGATCTGAAGAGACAGATGTAGGGGAGTGGGAGGGAAGCCATCCATCACTCTTTTATCTCGCTGCCACCTCCCCCTGACCGTTCGGTTGTTCCATCGCGCGCGCCCCTGTTTTCTTCCTCTGCCCTTCAAGATTCATCTCATCCACGAAAACTTCCTTCTACCAATGTCTCTCCTCCTCTTATCTCTCGTTCCTCGCCCTTTCTCTCTTCTCGGAATTTCGTGCCCGTGTCAAGACTCCCGCTTCCTTGAGTCCCCTCTTCGCGTGAACCCTCATTCTCTTTCTCCATCCGCGAGATAAAAAAATATCACACTCCATTCCGCCTTGTCTCTGATGTGCTCACATCTTCTTCTTTGTCCTCCTGTTTTATTTTCTATACCTCTTCGCCCCCCTGCGCTCCCAATGCTCTTGCCTGCGAATGCGAGAGGAATAAATATTTTAAACTTCGGGACGACGTTGTTTGGCAAAACTTAATTTTCATCTGTGCTCTCCCGCGCGCGCGTCTTCGAGAAAATTTTGGCGGGAAATCGATATTAATTGTTTCAGTCGTCCTGTTTTATTTTAGATGGGTTCGCGTGAGCTCAGGGTTCCTTTCCCAACGATAAGGGAGCGAGGAATGACTGAGGGCGTAAATGAATATGACTTACTTTATTAAGAGGTTCGATAAACTAAGCGTCAATTTTGAGAACATCGCCTCTGAACAAGAGCACCGACAGGTAAAATGGGTACTTAACCTGGATTGTGACTGACGGTGTTTTGAAGATATAAAGTATATCTTTTGACAGAATAATGTCTGTCTCACGAAATAGGTGTAATAACGTATATTTTCTCTGGTAAATTGACGCCTAACATTCTCAGCCGATGACCTATATTTCTCCTTGATTTTATGTCTACAACTGAAATTCAGCATTATTCAATGCAGTAAAATACCTACATACACCTGATTACGATATAGCATAAAATTTAAGGTTTTTATTTATTATTCTGAAAATTTGGCGTTGCATTTTCATGTCAATTTTATCCTTTTAATAAAACCTTAATATTTTACAATTAATTAAGCAACTAGCTACAAGTATGAAATGAAAAATGAAATTTTGTAATATTGGGAGATATTTGATGGATATTGATTTTTATCAAAATATGTTTTCAAAGTCACGTAATTTCGTGGAACACGAATGAAATCAGTGTTGTACGTACCTATATAAGCTATGGCATATAGTAAAGTAACATATGCCAGTTCCTATTTACAAGCTATTTCTCTGGTACTGAATGCATTGATTCTTTTAAATTTGATGAACTTTTTTAATAATATGCCATTCAAGTGTAGCTATTTGAGATGCCATTCGAAACCTTAAAATTATCTCTCAATCTTTAGTACGACCACTATTCCCCTCATTTTGATAGATAAATATTTACGTAGTTTCCTGCTTCATATTAGTCAATGCTTACCGACCTCCTTAAGTTTTTTCTTAAGCTTAAGTTGATGTATTTATACTTAGACATTTTGTTTCCTTTACACGGTTTCAACTGAGGCATCTTTAATTCAACCTTTTTTACGGTAATTGATCTCGCTACAATGATTTCAGCAATTATGGAAAGTATGAATGAAAGGAGCATACTCAATAAAATTATTATGCCTCTTAGACATTAATAAACAAGTTGTTAAACTATACAAAAGCTGTAGATATTTGTTGACGCTTATTGTCTTTTGTAGATGCCTATCACTTTTAATGCTTATTCGTCTATAAACCGTCTAGGGTGTATTTTGACGAATATCTTCTGATTTCTTTTTCCATCCGTAAAACGTAACCTTTCTCAAAATATTCATTTAACTTCAGGGTCGTCTCTCAAGCTCTGCATGCATCCAACCTTTCTTTACTCCGTTCATATTGTCTAGCGTATCCTATTTTCTCCCAAAATTTATCAACATTCATACTTTCAAAACGACGTTCAAAGCCCCAGTCTCCCCACAGTTTGTTCGTTTCATCTCTCCTGCCTCCTGTTTATCTCCTGCGGCCACCTCCTTTCCTCCTTTACCTTGACAAGCACTTCTTCTTCTGTCAGAGAGCATATTGGCAAGCCTAAGTGAAACTATTTGAGTTTATTTTAAAAATTCAGCTATTGATGTGTGTAGGCTTCATTTCTAGTAAACTCGTCGGAAAATTTTAATTTTTAATTATTTAAATTTACTTTAAACGGGATATTCTCAAACAGATTTTGAAAAAAATGATGCTAGTGATGAAACAATTATGTCATTTAGAAGAAATTTACTATTCATCTTGAGGAATAGGGACATTAAAGTCACACAGAATCCATTTCAAAATGCATTCAATGGACATATTTAAGAGTAAAGAAAGTGAATTCGATGTCCTGAGCCTTCAAGTTTTAGTTGGAAGTGATTGTTTTTTGAATATTTTTCCAATTTTATGCACAATTTTCGGATTTAAATGTTTCATTTCATAGCTTGTAAATTTGACGTTTACAGAAGTTTTCACACTGTGGGCAAAGATATTACCTACAATCTTTCCCAGGAAGATGGGAAAAAAGTCACAGTACAAAAGTAAAGCCGTCGTTTTTCATATTCAAACCGCTAGCGTTTTGAATTCCTCTCACTCATCTCATCGGCTTCCTTCGCCGACATTAGGTTGCGGGATCGAAAAAAAAAAGAATCCAAAACTTGCGGGATTTTTTCGCCGTAATCTCCCAGACTTATTCCAGACCACGCATAATACCAATTCCATTCAAATTCCGTCGACTGCTGTGATGTGATAAGAAAACGCTGAGGATTTATACTCCAACGGTTGACTTGACTGAGCCAAATAATGGGCTCAGGGACAATGAAGTTCTCCCTAGAGCCGATCGAGGTTTACAGGCGAGCGAGAAGTGACTCCGTAAATGGAGGATTATCGAAAGAACCCAGAAACTGAACAAATAATAAAAAAACGAATGTTCTTATCCATTTAGTTCTTGGCCTTTCCCTCATCATCCATGATTATGCCATTTAAGTTGGGCGTAAGGAAACGTTTGTATCAACTCTTTCAACTATGGAAAATTAGAAAATTATGTTTGTTTGTAAATGATGTGGAAACTCTAAGAATGAGGAAGGGAATAAAAACTGTAAAATTATTGACATTTCAAAAAACCAGAAAGGTGTGAGAGCTGCAGTCTCAATAATCCACTGCATGTGTTGTTGGAGTGATAGCTTGCTCGGCGGATTACCGAGAGTTCAAACTGCACATTCCACACGTCGTGAAAGCCTTCGCACCCATTTTGAAACACAAAGGAATTTTATCACCATAGCCCTTTTCTAGCCAATACGTAAAATATCGATGGACTCATACAGCGCAGATCTGGCCCGCGTCAAGTTCATGCCGTTGTCTGTTCAATATGTACGTAGCTAAAAGTCTTAAAGGGTTGTAATAATTCTTTTGTTGGCTTAGCAATTGTTTGAAAATCATACCACGTCATGCACGGAGCAGGGACCTTACATACGTCGTCGCCACTGGCATTGTAAGTTCCAACTTGTACTATCGCAGTAATATAATATGTTGTCATACCAGTCATTTTTGTCTATTTCAAGGTTCTGCGTTTACCTGTATCCATAGTTTTTTTTTTGAAATCGTCATAAGACTTCGCTATCTCCATGGCTATAACTCTATAGTATTTGTTTGCGTGTATTATTTATTTACAAGTAACACGTATTATTTATCAACCTCCCTCATAGTGCCAGTGCGCTCTCATATCTCCCTCATTATTTTTCTCTTGCTTGAATTAAGTTAAGTTCGTAGAAGTTCGTCGAATAATATTCCTCTTTCTTTAAAACTATGAGAAATTTGTTTTCTGGTTTTGAGATCAATTCTTACTATCTGAGATTCGTCTCTGACACAGATTTTACTTTTTAGGACGCATAAATAATAAACACTGTTCTGGTGTAAACTCTTTGAAAGATCTATGCACCGGGTGAGGTCATTTATTTCCTGGTACGTTTTTGCCCTCATCATCAAAGAAAAGGCGACTCATTGCTAGTGATATGGCGTTCAGGGTGCGCTACTGTTCCTTGATGGGCAACGCTTACATAACAATTCGTGTGGTCGAGGAAGAAGGTTTAGGAATTACTGTATACCTCAGGTGTAGCGTCAAAGAAGAATCCATGGCGTAGGATCTTCTTTGAGACATTTTTTTAATAAAACATTTTCAGGATCAGTACTAGGTTTTTTATAGGATACCGGGGCCCGGGAGGTTATTTGGTAATCCCACCTAACTGAGAGTGACGTTGTAAAATACGGAAAAAGACGCAATTTTTTGTAGTTCCACTCCGCCACCCAGGCGGCGTGACCATCCTCGGGTCACAAGTCTCGGCTTACGAGGAACATCCTCAGGATCTGCAGCTCTTTCCCTTGACTCTCCGGCTCTTTCGACTTTAGACCCGTTTCATTTTCTCCGCCTTTCATTCACGGACGTGAATTTAACCATCCCACGATTAGATCCATCCCACGTGTCGTAAAGAACGTGGAATGAGTCACCACTTTCACGAGCCGATCGTGAGCCGATCATGAAGTGAGCGCAAAGAGTCTCCTGTCTTTCCGAAAAGAGTCAATAAAAAGGTGGGATTACAAAATATCCCCCCAGAGGTCATTAACACCATTTTAGATACTTGTTAGGTTGGTAACGGAATGATTATTTGGAGAGTGGGAGAAAGTGTGGAGACAAACCCGGCGTCAAAATTATCAATAATAATCATAGTAATAAGAAACGTGGCCTAGAGGGCGATTGAGTCGTGCGGTATGAGGCTCCGGACCAACAAATTATTCTACTCTTAATGAAATGCACCGAGTAGTTGACAGTTAAATGTCCCATATTGCGGCTGGAGTACTGATCCTGAATTGCTCTCCACTTACCACCCAAGTAGGGATTGGGTTTCCACAGGAGATAATCCTTGCCACTTCTGGTCACGAGCCCTAGGGATGGGAACCCAGTATTCTAGCCATCACTCCCACCCCATCACTTAAGTACCTACTGGAGTATATCTTTTGTTCCCCTGTAAATGCAGTTGGATCACACGACGTACAAATTTGTGTTAGCGGCTGTTTTTCCAAGAGAAGGTCTTAAAATTCTTCATTTCTGAATAAAAAGTTTCTTAAATCCAAAATAGCTAAACGTAGTCTTTCTAAGCTTTGTAAATTAAACATTTTTTCAGAACTTCCTCTTTAGGCTTCATTTATTCATTCATTACAGTAATCTACCGGTTAAAGGAAGGTTGTGATGAAAGTCAGAGAATATCCGACGCACTCTTACACTTGCCGTGCCCTTTCTACCTCTAGTATTTCTTTCTTCATCTCAGCATAAATCCTACCTTTCTTCATCCCGTCCATAAAACCGATTCTCTTCCTTCCCCTTCCCCGCTTACCCAACATCCTACCCTCTATCACGGCCTTCAGCAAACCATCGTCCCTCATTACCCCTTCCAGCCACCTACCCTGTCTTCCCCCTAATCTCATCTATAAGTTTCCTCTCCTCGCCCACCATGTCAAGCACTTCCTCATTTGTCTTCCTTTCCGTTCAACGCACCTTCTCCATCCTCCTCCACAACCACATCTCAAAAGCCTTCAGCCTATTTTCGTCTTCCTTTCTCAAGGTCCACGTTTCCACTCCATACAACGCCACACTCCATATCAAGCTCTTCACTAGCCTCTTTTTTACATCCTTACTTAAGGTCCCCGTCATCAGCTCCCTTCTCTTATTGAACGCTTCCTTCGCTAGCGCTATTCTCCTCCTAATGTCTTTGCTACTATGTCCTGTTTATTCCAGCGTACTACCCAAGTAATCTTTAGGCTTAATATAAGAAAAAGTAATGCCAAACATAACTCCAATCAGTCGGCTTTATATACTTAACTTTGGGCGTAAAAATGGGTGGGATATTCTCGGAAAATAATAATTGGTAATCAAAAACCCATTGGAAATGTTCCGCAAAGCTTTTACGTCCCATTTTAGTTCCCAAACCTGAGCATCAAAGTCGTAGGTATTCAATAAGCGGTCGTAATTGCCACATTAAAGTGATTTCGTTTCACGCGAGCAGCTTTTAAGTGCCCAGCGTTGAATTGACGGCCATTAACTTCGTCGTTCCAACTGATGTATCAAGGTTAAGATCAACGGGTAGAAAAGTCCTTCAATCAGAATTAATGATATTAAAGGATATGAGCATTGTCATTAAAATATGAGGCGTAATATGTAGGCCGGCTTTTATTATTTTTTATTCTATTGGGGGATCTTTATCTTATCGCTCTCATTAGAATGCATAGAAATCCTCCATAGCCTTCTTCATTCCAAATATTTATTTTCTCACTCCAACAGATTTTTAGTGTAGCCCTCTCAAACTCAAGATGGATTCTTAGTTCTTCCTGTTTCCAAGCTTGTTTCATCAGGTGCACTTCCTCACATGAGAAATTCTACCTCACTCGTTAATGGATCAACTCTTAAAATATTTTAATGGTAGTTCAACCATAGCATTATGACGACTGAAAAAATATTTCTGGTTCCTAACAGTTTTTACATTTGTTAAAAAAACTTATTTAATAATTTCATAGAGACGATTTTTGGAATAAAGGAGGTCAAATACCTATTAGTTCAGCTCAGGCCTTCGTTGAGTGCGGACTTCGTCTCGCCCGCTCCGTTCCTCAACTCAAGGTTATGCTGTATTAGTGAGTGAGTTCTACAAATATGAGCTCGAGCAAATATTGTAAAAAATCTATTGAAAAAGTTGAAAATTGAATTGAAAACATTCTTTATTGTTCTGGGACTTTAAGTCCCCAGGTACATTGAAATATTATTGCATGCCACAACAAATGGGGCCAATGGTGACAGCAATACATACACATTTCGTCAAGGAGTGCCACATATAAACCAACAATAATCAATGAATAAGAGAATAAATAACATGTGAAATTTAGGGTAACGGTGCACATATTTAAGATCACACATTAAGGATTGAGAAATTAAAACAGGCAACATATCAATCGCATTGCTTACACATTTTGCGTTAAGAATAATGGAATATAAAGTTATATACACAGCATCAAACGAATGCAGCATGACGAATCTCATTCAACATTGCAATGCACAGATATGAAATCACATTTCAAGAATTGATCATATCGATTAGATATATGAGAAGATTAAGCTAAGTTACATAATTGATCAGTCATACTTCTCTTGAGCATCGAAATTGTAGAAGAGGTTCTAACATTTTCAGGTAAACAATTCCATAGCTTGCAGGAGGAAATGAGAAAGGAGTGCTCAAATATTAAAGACTGGTATATAGGAACATAGAATATCTCAGTGATTCGATATTCGGAATTCAGCGCATTTGGAGTGTACATATTGTCGTGGAAAATTCCATGGGAACTGCTTAGACAACCCTCTGACTAAATAGGACATAGAAGGTATTTCTGCTAGTGGACAAGTTTGGCGATGCAGCCAGTGTAATGTTGCTCACAGAGCAAGTCTGAGTGGTGAATCTCAAGTGCGTCGAGTATTAGCTCGTTCAGCTCTGTATCAAATGGTACAATTTTTAACTTGTTTAAGGAATTAAAAGCTGATCTAAAATCTATTGAAGTTAAACTCGGAGAATCTATCGAGAAGTTGTATGACAGATTAAGTGAGCTATCCGCAATTTTGGAGACCAAAAGCAAGCGATTTGACGAGTGCTACGCCAAAATCGAGTCATTAGAAAGTGAAAATCTTTTTCTTAAGAAGCAAATGTCGTAGTTAACCAAGCAGTGACCTTGACCTTGAGCAATGTATTCCTTCCAACGCAGTAGAAATTCATGGTTATCCATATCGAGAGAATGAAAAGGTATCGGCGGTAATATTCAAAATTGGAACTGCATTGAGGGTTAAAGTCAGCGAGGAGACATTGACTGCTGCCACCGATTCAAACCAAAAGCGGCAGGTGGTTCCAGTGACATTCATGTGAAGTTCCTTCGTCGGGAAGTCAAGGATGTATTCTTGGCTATAAGAAGAGTGAAGAGGGACTTTTCAACTAGACACCTGGATCTTGTGGTTACACTAGCTCCTGTATATGTCAACGAGGCTCTCTGTTCCGGGAGAAGGAAAGTCCTGAATGCGGCGAAGGCAGCCAAGCAGAATAAGCATTATAAGTATTTGTGGATACGCGGAAGTAAAATCTAATGAGAAAATTTGAGAATGAACCTATACATCATTTAACGTGTCTAGATGATATTAGTACTTTGTAAAATTAAGATGTCATTTTCACTTAGTATACAAGTGTTTCATAAAAATGCAATATCTATCGTGAACCAAAATATTCGTAGTTTAAGAGTGGTGACAATATTTTTATTACTGAATAAATATAATCTAACCTATGAGTAAAAAAAGTTATTACCAACACATCTTTTTCTTCAAGACACTTACAGATCAATCTAGGATCTACTACGCTCTTCTCCCTTATCCGCTACTTAATTTTATGCGGTTATGCGAAACGAGAACAAATTTTCATCAAATTCAGTTTTTCATAAGAGTGAGCAGTTAAGAAAACGTACACTGTGTTTCTGTTACCACCTGTTTTATAAATCTATCAAGCGCACATGCTCGATCTGCATCTATGAGACACACTATCTATTGACATGCAAAGTAAGTTGTAATTTTCCTAGGAGAAAATAATTTTTCCTTTCTATTCATACAATCACTTCTCTTCATTGTTTGGCCATATTTCCTTTCTCCGCCTCACCTTTCTATCGTTTCCATGCACGCTATTGTGATATGTGCACCGTTATTCTCACAGGTAAATCATATTTAGTTTTGTTCAGTTTGATGCTTTTATGAGGGCACTTTAATAAAGGCGTTGTTTCATCGCTGAATGTAGGAGTAAGGTAGGTACACGCTCATAGCGGTCGTATTTTTTTTCACGGAATGACGCACACAGTGCTTTCCCCCTTTCCACCTTGGTGTTCACCAGAGAAATATATGTCCTGCCGCCTTCTCGCGTCCTACATTCCCGCGCCGCTCACCTCAAGCCAACTTGCCTCGTCCCCGCTCGAGACAAAGGCAGCAGTCGGCGGCAGTGGCTCCGTCCCGTCGTCGTTCGCCGTGGAAGGCGGTTGTGCTCTCGTTGGCATTAATAATAAAGAAGGCGCGGGGATGTGAGAATTGGATGGGGGAGAGTGGAGCGCGCGTGTCCTCAACTTGTGTCGTTTCATCTTCGGCTTCGTCCGGGCCCTCCCACTACCTGAGACCATCCGCCCGATGACTGTCTGCGAGACCCCCCCAACCCCGTAAAGGCGGCTTTACGCGTGGAAGTTGACATATAAAGCATGTTACTCCCTCTTTCATTTACTATGTTTTTGCTATTTTCACAAGAGAGATAGTCATTTATGGCTTAGAGGCTACGCGCAACTCTCGAGGGTAACGAAAAATATGCGGGGCACGATTTTACCGATTGACGCTTCGTAATATCCCGTTTGCTACCCCTTTCTTAACTTAATATTGGTTAGCTTGCCTGGCTGTCTTAAGATACGATCTTTTTATGCACTAGATAATTTTTACAAATAATGCAATTTATTAGTTGAAAAACATAATTTCAGAAAAATCATTTAAAATCGTTAATTTAAACTGGGTTTAAATTAATAATTTAAAAAAATCAATTAGTTAGAAATGATTGCTATGCACATAAATTATGTTTGCTAATGATAAATTTAAACACTACTAATTAATTATAACAGTTGATGATAATTATGATTGCTGATAAGCCACGAATGGTTTAGCAGGACCATAACGACGTAAAACTTAAAAACTGATTACATAGTGTGCATTTTACATGATTGATATGGTATTGCTTTTATACGAGCTTGATTTAGTGAGGTTTTGAATTTGTACATTTTTGTAAACTTACAAAAATGTTTGTTTTGAACCTGGAGTTCACAACATTTTTTATTATATATTTGGTAATGTTGGTATTTTTAATTTTGCATTATATTATGTAGTATTGGGGAGCGTGGTGGCCTAGTGGGTAGAGCGCTTGGCTACTAATCGAAGGGTCCCGGGTTCAAATCCGAATCTTTGGACGCCCCCGAACAAAATAAAACCCCGGAGCTCGAGGTGGCCCAGGGAAAGGAACAGGCCCCCCTAGGCCCCTACCCTGAATGTGTGAAATTCACACGCCTGTGGCTTAGTCCGGGTTGAGCTCTACCCTCAACTATCCAAACCAACCTTCGGGTTGAATCACTGAGTGAGTGATTGTAGTATTATTTTGCATTTGAAATGTGCAATTTTGTATTATACCTTTTAAAATTTGAAATTTTCTTAAATTCCACTTGCGCCTAACAGAATAAACATTATTCATTCATTTCAGTAATCTACCGGTTAGAGGTAGGTTGTGATGAAAGTCAGAGAATATCCAACGAACTCTTACACGTGCCGTGCCCTTTCTACCTCTAGTATTTCTTTCTTCATCTCAGCATAAGTCCTACCTTTCTTCATCCCGTCCATAAAACCTAATATCTTTATGCCCTTCCCCGCTTACCCAACATCCTACCTTCTATCACGGCCTTCAGCAAACCACCGTCCCTCATTACCCCTTCCAGCCACCTACCCTGTCTTCCCCTAATCTCATCTATTAGTTTCCTCTCCTCGCCCACCATGTCAAGCACTTCCTCATTTGTCTTCCTTTCCGTCCAACGCACCTTCTCCATCCTCCTCCACACCCACATCTCAAAAGCCTTCAGCCTATTTTCGTCTTCCTTTCTCAAGGTCCACGTTTCTGCCCCATACAACGCCACACTCCATATCAAGCTCTTCACTAGCCTCTTTTTTACATCCTTACTTAAGGTCCCCGTCATCAGCTCCCTTCTATTATTGAACGCTTCCTTCGCTAGCGCTATTCTCCTCCTAATGTCTTTGCTACTATGTCCTCTTTCTTCTAGCGTACTACCCAAGTAATTAAATTTTTCTACTTGCTCCAGTTTGTGACTTCCTACTCTTATCACCAGCTTCGCTTTCTTTGTCCTAGAGAATCTCATTACTTTTGTTTTCCTATTACTTATCTTCATTCCGTATCTCTAACACTGCTTTTCCAGTGCATTTACTAAAGTTTGCAGTCCTTTTGATGACCGACTGACCAACGCCTGGTTGTCTGCGAATCTAACCGACTTTATCCACTGGCCTCCTACTTTCATTCCCACATCTAGCTCATCCCATGCCTCTCTTACCATTTCCTCAGCATAGATGTTAAGAAGTAAAGGCGACAACGGGCACCCTTGCCGTACCCCGCGACCTTTAACTGCCCACCCTCATTCACCGTCAGCTACCCTTACCTGAGCCCTCTGCCCCATATATAAGTTTCTATAACTTTTAAAAAAATAAAGCTCAATTCTGAACTAAAAAAAGTTAATATAGTTATTTCCCTTCTATGGCTGGCTCAATTGTTACAGTGGAGTTTTGCAGGATTGAAATATACATAATGAGCCAGGGAACACATCATATAAGTATTACTATTTTGAAATAATCGGTTTTAAATATTAATTCTTTGAATATTTGATTCCTGCCTTGGGGTTATCTGGCCTGTTACATGCTGTAGCCTATAAGTGGCTAGCCAGCTGCGCTTCTGTAACTAAGAACGGAATTCGTTGTTAGTCGGGGTCTATAGTAATAGTATTCGTTGAAGTATCGACCATGTTTCGAACTTCTACGAAAATGAGCAGTCATCTATACTGCCTTAAAAATTATATTTCGATTCTGCAATAATATTCAATAAAATAAAAGCATGAAGAACGCTGGCACTTGGAGTGCTGGCGATATTTTTCTGCTGGAGAAGTGCTGGCTTCATTTTTATTTCTGATTTTTAGGAATTTTTAAAAATATTTTTCCCAGAAAAACGTAGGAAAATGCGAATTATGTTACGACTGTTATGACTACTATACTATACAAATATACAAATGAAAACTATGCAAATTTTATGATGTCAATATTACCTATACATGTCAAATATTTGTTCAAGTTAAAATGAACGTACTATTACGTTTCCAGAAGCTCTCGGGGAATTAACTGTGGTAGTGCTTGAGGTTACTTTAAAGAAGTACTCCTGATTGCTCTTGTCTTCAATTCTAGCAAATAAAATAAGTCTAAAATTCAATGCGATTTATATCTAGATGAATATATTGAATTTAATTCATGTACATTTACGAATACCACGAACGTTTGTGAGACTCCCGAAGCGCAGGTTATTAACTCATGTATTGCATTGATTCCCTAATTTCCGAAGTAGTCACTCAAATTATTTTTCTTTACTTTCCTCTTTCTTTGTTTGTAGAAAAGTAAGGAGTAACTTGTAAGCCGAACAATGTCATGCAAGTGGCGAAATTCGTTGAGGTATAACTTCACTCATAATTCCATGGAATCCAACTTCCATCTTCGAAACCACCATCGGATCCTCGCTATGTGCGATGCATCAAATGTCATGTGCCGGACATATTGCATTCTGATATTTTCGCCGTATGTAATGTTCGAAATATGGCTGCGGTACACCGGATTGCGATATCTTGTGATATTAGATGACATGTGTTATCATGCGATATGCGATGGAAGGCGAGACGCTATTATAAACGTATCATGAATTACTTTACGACTTAAACGGTTCACAATATTATTGGGCGTGAAACCATGTCTTTGATATTCGTCATGAAAATAATCATGTTGTTTGAAGGAATCCGGATCTCCAAATTATCGAGCATTCGAATTTTAAAAATAACTTAGCCTTAGCTAGGTAATGTGAAATTTTCAATGAACAGATCTTATTAATGCGCGGTATTGCCTACTCGGTAGGAATAGGTATGCTTGCAGAAACAAGGGGAGAGCATAGACTTCTGATTCACGTGGGCCGTAATTCTGTCTTAGTTTTCAATAATGACAGTGGAATAACTAAGCCTTTGCATTTCATTATTTCTTTCCTTTTTTCTGTTTCCGTTGTAGAAAAATTGTGCCTTGAACGTTTTAAACTGTGTTTCGGGGGGTTCAGGGCATGAGATTCCTGATCACTCGTCCCGAATTAACCTCTGGAGGTACATATACTTAAATATTGCTGTGATGAAAAAGCCATCTACGATGGGTTGCCCATCAAAATTATCGGCAAATAGAAAATCGATATGTATTAGCTTATACATACCCCAGGAGGAGAAATGGTATTAATAGGTATCTTGGAAATACCATTTTGTGTCTTAGACCTTTGGTCCTCTCATCGAAAATGCTTGAATCGTTGTCAGCTTCATTACTTCCCAAACTATGAAACTATGTTTCAGAACCTTATTTATGAGTATGCATTAAATACGGAGAATCTCCATTATTTACACGAGAAATGAGATTAAAGAGTAAATTATGTTCGTTTGTCTTAGAGATCGAACTCAGCCTATAGATGTGGAAAGCCGATGTAAGAGTTTGTAATGCATTGATAATACTTGGATAAGGTTCCATAAATCCTTGTTTAAAATACTTTTGATTTTAAGACAAAAAACCTGTCTTTTCAATCATTAAGACTAAAATATTGGTGGTTCTTCGGGTTTCCGACCGGGTCGAACTCTCCATTTCTGCCGACGTTTCGATAAACGATTCGTTCGACGAACGATTCGACGATTCGTTCATCGAAACGTTGACAGAAATGGAGAGTTCGACCCGGTCGGAAACCCGAAGAACTAACAATATTGCTACACGTCGGGAAAGCCTTATATCTTTCATTAATACTAATATTTTAAAAACAACCACGTACTCGTTACTTATTAATTATACTTCCAATGCTCAAGTTCGTTAGTGATATTCTTGTTGAGTGCCGTTCCGTGCATCTTTGTTATTGCCCTACGTGCCCTTAAAAATGACCATATACTGGTGAATGTCCTCCTACACAACTTTTCAACTGAGGCATTTTTCTAGGTTCTCATTAATTACACTTTGTTTCATGAATGTAATCGTGAATACAATGCGCAAGCTGAAAATTATTTTCACCCCTTTCTCCGAATGTTGGAAAGTGGACTTAATCAGCCCAGATGGCTGCAATAGAACTTTTATAATAACATTATTAATTATGTGAATCCTTGAAAAATCCCCTGTCCTCCATTTCTCGTGGGGAAGTTTCAAAATCTTGCTCATTTTCTGCACCACAGAAGTTTCTTAATTAATTTGTTCGATTTCTATGCAAAGTGGCACGACGTTTGAGTTATATGGCTTCGTACGAAATATTCATGGGTAAAATCATTTCAGATTCGCGAGGCTTAAAAATAATTCAGAGAAAAGTAAGCTTAGAAAAGGAAAAGCAATGCGGTATACTAGGTCGTCCATCATTTGGGTTCTGGAGTGCGCAGGGATGGGCAAGCTCATATCAAAATAAATTTTATAGCCGCGAAGGAAAAATAATTGTGTTTGGAAGGAAAAATACTGTAAATATGACTGGCTGGGGCACTATGCAGTAGTAAATAAAAAAACTAGTATTATTTTCCAACATTATCCCTCAAGACCCTAATTGCACGTTAGAGACCTTCTCGATGCATGTTGATAATTTTGTGCTAGAAACTATTTATCTATTGAAACTCATATTTAATCATGTTGATTCATAAAAACTTCTTTGGTGGATTCTATAGATACCTATTTAAAACATTAAATGGAAACATTGCTTCCTCAAATTATATCATTCCGTTTATGAGAAGCTTGACCATCCAATAAAAAAATCAGGAGTACAGGTTGGTTAACAATAATACAAAGGGATATATTTATTTGAGAAAGGAGTGACTCTGAAACTATAGGACTAATACTGACAATCTAAGACAATGCCATACAATTAAAATGTCACTGGTTTATATTTGTGGCTCCTTAACGTAGAATGGGATTCATAGTGTTCTTCAGAGTGGATTAGTGACAAGTATGTAGTTGAGACAATATTTCAACGCCGCAGAAATGAGACGAACCAAAAATGCTCCCGCTGTCCTATATTTGAGTGCGTGGCTAAGTTAAGGTGGTTCCACCGTAAAATGACTTATATGTCATTTTATTGATATTCTGTCTACTTATAGAAAAAGTTGTCCTCTATCTGATATGAAAAACAAAATAATACCTTTCCACGCTATTTTATTCTATAATTGAACTTGAAATAACATGGTGTTCAATGGGGGAATGAGAGAAACACGTGGAAAAATAGTATTTTTCCATAAAATATAAATGCCATTTTTGCGGAAAACTGTTTATAAGAAGGAAATAATCCAAAGAAATTTAATAAAAATAAAATATAGGCCTCTTACCACTTTATTTTTTTAGTTATTAGGGAATTACTGCCGTAATTGAAGTAAAAAATGCGGTAATTCGTAGGAAATGGCGCTGCAGTCGGCTCATATGGCTGAAAAAAGTGCTCATTTAAAATACATTTGAGGAATAATCTACATTTTTTTCTACCTTAATTTTGGGTTTCTAATGGTAACGCATTTCATCAGCGAAACCAGGATTTTTTGGACAAAATATAAAAAATGTGGAATTTAGTATTTGTTTTGACTTACACAGTCACGGCGGAACCTCCTTAACAATGCGTGTCTCTGAAAAGGTATCAATTAAAGACCGTCTGCATTTTTTTTTGTCGTCAAAAGGCGTTTTTGCGTCTCGGCAGAACCTGAAGTTTAACCCTGAGCACGGGAACAGATCCCATCATTGGCTTTGTACCTTTTCAATTGCGGTCACGTCTGTCGTCTCTAGCTAAAAAGGACGCCTACAGCCCCACGGAGAGTGGTATCGGGGGATAGCAGTCACCGACCAGCGCTTGCCGCAACTAGACGGCCAACGACCCAACTCGTAGTGCCTGGCGAACTGATAAAGTGAGCTGGCTCTCCCCGATCCCTCGAACAGCACGGATCGAGAACGGAATGCGAACTAATCGGGAAACCAATCTTCGAGTCTAATCATCGATTGGATCCGGGGCTATCTTCATTTCGACTGAACACCGTGTTCGTTTTTTCCAAAACGCAGTGAAAGAGTGTATATCTGGTGAACTAGAAAATTGCTGACTCTTTCATTCTATTTCCTAGTAGGTACAATAAATAAACCAAAATGTTTGTGTTAGATCCGGGAAACTGGCTGTTTTACTGGTTTATTCTACATTTCCCTCTTCTTGCATAATCTTCCCGTTAAAGTGGGGCTCATGCATTACTTAATATACTCATAGTTGTTTTTTAGCGTATAATATTAGATTTTAGGAAGTGTATTGCAGAATATTCTACCCCCCCCAGCCCCTCCCCCGATAGTGAAGGAATGTCAAAGTCCTTGCTAATCCTAGCGTCGCAAGTTTGAGTCCTCATTTTGATGTACCTACCATCACTCACGGTGTAAATGTTAACTGGGTGTTTGCGTAAAATAATGGAGGTTTTTTCCTTGGTAAACTAAAGTATCTCGGAGGCCATCGAGATCCAGAGAGAAAGACGAAACTTTAACCGTGACTCCGGTTACAACCTGAGTCACACTTGGAAACCTACTCTCAAGCTTATGGAAGAGTAAAGACCACCGGATGTTACCTAATTTTCCCGCCAAAATTTCGGACCTGACCCACCCATGGTGTATATATTGATGACCACTTCCAGTCAAGGCACTCACCTCTGCCCTGAGGACGATGCTCGACTCGAGCATCGAAACGTTGACCGCCATGGACCTAACTACCCGGTGCAAACCCCGAAAGATCGCTGACATAAATTTTCGCCGGGAATGCCTGAAATCCTAGTATTCTCCATGTTCCCGTAGTTAAGAGCAGTATTTGAGTTTGATGTGTTTCGATAGCTAAGGTCATTTTGCACACACTGTCCCATTTGAAGACATAGGCAACAGCACTCGAACGGTTAGGAGGGTTACCCCTCCGAAATTTACAAAGTTAGATGAAGACGCACTTCGTTCAAGTATTAAGGCATTCGTCGACATTCTGAAAAAAACGGTTTCCTTGTGGTGAAAGTGGATCGAAGGGATTGGAGGCGTCTTTTAGTCAACGTGCCTCTCCGCGAATTTTGCGAAACTCTTCTCTAGAATATCCGCGTATTCGGAGAGTGCAAAAGATGGCTAATTTCTTGACTTTTTCATTATTTTATTCTACACTCATTCGTACATAACCGTCATGTTGTTCCACTTATATATCCCTTGTATCATAATTAAATAGACCACAAATCGATATAATTAAATACTACCCCGTTAAAATTACAAATGGCCATCTTTAGTCAGGGAATAAACTACCAACACACTTCTTACCATGCCTATTCATTCCACTTCTACCACGGGTTTTCTCAGGTATACCTCATATTATCCATTTGCAGCTGATTGTTTCCCTTATATTTTCAAACCCAAGTTTATTTCATATTTAATTAATTGAAGGCGTATATCACTTATTTTTTACACGTGTCTTTCATCTTGAGATATAAATTTATTCGGTAGTGATACATGCACGTACAAATGCTGGGAATTAATTATCTGCATTGAGGAGAGACTGTGAGACTCGTGGAAGAGTCAGGCCATTCAGTCGCTTCAATAAAATGTATGAAAGTGGATACCCATAAGAAATTAGAAATATATGCTTGATCGACGATTAAAATGAAATATTTTTCGGTAAGTTCAAAGTTGCTCACTAGGAACTTAAGGAGAAATTCGTGGAGCGCTCTTTGCAACTATCAGAAATATAAACGTCTAATCAGATCTGTCCTGATTAGACGTTTAAGAATGAGGCCACTTTCATTTATCTAATAATTCCAGCAGTTAATGCCAATAGTGCTCTTGCAATAAGCATATGCATGTTTTCAAGTTTTTAAAAAATTATAACCATCACGCTTCATTTTCACTCGTGCATTGTTTCATTGTGCTGTTCTAATTACTCATAATATTCCTTCTCTTCGAAGTATCTACCTACACATTCACCCATATCATTCTCGGTCTACTCATTCATCTTACACCATCGACTCGACTATCATGTATGTTTCGCACTCTCTCACTCCTTAGCCATGAATTTACTTCATTATGCAACTCTCATCCTACCTGTCAGCATGGCCAAACTAAGAAAACACACTCCTTTTATAAATATCCATTGCCGTAGTACCCATTCCGCATAATTTGACGACCCACTTATTCTTAACTCAATACCTTCCTTTTTCCGCAAACAATTCTACCAGATATCTCATACCCAATGAATTTATCCTTTTCTTATGCTTATCCTGGCATACCCAGGTTAAGCTACCATACAATCTAGGGTTAATCAGTAAAATTTCGCGGACGAAATTTTTGCTTTACACAGGCAAGTTACTTCCGTAAGTTTCTTCTTCAAGAGCTTGCGTGGGATTTTACTCTGACGAAAAATTTTTCACAAGTTAGTGGAGAGCCAGTTTGGTTGCCGTTAATACTGGCAACAAATACGCTTCATCAAGTGACCTCCCGTAACTTATTTCTGGAAGAGGAGTTGCAGAGTCATTTACTGAGTTGCAGAGCAAGTTACGTCGAAAGGCGCTTGCTGCAAGTACGTTGCTCAAGAAACTTGCGTGGGTAAACTCACCTTTAGATGAAACGTTCTCTTCTTGAAATGTTCCATTAAGGTACTACTTGCGACTTTCCTTTCAACATTATGGCACCTTTTAATCTCTTCATCTATTCTCCCGTCTTTCAGATACACTCTGATGCCTGCAAATCCATCCAATTTCTCAATTATTCCACCAATAACCCTCAGCACGCAATAATTTTTCCCGTTCTCCTGCTCAAAAACCACTACTTTGGTGTTGAGGTATTAACCCTCGATTCTATTTACTCTGTTATTAAAGTTAGCTGAATAGGATACTAATAGAGGGATTATCAAAGATTTTTTTACCTCTAAATAACATTAAACGGCTATGAAAGCGTATTGTTGGTAGTGAAGTCCAAAAGGACAGTTTTTACATTACATTTCAAAACTGTACTATGGGCATTTTGAAGTAAAAAAGTTCAGCTGATCAAAAGTGTTTCTGACGTCTCGATAAAAGATATCAGCTTCAAAATTCAAATGTTTATTCTACCATTTAACCTAAGATCTGATATTGATTCCTACTCTAGTTGCAGTAAGAGGCTATGGACACTGGTAAAATTATTGTTTATTCACCTTTTTTGATCTCCTTTGAGTTTATTTATATACAGACATACAGTTTCTCTAGATAATTTGAGAGAAGAACGTACGGCAAGGCTCTTATGATATGAGTGTTTTCGCCTTTGAGTCACTCCTTATTCTCACACACAGCGTTTATTCTTATTGCACTGAATTATTTTCAGAATAATTTAAGCTGATTGTTCACCTATAAATTAACTTTGGAAAGAAGTAAGTGAAGTACCTCAGAAATTAATGCATTCATGCTTAATTACATCCTTATTTTATCTGTTATACAGATGTTCGTATACCTTATTTTTAATTTATGAGGAAATATAGTATATTTTTATTATAACTCTTGAAAGTTTTTAAAAATATTTTCTCATTGAAATTCAAGCAATTTGTCTCAATTATTTATTGCCTTCAAGGCTCCTGAGTAGTGTTTATGTAAGATGTTGCCGTGACATAAATATAGGCTGTGGACAATGAGTTCATCTACATCTACAAAATACCCTGCAAGCCACCTCAGGGGTGTGTGGCAGGGGGTGAGTAGTCATCAACATGCATTACACTATATCCTAAAGTTAATGTAACTACGACTAATTATGCATTAGCATACATCGCTAATGCTTGTTACGAGGCGAAGTCTCACAAGCATGCACTTCACTACAGATATGCTCACAATGGAGAGGGACCGTTAGTATATATGTATTTTGCAACTGCACAAATGAATAGAGACTCAAGACTTAAGTGGAAAACATACACGGCGTGCTGTTATTACTAGGTAACAGATAAGGATTCAAGTATTAGGGAGTACTATTACTACTAAGAGCTACACTACCTGTCGGCAAACCTAGATAAAAGTCTCTTTGGCAACTGTTATGGCCCCTTATCGTTCGCGGAAAAATGACATTTTAACATGAGTTATGAGTTATGAGCAGACAAGGTACTATGCATTGCACGAGAAGAATGGTGAGGTGCAATCCTTTCAGGGAAGCTGTCATGGAGTCGGGCGAATGTATTCCACTCGCGTAGATCGCAACAAAGGTTATCGTAAGACGTCTTAAAGACTCGAAGCGATCCGCGGATTTAGCATTTTTGATATGACCTTTCTATTCTGAGATACCGACTCCTCATTCCCTTGGTTGGGCGGCAGGGGGGAGAGGTGAGTGTTTGAAGGGCGGGGGAAGAAGGGTGGGGGGGGTGGATGGCAGTGAGGTGGATGAGAATGCTTCTTCTCCTTCGCGCAGAAGAGATAACTTCTCTCCAACGTCTTCCCTCCTTCCACCACCTCACCCTCTCTCTCTCTCTCTCTCTCTCTCTCGCGAGCTTTTCAGAATTCTGGGTGCGTCTCATATTTTTTTATCCTCCATCCTGGAGAAGATTTTCCCAGAGACGAAGAGGAAGGAGACTGTCTCCCCGCTCGTTGTTCTTGCTTACCCTCTTCTTCTTTGAATGCCAATGCCAGGGAAGAGCTTTGAGTGAGCGAGGTCTTGGGGTGTGAGGGGCCAGGTGGGATTAGGGAAGGAGGCCGTGGAGGAACATGGGGTTGAAGGAACCACGTTGGGTCTCATTTGCATTTCAAGTGGGCGGAGGGAGGGAGGTGCTGAGAGAGGGAGAGGTAGAGAGGGAGAGCCAGAGAGTGAGTGAGTGGAGAACTGTTGGATAAGACAGAGGAAGGGAGGTGTTTTGTGTGGAGGAGTGGACAGGAAGAAAGGGATGGCCGGAGCAAAGGCGGAAAATTGCCAGGAGAGCGGATGAATTGAATAAACTGTCCAAGGGATGCATGGACGAATGGATAACGGGAGAAAAAGTTGCAGCGTCAGTATAAAAAAATTAACTCGGTGAATGAGGTGATGAGAAATTAAAAGAAGTGTCCGTATGCTAATGAGCTAGGCATTTATGATTAGCGTAGGCGAAATATGCAATGATGGTGGATGAATGAATAATCGCTCCATGGAAAGAATAGGCGAATGAACGAAAGATTAAAAAGTTTAATTGAAAAGATATAACTTGATGACTTTAAAATATATTTAACGATGAATTAAAAGAATCTAAATGTATGTTTATGCTGAATATAAAATTTAATGGCTGGTAGTAGTAAGGTTCAACTTCATTAAATTTGGTTAACATAAACAATTAATTGAGATAAAAGTTGAGACAACATTTCTGCTGCATACGCATTGGATTTTATAAGTTATGACATGATTTTAACCTAATGCAATCAATGAAAAAGCGTATATGTGATTCACCTCACACAATGTAAAGATTTAATTACGTATTACAATACATAATCTGACGTTTTGAGAGAAATGAATGTTTGGGAATGCCCTTTTTAATTTGAAAACACTTAGTGAGTTCATTTTCTTGCTCTGTGTCCCAGGTAATATTATTATTGATAATCATTTGATATCTTATCAATTAGAAGAGGAATAGTTAAATTTCGCTTTCTACTTCATCGTCTGACAATCGATGAAGGTACGCTATGAATGGAATAACTCTGAAAAAATGGATTCCAAGTACTAAGATTCGTGAATCACAATATTAGTTACAAAATACTGGACGGAAATGAAATGAGCATGTAGAATTAGGCAAGCATTAAGCTTTACAAGGCGCAAGGCACTATAAATATGAAAATTCGAATTCGAAGCGGGAAAGAGCATTCCCATTGGACGCTCGTTAAAGAGATTTCTGAGACGAGAATCGTGCGATGGAGGAATCTGAGGAGAGCGACGGAGAAAATGTTTGCTTTTGCCAATGGTGAAGTTAAATAAAGGGAGAGGATTCGGTAAAATTCGGAATCGTAGAGGTGAAAGGTGGAGACTGGAAGGATGGGAGGTGAAGAGAGAGAGAGAGCCTAGCGCGGGAGGGAGGAATTTTGGGAGGTTTCGCTTGGCAGGTAAATTGTTTCGCGGGACGAGAAAGGGGAGGTGGGCGGGTGGTGGGTGAGGGGGGAGGGGGGAAGCGACGCTTGGAACGGTAGCGGCCGCTCACCATCCCGTGGATAAACTTGATGTCATGAATTATACGCGGCTTAAGGAGACGGGTGATGCCGAGAGATTGCAAGGATTTCATCTCGAGATGAGTTCCACGGCGGAGAGATCGCTTGTCGGATTGTGGCAAGTGAAATTTTCACGGACAGTTTTAGTGGTTTTAAGACGGTTGGAGATGCGGAGGATAATAATGTGTAACGATATTTCAAACAAATTGGTGAACTTAATTTTAACTGCAGGAAAAGGCCTTTCCAAGGTTGTAGTCCAGAAGAATTTGGACGCAGTTCTTCATGAATAATGAAGAGGAGTATGCTTGTGAAAGTGGGCAACGTAGTCGGGAGATTTGGGTAAGAAATAAACAGGGAAAGGAAATAGATATTCCAGTAAAGAGTAAATTTTAAAGAACGGTGGCTGGCTAGCGTGAACAAGTTTAGAGAATGGGAGAGGGTGAAATAACTGAACAAATTAAGCAACATAGAGGGAATTGGTGTTAGAGAAAGGGAAGAGGAATTCCTCATTTTGGAAATAATTTGTAGTTAATGAAATGATATGAATTCAATGGTTTCAGGCGTAACTTGATGAAACTCCTTCATGACTGTCAGGAAAGAATAAAACTTTGCTAGTTCCACATTAATTTATTCACTCGCGACCGGTTTCGATACAGTGTATACGACCAGATGATGATACACTGTATCGAAACCGGTCGCGAGTGAATAAATTAATGTGGAACTAGCAAATTTATATTGTTTCCTGACAGAAATGATATGAATGTAAGGGATAGGTGATTATTTATAAATAAATACATGATATTAGAATAAAGGATGAGGTTTTGAAGGATAGGGCATTTATGGCAGGAGACGGATAACCGATCGGGTAAACCATAGAGGATTTATAATTAAAGTAAAAAGACGAGGTCTCAGGAAGTTTTTAGTGAATGCATATTCTATAGATGAGGAATAAAATTACTCGGTAATTGGAGTAAGAGATGATTTGTGGAGCCAAAAATGAATGTGATAAAATCGAAAGAGTTTGAATCTTGGTTCCATGGATATTTAGCTTTTTGATTTATGAATTCGTGCATGGAACATTTTTTTTTTTACAAAAGGCTGGAAATTTTTCTTGATTGCCCAAATATTTCATCATGTTCCTACATATTTTACCTGAAAAGCCTTGATTTGGAATATTTCAATTACAGCCAGAAGAACAGAAATTACTCAAATTTTCTTAGAAAAAGTATCAATAATTTTGAAGTAATTTTTTAATTGAATCGAAGCTTGATCGGTATAACCTCAATATGTTTTCTGCCTATATTGATTTTTATATATTTTAACGATTAATTAATGTTTTAGTCGTTCGAAAAAACACCTAATTAGGTCCTTTTACTGTTATATCGTCTGGATTATTACTGTGCTTTTTCCGGGAAAGGGAATGGCTTGAAGGGCTCTTATAAATTACGTTAACATTAACTGACTGGCTTCAGCATGATATCGAGTTTTAGAGGCGGTGAATATTGAACAGTGTTAAATGATTGACAGAACAAATTAATCTCTACTGTGAGCGAGGAATTAATGAGCTTTAATCGAGATTAACTGTGGTCAAAGAGTATCGATGGCATGAAATGTCCATGTCGTTTGATTGTAACGTATTGGACCACGTTATATTCACTCGCGTAAAATTGGGTGGCTACAAAAATGTGTTGGAGGCAAATGTGGTCATCTTTCCATCAAACACTTGAAAATTAACGTGCCAAAAACCTAATTCTTAGCGTAAAGATCTTTAAATTTAAAATATCCTCTTTTCATCCTTATTTGTTGTCAATGAGCGAAATTAGCGTGATTATAAATGTATTGCTTATAAAAAGGTTAGTACCTATTGGAATAAGCTCTCAATGGAAACCATCTCTAATCTCTCTTCAACATTTGCTTTTTCACCTCTCTCAAATTGAGTTGAATTGTATTAACTTTTTAATTTCTCCTCCGATTGCTATATTTTATCCATCGCATTAGGTTACCAAATTCATATTCACAGAAAGAATATATATGTACGTACTTATAACAGATTTTTTCAGTTAATTATTGCTGTTTCTTCAATAAAAACCAACATGGGTGTAAAACGACGAGAGAGAAACAAGCCATAAATTTATTGGGGTCGTGAGCAAATACTGCACGTCAAGGCAAGGTGAAAATCCTGCGCGGAGAGCAGGTGCTTCGGGGTCAAGTGGAAGCAATAAAAACAATTCCTGGCAAGGCCCATGAAAATCCACTCTAGGGCGGACATGTGAAAGCCATAAAAGCTGGTAACATACTCGAGTAATTTGAATATATATTCAGCGGGCCGAGAGAATTTCCCTTGCAGGTTTCAATTGTATTTTTCAAGTTTCATAATTCTATTGAAAGTATATTTTTCATTGAATGTTGATTATAAAAAGTGAAGGATTGTGACTGAACAGCAGTTTCAAACAAGTTAACGAAGCCTCGTAGCTCTTACGCTGACTATTGAATAGTTAATTTGAATAGAGCTGCTGCGCCACAGTTAAAAAATAAACTATGAAGTTCCTAGTGCCTCTGTCCATTTCCCTTACCCCTGTCCCTTGATCCGCTAAAGTATAACCTAGGTGGGAACGATAACCGGGTAATAATAACGAATATACACAAATCGTAAGTGCATAGCGTTAAACCTAATGAATGGTTTATTTTCCTACTTAAGGCTTGAGAAAGTATGTAGCTTGTATCCTTCGTATTCAAATTTATGGAATTACGAATACGTTGAAGACATAAAGTAAATTTTCCTAAAATATGAAATGGATACTGGGGGATTTCATCTCAAATCAGGCAGAGGGGTGTCAGGTGACCATCACCGATTTCTCTAAAAGTTATATATGAGAAAGCAGTATCCTTATGATGAATTATGATCACTTTAGTACTAATACAGTCTCATATAACGTCTTATGAATAAATGTTCATTTTAGAAGATAATTACCTCATTGTCACTCCCATAGGTGCTTCAATACTCGAAATATAATGGATTTTTGCAGTATTACGCTTAAAAATACAAGAAAATCGAAGGTAGTCTCAAATAAACAGAAGATAATGAATCAGACTAGCAGTACTTCTAGAGTTTGGGAGATTGAAGCTTGGATTTGAAACAAGTCAAATGATTTCATCATGGTAAATTCCCGACAAAACGTATGCATTAAGCGTACAATAAGTCAGGGACGGGAAAAAAAGCGATTTACTTTGCGATTAGGTTAATGCTGGAAATAATTAATGCTCAGAGCATCACATACAGCTGGTCTCGAACAAGCCAAAATCTTTGTTCATCAAAAAAATGTATGATATGTAAAGAATGTGAGGAACTATTTATTATATATATATATATATAATATAACTTCTTGGAGAATCACCCGGGTGATAAATATACAGTATGCCAAGAGGATGGCCGATAAAAATATAGAAACAGACAAAAAGGACACTCACAAATTGAAACTTCCGATATTTCGGTGAAGATATTAGCTCCACCTTTCTCTAGGAGAAGAGTAGGAATTCCTACTCTTCTCCTAGAGAAAGGTGGAGCTAATATCTTCACCGAAATATCGGAAGTTTCAATTTGTTAGTGTCCTTTTTGTCTGTTTCTATATTTTTATCGGCCACCCTCTTGGTATATTGTATATATATATATATATACAATATGCCAATATATATATATATATATATATATATATATATATATATATATATATATATATATATATATATATATATATATAATGTCTTGGTAGAAAATCGCTCTCGGCGACGATGCACATGCATAAATAAAACAGTGATACACTAAACAAACACAGAAACACGCAAAAAGGACACTCACAAAAGAAAACTTGTACGTTTCGGCGTCAGGACGCCATCGTCAGCGGTAGAGGAATGATCTGATCATTCCTCTACCGCTGACGATGGCGTCCTGACGCCGAAACGTACAAGTTTTCTTTTGTGAGTGTCCTTTTTGCGTGTTTCTGTGTTTGTTTAGTGTATCACTGTTTTATTTATGCATATATATATATATATATATATATATATATATATCCCGGCTAAGGTGAAAAATTTTTTCTGTCTGGATTTGACTCATTTTCATCTTCCCCACCAAACCCTGTGTTCGTCCTTTTATGTGTACCTATCCATTTCCATTTCCCTATGAATGTTTGAATATATATATATATATATATATATATATATATATATATATATATATATATGCCCACCTTCTTCAGCGAAAGGTATAGGAATCGTCTTCCGATTCCCAATTTCCATGCCTCACGATCATTCCAGAGTTCTTCATCTAATCCTCTTTCTCTCATTTCTTTCTCTATCCCTTGTATCCAACTTTTCCTCGGTCTGCCTCTCCTGCGTCTTCCTTCCGGGTTCCACAGCAGCATTTGTTTCGGGAGTCTTTCATTTCCCATTCGTTTTACGTGTCCATACCACCTAAGCTGCTGCGTTATTATTTCATCTATTATCGTATCATTAACATTCATTATTTCTCTAATTCTTTCATTCCTTACTCTTTCTCCTTTTGATTTACCGGATGCTCTTCGCCAGAAGTCATTTCAGTCGTCAGTAACAGTTTTTCTGATTTCTCCGTTAGTGGGCATACTTCACAGCTGTAGGTTACTATGCTCTTTACTATGGTATTATAAATTCTCTTTTTGTTTTCATTGGATATTGTATTGTCCCACAATAAGCTATTTAATAATGTTATTGCTTTTTTGCCTTTATTGCATCTATCCCTAATGGCTACCTCCATTGTTTTACTTTCTGCAATTTGCATATGCATTTCTGTAAGCATATGATACGGTGCCACAAATGAAACTGTGGGAAGCCTTGGAAAGATCTAACATAAGCTCATACTTAATAATAGCCATAAAAAATTGTACAAAAAAAGTGCAGCCAAGATCAAAATGGGAAACGACTTCTCTCAGGGATTCACAATAAATAAAGGTCTAAGACAGGGCTGCTGTATTTCCCCCACACTTTTTAAAATATATTTAGACCAAGTGCTAAAGGGTTGGAAAAGGAAATGCAACTCCATGGGAATACCTTTGAAAGTAAGTACCATATACACCTTAAGCTATGCAGACGACCAAGTTATTCTTTCACAAGATTATGAAGGTTTAGAATATATGACCAGAATATTAATAGAAGAATACAAAAATTAGGGTCTTGATATCAGTATCGACAAAACAAAATATATGTGTAAGGGAGGAATGCAACAGAATCTTATTTTAGAAGGTGGGCAACAAATAGGACACTGTAAAGAGTATAAATAACTACTGCTTAGCTAGTAATTGCTTGCAGTAGTAGTAGTAATTGCTTGCAGGGTATTTTGTAGATGTAGATACCTGAAAGCGTCCTTAACGTAGTAACAGTGAACGGAATTAGTGATCACAGAGCAGTAAAAGCTACTGTCCATTAAAAAAGTCGAGTCCCTCGAGTTTAGGAAGCTGTATCTTCAAGTAGAGTTAACGGATTTTTACGAAATAAAAACCATGCGATAGAATGATCATTCCTACGTTTATCGATGTGTGTTAAAAAAATTTCCCGTACTTATCTGCCCTTTAACGATATTTTATTTGAAAAAAGTCACTATTTTCGGCGCTCAAAATCCGATTTTCCAACTTTATGTTATCACTGTTCTCTTAACGTCAGACATAGAAACGGGAAATTCCGATATAGGTTAGCTAAACATGTTATTAACGTAATAAAGGAAATAAATTGGTTATAGGTTGAGTTTTACACGAGCTGGTGTAAACGTTGTAAACCTCCTCATATTTCGAAACTAATGATGCGATTGAAATTTTAGGTATACTGTTGTGACGCGCGATAACACCAGCATTGCAAATATGTATATGACAAATAGTAAAAATTAATGGTATTCTCAACAACGATTTTTATTTATATCTACTTTCACGCGCCAAACAGCGGTTGTTGATCGGTAGACGACGACTTCGCCGTAGGAGGAGAAGAGGGAAAGGGACAAGCGACGTTGCCATTTGCTACGCGTAGCACTACTCTGCCGGCGGGGGCGAAGTTGAAAGCATAACAGATGTGTCTGTTCAGAATTTGGACTACAATTTAATGATGGGATGAATTCTCATGACTCCCTTTCATCAAAATTAGGAAGGCAGTTAAATGTTAAAGTATAATTATTTCCCATCAGCATTTTTCATGTGGGCTTTGGACCACCATAGGCTGCTTTAAAAATGGTTTTAGCGGTTAATACCACCAGTTGATTATAAATCTATTTACAAAATGTACACACATTTACACAACACAAATTATTTACAAAATGTTTTATGCGTTTGAAAACACTTTGGCTAATCCCGAAATATCCTCTTTCATTATTTCAATTGGAATCGCCATCCGACTGTGATTCAACGTCGCTCAAGTCTGAATCGGAGTCAGAGTCTAAATTAACTATGATCCTCTGGTCATCACTTAATTCATCAAGGAGATGCTCTTTTTTCCTATAATCATCTTCTATCTTTTTGACGTGTTGTATACATTTCCTCCATAAGTTTGACGTCACAGATTGAAGAGCCTCCAGGCACAATTGATGGGTTACGTTGACACTGTTCCCTTTTTCAGCAGCAGTCGCAAGGTTCACTTTAGCTATTGTATTTTTAACGTAAGCCCAAATTAGTTCGATGGCATTCAGCTCGCAGTGAGCCACTGGTGTCCAAATTAAACGTACGTCACTCCTGAGTTCTTTCACAATCTTTTCCAGCTTCCTCTCTGTCGGAACAAAATATTGCCTACCGTGATTAATCAAAGTCGCTTTTGTTAAACACTCAAAAGTAGGTGCATCCTCCGGTAAATGGATTTTTTTCCTTACAAGCCATGCGATGATATCAGCCTTCTTCCATGACATCGAAGGATTTTTTGTCTCTGGATCTATCATCGTGTGATACGGTGCCTGGTCTAAAACTACAGCGGATCTGGGAGGAAGCAACGACAACACTTTTCGAAACCACTCCTCGAAGTGTCTGGCATTCATCTCAGAATGGTAGTCATCACCACCCCTTTTTCCCACAAAACATAGTTCGCCACCCTCTAGGAAGCCATCCTCACTACCTATGTGCAAAATGATGACTCGTTTCCCGGCTCCTGAGGGGGTCTTAAAACCACCGCGCCAGCCATTCACCTCCTGTATGCGCCCCCGGTAGATATTATACCCAAGCTGCGAAGAGTCCACAACGTTTTCTACCCAGCTATATTTCAAAGTATGATGCTGAGAGCACCAGGTCTCATCAGTGTAAAATATTTTGTATCCACTGTCCCTCAGCTTTTTAATTCTACGGAGAAAATTATGACGAGTGGCAGCAATTTTTACCGACTCCATCATCACTGGCTTTTTACATAATTTCTGATACCTAAACCCCAAACTCTGCATCACAGACCGGAGCTTAGGCAAGGAGAAATCTGGGCATTCGGGCACAGACTCAACCAACTTGTCCTTAACACTTTGAAGAGTTGAATACATGCTCCTCAAATAAAAGTCATGGACTGTCCGTCTAATGACTCCGAGCGTGAAATCATCCACAAAAATTCTTGGTCGCCCAAGCACAAATTGTCTTTTCCTTGGAGAGGGATTGCCATCACCAGAGTTTTCTTTGTCACTAACCTTGGATTTAGCAGCCGTTCTTTGCACTGATTTTTTGCTAATACCGAGGCACTGGGCCACAGTTTCATAAATAGGATAACGCTTTTCCGATCTTTTTTCCGCCTCCATTTGGAAAAGGCGAATGGCACTGAGTATCATTCGCTCTTCCCCTTCTGAGAAGCGATTTCTGCGGTACATGTTTCACTTTTGAAGCTCACAGACCTAATGACTAGCTAAAATAGTAAAGGGTTGTTGAAAAGGGGCCATTCAAGTATTGCCATAAGACGTTTTCGGGGGGAGGGAGGTTCAGATATCCTTACATTGTCTTCCGTAGGGGAGCTCGGGGTCTAGCGCCAACTTGCGTAAGATTTTGTCCGTCGTGAGACAACATTGTAGATCGCTCCAGGAGACTGATCTTATCTGAATATTCAAGATGTTTTGTAGATCGACTGCCTTGAAAAGTGACTTGTAAGTCTTTGGACTAAAGTCGACACACCATTGAACAAGATGGTGTTGTTTGAATTTTTTATAGTCAATAATTTCTTTGTATAACAGGAGTAATTCAAGCGCGGTTTCGAATAAGAGTTTTTTTTAAATTTGCCGAATAGCCTGTAATTGTACACAACTCCATCATCTGTGGTGTTGTTTCAATCTTAATGCATGCCTCTTTCAATCATATTCGTTACTCTTGAGTCTCTGTCCATTTGTGTGGTTGCAATATACATTATCGGTCCCTCTCCATTGGTAGCATGTCTGCAGTGTAGTTCATGCTTGTGAGGCTTCGCCTCGTGACATGCATTAGCGATTAATGCAAATGCATAATTAGCCGTAGTTACACTAACTTTAGGGCATAGTGTAATGCAAGTGCTCAAAGCTATAAGATGGTTTCTATCGAGAGCCGAAACCTCAGAAAACGACTATTTAACGAAGAGTAGATATGTACAATTTCTTTCTAACTATCCTCTTACGTAAGATAGAGAGGGGAGGGTGGGGGGTTGCCGAAATCTTACATTGTCTTACATAGGGGGAGGTGGTTCGAAAAATATACAGAATAGTCATACGTAATACTTGAATGGCCCCCAAGAGATTAAAAGGAACGAATTTGTAAGTACGCGACATCTCACTACGGTGCGGCAACAGCGGATGGCTATGGACGATTTCCCCTACCTTCCCCTTACGATCCATCGGCGCTCCTTCCGTGGCAAGTCGTGCTTTCTTGGCGCGTGAAAGTAGATATAAATAAAAATCGTTGTTGAGAATACCATTAATTTTTACTATTTGTCATGTACATATTTGCAATGCTGGTGTTATCGCGCGTCACAACAGTATACCTAAAATTTCATTCGCATCATTAGTTTCGAAATATGAGGAGGTTTACAACGTTTACACCGCTCGTGTAAAACTCAACCTATAACCAATTTATTTCCTTTATTACGTTAATAACATGTTTAGCTAACCTATATCGGAGTTTCCTGCTATTATTAAGTATGAGCTTATGATAGATCTTTCCAAGGCTTCCCACAGTTTCATTTGTGGCACCGTATCATATGCTTTTTTAAGATCAACATATAAGAGGTGAAGTTCCTTGTTGTATGCCCAGGTTTTCTCTATCAGTTGTGTTAAACAAAACAGATGGTCTACAGTAGATCTTCCTTCTCTAAACCCGCTTGTTCTTCGGATTCCTTGTCTGCGTACTCTTTCTCAATTCTATTTTTTACTATTTTGTCATATAATCTGCTAATTGTATCTACTAGTCACAGATATTCCGCGATAGTTATCGCACTCGTCCTTATTGCCTTTTTTGTATAATGGTGAGATATTATTATTACTATTTATTTTATTATATGCATTAATCTGTGCTATAAACCATGGGCGTAGCAATATACTCTGCTCTTTCAGTGAGCCCATGATATTTTTTATTTCTGTCCATCACAGGCATAATATAGGTATAATTTCATCCTAGCACGTTCCCAGCTCTTCAAGTGGTTCACGGATGTCACCATGAGAGTGCACTCCTCTGAGACGATCCGTAATGATTTCAGCGGTGTCAAAAATTTCTCCAGAGCACTCGTTTCTTTTCTTTTTCCTCCTCCTCCTCGGAGGAAGACGGAAGGGGAAAGTGACAGTCGCACGAAATGGCGGACTAGCGGACCGGCACGTCCCGGCCCTCATGTCCTCAAAGGGGAGACTTGGGAAATTGTGTGAAGTGAAATGAAATGGGAAGTGCGTGGTGGCATGCGCCGTGACAAGTGGAATGAAGTGGTGTTCGCGCGGAAGCGTTGAGAGGTGCGCATGCGCACGTGCGCGCGTGTAAATGAATGAGAGATTTTGTAAAGCGGCACTCAGGTTTATCAAGTCAATGACCCTTCTATTATATACAAAGCTGTTTTCTCTCTGAATTTATCTATATATAAATATATGAAAGCTACATGTATTCACTAAAAAACTAACAGTCAGTGTTCTTCAATGTGAGTCCCGGTTAAAAAGAAGCAGATATAAAATCTGAAAAAGAAACATTAAATCATCGGGGCATTAAGGCTGATCTCGATGAAATAATTTTTATTCAACTCTCATTCTGCAATTTTTATTTAACTCTTACTTTGAAAGAAACATTTACCGTACATATGACAGCCAAAAATGCAGTCTGAAGCTAAAAAAAAATTAACCTGCCTTGCAATTAGGTAGCGAGAATAATTTACCTCGCATATTCTACACTATCATGATGGTTTATAACGCTAGGATTTTGAATCATTTCTCCTGGATCTTTCTCAATGCTAGAAGAAACGCAAGCATGCACTCAGATTTATGCTCTAGTTACGCCGTTTGTTTAACACTTTCGTCATGAAATAACGTAATGACTGGTGTCCTAATATATTAGTCACGCAGACAATGCTAGGCACTTCAGTTTTTGTTTTTCATGGATAACATACTTGGGTTTTGAGTAACAAATTCATAGATTACCCTCATGCGGATCACCTCCAAGTCTAATAAATAGTAATATGAAGCTTGTTTTACTAGAAAACTGTTCCCACTAAAATTTCTTCAGAATAAGTGTGATAATTAATTGATGACTCTATAGATATGAGTTTAACACGATGCTCTATGAAAGGAGATAAGTTTAAGAAGTGAGCTCTAGATGCTCTAAAACTTAATAGAAGATATAACTATTTCAATTATCTATTAAGAATGATTTTTTAATTCCTTTATAATTTACATCATCTATTCCATCATTACAGTTGATTGTTTCAGACTTGACTTCGTGGAAGTGATAGATATCCATTTTTAAAAATAAAAAACTTTGTACTTTTTCACACTTTATTTAAAAATGTGACCGGTTTCACCTTAATAAGACATCTTCTGGCCAGATGAAATCGGTCACAGGTGAAATCGACCATTAAGGTGAAATCGGTCGCAGTTTTAAATCAAGTGTGGAAAAGTACAAAGTTTTTTATTAAAAATGGATATTCCATCATTGATATTTCTCAGTAGATCTTCCCATAAATTTCCATTCCCTCATTTCACTTTATTTCCTTTCCTTCCATTAATCGCCTTCTGAGTGTCCCCAGTGTGGTTATTTGGTTATCTTTATCTTCTTCTCATAATGTTCATCATTCATCTATTATTATCAAATGTTATTGGGGCCTCTGCATTGATGTTTCATTTTGTGCATCAGTGAAAAATGACAGCACATTTTCATTTAATCTGAATATATTTTCTCTGCATTCTTTATTGTCCGTTCAGTCTACTTGCATGGTAAGGTATTTGAAATATGACTTATAGATAAAATATTTACCACCAGCTGTGCCCGGTATGCGTTGAAATGCCTCTTTTTCTTTCTAAGTAGGGACACATATACAAATCAGACATATTTTCATGCTCAAATTAAATGAAAGACAATGACTTTTTGTGTAATTCAAGTTGAAAAAATGTATTCAAGTGCTTTGCGATATACAGTATGTTTGGTCTTACCTCCTTCGGCAAAAAAATATATTTTTCGGATGTCCCACAGAAAACTTCCAACCAAAACCAAAAACCACCAAACCGTTTTACCAAACTCTTTTTTTTCGCCAAAAATAACACAATAATGACCATGCCCAAGAATTTCATTAAATAAAACGTGGGTAATATTTTGAACTACGCAAGGGTAAAGCTTCCTCGCTATTGTTACTGAGGAATGTTGTAGTGATGACAACCGTTGTTTACATCGTACGCGTACGGAGACAAATGAAACAATACAAGGATTTTATTAGGACCTCGTTAGGTTTGCGCCACGCGCTTAGTAAGAGTTCACAGCGTTCTGACACTCCTTTCTCTTCAGCGGAGAGACGACACCACTTCCTCGTTGTGACGAATGAGACATCCCTTTGAGCATGAGACACTTCCTGGATGGAGTGAGACAAATTCCGAGACGTTGGAAATCCAATCGGGGTCAGTGTTGACCTGGAATGTGTTCCAACCAAAGACTATGATTGCCAAACAAAGTTATTACACTGACATCAATATCCTTTTCAAACGAATTTGACATTCAAAAGATCTATGTACACAAGGAATAAAAATTTATCGATTGTTATTTATAAATTCCAATTGATATTTAGTTCAATTTTGTCATCATCAGTTAGTATCCATCCGAAGATCTATCCCCGTCCGTCCAACTATCCCCATGTATGTGCAGTGGATGGCGTTAAGATAAAGGCGGCAGATGAAGTTAAGTATCTGGGAGTTACGATTACCTCAAACCTATCGTGGGGAACACATATAAGAAATATTTGTGGCAGAGCTCTGAAGAAGCTAGGATTCGTCAAGCGTATTGTGGGAAGATTCTCAGATGAAAAAGTAAAAGAGAGGTGCTATTTCGCACTCGTCCGGCCACACCTTGAATATGCAGCAAGCATATGGGATCCAGTGCAGAAAGACTTAATTCGGGAACTTAATAAAATACAAAGGAAAGCTGCGCGATTCGTCAAAAACTTCTACGGGCGTACAGACAGCGTTGCGCAGATGTTAAACGAATTAGGCTGGGAGCCGCTAGAGACTCGGAGGCTGCGCGCTAGGCTTAGATTGCTTGAGCAATTGAGAATAGATATCTTTCAGAGCGACACGGAGAACATCATATTAGAACCCCACTATATTTCCAGGTCCGACAGAAACGATAAATTAAGAGAGATACTTTGCAGAACGGATAGGTATGGGAATACGTTTTCTCCCCGAACAATAAGGGACTTTAATAAATGCAAGGCGTAATTTCATTAGAGCGTTTCCTTTTTATATGTAAACGGCTGGTGTTCTAACACCCCCTGCCACACGCCTATTGAGGCGGCTTGCGGGGTAGTATGTATATGTAGATGTAGATGAAGATTGGTTTTCTGCAGTTCACCACTCCTCAGCCGACTACTTCATTCTCACATAGTTCCCTACATTGACGTCTATCATTATTTGTGTGATGAATTCCTGTCTTGATCTCCTTCCGCTATTCTTCCCTTTTATTACTCTTTTCAGTATTGTTTTAATTGGCCAATGTGTCCAATAAGTTATTCAATTCTTCTTCTCAAGGTTTTCATTCCAATTTTTCTATAAATCTTTGTAGACCTTCTTTGCTTGAGATTCTCTCCGTCCAGTTGATCTTCATCAGTCATCAGTGACACCACATCTACATGATTTCCAGTCTCTTGTGCTCCACAGCTGCCCAGGCTTTCATGCCACATTAGAGCATGCTCCTAATATGTGTTTCATTAAAGTGTTTTCTTACTTTCAGGCTTGTGTCTTCTTCAGTTAGAATGCCTTCTGCGTTTGTGCTATTATACTCTCCATTCTATCATGCTAGTGAAGGCTTTCTTGACCTGTGGAATGTGAAGGCTGTTTTCTTGGGAATCCACCGCTTCTTTTTTGCTGAAAGTGACAACAGTTTCGACTTAAAGAACCCAGCTGTAACATTAACGAAACTTTCGTGGCTTTTTCCCTAGAATGCAGCCTACATATCTCTCTCGCTTCTTCCATCGCTGGTGAAACTGCTTCCCTGATAGGATAACTCTTCTACATCAGCAAGATTTTGCTATCTAAGCTTGGCGTTAGTTTTGTTTCTACACGAATTATAATATTTTCTGACATGTTCCTCATTGTATAGGTTCATACTTTTTTCCATGCAGGTCAAAATTTTCGTCAGATCACCTTACTTGTCTGCCATAATTGCTTCGCCATCAGCAAAGCGATGAATTAGAAAATCTTGTGATGAATTGTTAAAATTATACGTTGTCCGAGGTATGCTGCGACCATTAGCCGTAGACGATTCTATTCTAATTCTACTATCTTGTATTTGAATAATGTTTGGTATTTTTTTTATTGTGAATGTCACTTTATTCGCATTCAATTTGAATTTCACGAGCGATTGGGTTCGGAATAATGAAATGGGGCATTGTAAAATGAGAGGGTAGCCAATCGGAACAACTTTGATGTGAAAAAAGATAATAATTTTTTACAGAAAGTTTTTTTGTGGCCGGCATTTGTAGCCACGTAATTGCACCACGTTTCAAGGGGATATACGACATTGGTGTAGAACATCAAGCATATCAGATCGCTCTGGGCTAAAATTTCGCTGACGTTACGCTTCTCTTTTATCACATAACTTTTCCTGCTCCTAAACGTTTCAAACTATCATTGTCATCATCGACTCAATCCTTAAGCTTGAGATTGTCTCATTGCAGCACCAAGCCTGTTGAGCGAAATTCTTTTGTTTCTTCATGAATATATCTTCATGCTATGCATGTGTTTTAGTTTTTAATCATGCCAGCGTATGACCCAGCCTAATAGCCAGCCTATCTATCCACTGGTCACAAAACCGTTAGAATAATTTTCATCAAAAGTATTGGTATGAGCACTGAAGGATTCTCCGAGGAGAATCTAGATCTCGTGAGGGAGACACGCAGACGGAGGAGATATGCACGCGTGTTGGGAAAGAGAGGTGATGGAATTCAGAAAGGTGGGTGGCGAAAGGGAGAAAAAGTTCTCGGACATGGCGGGAACGGGCAGCATGGGCCGTGTGGTGTGCCGAAGTGAGGGCGAACGAAACAAGGCGAATCCATGAATAGCTAATTCCATGGCCGAGCTCCGTTTTCTTCGGATCGGCATGCTGAGAGGGTGGGAGAGCTTGAATCATTGATGGCGAGGAACACCCCGTGCTTACCTACCTATGTGCTTGCCACCGGGCCGAGCCTCCACCGTGTACGGCTTGCTGTCTGGAATCCCATTTCAGTAAGATCTGATTCCATTATCATAAGCTTAGAGCTCAATATTTTTCATTTTTAACGAAAACAATGTATCATAATTGTTGACTGGAACCTTTTTCAGAATTTCGTCAACAATGAAAAGTTTAATTTTTTTATAAATATTAAACGGCTGATTATTATTATATGTCAGAATTTGAATAGATACAAAATACCAAGAAAACGGGAAATGGAGATTAGCTTCCAATGAAACAGTTAACAGAGAAATAGAACCGGTAATGAGCACGATGAGAAATAAAAGAATATCTTTCTTTGGACACCTAATGAGAACACTGGATAACAGGATAAGCATAAAAATTATAGAAAAACTATGAAAAAGTAAGACCAGCACAAGATGGATAACAGAAATTAAGGAAGATATGAGTGAATTACACATTACAATAGAAGATTTGAAAAAAAAACAGATGCTATCGTGAAACTCTAGGACAAACAGATCAGACTACAAACCAAGATCAGCAAACAGAGAATAGGAAGGGTGATCTCAGATGAAGACAAAAAATTAGGATCGGAGCGAATGAAGAAATACTGAGCTAACAGAAAACAGAAGAAATCCAGAAGATGACTGATGTGTTTCAATGAAGATCATAACATTAAAAATGAAATATATAAAAAGGGTGAATCAAAACTGCAGGGTTAAATAAATTAGCGACGTCAATAATTGCTCCTAAAAGGTAGCGATAGACTCAAATTGGACTTTTGAGTAAACACGCAATGCCAATTTTTTATTTTTTGTGGCTATCCGTTGTTCGAGGGGGTAAACGTCATGGGGAATAATACTCTGGGAAAACATTGGTAGATGATTGAAAATAGTTTATGGAGTGAATTTTAATAACGTGACGTTTCAAAGGTTGTCACGTATCACTTTTATAGCATAAAAGCCCGTTAAAAAATGAATCAAGCTTGTGATAATACTGCATGTCGTCCGATGACAAATATTTACTATGGCCTCTAACTCACAATGCAATACACGCTGGGGATATCAGTGAAAAGGCCGGGAATTGAAAAATACGGAAAAAACGGGGAGCATTGACAGCAAAAGAAGCACTTTTCAACTAAATCTCTTTAGTCATATTAGCAAGAGATGAACATCAAGCAACTAAATTACAGGACAGTATTTTACTACGATAATATCAGTAAAACAGGTATAGAGCGATTTTTCATTTCTTTTATTTGCAAAAGCGATTGGGAATGGACTTTAGTTAAAAATTAAAGCAGCCATATGGAAGAGGCAATATGGATTTACCCTGTCGAGTTGTAGAGCCGCGCTTTGTTTGAGAAAGGATGGAATATTGTGTGGGACGCACATATTTTCATTTTTCATTACGTTCCATGCTGTTTTAGTATTTTATTTTAACTTTTTATATAAATTTCTTATTTATTAGCAAAATATATCAGTGGAAATTACAATTTGACTGAGCTTTACAGAGTATCGCTTTTAATCATAACCCTCTTCCATGATGGAGATAGTGTTCGTTCGTCTATGAAGAAATTTAATTTCCTGGATGCTTGGATAAAATGTGTTAGTGCAAGAAATTTAATGGAAAATAATTTAAATAATATAATAATAAAAAATATAGCTCCTAAAGGAGAATAAAAAAGTATGCATTTTGCGAACTATTAAAATCATGCAGCAAAAATCATGTTGTTAAAAACCATGCAGTAATTTACTTAGCTGATTTGTGAATCTTTTATTCTATGCAGGTAAAATCAAGCAAAACCATGAGCATCATTGCTGTTAGTCATGATTAATGATTTTTTCTTTTTTTAATATTTAAAAGATGTTAAATATTTCAAATTTTATCCTTTGGTAACGTAAATTAATAATGCGGTAAGCCAATGAGTATGTATATTTTTTTGTGAATGTCTTTTTCGTCGCATTCAATTTGAATTTCACGAGCGATTGGGTTGGAAATAATGGAATGGAACATTACAAAAATAGAGGATAACAATCGGAATAATTTTTATTTGAAAAAGATGAATTTTTACAGAAAGATTTAAATGAGCGTCATTTGTAGCCACATTGGTGTGGAGCACCAAGCCTGATCCCATCGCTCTGGGCTAAACCTTTTGCTGCAGTTAAATTTCTCCTTTATCTCTTATAACTATTACTGCTCCTAAATTTTTCAACTAACTTTCATTGTAACCATCGAATCAATCCTCAATCTCAAGATTGGATCCACCGCCCTCTTATTTGCTTAGTGTTTTTCTTTGGATTTTTTCATGAAAACATGCTCATAATTCACGCATATTGCGTATCAACATCTTTTTCTTTTTGTATTATCTTCTACAAGGATCTCCACAACATTATTTTACGGGTACTGGGAAAAAATAGATAGGTAATAAGTCCTGGATACGTAGTGTTTTTGAGACGAATGCTTTCTTCCCGGGCGTGCATTCCCCGCCTTCGTATGACTGAGATGATGCCACTCTTGAATCTTTTGCAGCACAAAAGATTCTGACAATGAGAGTCACTGCAGGCGTAAACAAAGGTGCCACCGGCCTGACCCAGAGAGATTAGGCCAGCGGCTACTTTTTTATGACTCGGAGGGTCTTACAATTAGTCATGCCTTTTGGTCGACAATCACATAGGTAGTGATTTCGGTGACGGGCAAAGTGGAGGGTTCCGTTTGGGAGATTTATTTATGACTTGGAGTATCTGAGCACGGCCATATGGTCTAAGTCATGCGTTTGGGTTAACAATCACAATGAAAGCTCTTTCGGTGACGGGAAAAGTGGAGGATGCCGTTGAAAGTAGTTGCATTTCGGAAAGCGCAATAGACGCAAGCTAACTAGGTTTCTTATTTCCTACCGAAATTTGCGTGTGATACGAACGAAAGTTTTTTATTTACGATGATAGTTTATTTTCTCTATGATGAGTGAAGTGCGGTAAAGAAAGAAAAATTCGACAAATATTGGTAAAGGTGAGCTTTCGTCTCGCCAGTGAAAACGCAATTTTCACCCACTTTCAACAGATGTATCGACATCAAAAGCACCTCACATATTTTGCAAACCTCTTACATTTTACAAATGCACATTCTTTCCTCTACCATTAGGTATCATAGTCAATTTCTCCATACACGTAGCTTTTTCATAAAAAAATCACTGGGTAGACGAAAACTCATCTTTACCGTTTTTTATTTCCTTGTGATATGAACGAAAGTTTTTTTTATTTACAACGAAAGTTTTTTTTCTCTATGATGAATAAAGTGCGGAAAAGAAAGAAAAATATCTACGATTTGATCTGTAAAATATCAAGTGACAGTGATTTCCTAATAAGTTCATCTGATTGTAGTGAATCAGTGGAGGAAGAAGACATTAGTGATTCTGAAACTTCATCATCGGAAACCGACGAGAGTGAAGACGACTGGAGTGAAAGAGATGGGGAAGACTGCACCGCGTCAGCAGTATGCCGAAGTTCTAGGTTCGAAGCAGGCTCCACTCCATGATTATGCGCCAATAGTGTAATTTCGTCTTTTTTTCACCAATACTCTCCTGAGGATAATGGTCACTGAAATAAAAAGATATTCAGAGCAGTATCTCCACTCACACAAGATCCTCTGAATTCAAGAGCAAGACTTTGGAAGCCGGCGACTGTGACGAGAAATGAAAACATTTATTGCTTGCATTTTGAATATGGGGATAGTAACTAAGCCCAGCATTTCTAGTTACTAGTTCAACAGTAAATGCTTGGAGACGTCATGTTCAGGAACATGTTTTCCTGTAACTGATTTCAAATTTTGCGCAAATGTTTTCCATCCTGTTGTAAATTCGAAAGTTACCCGTAGTGTAACCCATGATCTACGTACCAGCCTATTATGGGCCATGCCAATAAAATACTTAGGCATTACCTACTACATCCCTCACCAGTAACTGTATAAAGATGTGTTTAACTGTATAAAAACTGTTTAGTTGGACCAAATCCCACAGCAGTTTATTGTAGTACGTATCTCAATAAGCGTCATCATCGTTGGGGAATTAGTTTTTGATGATTTGTGACTCTGTATCTCACTAAAGCGTAAAGTTTGAAAATTGCTTGCAATCTAAGTGCATTATCAAGCATAATTAGTTGAATATACATTGTAAATTACTTTTGAGTGGAACGGATCATTGTAAAATAAAAAAAAATGCATGCTATAAGCAGTCGAAGTTTTTCTCTTAATCTGTTTGTACTTGTAAATTTGACGTGATTTCTGTGTGAATTTGGACACATGATTTAGTTATATTTTCTTTAAAAAAATCCAAATTTGATTATGATAATAGTTTATTTGCTAAACAAATCTAAAACGCTTGCATTTTCATAAAAATGTGAACAAATCAGTTGTGATCGTTATTTCAGTATACACTCAGTAATTGTTATAAAAATTATAACATTGCATAATTGTTATTAACAATTAATTTATGTTTTCAAAAACCATTCTGATCATTAAGATAATAACATTTTAGCTAGTATGTATTCAATATCTAATTGGTCTGATTTAAGATATTCATTTTTCAAACGTTTGAGGTTGAATCTTGAATGGATCATAAATTTGGCTCTGCTGATATTCTTCGATTTAAACAAATAATAGTGAAAATGCAATTGAAAATTTTGGTATTTAATAAAATCAATAAGAATTCTTTGAAAATATGTATAAATCTTAGTAAATGGAAGATGTAAAATTTTACGACATCGCTTTTAAATAATGGCAATAAAATTTACGATAACAATTACAATGTTTATTTAATTTAATATTTTTTCCATGGATAATAAATTTAAAAAACTGTCAACAATATCATATAGGGATATGTTATCTATACACTGTTCAAATTTGACTAATTTATCAATAAAATTATTCTTTTAAATGACATTTTATTGAAAGCCTGCAATTTTCATGAAAATCCCTTGGCACTTTTAAGACACCTTTATGGAATTTCGGCTGGCACTCAAAGGGAGCAGCTCCACCCCTCTTCAGCGAGATTCTTTGTTCCTTCATGAATACATGCTCATACTCTGCATGTGTTTTAGTGTTTAGTCAATCCAGCGTATGCACCAGCCTAGTTGCCAGTCTATGTACTGGTCACAAAACAGGGATAATCATTTTCGGCTCGCTCAGATAAATCCAAGCAGTGTGGCTTTCTGTGTACTAGATCTTTATGAAAAACAACAGGCGCCAATGGGAAAGGAAATGGTCCTTCTATATTGCAGTGATTTTAAATTATAAATTAGAGTAAAAGAATGCTAAGCTAAACATTTGGACATTTTTAGTAAAAAATTTAAATAAAAAGCCTGACAGAAGAACTTCTTACACTGTATCGGGCCAGAATCTACGGCGCAAAAGAAATATTATCCCTTAAAATAAACTATGGAACAATAAACCTTAATTTAACTCCTAAAATCACTCTAATATCTGGTCCTCGAACCAATCAATCTTAGACATAAGTTACCTTAATTTATAAACAAATCTGAGTATTAGAGGCCAAAAATGGCCATTCCCATAGATCTAATCATGGAAGAGAGGGAATGAACGCTGAAATTATACGCGTTAACTAATATTTCGCAATTGAAAGATCACTACCTAAACATTAAACGCACTAAAATTAAAGTATAATCTGTTAGACATATAACAGTCTAGTACTCGCCGTTTTAGGTGTATTTTTTCATATTTTTATGAGCGAAAGAAAATTGATCTGCTAGGAAATATTTCGTTTCTCCGATCTGTTCCCATTGAAATACGAAATTCTGTCTATGCTCAAAATATGGAGACTATCTCAGATTATTCAATACTTTTATGGGTGATTAGAAACATTCCCTGAAAATTTCAGCCCTCCAACTTGATTCAAAATACCCACGAATTAGTGTCAAAGTGATATTTTTCTGTGTTGTGTAGCGTGTCCTGAGATGGTTTTACTCCTCACCAAACGAACGTGTTTGCAATGGGAACTACAGCTGGCATAAAGCACATAATGGCACTAAAGAAGTTCCAATTCAATAATCAATGATCTTTCTTCAAAAATCCATGTGCCGCGTCACTGGTTTTTGGGGTAGTTTATACACCGAGTCACAAGAATCGCATCAGGGTGCAAAACGTGTCGTGAGGAAACTGCTTTATAGTTCTATTTATCTTCTATGATGTTTATGATGCTATGACATTATGATAATGAGAATACCATGGAGAATAATGAGACATAGACCCTTGGAATCCCATGTCAGTGTCTGACCATTGTTTTTTCGACTTCTCGGAACCGTCGGAACAGCGCTTTGATGAAAAAATGCTTCGTACGCACATGAAATATTTATAGCTTTCTATTTGTGTACATTTTTTATCGTTACCAACCTAACCTTGACAGAGGTACGGCAGGTTTTCTCCAGAGATGGGCGAATTTTGCTCTCCGCGTCTTAAGGATTTAGTGTGTTCTATTCCCTCCGTTCAAATTGGAATTGAAAAGGCTATTTTTCGATTGTTTTAAATATCATGTTATTGACCATACCCACGGTATAAAACTTCAAACGCAAGATAAATGCGAATTAATTCCGTGTCTTTTTAGAGTTCTAGCACATCCAGTCGCTTCATGCTAATTGAGTCAGTTCAGTGGAAGTTTTCATTGGCTAGCTATTGTATCGATGCTGAATTCAGTTTTTTGTCTTACGAGTTTGTTAAATATTGTGGTATCCAATTTCAAATCCTTTTAGGTGTTTTTATTCATTGGTTTGGTTCATTGTTTCCATTCATAGAGATAACTAAGTTTTCCTGTACTGTAATTATTTTGCTTTTCTCCTATTGGTGTGAATGATTAATTTTGTATCCTACCCCACCATTTATGGTCTGCTTTTGTTGCCAAATTCTGGTGTTGTTTATTACAATTACATAGAAACAGGGTCGAATAAACTTAACTTCAGTGTATTATTATATTTTCTTAAATAAATTATTATCTATTCAGCGTTTGATAACTTGCAAAAAGAATTAAAACTGGCATTCTGATGCCAATGGAAGCGTGGATGTGCTTAGAAATAAGCAATAGTGTGCAAATAAACTATCAAAGTGTTGACGTAAAAGATAACATAGAAATAGCATTTAAGGTGGTTAGCGTTACTAAAGGGAAACTAGCAATAATAAATGTAGAATTTCCCTGAAAATAAGATGAGTTTAACAAAAGTTTAATGAAAAATGAAATGAATTACCAAGCTGTTAACAGGAGAAGAATTTAAGGGCTTCTATTATAGAAGGAAAAAAGGCGAGGATCAAAAGTAGGTACTCAGACGTGGAACATTTTCTTTCTCTGGGAGAGAGCGATATTACTTCAGCAGTCGAACAAAACGAAGATGACGTGCCGGAAGGAGTCTTAACGGATGGCAAGGGCGACCGGGTGCTGATGGAGAACTTGGAATTCATCTCGCGAAAAATTTCTCAATAGGCTTGACTTCCTCGAGGAGAGGAAAAACGTTTATGTTTCAAAAGGCGAAAAAAATGACTTGCGTATTACATGCGAATGGGAGAAGGTCGTCTTCCAAGACGGAGGCGACCTACTTCTTATTTGTTCGAAAGCTCACTCATCTTTATGAAGAGGGAGGGAGAGGGTGAGGTAAGATGGAGGGAGGGAGGAGGAAATATTGAGGGCCGAGCGAAAATGTTCGTGATGAGAATGGTTCGGAAATGGAGACGAGAAGGCTACGGGAAAGCATTACGGTGATGGTTCGGGGGGTGACTTGGGAGAGAAGTGGGGGAGGGGGAGTAGGAGGAGGGGGTGGGAAGAGAAGGGGGAGAGGTCAAGGCGGGGAGGAAAGGAGGGTTGCCAACACTCCCGGATTTTCCGGGAGAATCCTGGATTCAGACGATAGTTTGCAAAATTTCTCCCACCTCCCGGACTGATGCCTCTTCCTTCCAATTTAATTTATAATAAAAAATACATTATTCCCATTGTAATTATATATTAATAATGGGATTTGTTTCACTCTGCTGAATACACTAAAGTTTTTAAAAAAGTGAAAGGAGTGAAATTAGGAACCCCAGAAGAAATAATTCTTGTAAAGGGGTTGCCCCTTCCCTGATTATGAAGCAAAGAGTTCGGCAGTTGAATTTAATGAATACAAACACTCAATTAGCCAAACTTACTCACAAAAAAATAAAAAATGTGATAAAAAAAAACGAGTAAACAAAGGGGAAAATATATTTGCGCAAAGTAAATAAAGCAGAGCAATAAATGAACAGCATCAAAGAAATCAACTTATTTTACCAGAAAACAATCTTGACAGTAAAAACATTATGAAATGGTCAACACAAATGAAGGAATTGTACATCTATTCAACATCATTCCGTGAAAAAAACATATTTTCAAAGATATTTTTATAAATTTATGTTCATGTTGACAAGAATAGATTTTTTTGGTAGTTGGAAATAGACTTAAGGAGCCAGATATTTAAATGAATGTTTGAAAGCTTCATTATTTGCTCTGAGAATTAATATGCTTCGGTTTGTTAATTTTAATCAGATTCTGCGATTTATAGCTTTTGTTCACTCGCCAATAGCCTCTCCAATCACAGAATATGTGAGCGTATGTCAACATTTGGTATTTTATTGATTGGTGCATGATGGTAAATGATACACATCGCAATTTTACTAGCTTTGGGTAGTATGTAGCAACGATATAGATGATATTCTTCGCATCATAAACATTTAATGCAATTTATATTGTTTGCCCTAGCATCTTAATAGCCACGTATATCGCAGAATATGTAAATGTGTGTCAGCATTTCGTGGATTAAATAATATGTGCATGGTTCTGAATAATAAAATATGTGTCAAAACAAATTGAATTAGCCACAATTGAACTCTCCTTGTAGAGCTTGTTCAATTGTAAGCAATTTTTGGATATTATGCCACTGATTTAACGAGAATCCACATTCGAAGGAAGCTATAATCATACGTATAGCATAATCTTCCTTTTTTAGTCTTGGAGCGAACTTTTCCAGGAATCAACACTTCCGGATTATTAACATGTCGACGAATAAAAAAGGCTATTCATTCTTGAAAGAACTTCTGCTTGAAAATAACGCTGTAACCTGTAATGATCCATTGGTAAAATAGAAAAAAAATGTGCTGAATAGTATAAATTGCCATTTATTCGTTGAAATGATGAAAGTTCCGCAAGTTTTTCCCCTCTTGAAGAGTTAAACATCGCTCATGTTTAACTCTTCAGGAGTTGGCAACAATAGGAAGGGAGGGGAGAAGTCTTAATGGGATGGGTTTGGGAGGTAAGAGGAGGGGAAGTCAGCCCCTGCCCCTCTCCCCCTTTGGTTCCCCAATCTTCTGCCCCCCCCTTCCCCTTGCACGAGGCAGGGTTCCGGGGGCCAGCCGGCCGGAGATATTGGCCCCGGGGAGAGAAAATGAAACGAAGTGGAGAGTTGGTGGCAGGGTATCGTGGCCGGAGTGTCTCGGGACGGAAACATCCGAGCGTGCAATATCCAGTGTTCCTTTCCCGTGCACGGAAGAGAGAATACTCTTCTCCTGCGGACTTATCAACGTTCACTATTGGATGCACACGACCTAGCGCACGTTGCAAGAGGGCATAAAACCGGCGGGGCAGGAGCAGGAAGAACATTCGCAGATTTCCATGCAAAGGAGTTTCCACTCATAATCCTCGGCGTTTGATATTTAGGTGAATCGAGGTTAAGAAAATTAAAGAATCTTCGGGCTTTTTTTCTCCAGGGGTCGTGCTTGCTTTTAGCGATGCGAATGTAAAAATATTAAATAAATATTGCCCTTAAATAATTTTACTGACCCCTATGCATAATAAATATTTTTCAATTTCCGATGTATGTATATTTTTTATAAAGGCTGGTTTTTGAGGGTTTGGTCAAGAACAAGTCAACACCGTTGTCAACGTTTCAATTCATTTATAAATCTCCCTCAGGGCTATATATTAAATGGAACATACCAATAATGTACTCATCTTATAACAGTAGGCAAACCACATGTATTTTTATAAAAAACAATAAACATCAAATTAACTACATCAACCGTTACCTAGGCAGAGATGATATTATATATTGAGGGTAAATAGTATATGCACAATGGTAAGGTATTTGTATCTCCTTTCTTTGTAATTTGAAACAAGATTACTATGGTCCAAGCCATAATGGTGCACATTAATGAAGGCAGTAGAACAGTGCTGCCACCTATATTTTTTCCTCACAAACTTCAGGTGCTGTTCTCAAATGGAAGAAATTTTTTTTACAACTAGCAACAAACAACATAATTAGCAATACTAACAAACACATCATTATAACGGCAAAAACATAATTGAAACAATAAATGAAAGCCATAAAGTGAGGAAAGCACCATAATCAGCATCACCATAGCTACTTTTTCTTGACCAAACCCTCAAAAACCAGCCTTTATCTATGGATGTTACTGTGGTCGAAAACTGTGATGACATGTATATTTTTTCTTCCCTTCATTTTCATACGGATATAATTTGTTTCAGGTCTTTGACTAGTAGTAAAATGGTGGATGATAGAGTGACTGAGGTAATAAATAGTGAAAATATGGAAATATGTGAATTACCGTATAGCTAATTGAACATAGTACAATGAGCGGGAGAAGTAGGTAATACTTAGGATATATAGGAATGTATGAGGAGGATATGTGTCCATTTCGCGTTACTGTCTTGTTACTTCTTGTAAAAGAGGAAGAAAATAGAAATAAAATATCCCTGCTGTTGTTGTTTATGCTTTGAATGGAGTTTTTACAGATAAACTAAGCGAAGTTTGTTATGCTATTATTATTATTTTTTGATAACCGGCTCCGTTTCATAAAAACAAAAACATAAATCACCGCCGATAAGTTAGAACACATTAAAATTAATTAATTAATTAGTGCAGACCTGATGATGACGCCCTAAGGGACGTTGAAACACGTGTTGTGCATTATGTACATTAAAGTTTTAGTGGACAGCACAATTACTGTAGGTTTATGTAAGTACTAAAATTAATTAATTAATCCCGAATTAATTTTCCTAATCCGTAAAATTATTATTTTAAGGTGCTTGACCTACTCGTTAATTTAACCCTATTGTGGGAATTACACTTAAATAATTTGTCTCAGGGATCTGTTTATTATATTTTGAGTGACAAATTTTATAAAAGTGACATTAATGCTGATTCATCGTTGCTTGATTTCAGTCAACTTTAATTGAAAGAGTTGAATGTTCATGCGGTGAATGCTTAAGAAATGCCTACGATAGGCAGCAATATGTCATTTAAGGCATGAATGAGACCTCGAAAACCCTGTGAAGAGGGGATTATTCCCGTTTCCACCACTTGCAAGCGATAATAGATGATAAGGTATTGTAATGTATGCCCTTTTAATTTATTCTAATGTAATTGAAATACACACGACGTTTTTTTCTTTCCATTCAATCAAAATAAGTTTCTCAAAACTGCTCTGTGTTAATCTGATTGGAAACAGCAATATTCTAGAACGTCATTGCTTCTCCTTCTCTCACTCATTAAGAGCAATTTAATGCAGCCATCTATTCTTTCGTTTATCTGAATTCGGCACACAAAAAATGGTTTCATCACATTCTAATAACTAGGAGACTGAAGATACTCGCGGAGAAATGAGAAGCAATGCCTCTGACATGCTAACGCTCTGAAGTTTCTGGCCATTGTATCGTTGCTAGAAAGACAATATGCTTCTGGCACGAAATTATTTTTTCCCGTAGGGATTTATTTACAAAACGAGTTCCATTATTGAGCCGAACCTTAGCTTTTCCCATCAGTCGCTTGAGGCAAAGGTCGTTTTCAAAGAAAGAGCGTTCCAGTAAATAAGTATTGGATTAGTATTCTCATATAGGATAAGGAAAAAGAATGAAATACAGCAGGGCCATATATCGCATTAAATTATAAAACTGCCCAAACTTGACGCTACAAAACAATTACTGAATAATGAATCACTTCCTCCTCAATGGTGCCAACATGCACAAAATAACGCGGGGATAGAGTGTAAGTATGTTGAAAATGTAGCAAAAAATTGACAAACACATACCTTATCTCGGTTTTACCAACTATTTGTGTTCATCTGTAAGGTTTAGCACGAGTGCACTTATATTGCGGCAGCTCCTATCCCAGATTTTTAGTTTATATTGGTGAATATTTCCGTGAGTAAAATAAACCGCATAATTACAACTAGTATATACTACTTTGAACCGAAGCAATAAGCATGGGGACGAATTGATAGCATTTTTGAGAATTCAATCTGCATGTACGAAGTTCCATGCCCCACTAGGGTGTGTTGCCTGCGCGATGATTCCACACCAGGCGTGCAGCACTTCCCACGTCAAGGTCGAACCCTACATGCTTCCCTCTAAGTACGGAGAACAATTAATGGCTAAACCGGAAACTACAGGAGTGCTACGTTGGCAAATAGGCTTACATGCAATACTTAGGTTAAGGCACTGATTAGTTATACTAATTCAACGCAAATACTATAAGTCTTGCAGTCTCTAAGATACTTAGGAAGAAAATGAAATCAAGAGGGGTGAGGTATCAGTAATAACGATACGTTAGTGACCCACATACCATGTGCAGTCTTATGGAATCGACCGATCGACGGTGGAAATGTCATATTAAAGGTTCTTGGCAACTATTATGGTCACTTATTGTCCATGGAAAAGTGAAATTTTATATTATAATATTTGCAATATTTCAACTTTATTTTGCACTTGTGATTGTTTTAACAGTGACCCATGGACTTTTTTCGACCGTAATCCATGGAATATAATATTTTACACATCCTCCAAAAAAGAATGGTTAAAAATAATCCATTGTTGAGTTGTAATAATATATTCCTATTTGTGAAAGAGATGAAAAACTAGACTACAGTAGAACTTTTAACAATGGAGAAAATCAATCTATTACCGTAATTTTTTTATCGATGTTATATTCAATATATTTTGATCAATATATCGTGTGTTATTCATTTCCCAAGCGCGCCCGTTTTATGATGAAGTACGATAATATGCATTCGTCAAAAGCATGATTGAAAATTACCCAAAAAATTAGCTTTGCATAGTTGTGAATGCTTTGAAATATTTCGTTTGAGCATTGAGGTTGAAGTCAGCATTATGTAATTTGCTGGAAAAGTATTGCTTTGCTATCCAAGAAGCAGATAAGCTCAATCACCGTAAGTACACATTTGCCTCAAAATTAGTGCCCAATAATTATGCTTAGGAAATTACCCGCTATTACGTACGAATGCCATATTGGAGGTGAACACTGCCAATGGGTTTATAATGAGTGCTACCAGCCTAAATCCTTAAAGAAACGTTTGCAGAGTCATCGGAACTTGGCAAGCAAACCCATAAATTGAACGAATTAAATCTTCCTTAAATTTGAACCAAATAATGCGGGTTTACTTCAATGACTGATGCAGTATCATTTATAATTCCGAGAATGGTTAAAAAAAAGTCATTCGCTTAATCTTCACCCTCATTTAATTTCATGAAGATCCTCTTTTATTACCGGTATTGCCCGAGCACATTTTAATATACTCTCACCTCAGAGTGAAAATTTACTGCTGGGTTTAAAACGCTTAAGACACTGTCAACTTCTCCAGTTTCCCTCCGTTTCCTTTGAAACATTTTCTGCGTTATCCACAGCTGCGGGGAGTGTTTATATCCTCTGCGATAGGTGTACTCACTAAATTTCGCCTTATCTGTTTGAAAACGTCTTCGGGTGGGAGGGGAATGGGATTCGGAGAAATGAGGAGACGGAATGTGGTGTGAGTCGGAAGGAAAGACACTTTAGCGAGAGAGGGCGAGGGAATGCTTTGGTGGGCGGGCGGCAGATTGTGTTCACGGAAGGATAGACCCCGAAATTCCGTAACCCTCCCACCCCCCTGCGTCGGAGAGGTCGCAGTGAAGGCAAGAATGCGCCCCTTTCCTTATGAAAATCCCTTTTAATCCTGTTCCCTTGGCTCTCCCTCTCCCCCTCTTCCCATCCTTTCTTGACAGGACTCCCCTCCTTTTCTTCCCTTCCTTTTTTCTCTTGTTTGCCTTTCCACCCCATACGAAGACGACCCCTGCCCTCGCCTTTACCATTCCGACCCTCGTCCTTTCCTCTCCCTCCCTCCCACTCCCCTCTCCACGTTCTCCCCTTTCCACCCGTTCATCCCTCAGGAGATCGTGTCCCCCTAGTCCCCATAGTGTGGCCGAATCCCAAAAAGGTAGACCAAAATAAAAAAAATAAAGTTTTTATAAAGGGTATTTCTAATGACTAGTGGAATAGATTGAGGTTTTAGCTGCAGAAAAATGCATTTGACAGGCAGTTAAGTATGCACCTGTGCGCCAAATTCAATATTAAAGAGACTGATCGACAGGTTGGAGGAGCCACGGACGTAAACGCTGGAGCAGAATGCCTACTTCATCTTAACGTTACAACGTGATGTTAGTGCTTATAACATTTTTTTAATAGAACCATCTCGCAAATGTAAGTAGAATCCTCATTTCTATTGCAAAAATTTATTTTAAACTGGTGATTCTTGTCACTATAAAATGTTTAAAGTGAACATTTATTTTATATTTTGCTTAAAAACGTATTTAAATTAACGGAAAAAGTTTACAGCTGTGCGAAGATGTATCGACATATTTGTATTCGTTGTCGGTGGAGAGTTGACTAATGAATAGCAAAAAAAATCTTCTGCCCCAAATTGCCTTCGGCGTGTCCCCTGCAGAGGGGAACACGAAGTATCCCAACCCTTATTCCTACCTATGCCTGGCATTAGATTTCGTCTTCCCCTCGACCCTGTAATTTTCTCCATCAAGACAACACAGTTGTCCACCTCTTTTTTTCTCCATTTCCTTTCCCCTTGCCCTCTTGGCTCTCTCTCCCTCTCTTTCTCCGTCTCATGTATTTCCTTTCCTCTCCAGCATTCTTTCCCCTTCCTTAATCAACTCCAGTTCGTCTCCTCTTTCGCCTACTGCTTTTCGTGTTTCGGAAAGTAATGGGGTTTGTGGTTTCCCTTGTCCGTTTCTCCCTCTCTCCTTCCATCCACCTTGATTGCTCCAGAATTCAGCTCGAGGGTCCTCGGAAGTTTAAACAGAATGAGCGTAAGAGTTTGTTTTTATCGTCTATTTGTGTACTGTGGCGTCATTCCCCATTCATGTACAATTTTCATTTATAAAGAATCAGCGTCCAATAAAAGTTTTATGATTTTATGAATCACGCCAAGTGAGACGAAGTTATAAAGAAATACCCAAGCCAAGCGAGTCGAAGTAATAAAAAAATATCATTTACTAATGTTTAAATATATAATTTATTGTGTTGTGAAATACATGTTCCAATAAAATTTATCTTTCCGTAGATGACGAATCTAGAATATCTTAGATGAAGTAGTACTTCGTTTTCAGCTCATATGTTTCCATGATGCTTGAACAATATTCCTTCCCTATGTTTTGGATTTCCCTCCAAGTAAATTGGTTAAAGATAAAATAGTTGTTCTGGAACGTTTTCCAACAAATCTGTTGTACCATAAGCCGTTAATTTCCTGAAAAATACAGTAATTTCGCTTTCAATTTTGTGCATACAAAAATGCATGAAAATTAACTTCTTGGTATCTGGTCAAGATTTTTTTGACATGTACAATCATTGTGAAAGCAACCATCCAAGTGTTCCTTTTCAAATACCGGGAAAAAAGAAGACAAGTGTTTTCAAAGATTTAGCGTATAAAATCATGAGTTAAACTCACCAGCAGTCACCGGCTCAAATATTTGTTTTCATCAATTCTTCTCTCCACGTTTTTCTTCAGGTACATTCTATATTCCAGAATAGTTTGCTGGGTTAACTTCTCTCATTATTGTCCCAATTAATACCTTTCTTCGACTGCCTCGGTTTATCATTTGGTTCATTAATTTTTTTTAAGAGGCTCTATTGCCTGTTAGGGTTTCCTCTAAGGTTTCTTGTACGCACAGAGATTATAATTAATCAGAGATTATATTGCTCAAACATTTACATGGTTTTTACGCAAGAAAAATTGTACCGTGCAAAGCGATGAATTGCAAGGAAAAATGTGTGGTTGCAAGTAAGAGGGCACGGATTAGCCCTTGCTCTAATTTCATGCAGAAATGTACGAAATATCCTCGTGTAGCTGTATTTAGAGTCGCGTCGTTCAAGTTATTTACTCTTTGCCCTGAGATTGTTGCGTACAACTGTTTCAGGGTCAAAACAATTACTATGTTTCCAGCGAAAGTTGAAGTTTCTGAATTCCTCATGAGGGGTAATCTGTATTTTTTCGATCAAATGGAATGCCTTTGCATAAAAAAAGGGCAAGCTGCCGCAAGCCATGCAGGAAATTTCTGCTGAAGTATGTCAAGTTAGGCATGATTCCAACTTTGAATTTTCTTTCGCATGTTTACTTATAATTCAGCCATGTCGCGTACCATATTCTTTCTCCATAAACACAAAATACTCACTATATTGCTGCGGTGAAAGTTAACAGACAGTCACGCACTTACTTCCACCCTGTAAAGCCGATGGGATTGGTTCTCTCAACACATTATTTCCAGGGATGGGATGTGATTGAGAGTTTTCGTCACAGCTCCGATTGTGATAACTCCGACCAAGTCAAAGCACCAAAACCTGTGATTTTGTCACGGGAGTGAATCTGGATAAAAGCTTGGATTTATCGCGTTTATGAAAATCAACTTATGTGGGAGGCGTGGTTTATTCCGTTGGCTTCCTCTTTGCGTGGCAAATCTTACGATAACTCCACACTGATATCAGTGTGAGTAGAAGGCCACTGAATTCGTCTCTCGGGCGTAATGTTGACGAATGAGTCCTCTGCAAAGCGATTAACAACTAATCGCAAATGCCCGGGAACCAATTTCGCCCGTTCCCGGCTGTTGAGTGGGGGGAATATTAATTGCCCACGAGACCCCTGGCAATCCGTTCCTTTAAGGCACAAGCGCTTCCTCCTCAATCGGCCGCCCTTACGCTTGGCTGCCGTTGGCTGGCTTCGACGCTATGCGGCGCGAGCTATTCGGTCTGGAAACTTGGTGGGGATCTAGAATAATTGATTCGTAATGCGACTTCGGTTCCGTGGTAACCGCATGGCAAGGAAGGGGAGGGATGAGGGCGTCCCTTAAGCAATCACGCGTTGGAGACGGGACTGCGCGGGGGAACCCTACGCCACTGTACCCTTAGCTAACAAACAAGCCACGGTTGCGTGTATGGTCAATGAATGCTTATTCGTCTTAACTGGATACTCTAGTTTTCATATTATAATATTTTCAAGCCTTTGGTTGGGGTATTTTCTTCCGGCGAAATTTTTAATAGGTGTTATATCAGCTCAAGAGTGCGGTAATCTCCCACTTATGCCTCTCGCATGCACAATTTCTTCCTAATACCCTGTAAGCCACCTACAGGGTGTGTGGCAGGAGGTGTGTTATCACCAGCATGCACTCAACAATACTCTAATAAAGTTAGCGAAACTACACTATTAGTTCTCTCGCAAATACCTAAAAATATTTACCAAAATACATTTACAAATACAAGTACAAAACACTCTGGGTATGTTATCAATGTTAAAGGAAATATTTGTATCAATATATTTTGTAACTACGCAATACCAACTCTAAGTCTTGCTCCGATTGTAGTCGTATTCACGATGAATCGAGGCTACTTATATTTCAGTCATGGTGTATCCGTGTGTTATTAGTCACGAAGTTACAATGCTGGGATGGATCAATAACCCGGCTAGCGGCAGTTTACGGCCTGGTTCTCTATTTTCGGTCTTATCTCCAAGACTTATCTATGGGAGATTTTCATTCGCTCTAGTGTGCTAATCACTTCGCAACACAACAGCGAATTTGCCTTCCATTTTTTACAGACACCGCCCTCTAGGTAGCGCACTTCAAAACATATCGGGGGCAGATTTTATGTGCGATATACAGAAAAGAACTTTGATAATCGCATTCACGAATGATTTTTTAGTTGATTTCTGTTAAAGCGTTGAACTACATTATTTTTGAGTTTTCAATTACGCTGAACAAAACTTCTTACGTTTTTAAATACTTATTTTGAACGTATGTGTTTATATTATTGGGAGTTTGTTGTGTGTTTTTTTTTAATCTCTACTTCCTTTTTTCCAACGTTCGCCTTTTAATTAAAGCATCATCCGGGCTTGAATACAATGCAAGGAAAACAGTTATTACCAGCAATAATTAGACAAAGATAAAAGAGTTTACACTCACAAATTTAGTACCTTAAGGTGATATCAACTTTCCTGCTATAACAAAGGTAACGAACATTTCCTCTTGGTAACAAAATAAACACCAATACAAAAAGAAAGCCAAATGGAAACCCATGCTGAAGTTGAGATTTTCTTAAAAACACATGACCAACTCTCAATAATATAAACGCATGTGTTAATTAAAGTGTTCAATAACCAATTTAACACACTGATTTTGAACGAATTCAATAAGTATACACAAAATATTTGGCCGCAAAAGTTAAGTGCCTACTGAATATTACCCACAGGCCGGTTACCAAACGTTTCGCCAGCGCACATCGTTCCATTCAACGTCGTTCGTGTGGGATCCAGTGCGCTGATGTGTTCCGATGTGCGCTAACTTCAACACCTTGAATGAATAGCTGTCAATGTCATGAAAATATTGGAGTAGAAGGGAGTAGGCTAAACATTCCGGCCACGGCCTTTTTTCCTCCTTCCCCCAGATCAATCACCAACGGGTGGGTGTCATACAAACATCTCTTCTTCGATTCCTCCGCGACCACAACCCAATCCAACCCAGGGGTGGGATCACGGGTCTTTCTTTCACGTTGTCGTTATCGTTATGCAAAATCAAAACTTCTAGAAGGAAAATGCTCACAATTACTGTCCTAAGAAGGCATTCCATCACTTAAAAATGTGATTTATTCATTCATTACAGTAATCTACCGGTTAAAGGTAGGTTGTGATGAAAGTCAGAGAATATCCGACGAACTCTTACACGTGCCGTGCCCTTTCTACCTCTAGTATTTCTTTCTTCATCTCAGCGTAAGTCCTACCTTTCTTCATCCCGTCCATAAAACCGATTCTCTTCCTTCCCCTTCCCCGCTTACCCAACATCCTTCCCTCTATCACGACCTTCAGCAAACCATCGTCCCTCATTACCCCTTCCAGCCACCTACCCTGCCTTACCCTAATCTCATCTACAAGTTTCCTCTTTTCGCCCACCATGTCAAGCACTTCCTCATTTGTCTTCCTTTCCGTCCAACGCACCTTCTCCATCCTCCTCCACACCCACATCTCAAAAGCCTTCAGCCTATTTTCGTCTTCCTTTCTCAAGGTCCACGTTTCCGCCCCATACAACGCCACACTCCATATCAAGCTCTTCACTAGCCTCTTTTTTACATCCTTACTTAAGGTCCCCGTCATCAGCTCCCTTCTATTATTGAACGCTTCCTTCGCTAGCGCTATTCTCCTCCTAATGTCTTTGCTACTATGTCCTCTTCCTTCTAGCGTACTACCCAAGTAATTAAATTGTTCTACTTGCTCCAGTTTGTGACTTCCTACTCTTATCAACAGCTTAGCTTTCTTTGTCCTACAGAGTCTCATTACTTTTGTTTTCCTATTATTTATCTATAACACCTGACAAAGCTCGAATAATGGCGATCACGTTATTGCTCTTAAACGCAATCCAAAAATAAGCGTTAATGCGCACGCGTTAATGGATAACCGTGATCGCACCCTAGGACACGGACGGGTCCAACGTGGATATCGAGTCCATCCCGGGCTCTTTTTACTCATATTCGGTAAGATTTTAGTGTCACTCATGACATCGCATTTGTATCACTTTTTGAATTACCGTTGGATTTAAAATCTCAGTTTTCTTCAATGCAAACTGCCCACACTTTTCCTCCTTGGCTCTTGTCCCTACGACCAGTCACCAGTCTAAGGCCTCTGACACACATAGACTCAAAGCTCGAACATAAACCTTCAATTCCTTCCGCTCGAGAGTTTCATAGATGCCAGATATTACGCGAAACACCGTTTATAGAATAGTTAAACGATGAGCTCGCTTAAAACAATCTAAGAAAGATTGTTTGGAAAAATGGGATGGTTTCATTAAATCTTACATTGTCTGACATCGGGCGAGATGGGGTCAAAAACTTAACAAACACGTCTTAAGTAATACTTGAGTGACCCCTAACTCCCAGACACTACTTTAAGAAATTAAGAATAAATCGCTACTTAGGAAAAAAACCGGATTAAATCGAAAAACACTAGTTTGGAGAATATCCTATTGAAAGGTTTAACCAAAGTTCAACTGAATATCACTTACCTCCGTAAACTGCACTCTAAGTGGCCGGATATGTGAATTACATTTGTGACACTCTTTTTATCATAAAAAATATACCAATTTTTCGTTTTGGTTTTGACATAAGCGAACAATTGCAATTTTTTTTTAGTTATGCCGGTTTTCTTCCAAAGTAGCGATAAGTAATGTGAAGAGGACGGAATATCTGTTAGAAGTGTCTGATGCGTAAGGAACACGGGTACCGAGAAAAGCCTGAGTAGCTGTTTTAGAAGAGATCCCAAATGAATAGGGATATAAATACGCCTTAGTCTAAAAGTCATAGAAACTGATGATTGCGAGTACAGCCATGCATGGATTAAATTGAAGGTGAGAAGTTTGAAAGGATTGGGAAGTGTCGAAGAAGTTATTGAAAAGGGACCCTGTATTCTAGGGTCTCCTCAGATTGTCATGTCTAATATTGCTGTAACATTCCGGAAAAAGATGATTACTTTTGTAAATGAACTGCTCAAACCTTTTGTTCACGTGTGAAGTAGCCTGATTGGCTCAGTAATGGTGAATGGGAGTATTTCAGTTCATTTAACGCACGCAGGTAACCCCAATTGCACAAATTTTAATGATTTTAATAGCAATTCAACACTGGGTGAACAGAAATAGCCGTGCCTTGAGTGGAGAAACTTCTACACAGGTTTTACCAAGGAGTGTCTCAAACCCACGATCTTAGAGTGGTTAGTTTGATTATCGATTTCGGTCGGAATATGGTAGTTGGGAACATAAATTCGTACCAAAATGTCAAAAGAAGCCTTAGTTGAGTGTTTGAGGTCATGGATGACCTCTACATGACATCTGCAACTACTCCGAAACAGGATGATAGAAAAACATTCTTGTGACAGCGCATCCTTGTACGCCTCTATCTGTCACGCATTTGACTCTTCTGCCTTCCTCCGTGGTATAAGCCGCTTGACAGAAGGCCATTCTGAAACGTCGCCCCTCGCCGCTCCGTCCGGCTAGGACGACGCCGCCTGCGACATTGGGAGCGAGATCTCGGCCGCTTCGTAAAAAGAGATTTAGGAGGACTTTGGGAGCTAAAAATACAGAGGTCCTTCAAAATAGAGTCGGAGAGCTTCCTCCATATCCGGGATTTTCTTTTCAATTTTCAACGTTGGGGACATAAACCCTGATGTCTCCTTCCCAGTATCACTCTGCACTACAACATGACTTTCTAGCCGAATAGCAACTAAGCCATCCTTGCTCACAGCAATAGTCTAATCTCTATACCATAAAACCCTTTGTTTTACATATTTAAAAATATACCAAAGCTTATCATTAAAATGCAATTGGAAAAATAATCTTAAAAATGTTGTTCACGATATTATTTTATAGCTTGGATTATTTATTATTTTAAAAAATTGATAAGAAAGATATTTGGTGCAATAAGAAACAAAATTTGGACCGTTCAAAATTGGCATTCGCGCAATTTTCACTGTACCGTAACCGTACAAATTCGGCGTACGTAATGGTTTTTATTTGAATACCAGTAAATATTAAGTGATAATTTAGGAGTACACGAGAAAGACTAGGAAAAGGTTTTTAAATAATTTATACAGATGAAAGTGTTCTCATGAGCGCGATTTTTCTAATAAAAAATGATCATTCACCTTGACCGCGACTAGAATCCGGCGCGCCCGCGTGTTATGCAACCTAGATGTCCTTCAACCCCAGTGGAATTTTGGATTATTTTTTAAAAGTTTTGAGACCGGGTTCGAACCCCGATCAAAGTGAATGATTTTTCCTCTGGGTAACTTCGCACTTATGATACATTTTGGGTGACTTCTTAGAAGTAGTTAGCCTCGATATCCTCAAAATTTGTTAATTAGGTTCTTATTAGCAATGGGTATTTGCGGAATTTTTCAATTGATATTAGGTTTGATAATCACCAATGCTTGGAAATTTGTATCATGCATTTTCTCATTAGAATGGATTTGTATTCATTATTTAAATGTGTAAATGCAAATACATGGGCTCGTGAATACATTAGATAAATGAAACTGGTTGGAATATGCCCGGCATGAAGAAATAAGCTCTAAGATGAAAAGGAATGGATGAAATGTTATGCATTGTGATATTCCTTAAATTTTAGGTAGCATATTTCCAAGTCTTAGGAGAATATCACAACTAACGTCTAGTTCGCAAGTAAAGTTTTCGATTACGTTTTTTTATAATTTAAGATCACTAAGACCGTACTGTGGTAGGTTGTCTAAAACGTGACGCCCTCATCATTTGTTCAACTTATTCTGGAATCAACAGATCATTGGAATTTCTCAAATATATTGAAATTTATATATATGCTTTAAGGTCTGTTCCAATGGGAGTAGAAAATCGGTCCAAAATTTATCTCCTGGAATCATAAGCAACGAAATTGCTTTATAAGATGTGTTTTACTTTCATGTAAAGAGAAATAATGATCGCTATATTAGCCTTAGCGATCGCATTATTATTATATATACATGATCTCAGCAGTAATTTGCACAGAAGTTTATCAATGTGCCTGATTATGATTCATCATGCCCATGTTTCAGTTTGGAGGAATAAATCCTAAGTTATCAAAAAAAATCCTAAAAAATATTACTCTAGATGTTGTATGAAATTTTATGAAATGGCCGATAAAAGTGGTAATGTGTCAGAACTCAGTTGAGTAGCAGCAATAGTCTTGAGAAAGTTACGACTGGTAAATAATTGCTCGCAGGCATAGCGTTTCAAGGTTTCAAGACTAAACAGAATGTTGTTCTGAATACTCGTGATGAAATACGCCTTTCCGGGCTGAATTTTTCGGTGTAGGTACCCTTGTTTAAGGGGAGATGCTCATGAATCTTCGTTTTGATCATTTAAATATTCCTTGTCCTCATAAATAATGTCATATGAAATATTTTCAATTGATATGCTACGAATTGTTTCATGTGTTCACGATGCTATATTTTTACTAAGATATTAAAACTTTTATGCTTATTCAGACATCTCATTTTATGAGGCAATAATTTTCCTTTTGGGTATTACACCAAACTTTACTGAACAGTTGGAACTTTAAAAATGAAGGAACATCCAGCTCCATCACTTTTCTATGTGATTTCTATCATCTTTTTCTTTTGTAGGTAATTAGAAAAAATTCCAGATATTTATGATTTATATTTATGATCCAGAAAAGTTTCCACGCAATCCCTATAGAAATCTTAACATGGAATTATATGAATTGATGGATGGTTTATGAGATGCTGACTCGATGGTGTGATCTACAGTCAAGCTGTAGAATGGAAATTTTAACCTTCCGTGCAACATTTTTTCTGTTACTTTTACTCTCAAACACCTTAAACCTTAATTAAATTCATCTTTCTTCGGTTATTAAAATGATGCATTTGAAAGCAAGTAAAGTAAAGCTAGTGTAAATATTTATAGTAAAACATCATCTATCCCTTGATGTGTGATAACGTTTCTTATCTGCAAAATTGTGATGGATGCAGTGGGTAAATAGCTTACCCGAATAAAGATCTCCATGGAAATATATGTTTTAATGCCTTCATGTAAGATGTACATCTAATATCTCCCAATATTATTTCCTTTTTGTCCTTGATTTTTATTTTTTGAGTACGATTAATACCTAGGAATTATTCTGAGAACAGTAAACTAGAATATTTAGCTATTAATTACTGTTTAACTGATTATATTGTGCCAAGTGTGCTAGTGTGACAATGGGTTTACTTCCAGTGGCCCTTTTCAGCCATACAATTTTCCAGCCTTCAATATAGTGACTTAATTTTTAAAACATTTTTTCGCATTGATTAGAATCATATAGGTTCTCTCCTTCCCTACAAACATAAGGCCATAATTCCTCCTTGATCTCAATTGGTATAGGCTATTATAATTTTAAAACATGGGCAGTTGGGTTGAAAATGATAACTATCACGATATTTCTCCGTATATAATTGAGGTCCTGAGAGTCAGAGTAATACAAGTGACAAACATCGTTCAATGTCACCTGTATCACTTTACCCCGGTAAGAAATGACAAAAAGCAAAGTAGCTTAAGTGTTCGGCGGCTATATCGCCACTCCATACGTTCGTACACTTGTATCCCTTTTCCTGTAGCTACCTGACGGTACCCGACGGTACCAACCAAAAACAGATGCACTCATATCGTTTTTCGAGTTGATGTCACTTGATTTACTTTGAATCTTGGGCCCTCAATTATTCCCATAAACATTTGATTTTTTATATTTTATATTCCTGCACTCAGAAGTTGCAACTAATGTCTATATGTCATTCATGTTTCCACTATTACGTAATATACGCTAGTCATTAAATTGAATTACCAGTGTGAGTAATTTCACAAATATAACCTTGGTAATGCTACCCAAGCAAAAAATCGGGCTGCTGCTAGAATGCGGTGAGTGATTCAATATGTATAGTGAAGCTACGGATGCCAGTTTGGAACGGGATATCTGCTTGGTCGTTGCGTCGGTGGGATTATTTGATGACGTAAATATAGTTGCCAGCAGCAATCTTAATTTAATTGAGCATAAACGTGCATATTTGAACATCAGGTACAAACATATATTACATATCAATAATTGCTATTCCCACACTTAAACAGGAAGGATGACGGAGTCTCACGACATTAACGCCAGGACGTGGATTCTATTTCTACGGATTTTCTCAGGACTTCTGGGGGAAAATCGCATCGTACTTGACAACTTAATGTCAAACCTCTCCGCTGGTTCGTTAAAGCCTTAGATTAAGAGACGGGACTACTATCAGGTTTCCCTGTTCGTTGATACAGCTTATTTTGGCGTGGTCTGTCTCGTTGCAACTGTAATACGACGAACGAGAAAACAGATTATTCAATTTTTTTCGTGCTTCAAATTCCATACTCCCATTCCTTCCTAGTAGTTAAATAGTTAATAAACGAAGGGGTATATTTAGATATATCAGTATGATCTACCTTAGAAAGATAATTGATAATTTTTATTGGTCTGACCAGAATTTATAGCATCGGAGCCTATCATTATTTTTTCTAATCAAAACACTATTATGTCAATTATCAGTGTTGATTTTAGATTTTTGTCAATGAGGAACCGACGGAAATGATGATGTATCGTTATCAGGGTCATTCATTCCAAAGCCATAACCTCGTGACTAATGACACGTTTGAAATAAATTAAGTCCCGTTGAATCGAGTGAGCAAATGCAATGAGAGTATGACGTCGCGACGTCATACTCTCATGCGCAGCACCGACGCGTCGGTGCGACGGGAACCGCGGCGTCTGGCGGAAGAATCGGATCACTGCTGAAAAATCTCCGTTACTACATCGACTCGAAACTGGGCCCTCCACGTCGGAAGCCAGTACCGCAGCCACATATTTTTCTGATATATTCGATGAGTTATCCAGAAAATAAGTTCTTGTATCGGGTCGGGGGTTGGAAACAGACTGATTAAGCAAAAAATCACATCACCTACAATTTTATGAATTTTACCTCATCTTAAAGAAAAAAACTCCCATAATTCCAACTATACCAAAATATCAACCCCTTTCCGAACTACTTTTCGAGCAATTGGCCTGAAAAAATTAAGCTGTTTTACGTGGGATAGATTACGTTTGTGCGCTCCAAAGGGAGGATAATAAAAATATTAGTAATTACTTACTCCAAATAGATTTCGTCAAAAAACTAACGGTGTGTTGTTTGTATGTTTTTGCAACTCTTTATAGCACGTAATCTATTAGTCATCGCAGTAATGTTTTACAGAATCGCAAAAAATACCTATTTTTAAGGATGTTTTTGCCGTGCGGCTTGAAAAAACGAGTCAAATTAGAGACATATGTATGTCTCTAATATATAATAATAATAATATATGTATATTTCATGAATATTTAATTACTGAGAAATTAGGTCATATATAACTATATTTTTGCACAATTAGTATTATAATATTTACTTCACACTTCTTACAGACGCTGAAATGAAAATTTAAAATTAGAATATGGTCTCCAATATGATTAGGGAAATATCTCGCTCTAACTACCTTAAGTACGTCTTTAAATACTTGACCCAAGACCAACTTTTGACACTTTTCATCCATAAAATAACTTCGCCGCGCAACATTGCGTAGTTGCAGCGATTTGTTTCCAACAACTCTCAAGTTCTCTCCCTCACGACTCACAGATTCAGGCGCTGTTTTTCTGTCCACCACCAGACTCTTTTTTCTGTCGTCTTCGTCGTCTTTATATTGTGTATCTAAACAGTTATTTGATTGATGTATTTCGTTTTTGAGCGATGAAGTTCGTGTGGTGGAGAGAGTGTTTGCGTTTTTCTCCAACTATTCCGATAGGCAACCTTCTCACTGCCACTCCTCCCAAGTGGGATGTTCCGATCCTCCTTGAGGCCCACGCAAGTCCCGGACTTCTCATTTCACCTCTCCCACGAGAAGCTGGCTTCGAGACTTCAGTTCGAGTCTCTCCGGAGAGGATAAGATCCTCTCCCGCAGTAATCCCTCCTGTTTTGCTCCCATCTCCGTCTCCGCCTCTCTCAATTAGCCCTCGATACTCAGCCTTGAATGGATCGAAGAAAACTCCATAGCCAAGTGCAGCCGCTCTACCTATCCTGTGCGGGCGGAGGGTTTGCAAGTGTGGGAGGAGGGTAGAAAAGGTAGGGAGAGAGGTTTTAATTGGCGCGGGAGGAAGGGGTGGTGGTTTATCCCGACGGACTATTGCTTGAGTGGCTCTCCACCCCTCTGTTCAGAGGCCCCCGTGGAATCGGCGCGGGCGGAAGAGGAAATTGGGAAGCGGACAAAGGGCTGGGCTCCTCATTGGGCCCACCTCCTCAACCTTTTTGTTTTATTGTTGCCCGAGATAAGAAAGTGCACTCCTCTAGGCTGTCCGGCGTAAGAAGAAAAAGAGGATCTCTCCGGTCTCCGCACTGCAAACACGGAGGACGCATGAGCCATCTTTCTGCAATTGAGGTACGCGTAACCCAAGGTCTTACTTCGGCTGGTGTAACTTGTGCTGTTTATCAGTTTCTGTTCGGTGGGATATTTTGGCGTTTATTTGATGGTGGAATATTGATAAAAAATAGAAAAATAATTGTTAAAAAAATAGATGGCCAAGTATTTCACATTTAAATACCAATCGCAGAGTATCAACTGCTTGGAAAAGATGACTAGGTTACTACACTAGCCTGCTCTGTTAAGAAGGAATAACTCTTAAAATTTGACTTTATAAATGACTATAGAGTTAACGAGGGAAACCAAGGGAATACTTTTGAAGCACATTATGAGGGAATTCTAAAAGGGGAATCATGAAGGGAGAGGTTTGTTGTATGGAGCGGAAGTTGCATCATAATTATCTTTAGATTGATAAGTAAGCACTTACCAATTTCAATTCCTTAAATGGAGAAAAAATAGAAAAAAAACTGATTTCCTTATTGCCTGATTTCTATCTAAAAACTTGAGCACACAGAAAATGAGGAAAATGGCCTATGTTAATTGAGAATAGAATGTTCTTCATATTTACCTTCCATGCATATCCAGTGCTTTGCATTGCATATTATCATAAAATACGTAACATAAAAAGATATCGTGCATGCAATTTTATGTCAATGCATACTAGGTGAGTGAGCATACATGTTGAATGGCTATTTGTTCCTTATTTTTCACCGTGGACTATTTATCATCGAAAAGTCGAATAATCATGATATAATGTTTCCAGGCTGCATGTTCCTCCCTAAATTAAGCCTCGATCACCAGGCGCCATCTTGCATGTGTGAAAGGTTTTGTGTATCTTTAGGTACATGAAAAGATTGCTAGTAGCTTTATCACATGTTCATTGGCTACCTTTGTTAAACTCAAACCAAATTCATTTCCTTGAAATATCGAAATCGGTGAACGAAGTACTTGATGCAATTTGATCAACTCAACTCCGTACTTCATTTTGTGACTGAGTCGCTACGTACTGCCATGGTCATTATAAAATAGACTTGTTAACCTTTCTCGTGCATCCATTGTATCGGAGGTAACATGCTGAGTCCATGTAGGTTCGATCTAAATACCCTCGATTAACCTCTTCAACTATCAGCACTTGTTCAAGTTCTGCAGACAATAAAAAAATAGAGGAAACAGTTTTAGGCTTGATTTTGAGGTGTTTATCCATCGCTGAGAAAATGAAACATTTTTGGTGACTGTATTCACAAATTCATTTTTCATTTCCTCCACATAAAAAAGTGCTTGCAAATACAATTTTTATGGAGGCGAATCGTAGCTAATGAGCTAAATTTGACAAGGATGGTGCAGACACGTATATAACATGAATATGTAAATGTCCTAAGAAAGTTTCTTCCGAGGAGGCTTATACGGGCGGTCTTATATTCTTGTTGATCGGCGCTAATGAATCAGGGAGGCAATTTGAGAGGGTCCGCCACCAGAGACTCCCAACCCTTTCCGAAGAGCCTTAATCTGCTCTGCTTCCCATTCATCCACCCCTACGGAAGGACTCCCAGATATCGCAACCATCTATTGCCTCACTCCAGTTCAGAAATAACCACGTTTTCCCCCTTATAGGCCGATGGTTTCTTTTTTTTAATTATACATCATTTAAGTAACCCATTTCCCTTGATTCGTACTCTTGAATAACGATTCTATAAAATTAACGTTCATTAATCTCTGCACCTATCCTTACTGTGATTGCATTATGGTTTTATTCCTTTATACCGGCGTTTTAACTGCTAAAATAAGAAAGAAATGTTTTGCGCTTAATCGTAGAGCGTATGATAGGATGGTCCACGGAAGAAAAAAGCTGTCAGCACCCAGTACAGACATATTTAATCCTCAAACTTGCGTACGAAAAGCGTAAAGTTTTATTAAAACCTGCTACTAGCGAGCAAGAAGTGTGACAAAGCTGCTGTAAGGACTACTTAGGGTGTCACTAAATACCTGGAGGTTACACCCTAGGCTAAGGTTAATAGCAAAGTACCTGGGAATTCCTTAACCGGTAGACCACCTCCAATAATAATAGATTTCATAATTTAGTGTTACATAGACCAAAACGGCATAACATGATGACGCCAATGCCGACAGATGGGTTCAAAAATTACCTAATCGCTAACCATTCACGACTTTAAAATTTTTTGAATCGGAAAACTATTTCACCCAAACCACATGCCAGCAATTATCCCTTTCCTCCTCCAGTGAGGAACATGCATGAAATGTATTCATCGTTTTTTGGTAACTTCCATGCCATCAAAGTTTCCAATGAGCTCAAACATATAGTCCATATGTATATGCGTCATCCCAATTATTTTTAAATTGCATAAAAATGAAAAGTCACGTGATTCAAAATTGCTCTTAAATATCTTGACGTCACCTTTACAGTATTGCTTCACTTCTCCACGTTTATTTTAGAAGTAAGGATCAACTAATAGAAGCTCGCTATCTTCCATTAAGGCTAAAAAAGGTCGTTTCCGCCCAATTAGGATAAACTAACTCATGATAATCTGTCGTATAACTCTTATATGTACCGTTCCATGACGTCATTCGTCGAATTCTCAATAACAAGGCGTTTTGACTGCTCAAATTTCGCTCAACATATAACAAAAATATCTCCATGAAACAACGTCATTTGTCAACCAAATATTTACCCTGTACATTTAACTATGTGAAGTTAACAGAAAAAAGCATTATTTTCATGGGTGGTATCCCAATCCTCCATGCCACTTATTCTTGTGGCATCTCTCGGAATACTATGTAGATGCAGATCTAGAAGTTGCAATAGTGGATTTAGCAAAACAAGTGTTTTGTCAAAGAAAATCTACTATGTTGATTTTTTTCCGAAAACCAGTCGAAAATTTCCGGTGGTTTCTGCGAGCTCGGGGTCGGCTTATATTCGGGCAAATACATAACTGGTGGGTGAATTAGTGGCGTGCGCTTTCATATCCTCCGTGCGTGCGGGCGCACGTACGAGGTCGGGGCACGCAGTTGAGTCGAGAGAAAGAGAGAGAGGCGAGGTCGAAATGGAAAATGTCGGAAGGGGAGCGTAACAAGGTTGCCACCTGACAAATTAGCGCCGAGCCGCACAATTTCATTTCCAGCCTGGAGGTGTGTGCAGGCGATATTTTTCGCCTAACAGAATTAATGCCATCACCCCGTTCCGTTGATTCCCGATGCTGCTACGGCGTAATTGCCCGTTTGTTTTGTCCGTGTTGTCTGGGTCTATCCGTCTCAATAATCACTGTGTTTCCTACCGTGTGTTCCTGCCTCAGCTGTTAATCTCTCTCAGGATAATTGACTTAGTTTTTTCTCGTCAAAAAAGCATTTCTCTGTTTTCGCTCGTTAATAAGATTCAACAAGATGTGCCATGTATGCGGATTACTTTGGAGCAAGCAGTATTTTATTTCCTGGCAGGTGTCAATTACGGTCAAGTGCCCTGAGTATATTATTTTCGTTTTTTTTGAAGTGAGATTAACGCGAACTATATTATTCTTATCAAATCTATTGAAATATCAAATACATATAATTTTTTCCAGAGGATGTAATCACTTTGCGAATATTTTGATTGAGGACTTAAAAAATGACGTATGGCCGTTGAAGATGGCATTATTCCATGTACCTCTAGCATGTGAACTTGGACGCCTTTGATAGTGGCGAAGGTGCGTTCCTGTATTCATTTGTTAAAACTGTAATTAATCGAAATGGCGATAATATGGTAACTTCTCATGATTTATTTAGTTTTACCTCATACTATGGTAAGGAATGGTCTATAACTCTGTGTAGAGTATTTACTAGCCATCAAATCGATCCAATGTCAATTACGTCTGTGAAAAATGCAGTAGTAGTTCATAAAATACATGTATCCCAAGGAAAGTCCAGTTCCTTAAAAGCAGTTAAGTGGATATATTTAACATCAAATTTTATAATTAAGAAGAATGCAATACACAAAACCATCCAAAATGGTTTAGAGTCAGTTGACTATGAATTCTGGTAACAGCTGACATTTTGTATGATAACTAATCAGTTATCGCAAGTCTCCTAATGTTTTCAGTACAGTTTTGAAAAAGATATTACTCAGCCTCTCTCGATTAAATTTCAAATGCATAATATCTTAGTGTAAATTTACAATGATTTAAAATTATAAATTACCTCTTGTCGGTGGGTCAAATCTGTATCGTGCTTCCGTGAATTTCAGTTGAAAATATAAGTATCCAGGGAAGACATGAGGAAAGTGAATTCATCGGCATACACGGTGGACTCTATTGTTTATCGCCACAAATTTCCCCATGCGTCTGGAGATTCTCTCCTGAAAACTCTCCACATTTGTAGAGCAAAGGACCGGAGCCGTATCTCGGGCCATTTGCAAGGATCCCGTTTCTTACGCGGGAAGGTTTCCTTTTATCCCGCCTGGATCCTTGGTTTCCCCTCCATAAAACGGGAAATGGCCGAAGCAAATCGCGCCCTCCTTATTTTTTTATTACACCACGGCTCCTCGAAGATTCAGAGTGAGGTTGCAGGAGGTAGAAAGAGACAGAGAGAGAGAGAGGAAGAGAGGGAGCTATATATGGACCGAAGCGACCAATCACGGCTTCCGGACTTTTCCTTCCCGCACCGTAACGACACAAGAAACGGCTGATGCTTTCTTTATTCCCTCTAGGTGTTGCTCCCAACCTCTCCTCCCACTTATTTTCCTCCCTCTCTCCTCTTCTCCTCTTTCTCCCTCTCTCCTCCCCACACCCCCCGACTCCTCGGTTACGACCTTCGTCGTTTCTGAACCGCGTAAAAAAGAGGAATGCTCTCTCTTCTTCCCACCCAAGAGGACCGAACTGCCGAAGACAGTTCGCCGCCATTCCTCCCGCAAAAGGTCAGCGGAACAGGAGGGCTATAACGTAACTTTTCGATTCCGAGCCAAAAAGTTCAACTCAGTTGCTATGCGGTACGGTTTTGAAAATCTAGGTTTAAACCGAGCTTGCATGATCGGTAGAAAGTTAGATAAAAGCACGGTTCAGACAATTCAGTCGACAAATTCTTAGCTTTCGAGTAATAACCTATAAAGAATGTGTGGGGGAGTTTCAAAATACCACGTCTGAAGCAGCATTTCAATTTGGAATCAAGGAATTAAATCGGTTGCTGACCACTTGGATTTCCAAATTTTCGGTGTAAACTGAAGTTAAAAAGAAATGTTTAGAAAGTGATATAATGACACGATTCTGATGTTAACTTCGACAGTGACGTAGACTTCGATTTATAATTTAGAAATTATCGAAAGGAAAGTCACATAGTAACCGAGAAGAACGACGGCGAGGACTGATGCAAACATTGCACTGAAATCTCCTCGGGGCCCTCGGCCTCTTCCGGGAGATGGCGTTGTATTCGGATCACGTCGATGGCGCTGTAGCCGGAATGGCCTACAGGACTGCGGGCGGGAGGAGAGGGTGGCACTGCGGGAATTAGTGAATTGGATCTAGGGCGTCGCGATGAACGAAATTCTCTATTGAACTTAAATGCTAATTTTGTATCGCGAAAGATGCAATGTATCGCATATTGTAATTGTAATTTGAAAAGTTCAGCAACTCTTTATTTCTGGAAACTCATTTAACCTATCCTCTCTTTCTTTTGTGGCTCTTATTCTGTAACTCCTCTTAACCACTCTAACCACACGCCTTCACGGTGACTCTGGGCCACACACATATGTGAATTTCTACATTATATCATATTATTGACTGTAGAATGTTATCAATTGCCTAATTGATATTGTATTTTCATTACGTATTGCAAGCAAGCATCACTGAAAACCAACATAACACTTAAAAATTACAAAAATCGAGTAAGTTTTATAGAGTAAAATACCATTTAATTACAAGACTCGCAAAACATTGGCGTTCAAATTTCATGCTTATCACATAAGTATTGTATAAAATTGTATTAATATTCCATTTCGCAGAATGTTTTATGCCATTTACGTCTTATACCCAGTAAGATATTCAATAACACACGTTTCCCGGGGTAGCACGATATCGAAAAGCGATATATCGTCCAGCCCGGTACTATAGTATCGAATGTGATGTCTCATGAATGTCGTATGTGGCATTGGATGCATCAGTCCAAATTGGATCCGGAGATTTGCTCTTATCGAGTGGTCGTGCGGCGGAACATTGAGTGGCGATATAAAACGAAAAACTGCGTCTACGAGGGTGAGCTTTCGCTGCGTCCGGAGATCACGTCGGGTAATGCCGTAAAGAATGGGGCAGGCGAACTTCTCCTTGGCGGAAGCTCTTTAAGAATTTTGAAGGCGGGACCTGACTTGATTTTGGCTCTCCCAATGAACCAAACCGCGGAATGCCTAGTGCAGGAAAGAAGTAAAAGTTTACTCACGAAGTTAAACTCTCCCATGTTTTCAAAGACTATAAGAGCCTTTCGCAAAGCCGGAGCCCATAATGATTTCCTCCGAATGGGAAAGCTATCCTCTGAAGCCTGTAAGTGACCAAACGCGTAAGTGTTATGCGTTTTTGAAAGTTGGGTATGCAGGGGGTGATGAGAAATAGCTCACCACAAAAAAATAAAGAGTAAAATTGTTATAGCAGTCTTGAAATATTTCGTGTATTAATTAATGCTAAAGAGTAGGACCAAAGATCATATTGGTAATTTGTGGGAATAGGGTTACAATTTGTTCCAATTCCTGTTGCATGGGTAGTTTTCCCTTTCAAATTTGCTTAGTTGTTATATTCATATTGTTACCCTTAAGGCCGTTTTACACGATGCATATTTCAGTAGGTACTGAAAATCGAACTCAACTCAGCATACTTAAAATCGTACCGTGTGAAGGGAGTGATCGCATCCGATACGGAATCGAATTCGATAATCAGTACTGAAAAGAGAAATAAGCAAGAAACTAATTTTCCATCCAATCTTGGATTCAACCCCCAATCAGGAGCAGGAAAGTCGATGGCTGGGATCTACCAAAATAATAAGTCCTTAATATTTCTCGAGGAATTGCTCAGAATTTTTGAAAACAATAAAAATGCCATGATTTCGCTTAAATGTGCCAAAAAATATTTTTCAAATATTTTTTAGCTAAATGCATAGTTTATTTACATTGTGTTTAGTGTTAAGTTTTTGCCGACAACTTTGTGGAATTGAAATATCGATATCATTATCACAAAAAATAAGGATACTTGGTATTTTCCCGCACTGAGTTTATTTCACAGGTCTAGGTGTCCTTTTTTTGTGGTTGCTACATTGCGTAGTTCAGTGAATGCCCGTAGTTTCAGCGCCACTGCGCACTGAAATCAGCTTCGTGTAAACAGAGGATCCGAGGCATGGAATCGATTTATGTCCCGAGTTTGGTTTCGAGTTTTCGGCGCTTGTTTTCGTAGGTATTGAAAACAGTGCTGACCTAAGCATCGTGCAAAACGGCATTTAGAAAACTATAGAGTTGTTAAATAGTAAATAGCTACGTTCAGTAAAGTAATTCCAATTCTACGATATAATTTGAACTTTTAAATGAGTTATTGCATCTTTGATTTTTTTAGGGAGTTCATTTCATCGAATTGTCCGCCATTTCGTCAATTATCCATGTGTCCCATTATCCATCCGTCACTGTAATAAATTTGATCGCCTATCTATCTCACAAGGACTTCAGGAGTACTTTAGGAGTACTTTAAGTCGCTTGGATCGCATAAACCAAATTAATGGTAAAATATCCTCGTTAATAGGAAAATCTTTGGAATTCTAGTAACATAAACTTTGCTCTTGGCTTAGTATTTATCTATATGCCTGCAAATGGAAAATTTTTACGAGCTCATGACATACCAAGGCCATGACGAGTTTTTTATTGGTATAACTTATTGCTGTATGAGTTCCGTACGTGAGTGTTATACGTGAGTTATATTTTTTCTTAGAAAATGTTTTATTCATATTTGAAAAACATAATTTTTTCAATTTGTGAGCATAAAATGCTAAATTTTCTAGTAAAATTTTTAATTTCGGACATCAATGTCTTGATTCAGACCAATTCGAAAGTGGGGAGAAGCCATATTCTATAAATGTCTTGTATAGCGTGGGTGTTAAACTTTGCTGGGTGAGAGATATATGTCTTCCACTGTAATATAAGGACGTGATGCTCCCTCTTGACGTCCCCTGAGCTCTAAAGGGAGCAAAATATATCGCGAGGGTGGATTTATTGAGAAAGATAGGAAAAGGAACCCTGCGGAACAATCTCCCATTAGACAGAAAGGTCAGGCTAAAAATGAGCGGGGTTAAAGTTGATGAAGACGAATTGGAGAATAGTCGGAGACGTGAGGCAAGGGACTCCAGTGATATCTCCAGCAATCCTTATTCCTCCATCTGTGGCATTAAATCTTTAGCCCTTCGGAAGTGCTTCGAAAGAATTCAATAGCAGCTGAATTTCATCTCTTTTCTTTCTTCTGTAGCAGTAAAATAAGTTTTTTTTTCTCTTGGGTTTAAATAGAAAATAGCAAAACTACATTTAAATCGAGCGTAGAGGAAACCATGGCTAGATTAAAATTTGAAATAAACTTGGAGCGGCTTTGCAGGCAAAGGTAACTTACCTGACGATATAAATGGGTGGTTAAATAGTAAATCACTACGTAAATTTTCACATCATTATAGTATCACTGACCATTTTCGATGTCACTACGCCATCATTAGAGTTTTACTCGAAGTTAAACTCAGCTGATGATGTTGTATCAGAAAATCCCGTCAGTTATATTAAAGCATTAGGGAAAATTTACAAAGCGGTTTATTCTTTAACTATGTCAAGACTCCACTTCACCTACCATCATTTTAATAATTAATGGGTGACTTTAATCGCACATGTAAAATTATATTAGAGTAAACAAAACACGTTGTAGAAGTACTGTAATTTTTTAATGATGAAATCCAATATTTTGACTTTTATGTATGAATATCTCGTCGTTAAGGTTAAATTGCAAATTCCAGTGAATTAAATTTTTTACGGATATTAATCTGTCGTAGTTCTTTAAATGCATGGCTTTACCGTAAAGCTCTATACCTGAAGTAGACAAATGCATATAACACTTTTACGTATTTTATTCATTTTCAATCTTTACTCCTCCTCTTTTGAATCTTAGTGAATATTTTCACTAGCCACATTTTAACGATTAACATATTGTTTAGTCCGTTATAGGGACATGCAGCTACCCTGCCTATTATTGAAATGCATTTACGGCAATGCACTGAAGTATTTATATTCCACTTAATACTACAAATACCAACATTAAATCGAAGTAACGCCCAATAAAATCGTAGTACATTATCATAATTTGAGATGGTGGAGCTGCAGTAAAATACGCATCAAGTACATCCGTAGGGTAACGCAATAGTGTTTTTTACCAACCGTGTATGTCAAAAGTGGATTGACGCGACATGTCCGAGTACCTTTCTAAGGTGAAGGATTTCATTTCAGTTAATTACCTAGCAATACCTATCAACATAAAAGCACCTATTATGCCGTCATATGTATTCGTTTGTGTACCTGTGTGTGTGCCGCTTGTCGATTGTAAATGTCTGCGATAAATCCACAGTGGTAATAAGGTGGATGTTGGAACGATAATGACTGCTAAGGTCAAATTTAAAAGCCGATAAGGCATTCAAAATGGCGGGAATCACTCAAGAGAAGCACATCAATTATGGAAGGCAAAAAGAGCCCCAGCCTCATACTTCTCCGAGGACATAAAAATCTACGGCTGCTCCCTCTTGATAAATGTGGAAGCAGCTAATGAAACGAGGAAATTAAACAAAGGCGCCAGGAATTAGGGAGGGCCAAAATAATGGCGGTGGTGGCTTGGGTAGAGAAACTCTTCCTTAACGGCCAAATGCTTTACTCAGTGTTCACATGCCGCGAGCGATTTATTTTAGTCACTGGGAGTGTGATGGGCTATTCAATTTGATGGATCTTCCAAGTATTTATCGATGCTACTCCCGTAAAAGGAGCTGGACTGAATTACGGAACTATGTCACAAAATTGGCATCCTCAAGGAATTACTGATGTTGATATAGGAGTATTAATTACAACTGTTTTATTCATTTTCTATCTTTATAAATTATTAACACTACTTAAAGTAGAATGAACCTACTGGTTTTATTTAACAACACTTAACCCAGTCGAAGAAAGTTTGCCTTAAGGATTTCCTTCTATTTTATCGAATTCTAATATTTAATACCTTTTTATTTGTGATAATAATTAGATTAAAAATTGTGGTGACAGTGATTGTGTATCAACTTACTCAAAAGTTATTTCTGGTGCTCATTTGTTAATGATTACGCGTTGTAGTGTTGTGCGTTTTCCGACAGTTGTGCCTCTTTATCTCTTATATGGTTTTATAAAAAACTGTTGTATGCATATTTTCATACTTGAAGTAATCACTTGTTTTTACATTAGTTGTCGTGGTCATGGCAGAGTTTTCCAAGGGGATTTACCCAAAATTCGACAGTTGAGGCGATTTTCACTGCTTCTTCTTCTTGTGTCATTCTCATCCTAGAGCGTAGACGATCACACTGGCTTCAGATATTGTGTTCTCGGGCTATTTTTTTACCAGTCCTTGAATGGATGTTGTACCAGTCCAGTCTTTCATATTCTGTACCCAATCTATTCTTCTTCTTCTCGGACTTCTTTTACACTGGATCTTTCCTTGTGCTATGAGTTGCAGGATCTCATATATTTTCCCCTCATGATGTGCCCAAGTATTTTATTTTCATGTCTTTTATCTACTTGATAAGCGTTCTCTCAGAATTGGAAATTTCGAGTACTTCCTCGTTGGACGTTCTAGTGGTCCAAGATATCCTAAGCATCCTTCTGTGGCACTACATCTCCAAGGCTTCTAATCTGTCCATCTGCTTCTTGTTGAAAGTGGCAGCTACTAAACCATACCTTAAAATTGCGTTGATGTAGCCCTGCCCTGGTGAAAATATTGTAGAGGGAATCGGATACAAGCCGTCGACGAAGCGGAGATTTAAGCGTACACGAAGCGAATCGGAATGTGAACGAACCGTAACTAAACCGTCTCCGAAGCGAAATGAAACGTAAAATGAGACAAGGAAGCGTACAAACGAAGCGTTCACGAGCCGGAATCCTAGCGTATGGAAGCGTTCCCGATCCGGAAACCTAGCGGACGAAAACGTTCATGACCGGAATCCTAGCTTATGGAAGCGTTCCCGAGCCGGGAACCTAGCGGACGAAAACGTTCACGAGTCGGAATATCGTATTATCCCTCCACTGACTTTGCTGCTCTATCAAAATAAAAAAAAGATAAATAGCTATACCAAAAAGCCAAAAAGCAAAAAAGAAGCCAAAAAGATAAACATTTTGAATGTATGTAAAATAAAAAAATCATAAGTTGGTTAATTTTGATTATGTTAGTGCGCAATGGCATGCTATAGTACGCCGTATTACATTACCTTGTATCTATCTAAAGTTACAGTACCTATTTCGCATCATTAGGAAGCCTACGACTCCACGCAACTATTCTCGCAGTCATTAATGTAATATCGACGTTGAAAAGGACATAAATATGTAGTAACTTCCGTGGATAAATGTGACTTCGAGAACTATAATCATTAAATGATAATTCCGTGATAGTTTGAAGAAATACCATAAAATCTGGATAACATTTATTTGCCATTAATTAATGCCAGATAACTGTTATCCTATGTTGCCACATCATCCATGTCACACACAAGTTTACTGTGAATAAAAATATTTGTCCAATTCCCGCACGTAAGTTTCAGCGTCGTAGCTAGGGGCTGGCCAGGCGGGCGGCTGCCAGGGGCGCAACCCACAGGGGGCGCACTTTGCAGACCCACAGCTTGCGGGTCATAAATCGAGGTAATATTATCTCAATCTATGTGGTATCAACCAGTAACTTTCGTTTCTGGGCAGCTTGATTCTTCTTGAATCTCCTTGTCTTACCTAGAGAGGAATATGTTGTTTCATCTCGTATAGCATGGTTTCAGCTTGTAGGTAACAAGCTACCTCGTTTCAAATTGTATTAACTCGTTTCAAATGCGCAAGAATCAATTCGGATTATGGCGTTATATAGGCGAACGAAGGCAGTAAGTGGAGATAAATCGCGGGGTATATCGTGCACGCTACTTCAACAGGCAAAGAACCGTACACAAAGCAGCAGGAAGCGGAAGCGGAGAGCTCCGCTTCCGTACGTTTCGTGTACGGAAGCGGAACATTTTCGCCAGGGTGGATCTTGCTATTTCTTATTTCAAAACATAGTGACCTGTCGCAGAGCAAGCTTCTCATGTTCTGAAATGCGGCTCGAGCATTTCATTTCATTTTTATTTCCTCATTCAGATCTAAGTTTTCTGTGATGTAGCATCCTGGATATTTAAATTTATTAACACTTTCTTTATTTTCATTACTGATGGTGATGTTGATTTGGTTAAGTGGCCTCTTACTAATGTCCATCCACTTAGCCTTTTTAACATTTATATTCAATTTGCACGTCATCTCTGCCTAATTCAGCCTCTTGAGTAAGTGCTGGGGATCCTGCCTACTGTCCGCTATGAAAATCGTCTGCATATCGGATATTATTGATTATCCTTCCATTTATCCGGATTCCATAAGGTAGGTTAGAGATTGCTGATTTAAAGATCTAATCTGCAAAAAGATTGAAAAGCAAGGGTAACAGGATACATCCTTACCTGACTCCACGTTTAACCTCGAACTTTAAGTTTTTATCACTTTCTTCTATAGTAGGACTAGTTTTGCTTCTTGGTTCCAATAGAGGTTCTTTATTACTCTCAAATCATTCCTGTCTATTCCAGTGTTGTGCAGAACTTCCATTAACTTATCATGATGAGCATTTCCTTTCAAAGCCTTCCATGTCAAAGGCCTTTTCGTAATCGATAAAACAGATGAAGGTATCGTTATTAATTTATCTGTTGTTTTGTAAAAGTACGTTCTCTGCAACCAATGCCTGCCTGGTTCCAAAGCCTGGCGGAAAACCAAATTGTGTATCAGATAACTCGAAATCACACTTCCGCCTAATTCGTTGATGAATAATTCTCAAGAAAATTTTAAAAGATATCTCATTAGGCTGATGGTTCGATGGTCTCCACATTCTTTCGGGTAATGTTTCTTTGGTTTTAGTACCAAGGTGGATTTTAGCCATTCTAGAGGAATTTCTCCAGAGATGTAAATTTTGTTAAATAACACAGTTATATACTTACTGTTATCATCGTTAAGTAATCTAATTATCTCTCCGGGAATCCTATCTTTTCCAGTGGAATTCCTTGGTTTTATTAAATTTAATGCCGTAACCCCGTAAATTAGAAGATAGTCTTCCCATTTTGGAGTCCGAAGTAAAATATACTTCGGACTCCAAAATGGGAAGACTATCTTCTAATTTACGGGATACAATTTTAGCATTCTATTTTCTCACTAAAGTGTTTTTGTACATTCGTTTTTTAGAGGCAGTTTCAAGTGTAACGAGTTGATGGCATGTAATAAGGCAATTAATTGTGACATGAGCAGAGGAAAAACGTGAAGTTTGGAGTTGAACTGACCCGAATCTTGTTGTTTGTGGGGTGAGACTAAGCGTGAAGTAGAAGACTTATTCGATGTGGGCTTGTAGAAAGGTTTGGATATTAAATTTCAAACGAAACAGACCATTGTCATCTTGAGAAGAACAAAAAATGGCTGGGAAAGTTTAGCATTTAAAATTTTGGGGAAATAGTGAACTGAGGCATTGAAAGTGGAAATTGAAAACTACAAGTTCGTTGTATAAGACTGCGTGGGGAGAAAGGCACTGTTGATTTCTTCGGTATTTAGGAAGGTGAAGAAGGTGAAGCGTGAAGAGTTTCTTAAGGATGTAAAGTGTATGCAGCATGCATATATAAGATATAATGGGTGATTTTTTTCAATGTTTTCTCTTGGAATAAGAGAAAAGGGAGTACAAGGCAGCTAGGCTTGTTGAAGAAACTGCAAATGTTGTTAGATCATTCGTGCCTTAGTTTTTTTATCGTTATATTACAGTTTCTAAAGTAGGTAATATAATTATTTTGTATATTTTTGGAACCGACTTTTTTATTCTTAGACGTTCAGTATTTGGTATTACTTAAATAGATTACTCGCGCAAGGAAATGTGAATGAGCTGGGAACGACAATTTTGTTAATTTTTTGCATCGTGAATGGTGCTGTGACATAAATGTATGCGGAATACGCTTTTGAAATTTAATATTATAAGCCAAAGTAATATTGATTAATGCAAAATTCATAAATTACCATCTCTAAAAGAAAAAGAGTGTACTAAGACGATTGAAAAGTTTTATAAGGTGGAGCAACCCGTAACGCAAGATTTTCTTTCTTTTCCGTCAAGTATCATGTATCAGCATTAGTGACTCTCGGAAGCAATTCGCGGACTGAAAACGATTTTTTCCCTCCCCCCCCTTCACATATATGCATTCTGTTAAGCTTTTATGTATTCTGAGTGGACTGTTCTATGATTTCAAGAAGTTAAATGCCATTACCAACATGTAATTGTGGAATCGACATCTAATATGCGATTTACGTTTTCGGACTGGCTAACCACTAAACAAGGGTGAACGGCGTTTATTTAAGTGTAAAATCTATCGCATTGAGTGACTATTTTCAAAATTTTCAAAATATTTGCCTAGTAAATTTATCAAACATAAATTATTATTTTGCAAAATTTGGATATTTTTATAATTATTTTAACTATGAAAATGATCTATGTGAACTTTTTTTAAAACTCTTACGGTTCAAGTGGTTAATTCAGTTTTAGTAATAGGGTTCACCTTGTGTCATTAATCTTTACAAAAGCTTATGGCAGATACGCTGTGGGCGATATTGGGGCTGGAAGTGCAAATTTCTCTCCTTCCTCCGTCCCTTCTAGCTACCACTAGACTGAGCCTTTTTGTGATGTAGCGTTTTACGCCCCCGTCTGGCACCACCTTTTGCGAGAACTACATTACGTGAAACCCTTTCAGAGACATACCCAGCGCATGAGCTAGTCGGTCGGCTGTTTCATCCCTATGCGCTCGGGATGCGTTCTGGACCAAATATAGGCTAGTGGTGACGCACTCGAAAAAATACTTAGTGCACTCGATTCAAGGGGTGAAGAAGTTAATCTGAGCAAATCCACGGCGGTACATTTCTTGAGGAGGTCGTCCAACTATCCCCATGTATATGCTGTGGATGGTGTTAACATAAAGGCGACAGATGAAGTGAAGTATCTGGGAGTTACGATAACCTCGAACCTATCGTGGGGAACACATATAAGAAATATTTGTGGCAGAGCTCTGAAGAAGCTAGGATTCGTCAAGCGTATTGTGGGAAGATTCTCAGATGAAAAAGTATAAGAGAGGTGCTATTTCGCACTCGTCCGGCCACACCTTGAATATGCAGCGAGCATATGGGATCCGGTGCAGAAAGACTTAACCCGGGAACTTAATAAAATACAAAGGAAAGCTGCCCGATTCGTCGAAAACTGCTACGGGCGTACAGAAAGCGTTACACAGATGTTAAACGAATTAGGCTGGGAGCCGCTAGCGACTCGGAGGCTGCGCGCTAGTCTTAGATTGCTTGAACAATTGAGAATAAATGTCTTTAAGAGCGACACGGAGAACATCATATCAGAACCCCACTATATTTCCAGGTCCGACAGAAACGATAAATTAAGAGAGATATTTTGCCGAACGGATAGGTATGGGAATTCGTTTTTCCCCCGAACAATAAGGGACTTTAATAAGTGCAAGGCGTAATTTCATTAGAGCGTTTCCTTTTTATATGTAAACGGCTGGTGTCCTAACACCCCCCGCCACACGCCTATTGAGGCGGCTTGCGGGGTAGTATGTAGATGTAGATGAAGTTTATCCTGAGCACAATATTAGTTACATAGCTAAGTTTTAAATGAATTTATTCATCATGCTATAATAAGCCGCAATAGTAATCAATGATTTTTATCGTTGGCATCGTAAGAGCGAAATGCCGCAGCAGGGCAAACATTGATAGTCGCAGCGCCATTGAAATTTAGTAAACAGTGCCAATATTGTCAGCATGCAGCGATCTATGACATGAAAGATTATTCTTCGAGATACAATCTCTATAAGGTAACACCGAATGAAAAAGAATTCGTCAACCTATTAAAAGATGATCGAGTCAGTGCTGTGGCCAGGGTCATTGCTTCACACCCTGGGAACTCGGTTTTAAATCCCAGCGCTGGCGTTTGGCTTTCAGTTCAGATTTCCGCTTGAGTGTTTTGAGGAAAGCATTTCAAGGGTAATACTCTGTCCTTGGAATGGGACGTTAAACTGTCGCCCCTTGGTGCCCCTAGTTAAGAGATCACAAATGCATACGCCGCGGTTCTCCTCCATCTTTCACTTTTCCAATCTTACTAAAATCCTAACCTTTCCCAACCCATATATTTGTCTGAAATGGCGCACTTGATCTCAGTTGCTGGTCCTCTCTCACAACAAAATAAAAATAAAATTAGTTTCTATATTCAAGCATGTCACACAAGAATGGTCCATCCGGTGAAAATGTAAAAAAAACGAGTTGAAGGTGGGGTAGAAGGGATAATGTAAGCCGGCCGACGACATTAGCCTGCTTTCACCAAATGATGACAAGGGAACAAAGATTTAACGTCCTACCCGACGGACGAAGTACTGAACTTCATGGTGTCTCTTCATGTCATTCATGTAGGGATCGGATCGCTGAAGAAATAATAGGATTGGGATAAATGTAGAAAACAGAAAACTGATATTTTGAAGCAATCTTCCCTAAATAGAGTTGTATAGGAGTGGAATGAATTACCTGAAATAATTTTTGACATCTTTCCCGCTAACGTAAACATTTTAAAAGTAAGTGTTTCTCGATTCTATAATGGTTTATTTGGAAGTGTTTTGAACACTTCATGGTTATGTTCTTATGTTTATTTTCATATTACCACTAGGCGATCGCCTACTTGTAACGATTTTCATTAAATTAAGTTAAATTAAAATTGAATTAAAATTAAACTTCTCTCGTTACCGCGTTAACACTATGGGAATGAGGGTTTATACGGCACTTGAAAATAGAAAGTTACGAATTGGACTTTTAAAAGTGTTAAATGTTTCATTTTGACACGACTGATATTTAATTCACCCCATGCTACATCTGTAGAACAGAGTAAGGTGAAAAAATAAGAGACAATCACCGTCGAGCGTTTAGGTTTGAGAATTTCCCCCCCCCCCTAAGGGAAATTTCGGGGCCTCAGGCGACAAAACCCCGCTCTACAGCTTGTTGGTGGATGAAATGACATGTTTTTTTCTTTAAATACTCATCATTGGATATATTTTAAGGGTCCGCTGCGGAAAATACAGGTTAGCTTTATAATTTTACGTGAGAGTTGATTGAACTAACCCCGAATTTGAAAATATGTTGAAACATCTTTGAATTAGCAATATAAAGGGGAAACTGCGGATTTTCCTCCCGAATGCTTGGAAATGAATGGTGTTACTTTGTAAAGATTATTTTTTTGAAATTTCAAGTTTGGGGTTATGGTCAATAGTTAGGAAGCTATGTTTCGTACCCACAATATCTGCCAAGAAAAATATTTATTTTTACTTTTATATACGTGAACCAAGTAGATCTGTGATGTAAATCCGTGACTGCGTGATTTGCAGCCTTATTCGCTGACTGACCCAACTTAAAACTTTAAATTAAAAAAAAATAATCTTTACAAAGTAACACCATTTATTTCCAAGCATTCGGGAGGAAAATCCGCAGTTTTCCCTTTGTATTGCCAATTCAAAGATGTTTCAACATATTTTCAAATTCTAGGTTAGGTCAATCAACTCTGACGTAAACATATAAAGCTAACCTGTATTTTCCGCAGCGGGTCCTTAAACTACATGAAAAGATGAGTATTTAAAGAAAAAATATCATGTCATTTCATCTACCCACAAGCTGTAGAGCGGGGTTTTGTCACCTGAGGTCCCGAAATTTCCCACTGTGCCACAGTTCGTGATTACAAGAAAACATTGCGGAACATTGATCAACACTGTCCAAACACATCTCGCTCGTTTCATCTTTCCATTCCCTAGTCTGCTGGCTAGCACCCTTCGTTTAAGCTGGTGTCATAGTACCCCATGCCCAACACCCTCCCGTTTTACCTTGGAGTGCTACGTAGAAGCGGATGAATCAATCCTCAAATTCCATGTGCTTTCGTAGCGTACCCACCCAATTTATAGGTGCTTACTTTAGAATAGACGGAGATTCAAGGGAAGGGGAGGAGGGGTGTCTTGCGGCGTAACCAGCCGCCTTTCGCTCCGTCCCCTTCAAGTCTCATCCCTCTCTTCCCCTGAGAGCTCTAAAACCCTCGCCTCCACGCCCCCCCCCCCCCACGTCCCCGTATCCCGGAGGCCAAAGTCGCGTCCTCATTCTTTTGTATTGTCCAACCTTCAGCTCTCTCTCTGTGAACGGGAAATCGAAACAAAAGGGCGACTGCTGCGGAAGGTGAATGAGGACGAAGAGGAGCTCGTCATGAGGGTGAAGCGTTTTGTAATAATAAGGGGTGGAAGAGTCTCTCTCTTTCGCCGTGAAGTTCGATGGGGAACTCGGGCACACAAGTATAGATGGAGCCACCCTCCCTCGGGGTTGTCCCTCGAGGAAGGGAAGCGAAAACACTGTCAAGGCCTGGAGACGTATCTATCAGGCTTGACAAGCATCTTCATTAAATTATCTCTTTTTTCGTCAATATGAGTATTATCAGGAGAGATACAGTAACAGACATTTCTCTATCATATATCTCATTCTTGTGCAGTCAAAAGTTAGTGAAACATTAGTATATAAAGATAACCATATGTGTTTGACAATGTTGAGGGAATAGGGTTATGGATGAAGTACTGATGTTGGGTTGTAATGAGTGGTCATAATGAACATAATATTTTTAATGGCTGCTGGCTCACCAAGGCCTGTGCGATTATTCGATAATTTCAGGACATCGTTGTCGATTGCGGTAATTGACTTGATTGTCAATTTTTTTTCAAGTCTCATTTGATGTTCAACTGTCAATTGTAACCCTCAATTCACAATAATTGTCCATTAATTGACGATGATTGATTCGCTATGGATTGCATATTGCACGGTTAAATTTGTTCGATGCCGGCCGATGGCCTACGCCGCTGATTCTTGCTGCTCGCACACACGCCGGTGTCTGTCGGATGAACACGCATAGGTTCACATCTGCCTGTCTTCAAATGGCGATCTATTCTTAATTAATTAATAAAAGTTAACTGTTTGAATTAATTTGTTGTTTTTAAAATTAATTCTTTCACTCGTCTTATAGCCTTTGAAAAGCACGATCCAATTGAGTCCTGTCAATTAATTGGTTGATGCCAATTAATTGAGTAATAACAATTAATTGATACCAATTTCGATGTCAAGTTATTGACCTTTGTCAAGAAATTGAATGACTTCAATTAATTGTTATGTTTGCAATTCCTGACAATTGAATCGACCACATTTCTAATTATTCTTATAATTGATCGATTTTCTTCGATAATCGTACAGGCAGGCCTAGGCTCACCCCAGCCTAAATGAAGTACTTAAAATATATAAGGTAAACCCTACCTTAATCGAATTCATCGCAAGTACTTTCAACCCAAGGACAACTAGGCTCCAACTCAAAACCACTATGAAAATTTACCAAAGTGAAAATATTCAAATAAAGAATGGTATTTTTCAAGGTGACTGCTTAAGTGCCTTATGGTTCTGTAAAAGCCTAAACCCTCTCTAAAACATGCAAAACTGGTCTGGAGATGGATACATGATAGTGAAAAACGGTTGCCGCTATTCAATCAATCACCTTTATTATATGGATGACTTAAAATTATATGCTGACTTCAAAAGTAGGATTGGAAAATGCCCTTTAGATCACAGAAATCTTCAACATTGATATCCAAATGAGCTTTGGAGTGGGAAATGCAAAACATGTTGTTATTATAAGAGGAAAAGTAAAACAACATGAAGGGTATACGACTGAGAGTGAAAAGATAATAAACACTATGATGGTAGATGAATATTATAAATACCTCGGGTTCATTCAGAATCCAGCAACTGCTCACAAAAAGATAAAAGAAGAAATAAAATGTGACTATAAAAACAGATTAACAAGTCTTAAAAACAGAACTCAATGGAGGCAATACACCAATGGCTATAAATACATTTGCTGTGCCAATTCTAACCTACTCATTTGGCATTATCAAATGGACGGATACGGAGCTCAACTCTCTCAATATACTAATGAGAACGAGAACCTCCAAATACAGAAAGCATCATCAACACTCTGCAAAAGAAAGGTTTATGCTGCCTAGAAAAGAAGGAGGAAGAGGTTTCTTTGACATAAAAAACTTACACCAATCGCAAATAGAAAATTTAAGAAAATATTTCCCGAACACAGAACATTTAGAGGTTAAATACAAGGAAAGATATAGAAATATGTACCTTTAGCTGAAGAAATAAAAGAAATGTGTAACCAAAATTCCATTAAATACCCAGGAACCTGCACAAAAGCTTGGAAGCAATAGGGATAGATAATCATATTTACATGGAAATTAAAAAAACCACAATAATTAATACTTGCTCCATAGTAATAAGGTTTCTAAAAGTAGGTGAGCCGAATCTCTTTGGGGCTTTGCACCCGGGATAGGTGAATGTTTCTCAGCCTTCAGGCTGAGAGGTGAAAAAATCAAAAATAATAATAATAGTACACGTCTTTATTGGAGCGAGATTGAGACTGAGGCAGTCTCTTCTTTCATATAACTCTCCATCAAATACATGAATGAAATAATTACAATTTAACTATTAAAATTATATTTAAAGAACAAAAAATGACCATAAATATTTTAGAATTAATCAACTGAAGAGTGTAGAAAGATATTAACGATTGTGGGAAAAACGTAAGGAATAAGGAGTTGATATCCTTAGCGAAAAAACCCACTGCAGGAAAACATGGTCATGGATGAATACGAAATGGATACTCCGGTAAAAGAGCATAGACATTTAATGTAGTGATTGTGCGTCGTTGGTGTGGCCATGCTGAGAGGATGGATGAAAATCGAACAACAAAACAGAAATGTTATTGCAAAGTGAATGTTTTGAGAGGAAGCGGTTGAATGAGAAAGCCATAGGTGAATTTGGTGGAAAGGGAAGTGGTGGGGTAATTGCAGTCTTAATAAAATGAGAAAGTTTATGAACCAGTGCATAATGTGGCAGAAGAAATGGAGGTAGTAATCGTAGGGAAGCATCGAGGAAGTAATTCAAATAGAGCCAGTTTCCTAGGTCCCTCGTAAATAATTAAGTTCTTTTAGCATTGCATTAATCTTTTAGTATGATGTGGCATTGTTTACGTCAGACTAACATGGAGAAGTTATGATGTGAGATACAAGGATCGCAGTCCAAATTCTTTCAAGAAAGACTATAAATAATTTTACTCTTAATATTTAATTAAGACATGACAATAAAATCATTTAAACTTGTACGTGGCTGAGTTGACATGGTGTACGTTTTATGAAAAAAATAAAAAATGTCTTATAATCTAGCTTCCTCTGGTATACCCCTCCTAAACGATGCAACTACTATTTGACGCTTATCTTTATTTACCTTGATAGCGCCAGCTAATCCCCACTTCCTTGAAAATTCCGCTGCCTTTTCAAGACTGCAGCAGTTTCAGCATTTCTCGCAAATAAAATTGTGAACTTTACCTTTGAACATTGCTTTTGAATAATATATTTCGCTATAACTGCACTAATTGGATGTCATTTTTGTGCGTTGTGAAGCGGCAACGTTTCATTCACTCCTAAATGCCTTGTGGACCATCCATCAAAATGTATAATGCTTGTTTTAAATTTCTCTATTTCCTTGCATAAAAATTATGACGAGCTATCGGTAATGAACTTTATACTTGCACTGTTTTATAGTGGTTTTTTCTATCTTTAGCTAAAAGTCACCTAATTGGCAATTGCATTTAATTGTTGTAGAAATTTAAATGTAATCGTGGTGCCTAAGTACGACAGTTTCATTATTACGAAGACCATTCAGGTTAGCATTCACTTCGGAAAAATCAATTATTAATAAGTTGACATAAAAGTAGAAGTAGTGATATAATATACGTGTGATTGGCTGGATAGGTTTCAGTGGGTGTACGAGCAATTTGTGTTATAATAACATGTTTTTAGAATTAACTCATATTTCATCGGGCTTATTTTAAGTTTTTTTGACAGCAGTTTGCCTTGATAGTCAAAAGGCAAATTGCATAAATATTGTCTTTTTTCAGTCTTACAACGTAGGTAACATCTTACCAGACAAACCAAAGAATTATCGCCTCATTCTGCGTAGTTATTTAGAAAGTATTGAAATTCATAACCCTCATCCAAATAGTATTAACGTCTCATAGTCAACATATTCCTGTTATATCATCGCCAAAAATAAAATTTGTTGAGATTGTGACGTCACCAGCAAGGAGCTATCGAGGCGTGTGCATTTTGAATTCTTGCTGAAGAAGTGCCGGTCCCTCTGTTAATTTCGTTGGCTCAGCTTGAGTTTTTGAATCCCTCAGCTGCGCCATGATTTATAGGCCTGTGTACTTGCTTGAGGATGATAAATGAGATGCATTAGGGGAGTCATGGATGTGTCGTAGAATTTGGACTACGGACCCCCCTGCAGGTGAAAGTGAAAGAAATTCTCCGGAGACAGGTGATCACTTTATGTCCGTTTTGTATATTGTCATGGCTTGGGAAGGGAGAGCTTTAGAGAGGCAATGTGAGAGTTAAAATAGAAACAAGTGAATAGAACCAAAAACATTTGAAAATATCCGGGCAAAGATATTTTTTAATATTAAATAAATGTATGTATTTTATCGATGTGCTAAGCACAATTTTGCTAAACATATCTCTTTCCTATTCTATATAAAATATGTCAATTTATTTAGCTAAGTATGTTAATTATGTGCATAATCAACATCTGGTGATGTATTTCCTCCTATCTTTAATTTGTTTATAGGTTTATTTTGTTACATTTCGACAGAAAAATAATTTTGTTTGATGATGTTTTATATTGTATAAGTTACACACTAAAATAATCCTATTTCTCAACACAATAGCAAAACATGTGAAAATATGTTCCATTTCTTACAATCATGAATATATAATTGCGCCACAACTAAATGTAATACCACATTTCTCGCCTCCCATTTTGTTTAAAATATTTTCTTGTGCCCATAGTGTTTTCGCGCCATACCTTTTCCTTTTATGTGTAAGTTCTGATTAATATTCTCCTCTTTTACATAGCTGCAAAGCAGCTGCCGTATATCTTAATACAATTTACATTTGAATAGCGAGCTAAAAGTGGAAATAAGTTCTCAGTTACACTTAAAATTATTAATAATTATGCTGTTTGTACATTTTAAAGATTTGAGAGGTAAGAATTTGCTGTGAATCTTATTCCAACATTCTTGTTAATCCACTACGTTTCGAAAATCTTTTCATAATTTATCTATCTATAATTTATTTTAATTTCTGTCACAATAAAAATAATATAAAACCTAATCTCTGAAAAAACTGATCTCCAAACCTTTACTAATCGACAACTAAGTCAACACCAGCTTAATTAACTCTTTCAATCAAAAAAGGACACTTGGCTATAATTTAGGATAGAGTTGAAAGATCGCAATAAATTGAAAGGGATGAAATGGCAAAACATGAATTATATAATAGTGGAAGCAGTTAAATAGCCCTCGTAAAATGCAGTACTCATGGACACCAGAACTGAATTATAAGGCATTATTTATTAGTTGGTGAGTAAGAAATGAAAAACTACAAAATTAAAACGTATAATAAATAAGAAGTAAACTTAACTGGAAAAATAGTTCATAAAAACTGAGATTCAATACAGAAAAATCTTGACCAAGAAACCAACCAGCTTCAAAATGAAAGTAAATTGTAAAATAGCTGAGAAAGCATTCCAAAAATTAAGGCTTCGCTTTAGGTCAATATCTACTGCTATTCATGCTGGAGTGTAAAAATTGTTAATGAGCATTCAGTCGCAGCAAGAAGTTAAAGATTAAGGTACCCTTATTACAAAAAGTAAAGCATTAAGATTTTTCCTGGTAAGAATTATTCAAACAATAAACATCTGCCCTACATTGCCTCCTTGAAATTGAATAAGTCTCATTGAATGAAGTTGGAATATGTATTCAAAGAATTTGAGGTAAATGTTGAATAATTACAGCGGTAAAGAATTTGAAACACCTTTAAAAATGTGAAACGTCAGTAGGAAAAATTCGGTGAACGTAAAGCTTATGAAGAGTACGAAGAGCATGCTCATTCTTTACCGTGATAATTGGTATGTTCCTTTATTGATAAATAAATAGAAGATAAGATATTTGATGTTGTGTATGAATTCTTGTAGAATGAGAAAATACTACTTTTAGATAAGGGATACTTGATAAATTGAATGCACAAATGGCCTTGAAGTTTTAAGGCAAGGTAGAAGAATCGCCAAGGATATAAAATAGTAAGTAAAGCATTCTCGAAGAAAATAATCACGATCGTGATGGAGCAACGAGTAACGGCTGATTTTAATAACTTAGGTGTAGAACATCACGGCAGGCAAACAACAAAATGCGAGTTAAATTTGACTAAATGACTGCTAAATTGTTGAACGTTAGAAGAAAACTATTGAATTAAGTGGCATCCGCGGCCGTAAATTCGAATGATAAGAAAAATAATTAACATACTGTACCAATAAAAAAATAATTCTTTCAAATTAATTATATAGATTTAGAATCGAAGTTTTGACGTATTTTAGGATACTACTCTCCCCTGAGTGTGTAAAACATGCACTGCACCATACCAAATGGAAAGAGGGAGAAATTACGCTCAAATTCTTCAAATTAAAGTATTTAATCAAGTTGCTTTGGTACATCTATTTGTCACATTATGTCCGAATTTAATTTTAACTGAGTAACATTTCATTTGTCAGGCATGTATTCTTGAGTATATTTACACTTTTTTCTCAGTAGCATACATTCAGCACATTTTCTTCCCTATGTTCTCATATAGACTTAAAATAAAATCCTGGATTATGGCCTTAGCGGCTGCCAAAAACTCAACAATACTATCCGAAGGGGAATATCGTAAGCCCCTCGAAAGCCATCGGAAATGAGACTTGATTTTTCTGTGGGGGCATCTGAGCCATCCAATCATATAATCCCTCGTGGATTATCGAATAGCCCCGTGGGAGTTAAAAAAAGAAAGAATTGGTACGGTTGACAATCATCCCATTCTCAGCCCATTATGTACACACGTTATTGACTTTTCGAATTACTACTGGGTGTTATATCCCATTCGATCGACCGTATTTCACCCTCCAGTAGGCGCAGCCAATAGCTAATAACCCATTTCCAGTTCATCTTCAACTTCCTCTCAAATTGGAAGTACCCTTTCCACCCGCTCCCCCAACCGCACGGAGCCTAGCATCGCCCGCACCACATCCGGGTGCAGAGTCTCGTTCCCGCACCCGCATCGTTAAGCTCTTAATTAACCGCATGCTCCTTCCCTCCCTTCGAACTTAAAAAAAAGTCCTCGTCCCTTCAAAATCTCCTCCTAACCACTCCATCGAAAGTTTCTCGCTATCTGGGAACGTGGATTGGTTGCAAGGTAGATAGCTAGAAGTCATTAAGTATGCTGGCCATCTTTAGGGCCGTTGTTAGGAAAGGCTGCGAAGTCAAATTTTTCGGTCCTGATTTGTATTCAGTGGTCGCACGCATTTTTTAAAAAGTACAGCCGTTTAATTTTACGTTAAATCGTCATTCCAATTCGTGAGTTTTTTCGGGCCACCACCTCTGCGTTACGAAATCATTAGTATTTAAAGCATTTTTTATGATATGGGTGGGTTTGGTTTAATTCCAGGGCATATTACCCATTATTTGCAAAAATATAAAATACCACCATTATGATAATCGTTACTGAAGTTGATTTTCCTTCAGTCACTATGGTATACCTGTATATTGCGTTGATTTTATATTTCTCTCCCAGTTATTAGTGGTTATGGGGTAACCATTGTTGGTGGGTTTGTCTTATAAACTATTCCATTTGAAGCCGTATACTACATTTTTACTTATATTTTAATCATCGATCAACATGGAATATCTTGCCCCAACAAACATTTCAATCACTATGCGTTTGCTCATGATTGTTAACAACTTTTTTGGCGTATTTCCCGATGAAGTGCAGTTGGCCTCCGACGTCGAAATTTAGAAGTGAATCACATTGTTTACTTTTTACTCAGATGAATAATTTATTTTCAGGTTTATGGGGAATATTGAAATACTTACACCTTTGGAATTTCCCAGCGGTCATGGAGTTATTGCAATAAGGTGATGTAAGGTGTTGTACCTACTTTTAGGTGTTGTATTTCTTGCTTCAAAAAAGTCAGCACAACAACATGAAGAAAAAAACTGGTTTCCATGAATCCTACTAAAATAAGATTGAACAGAAAGATTGGATGGCGTAATTAGTTCGTGCATTACCCCAAAGAGCCGAAGTTCCATGTTTCCCGGTCGTGGTCAAGTTTTCACCAGGGAAATTTGGCGCTCAACTAGACTGCCTACTTTTGTTAAACATTTATTTAATACAACTTTGTGGTAGTGTGCGCGCATCCTTCTTCTGCTTCATGCTTCCTGTTTTCCCGCGTCCCAATTTCCAAAGTGAAGTTATTGTCATTAATTTGAGCAACGCTTGGACGACCGAAAATTATACGCAACACTGCTCCTACCGGAAACAGGAAACCTTTATTCCCGTTTGCAATTGTTCCTACAGATTCGCATTCGTTTTTTGCTTCACGTGATCACTTTTGACGCAGCTCTGTGTGGCTACCGTTTGAAGGTCTCACCGCGAACTTCGTATTTATTGTGCGGAAACCTGACGCTCTACTCTGGAAGACTGGAAACACGCACTTGAAGATGTTTCACCTGGATTCTCACAGCCATACAACACTTAAGGATGTCTAATCCTTCAAAAGCAGATCCCAGTAAAGGATTGAACGCTGTTTGGCCACAAGCGTTGCATTAAATTTGTTCAGAAGCATCCACCCCAACTGTGTAGTTACATGCTTTGTTGCTCGGAAAGGGGCGCAAGCAATTTCACGCCAGCTTTTCTTGGATGCCCATTCATCTTGTCTGAAACTTTGCTGGGTAGCATGCGTTTTGGTGGAACCAAAGCCTCGTTACGGTCAAATTATTGTTCCCATACATCAGTAAGGAATTTCAAGTGTGAGATACTTAGCCGTGGCCGATAACTTCCAATTGGTTGCACAGCTCTTGGGGCTCATGGCTCTGCAATTTCCTCGACTCTTGTAATGAACTCTTACGTTTCCTTGAACTCAATGCTCCAGGCTCCTATGTTTGGACAAAACTAGTGATTTTGTGTGAATTATGCCATCCCATTTAACGGAAATTTCGTTCTACGTTCTCACAATTATTTTACTTGGTATGAAAACTTAATATATCTTAATTCCTGATTTGCCATCCACCTGTGCTTTGCCAAGTGGAATTTATCAAAAATATATATTTTGTCATGCCATTTTAGTGACTCAAATTTGCGGAATATTGAACGGCTACCTAAACATTATGAAGGTCATCAATCTTAAGGATAGATGTGGCTGGTTTGAATTCTATTTCTAGCATAACTGTGAATGACTGATGAAATATGTGTCGAGAGTTTGTTTTGAATTCTGGTTACACTTTTGATATTTTTATCAGCTTACCAGTGCCTACTTCTGAAAATTCCATAATGACAACGCAGTACTAATTGCCAACTCCCTAATGTTTGATCTGAGAAATTGACAGTGAACTCTTGTAAGGATCGTATACAGAATTCAAAACTGAATTGAAATCGCTAGAAATCTTTGAATGGTTTTACTAAATAAATCATTTAATGTGCACAAGAAATGGCCTTTAAAATGTTAGCTGGGTAGTCTGCCCCTTATTTGTGTGAAATATTGTACTTACAAACAGCCAGAGAGAAAGATGTTCCCATGCGCATTCAACTTCTTATGATGCCAATAACTCATGTTATGATATGGATCAGATATACTTCTTTATGTATCAAAACGTTACACAAATTGATATTATTCTTTGAACTGCTATATATTGACTTCCGATGACTTTTAAATGATAAAGATGTTAAAAATTCACCTAAATGACTTTTTCCTGTTTATTTTAGCCAGTATTACTTAGCAGGTACTACTTTTTTGAAGAGAAATTTGCTTTGGCTTTACCCATTGTAGAGTCAAATAAACTCGAAAATTGTTACTAATCACATAATAATTCACCAGGGTTTTTATTTTTCAAAATTTCGAAATTATTAAATAAATTTATCGAAAATGTAAACTCGTTGTCTGCTTATTAAATAACTGCAGACATTTTATGGCCATGTTTTCGTTTACAATGAAATGGAACTTCTTTGCTGAATGCCCGAGTCTTAGTGTTGCGAAGTAATTAGAAGTTACAGTTAAAACAGTCCTTCGTTGCAAAGTTTTTTTAAATTTTAATATTAAACTAATAATTTGCTAAAAAATTTGTATGGAGTGTATTAACTTACGGGTGTGAGACATAGACTATCGGAAAATCAGAGTATAAGAAACTAGAAGCAGCAGAAATATGGATATGGAAGATACTTACAAAGACGAGCTGGTTAGAGAGAAAAACAAACGACGAAGTGTTTGCTTTAGCGAAAGAGAGGAGTTCCCTCTTAAATACAATTAAGGAAAGGAGAGCAAAGCTAGTGGGACATGTATTACGGCACAACAGTTTTCTGACCAATATCTTTGAGTGAAAAGTACTTGGGAAAAAACCAAGGTGTCCCAGAACTTCTTACATTAAAACGATATTCACGGAATTGGACCTGGAATCATATGGAAATATAAAGAAAACAGCAATGCAGATACAGACATGGCTACAGTGACAAGGCATCGCCTTTAGAGAATGATGATGACGAATGTTAAACTGTTTGGTACTCCTTGCAAAACTAAAGTTAAAGAGCTTGAAATTTGGTCACACAAAGAAAAAGCTATTCCGATCGATAAACATAGACAATTTGTTTTTACTTAAAGCTTGGCATACGTAAAACTCGAGCGCATTAAAATTACTAAATTGCTGACATAGCTACGATCGAAAATATGCTGTGATATGTACGTCGCAAAGCAGACATTTCACGCCTAAGTTGTGACGTTGAAGAGAGCTCAATTTTCGGAAATAACATGCACTGGAAAATTTAATTAATGCTAATGGAAGGAGGTATAAAAAGTCACGTTAATAGTGTGGAAATATTATGTCATGGAACTCGTCGGTGGTAAATAAATTAACTACCAATTTTCCTAAGTAGTGCGGAAGGACCCTCTCATTTGTTTAACGCGTGCCATAAACGACTCACGTTGAAGCAAAGCGGTGAAATTACATCAGGCACTTCGGCAAAATGATTACTGGGGAAAAAAGGGAGGCCGTGTTTTTGACCCCTTTCTGGGGTCAGAAACACGGTTGAAGAGTCGTAATTTGCTGCGGAGCTAAAGGGAATTTTTAGAGTAAAAATTGCATATGTTTTCATAAATTTTCACGATTATTAGAGGAATCTCATAAATTTATGAAAATCCTTTGGTGACTTTCACCCCATTTTGCCTATTTTAAGGTTTTTGCTACATGCATGCCTATTTTAAGGTTTTTGATACATATTTTTTTAATATAAAAATTAAAATATTGAGAACTAAGACAATCATAAAACTATGAAAAACTGTCAGGAAATTTTAGCAAAGATATTAAAGGTTAAGGCTAAACATCTTTTGTGTTTTTTATACGTGACATCATATCTGTGTTGATTGAAGAGGCAAATGCATGAACCCTAGTTCATTACGGACACTGCAAAATCCATAGATTATAACATAGATCTAGGCCCTGTCTACCAGGAGAATTATGTCATTATGGCTTTTTCGCGTATTAAATTTTTCCAATTGCTAAAATCTCCCAAAGTCAACGTGAAGCTGTGTTCGAACCATTTAAATGCATTCGGTTTTAGTCCTGGCGTGAAAACATACGTTCAAAATTAAAATTTGACATTTAAAAACTAATGGCCATCGTTAAACTCTGTGATGTGTGCTAAGAATCGAAGAACCTTTATATTCTCATCCCTGTCTACATTTTGGATGAATTATTGGAATGGTGTACACTACTTATAATTGACAACATTTAAAGGAAACTGAGTCAGATGTGCACAAAAATTTCTTCTGATTTTTCAGTGATGTTCCATAAAAGTATGTAGCAAGGAATATTATGTGAGTATCGTTGTACATACATTTAGTGAACATAAAGTAAATTTATTGAAATACAGACGTACAAACTAAACCTGAAAGAAAGTGTCACTTGCAATAAGCACTGTTTCACAATGCAATAACCCAAGGGGAGAGAAACGGGGGAGATGAGTTCTTTTGAGTAATTACACGTACCACGATTGAAACATTATGTATAATTAGAAATCCTCTGCTTGGTATTAGTAATAAGCATTATTTATATTACCTCTGCGTCGTAATTTACTTATTTAAAGTAATTTTTTAAATGTGTTGTGCAAAGTCAATGTCTCGACTTAATTCGAGCTGACTTATTACTCCAATAATTTTTTCCCAACGAATGCTGATCTGCAATGTTACTACAAAGATCTTTTCTACGTCGATTATACTCATTAAGCATCTTACATCGTATTAAAATTCTTTCAGGTACTGTTTTATTTTAGCTGAATGTTTTTTTAATGCCCAGGCTAAATTAGCAGGAGGTGGCAAATGACTTGTGAAGTGACTCTAGCCTTTGTTTCCGCGAAGGCCTAAAGCCGGTGACATATTAATGTCACTCCTTGTAGCCCAATTCTTTTGCTGACCGACATCAATCACTCCTGTATAATTTCCTCACCCAGTGGGAGCTTTCAGCTCTTAGCCTTGACTTCTATCGCCTCTCCACTCTCTCACCGTCACAGAAACCTCATGCAAATCGACTCCGCCCTCATTAACTCTACATCTGCTTTTAAAATCATTCCATCTTCGTCTACTACCCATTCGCACCCAATGATAGCGATAGAAATGAACAGTAAATGAGCTTTATAACTCACGATAGGTTTATGATCTAGCATCATAAAAATCTATGTAATCATGTTTTTTATTGAAATTCATTGAGGTACACTAGCGGCTATCTTTTCATACACATTTTTCTGCGAACCACAAGTGCTTGAATAATTTTTCATAAAAAGGTAAAAATTGAATTTAAAGCATGTATTTTTAGGATGTATTTTTCCAGAAAATAAAATTAGTAATAAACTAAGGTGAATATTTGCTTCATTTTTCAACTTATTAGATATGCCTGGAATAATTTCGGACTACCTACCTTAATTCGATGAGAGTGGCGTTGAAATGATGCGCAGATGAATGTGGGAAAATGATGGCATAGAATATATTCTAAGCATGCTCATTCTTAGTGCTCTCTCATGATTTTTTTATTTATATGATTCTATATTTATTCATGTGAATTTTTGGGGGCGTATATTTTTCATTGGAATCCCGATACTTTCTCGGGGGCAATGTGGACTAGAGTTGGGTCGATCAGTCACGAGTCGTTCAAATGAACGAGTCACTGAGGTGAGTGTGATGACTCGAGTCAGTAGGTCTGGGAGAAACGACTCTTTGGTGAACGTTTGTGCCGGCTGAGCCGCTGAGTGCAGCGCTGACTCTTAAAGGAGAGAGTCGCAGAGTCCCCATGATTCCCGTGATTCTCAAAGATTCGAAGGTCTAGCTGATGCGAAAGACGAGCTGACGCGAAAGACGAGCTGACGTGAAAGACGAGCTGACGCGAAAGACGAACTGACTCGAAAGACGAACTGACTCAAAAGACTCGAAAGACGAGCTGACGCGAAAGACGAACTGACTCAAAAGACTCGAAAGACGAACTGACTCGAAAGACGAACTGACTCGAAAGACGAACTGACTCAAAAGACTCGAAAGACGAGCTGACGCGAAAGACGAGCTGACGCGAAAGACGAACTGACTCAAAAGACTCGAAAGACGAACTGACTCGAAAGACGAACTGACTCGAAAGACGAACTGACTCGAAAGACGAACTACCTCGAAAGACTTCGCTGACTCGAAAGACTCACACACCCAAAGGACCACAAAGGACACACTGACTCGGAGACGTGACGGCGGGACTGACTGAAAAGACTCTTCACCATTCATTGAATCCCAGCGACTCGTTGAGTGGCAAGACCTACTATTCATTAATGACTGTCAAAAGAAGTCTTACCGTAAGATCAGTAACTTTGATAAATTTTAGGAGTAAATTAAGTCCTTCTTTAAGCATCACGTAAATGATATGATGACTTTCAACTTACATCATTGGTTTATTAAATAGCTCTTAATTATTGCTGGAAATCTACCGGTTAATGCACTGTATTAGCAGTTCGGGAACTCTAATTTTACCCTCAGATGAATATTGTAGGCATATATTTTTTTACAAATTAACAATACAGATATAGGCGGTATCCGGTAAATGTATTTTGCATTTATTAACACAGTTTACAAAGAGTTAAACACATATCAGTATCATGAGCAGTTAATTGGAAGTAGGTGACCAATAAAATGTGATACAACAATTATTTTACATAGATAAAACTTGTAGCTAACAAAATGTATTTTAAAATGCAATTACTCTAAACTAAACTACTTCATAACCAAAAAATATATATTTAGCCTTCCCAATTATGATTTAAAAAAATCAACATTGATAATTTGTTCGGATCCAGTCTACTTCTTTTTTCAGTAAGAAACTGGCCTCCCTTTGAAAAAACACGCTCACAAGGCACTGAAGTGGCCATCACACACAACCTTCTTTTCATTACTGTATACAGCCTAGGAAAGACTTGTTTCCTGCTCTTCCACCAAACAAGTGGGTCAGAGGTCCTCTCCAAGTATTCCTCCTTTAGGTACTTGTCCACTTCCACAATTGCCGCAGATGTGGGAATCCCTTTCTTCTGACTAGCAACGGTGGAATCGAACTCCTCCCACATTGGAGAAGTTTGCAGGGGGCTTTTTTCTTCAGGTTCAGAGTGCTCAATAATGGGCACTTGCATGGCTTTATTGCATAAGGCATGGTAGGCTGCCTTATAAGTTTTATCTTCGGAGAAAGCATATTCTTTGAATCTTGGATCCAGTAAACATGCTTCTCTCAGTATGGGATTGTTTTCAACATCTTTAAATCTCTTCTGGAGTCTCTCTAGCATTTTCCCAGCCATTAACTTTACTTCAGGTGACTCATCATTCAAATATTTTGTAGTGTGCTTAGTCATAAATCTTACAATGAAAGGAATTTTGGAAATATGGGTAGACTTCTCCCCGCTGATGTCCAATGTGGCAGTATAAAACTTTTCTAAAATTTCTATTGCCTTCTCCAAAATAGCCCATTCCTTTTCATCTAATATCTGAAGGTTGTGGCTATGCACTGCTAATGTTGAAAGAATGGGCTTCTTCAGCTTAGAAAATCGTTCAAACATCAAATAGGTGGAATTCCACCTGGTTGGCATATCCTGTTTTAATTTAAGCTGTGGGAGATTCATCTGCTTTTGTGTTGCTTGCAAGTTTGCTGCTGCGTGGGGACTCCTTTTAAAGTGTTCAACAATACTTTTTATTTTTGTTTGCAGGGACTTTATTTCCAATATACCGGCCTGCACAACCAAATTCAGAGAGTGAGCGAAACAGGGATTACACTGCCACCCACATATCCTAATTGCTGCTTTAATATTAGCAGCATTGTCACTTACAACTACATCAACTTTGTGTAACAAATCCCATTCTCTTAAAACCTGCTTAATCTCTAAAGATAGATTTTCTGACGTATGTCTGTCACTGTAGGGGAAGCAGTCAACTAAAAATGATCGAAGGGTACATTCCTCATCAATGAAATGTGCTGTTAATGCAAGATAGCTGACATTAGTGGGGGAAGTCCAACCATCAGTTGTAATACACACTCCTTCTGCTTCACTTAACGCATTCATGATTGCATTTTTTTCTCTTTCAAAAATTTGTGGTAACAAATTCCCTGAGAGAAACTTTCTACTGGGCAAAATATAGTTAGGATTGAGCATCTGTATAATTTTCTTAAATTCTTTGCATTCAACCACATTAAATGGTTGGTAGTCTTTGACAATGAATCGAACAATTTGTTCATCAATCTCTCTCCTCTTCGAGGCCCCCATTGCTTTGGATGTAAACTGACCTAAAGTAAGTTGTGAACGCTGAGGTGCAGTCAACCTGCGGAGCTGTGACTCAATGTCTACAGATGTTTGATCCACGCCACTGGAGGTAGACGCAGGATTATTTGCTCTTGAAGTAGAAGGCAGGCCTCTGGTTGCTTGAAGCTCAGATGAAGGTCGATGGATGGATGGATCTGACTGTGAGATAGTGAGAGGAGGAACCTCCGGAGTCCTTCGAGTTGCCCTGAGATCTGGTACACCGGGATGTTTCACCTAGTTCAATAAAACATAATGAGGAATCTTTTATTAGGTTTCGCTGATTTTTACAGGCATCACTAATTGGCAATAACATGAAGAAAGAGAAGAGACATTACCTTGACATGTCTTTGTAGATTTGACACCGAGCCACCTTTTATGGATAGTGTAGCAGAGCAAAAGTTGCATTTTGCTCTATCACTGCCACTTCTGGTGAACATCGTCCAAATTAAACTTCTTCGGTGAGATTGCCCATCCATATCTGGATATATATCTTGGAAAGCCAGGAAATAATCGAAAAACCTTTCTGGTGAAAGGAGATGCTCTGGTGATAACTACTGCTCTGTGCTCTTTCTCCCACTGGACTGACCCACGGAATGAGTGCATAGGCACTTTAAGGAGCAGATTATATGTAAAAGAATGGAGTTTTCTCAACTCCTGACCTCCTCTGCCTTCGTATTAGGTAAAGCGAGGAGAGATTGCGCGGTAGGAGAGTTTGCGCATGTGTAAATTCAAGTAGAAGGAGTAATATGCACGTAACGCGGCGTTGGCAACAGTAAGCACACTACTTTTAGAAGTATCAGTTGAATTCACGGGTCGATTCAAGCGGTTGGCTGTGTTTTATTGGCTAATGTCTGCTGGATCTGTCGACGGTAAGTGCCTGAATTTTCAAGTACGTTTTTTATATTTTCGTGATAAATGTTTTTCCTCCTAAATATTGTCATCTAAGTAATTTTTTAAGTTCACTCTTTGTTAATGATAGTATTTCATGCCATAAAGAGTTACTTTGGACATTTCCAAGCCAGCCCAGAGGGTGCGCAATCTCTCCTCCCCAATAAGGAGAGTTTGCGCAGGATATATTTAACTGATTCAATGGAAGGAAGGATTTTAAATATCTGTTCAATATGGCCTTTTGCCGTGTCCTTAAGACTGCTTATCTAGTCAACTTTCTGGCTCCATTGGAGTAATAAATTAATTCCCTCTGGGCACCTTCATAAAAAAGGGAACTTTTTCGTATTAATGACGATTTCTCAAATGTTTTGCGCTGAAAAAATGTATAGGATTATCAGAAATGACAATGTACAAAGTCCCTACAAGCTTTTTACGAGAAATCTCACCGTTTAGGCTGCACTATAAAATGTATGCACTTGATGTACTCATTTTTAGCCATTAGGAAGGCAACCTCATATAAATAGGCAGAAACCGCTTTCTTCAACTCTTCACCCTGCGGTGTGAATATCTGAGTGGCTGGTACCAATATACAAACCCATTGAATCAAGAATATGTATTTCAAGACGCTATTTATTTCGTTATCATTGTCCTTTTTTCCACTCACCAGTCACCACCCTTCCTACTGTATTTCTGATAAATATGTCAAGAAATTCAACATTGTATTCTTGAAAAAGACGCCACTACGTCGTGAGTCGACGTGAGTGATAATCTCAGATTCCAGAGTAGACCCTGAAGCTTTAGATTACGTGCAATCCTATCCTCTTCCTCTCTTAAATTGTATGTCTAAAACACGAGAGAAATTTCAGTCGAAATGCCCAGCCTACTCGTTGAATTACTCGTGTCATGTTTCTACATTGTAGTAACGTGACATGGACTGTGCGAGAGGAGGTACCATAAGGCTCCGAGTGCAACATATTAGACCATCGAACGACCTTGATCCCTTTCGGCAACGAGTTGGCTAATTTTCGGGACCCTGCTTCTCAAAACAGTTTCACTGTTGCAATATCCCCTTCGCTTTTCCGTCGAAATCTGCTTTGTTTACTTGTATCATACCTAATAATAGAACAACACGTGCAACTCTTTGTTTTCGGAGCTGTTTTCTAGCGCGTAGTTTTGCTATTTATTTTTGGTATTTCTCTTTTTACGTAAGAATGCCAAACGTTTATGTAAGAAAGTAAAGCAAAGGGTCTTGGTCAGGGGAGAATTTACGAGGAGCTACAGAAGCTATAAAAAAATATTCTCACCATACGCGCTTGTTCCACCATATCCAGCTTGTTCACGCCAGACTGTTCGAGAACTTTCTTCTGGTTTTCTAGTAGCCTTTAATATGCACATGCTTAAATGCTCTCACCACTAGCGTGTTTCGGGGAGTTTATAGTAGGGTGTGATGCCTTGGTGTGAGATAAGCATTTCTGGTTGGTTACTCTTCCCACCCCACCGACAACCCGCAGGCTCAGGCTCAGGATCACAGGTTCTTTAAAAGAGCGACAATATAATATATATGTAATTGCTGTTATTTAAAGATAGTTACTGTTACTATTGAATCATAGGGGATAGTCGTTTAAAAAGTGTTATAGGCCCTCAGCTTCAGAAAAGTGGACATGTACAGTTGGTATTATAGTTTCCACAGTAAATTAAAAAGGATTTGGACGTACGATCGGTGAATAACGACAAGAAGTTAGTGTTAAAGAAGTACCTAATTTCGTACATTATGTGATTTTGGCGTTTTAACTCTCGGCTTAATTTTTCTGATTTGACAGCACTATTTGTACAATGCTTGCGTAGAGTGTGTCTTTACTAAGAACGAATAACATAACCGCACATTTAGAGATATCAACGAGATTATTGTTTTTTTTCTGTCATCGGGCATAAAGGTAATATAAAGATCTCATTTTAGGTATAGTGGCCTTGGTCACATTTACCAAAGCTAATAGGTTTGCCTGTCTGTTCTCGATAACTTTAAAGCCATCATTACTCGTTCACAATTCAGCTTTACGTAGTAATGTAGGTTATGTATGCCCCGTCATATATGTACCCCGCAGTACTCCAAAGTGATTCAAAAGACTCACTCTAGTGAACGAGTCATTTAAGTGACGTGATCCAAATGACTCGAGTCATTAAAAAGAATCATTTGGCCCACCTCTAATGTGGACCGTTATTCAGGAACATTACCCCACCCATCAGATTGGCACCAAAATGTCTTAACGAAAGAATTATACTTGGTATATCCCACACTTTCCTCGAGTAACCTCAACTGGTTTCGACTCTTTGCACGCGTCGTTTTAAATAGAACTATTGTCCTTCTATTGTCTTAATTATACCAAGTAAATTCACTAACAAATACCTCAAAATACCCTAGTTATTGATTTTTCCCCTAAAACGGATAAAATACATGTTTATACGAGGAAATGGTTAAGCTTTAAATTGAGCCTCTGGAAGTAATTCGAAGATATAAGTAAATGCCGGATTTCACATTTCGGTTTTGAACCATGCAGTCGCTATCCAATTGACTCGATTAGGATTATATAAATTGGGTTTTTCGTTATCAATGGCAATAGCAATGGTCATACTAGGCAACGATAAACAGAGAGTTTCTGAAGGAATATGTGTATCTTCTAGAGGTGATAGGAGATGTGGTTTCTAACATATTTTGTCTGATGGACATAGGGACGCAACTCCTATTTACTGAGCAATGGCAAAGAAAACATTTTACCCATCCCATTTAGCAGCTGCCATGAAAACGCCGAAAAATAGCAACCTCTATCGATTGAGATGCTCTGAAACTTATCTCAGGGGTGCATACTTTACGGTTATTGTTACGCAAGTAAAGTATTATGACCCCATGTGCAACGGGCAAACATTCCTGAAGTCACATCCCCTATCATCTCCTGCATATTTGTATATTCCTCTTGAAACACCCTGTATGCAAAACCTGTGCTTAATTTATGGCCGTTACTAATCTACTAATTCTCAATGTGTTTTCAAAGAGTAATAGATATTCAGTTTAAAATGGATATAACTTGCAATCCAAATTAGTTACGATAAAAGTACACATAATCGTTTAAATTTTGAAAACATTTTCATGAGGTTGAGGGAGGCTGTTTTATCTATTCTCAGGGTAGTAACTAAGATTGCTCCCAGTAGGTGCGCGGTTCCTCTTTTCCCGATATTTGATGCATTCCACTAGTACGTATTTCACCGCTTGACGGGTATTGAATTTCTCACACCGAGGTTGGAATTTCTCTTCAATGAAGACGTATCTGTGGGGTTAGTTAGCACAGTGACCGATCTTGAATGTACTCTAGAGTGGAAAAATTCGGGTGATTTACTCTGAGGCTCCTTTAGTGCTTCAATAAATCCCACTTATCTTTCATACTCTGCAATGACTTCCGTGCCCAATTTTTCCTCCTCAAAGAGCGTGACCCTCGTGCACGTCTCTCCTTCTCACTTCTCCCATGATTCCCTCGCACGACCCTCTTAAGCACTCACGAATCGTTCCCACTCATCCTCCTGCTCTCTCCGCACTCTTGCGTAATTGCCAATCACATCACTCTCACCCATCCAACAGCCACCCACACTACCCTCTTTCCCCACCTCCCTCACCCGGCCTCGTCCCACCCACTCCCCCCTTTCTCTCCCCATCCTTCCTTCTCAATTTACTCCCATTCTTTCCCATTTCGCTCGACCTTTTCAAGACATCCTTCGCACCCTTCAAATCTTCTTCGGGAGAGCCATCATCATTACCATCTAGTCCCATCCTTTATTCTTCTCCGACGAGACGGATTCTGTTTCTACCCCTTTTGGCAATCATTACGGGCCTCAATTCTCCCATATTTTCGGCATGAATGACTCTCACTCATAATTGCGATTATTCCTACCAAGAAGCGTATCAGGCGAAGCATGAACCATATCTCTTTTCTCCTTTACCTGTTCCAAGAACAGGTAAAGGAGAGGATGTATCATATAAAATTACAATGTAAATGCGAAGTGGAAAACATCAACGAGTGGGCACTAAATCAAAAAATAACACGATCATATCATACAAATTGCTCACATCTATAAGCAGCGAGTTACAAATTACCACCGGGGAAAAGAGTCATAGAAAGATCGAAAAAGAGATGGATTGACAGTTTGATGACCGTCGGTTGAGAGGCACAGCTGATGAAGAATAAACAGGCACAATCCCTAAACTAAAGGAGGACGAAGAAGGAAATATGGGCAGGGTGTTGGATTTTTGTGATGGCTAAAGTAATAGATGGCTAAAGTACCCATTCCATTTCTTTGAGTTCAAATCCTGGTAGTGACAGATAATTTCAATCGAATACCCATCCATATTTGGGTTCAATACGGAAACTTCAAGTGAAATCACTGAACATGTTAAATGAAAAACTTTGTACTATTCCACAATATGATGTATATTTTTTCCCCAATTGATTTCGACGTCTTAGCGTCATTTTCAAGGTATACATACATCTGGCACAGTTAGGGTTCTTTATATACTCCGGGAGAGGAGGTGGGGTGAGTGCTAAGACTTACACGGGTGGGGGGGTGGGAGTCGGGTATTGGGATTGGATTGGGCCGTTTGCAGGAGGGGAGGGAGGGGGGTTGGGATAGTTGACAGGTGGTGGTGAATTACAAAGGTGGTGACAGTACAAATTTTTTCATTTAACATGTTCAGTGCAACTAAATTCCATAAAGTATCGCCTGCCTCCATTGATATTATTCAAGTGAAATGCTCCGTCCTTCAGATAGGTCGTTAAACTGTGGACCCGTTGGCATATTTTTTTACAGCAGGTGCAAACCGACACCGTCAGGTCTCTCTCTCTCTTTCTCTCTCTCTCCCTCCCTCTCTCTCTCTCTCTCTCAACCCTTCCTCTATTTCACGAATAATCTTATTCTTGTAATATGATAACTTCTTAACCAATTTGCCCAAATGCTCCCAATGGTGTAATTAACCTTAACTTTCGGTCGCCTCCCAAATAATAGCCTAGCCAACCAGTCATCATCATTGCCATTCCTTTTCCTCCGATTCGGCGAAACAAATTACTCTCTTTTCTCTCATTTTCCGCTCATTACGAACCATTAACTCTCTTATTCGCTTTATCGGAGTAAAGAGGAATGATTTGAAATCAGAACAAATCTCGCTCTTATCCGTGATCATTCCTGCCAAGCGGTATTTCATTGCTGTTGGAAATGAACATGTCACCAACCTTTCAAGGAAATTCGCGAGTCCCTTTAAATCACATTCATAAATAAGCATGAGGAACTTTCGAAAACAACTGACTCACTCTGATGTTGACCTATCATCCTGTTGCATATGCATCTTCTTTAGGCAAAACCGCTTTGCGGGTGGACTATTTCCAACATATATTATTATAATGCCTGGAAATGGAAATGCCGTTATTAACAAGCAGAGGAGAGGAAAGGAAACGTGCAGTTTACGTATTTGAACAGGCTGGCCATTGACCATGGATGACAGTTGTTTAACTAAATTTAGCACTATGAAATCTGTTAAAAATTTCTAGATAGATACTCGATAACATTTCATAATATTTTTGCGCTGTAATGAAACGCAATTTCATCACGTTTGGCTATTATATACATTTAAATGATGACAATGCATATTCAATGAATTCTCTTATAAAGAAAGAGCAGTTTTATAGTATAAAGAGTTTTTCATATCCTTTAATACCATGATAAGCCCCTCGCACGAGACAGTATTAGATGTGCAATGGGACTTGAATAATCTATAGTAGCTGCCACCGGACTAGAAGAGTCTGTATCCTAGAACTTTAGGACCAAGCGAGTCTTTACCCTAAAACCCAGTCATTCCTAGAGAATGAGTAGTAACCTTTCATTACTTTTTACCAATCTGCATTCAAGGTGCCAACCAGAGCCTTGTGTGGTTGTGTGAGATTCAAAATTACTGTGGAAGAGATTTCTTCACTTTCCCTCTTCTTCAGCTCCCTTTCTAATACTCCTAAACTAAAATCTCTAAAAAGACATTCTCTACGGCGTGAGGTTCTGCGTATCCGTCTGCCACCAACTTTTACGAGAGTTGTAATTTTCTCGAAGGAATTAAGGGTCTCACAGCAGGTTGTTCAGAAGAACTTAGACATGATGACAGTTATGCAAAATATTTTGAAGTATATCTATTTTAACCGTCACTCATGGTCTCAGCACCACCGTTATGCAGCATCAACGCTAAAATCATGATGTTAATATGTTTATCATGTTTTGCGTGTTTTGAAGACCGATAAGAATGAATCCTCGTTAGGTAATTTAATCAGCGTGTAAGCGATGGTACTGTGGACCTATTGAGTAATTTTCCCTTTTGGAGTTTTTAGTCGATGAAGACATCGATGAAAAATAACGATAATCAGCAGATTCAGTTCTAAGTGATTTTAAGATCCCATATATATCTTTATCGGAAGAGTAAAAGTGCCTTCTTGGAGTTCATATCTTTGTCCACTTTTCTGTGGAATTGGAAGTAATTTTTATCTCATTAAACGCTCACAATTATGTTAAAAAAAGAGTAGTACAGTTTTTACAGTAGATATCAAACACCTTTTACAAACGCATCATAGCTAAAGTGTTTCTCTTCTCATGACCTCCCCGAATAACCAACGCCAGCCATTGACTCGTCTCGAATGTTAGGAAGAATGTCGTCTAAGGATCCCTCTTTGGGTTGCATTTGTAAGACAAAACCAATTTAAGAAGATATTAATTTTCCTTCATCCATAACGTCGCCGATCATGCATGTTGGAATGTTTGTCGAATGCCGCTTGTGACAAGTATCAAAGTGTTATCGTTTGGGTGGCGACCCTCACGCGTAAAATAATTAGATTTTAAAAATGACACTCGTCATTTTGTATCGCTGACCCAAGGGCTATTTATTAGACCAAAATGTTTAACTGCCAATTGAGTGACAGGTTGGCACTTAAGATATTTTTCTACTATTGTCAAACTGGCAAAACCAAAAAAATGAGATATGAGCATGTTAAAGAGGTTTCTCTCTCCTCGCACTATAATAGATCAGGAAGGAAACAGAGCAAGGCACCAATACATCAAACACGTCTTAACTGTCCTTTATTCCCTCTCCAAACCCCTCTTCTCTTTCTTCTTAATGACTGGTACCCTGTTCACCGTCTGCCACACGTTCTTGTGGTAATAAGTAGGGTTGTAATTTTGGTGTAAAATCTTATAGAACTGTGCTAAATGTGTTTTAGGGGTGATAAAATCTTCTCTTCCACCAAATCTTGAATATATACCTAAATAAAAGCTGCCGGCTAAGTAAGTCATACCTTGGTGAAAATGTTTCTTCCACTCAGTGATTCCGTGGCATCAAATATTTTTACTGTTAAAATATTTGCTCAGAGTGGTGTACTATATCACCCCGTCGACGCTCTTGCGGCGGCTCCCAGCGTAGTATGTAGATGCGGATAATTCCCTTTATGACCTGCCACATTTATGGCCTGAAATTCAGAAACACCCTGCATATCCCGTGGCAGCTACTGGTGGAGAGGTAAGTGCACTTGCTCGCCGATGTTGGGCCGCACCCTAACTCGGTTTCGATCGGACCGTAATGAGATTACAAACCCGTCCATCGTCCATTAGACTAACTCCTCACCTCCTCCGAAATTTGGTCTTCGCTCGCATAACGCCAACCCACACCCCCGTCTCGAAACCACTTCACCCTCAATCCACTCGCATCACTTAGAACACGGAACACACCACCTTCATACTCACCCACCGCCACCGTTCTCAACCTCCTCCTTATTACGTCCCCCTCTTCCCTCCCGCCCCCACATCCCGCCCTCCTCCTCCTCTAACTCTCCAACCGTCCGCAGGGTTTCCCACGGCGCGCCGTGTGCTTAGGCGACGATAATCGGAAACTTTACGGTCCTGATCTCCTCTTCAGCCAACTCCGTTCCGTCTTATGAACCCGCCCTTTCTTTCCACCCTTTTAAGGGCTGGATGCTTTTTCAAAAAGATTGTTCAAGTGTGACGTGTGAGATATGAAATTAATCTATTGCTGTTCATCAGTATTCCATTGCTGGAGTTGAGTCAGCATAACTAACTGTTAAGTCTCCGATCACGTTCAAGACCTATTCGTTCTTTTGGTCTACGTTTAGCCATCGGTTTTATCATCCTTCCCGTTCCCACAAAGAGTTGTATGCGTTACATTCTCCTTGAATTATATAATATCAATTATTGGAATTGTACATTGTCTTCTACAGTAAAGAAGTCATACCTCCTGTTAGTATTGTTTAAGACAAACTCATATCGCTGCGTAATATGATCAAATCCTTAAATGAATTAAGGAAGGAGGAGTATAGTTTCAATTTCACGGAAATATTTTTACATGAATACATGACCATCACACTGTTTTATTTCAGTCTTGGGAGAGTCAAAAATTACTCAATGGCGTTAGGGCCTAGGATTTAGGCTCTGTTTTATTAATTATCTCCATGAGACTCTATCCTTCCTATCTTTACCGCTTCTATTAAAATCATATGTCGCTTTTTACTTGTTCACTCGTCCCTACGACTAAATATTCCTTCTCTTCAGATTCTTTTCCACCACACTCAATCATGAATTTCTCGGTACCTACATTTTTTCCCTAACACCATTAAATCCTTTATAATAAATATGTCATATTTGACTTTTATTCATTCCCTGAAACTTAGCCTACCGACGAAGTACGATCCTTTCATATATGTATGTCACTGGAGTAGGTATTTAATGCACATTCTTTCATGATCCACTCATTCCTGACCCTAAGCTTTCTAATTATTCCGCAAGCACGTCTCAGATACCCTACACTCACTGGACTCAGCGTGTAAGTACTTATGCTTATCCTGGCACACCAAAGTTTCCCTTCCGTGCAATATAGTGGGGAGGGGCTTAAATGAGTGCATTCTCCTCTTATCTTCCTGTCACCGCTCAATGCCGTCGAACAGCTTCCATCTAAGCGGATCTCAAGGAGACTTCAGGACGAAACAACTTTTATGAAACTCCCGCACTTACCTCCTCCCCCTCCCAATATCAGCGGAGGTACCCCTCATCGTCTACCATCGAAACTTTTTAATTTAATACGAAACTCAGGCCACCACGACCCGTGGGATTCTTTTTTTTAATTCCTCATATTTTTTTACGGCGTTCTTACCGTCGTAAGCCGGCCGGGAGGAGAAATTAAACGGGAAACTATCGTCATTCAGGAAGGAAGGGCTATTATTGTTCCCAGATTTCGCCGGGACGTCATAATCGTTTTATTTGAACCGTAACGCAGGATATTGGTTGCTCGGCTTACTCCTTAATCTGAAGAGGGAGCCACTATCGGAGTTTCATTATCTCACCATCAAGAAGAGCGAAATGTATATTTTTATGTTTCTCCGTCAATATTTCGCAACAAGTGTGAATCCAGCCCGGAGGCAGTATTACCTTTTTAATATCGGACAGACTAATTCGGAAAGTAATTTCAAAGCAATAAGCCCCGCGATTTGTTCTCACAAAAGAGCACCAGATTGAGTGTCTCTGTTGTTTATTTTCAGCCTACGCAGTGACATCTGCTGTATGACGTTCATATTCTCCAACTTATGTTTAGGAATATAAGTTGAATTTTTATGCTCAATGACTCATTTATGCGAATTATTATATTCATGAAACATTTCTTATGACGGAAAAGTTACAGAACTTTCCCAAAATTTCACGCCCAGAGAAAGTTGTTATGGATTTATATTGGACGACTAATCTCTTTAACCTTGAGCATGAGATTACAGATGGATTTGGACGTTTTGGATCTGTGGTGACGCAAGATTTTAGATGGAAATAAATGAACAGACAAGACACATAGGTCGCCAATTTCTATGCTTAGTCATATTGGGCTCTGTCTAAAATTTAAACGAGGCTTTTTGCTCGTTAGTTTTGTAGATTTTTTAATGCAAAAAAGTGAATGCAGTTCCAGGATAAAATGTTTTACTAGTGGACGGACTGATTCGGAAGGTAATTTCAGTACGAGTAGCCTTGTAAATAAGTCTCTCTAAAATCTAACAGATTCATGTACCTTTGCTGATATCTTTAGCGAACTGCAACATGTATTTAGTAATACAAGATTTTCAACGAATATACGAAATAATTCTCGTAGACAAATGAATGCTTTGGGCTTCATGAAGCATCTTAATAGCTTCGTGTGTAATCACTTGCTTCAATGCCTATCATACTTTTATATGAAAATGTGGTGGTTTCTGAGTGTGCCTGTTACTCAGTCAAAGAAGCGGCTGGACCGATTACTTTGAAATTTGCATGTGTGTATTTGAGTGCACTGCAACAAACATAAGCTATTTTAAAAATTCCTCAGTACCCCTAGGGCCCATAAACGAAACCCTAGATTTTACTTCCATGAGAAATGCATTGGAATCAATGCAGAGGATCGTTTATTGTTTTTAAAGACAACGTGAACTTAAAATATAGGATTAAAATCTTAACTATTGGGTGGCTGAAAGAACGGAGCATTTAATTTTTGTATTTGATACTGTGTTACATTTCGTTTTTACTTAAACAGTTGATTTTTAATTCCCAAACTATCAATTTTCTCCGATTTCAGCACAAAATTTCCTTGGAACTTGATTATTGGTTATGAACGGGAAATATCTCTCGGACCGTTTATGGCTTGCATTATGTCAAATAAATAATTAAAGCAAATTTCAGTGAGATTTCAGTTGGGGTATTTTTTGACCACAACCACTCTGTGAGTTTAACGGTTTCTACAGAGTTTCTGCATGTAGCATGAACATTGATTATTATAATCACATACAACGGCTTTCATGCTTTCTCTCTCCCGCTGAATTTTGATGGGAATTCTCATCTTGCCTTTATTAGCATTTTTTATGGCTGCATTATGTAATTTCAATACCTAGTAGTACATTTCCTATATTTTTCTGATTCTGGAATGTCTATAGAATATGCCATAAAATTATCTGGGAATTTGAAATTAAATAATGCTGCATAGGAAAATATATTTTGCCGAGAAAATCGAACGAAAATCGGTCGAACAAAGAACATTGGTAACATGAAAAGTAGCCGGTTATCTATGAATGGAAGACATTTAAAGATACTTTAGGTTCGAAAGTTGTACTACATTCCGTTTTGAAAAGTAGCCGGTTATCTATGCATGGAAGACATTTAAAGATCCTTTAGGTTCGAAAGTTGTACTACATTCCATTTTTGAGTTTTATGGCGGCATACATCTCTACATATACATCATACAACCATTGTATATTATTTATAAGATTATCAATACATGAAAACGAATTTCAGTGAATATCTGTCAGAGGTACTTTTACTTTAAACAACACCCCTATAATTATGGTACCTGCATTTAGCATGCTTCATTGATTCTTATAATCATATTGGCCGATTAGCCGAGAAAATGTAAGATGTTCAACATTAGGCCGGTTCCTTCATCCATTATCGGTGCTATTCATTCGAAACTTCTCGTTGCGAATTATGGTTCCTCTGCTAGTCATATACAAAGCATTTTTAATAATCACATGAAAAGAGCTGTTAATTAGGTAAAATTTTCACTGTGGCAGAACCATTGTATGTTGAGGATTCCGTTCATAATCAGAAAAACCGGATATTTGTTACAATGGTTGTGTATTATAGAAGCATCTTTTTGTTTTCCCGGCCATTTCCGGTAGCTTTGAGCCAATGGGATCCAATTAAGCCGCTGTTGGCTTTACATTAGTTTTCTCAGTGGTCCTTCCGCTGAAGTTCACACAAAACCCTTAGCCTCTCCGGACATGAACTTGCAACCTTTTCGTAATGAAGCGGCTGTGTTGCCTAAGTTTTAAGCCTTATGGTAAATAAAATTTTCAATTGTTTATTAATGATTGACTATTAATATTGTACAGCAGTTTTTCGTACATATATCTGGAAACATAATGAATCGTATTTTCCTGTTATTTCTGTATTTTCCTCAACACTTAAAAACAGGCGCCTATTCCTAGAGTACGGAAATTAAATTACTTTTATCATCGCGTGCTATCCTTGCGGCATCAACCTAAGATAGCCTCGGGCAGAAGAGATAACGAACCTTAAGAAGTCTTGGGTTTATGCCTGCCCGTGGTAGAACTAACAAGTTCTCCAAGTAATATAAAATCAGCAACTTGCGTAACAAGTCATTCATGGAACTCTCAACACTGTTACAATTAGTATAAGTTCCACAGGAACGAGAAAATGTACATGAAACGTAAGTGAAGTCAGGCGACCTTAAATTATGATTTAAAAAGTAGAACATCAAGTGAAAAATATCTCTGCCAAAGGTTGATGCGAAAATTTTAATAAAGAGCATGTGAATAGGTTGAAGCATGCTGTGAAAAAGGATAGCGATGAAAGTGATTACTGACATTGTCATCAATCAACGGATATCGAATTGAGTGGCACTCGAGGATAAGTAAAAATACGATTATGCGTCATGACATGTTTCATTTGAACAATGAGTTACATTCCTCTTTGATGTACATTTATCTCAATTGCACTTATAAACGTTCATTTTCAGCAGCATCTCCTTTTAAAATGTTCCATTTAATTCTCTTCCTTAGCATACTTCCGACCAATATTCATGCCATACTAATCTAACATTTTCCCATTTATTCACTTCTTAAGTCCTTTAATTAAATTGGTTAAAACATTTCATTCACTCTAATTACGTGCTCCGTCTAACTTGTCTATCTAATTTTTATCCAGAAATTACCTTTCCTTTTCTTCCTACTCAGCACTTTTTGTAGGTTTCTCTTGGTGCCATCATACTTTCTCTATTCTTCTCCAAATCCTCATCTCCAGTGATATTAGATTCTATGTACGCTGCTGGCTTAAATTGAATGTAAAATAAACACGCCACATACCATTTCATATATTGAGTCTCTGCTATTTTATTCTTAACAAGTTTTATCTGAGTCCGTCTTCAATTTTTGAAGGTCGAAATTTCTAGACAAGGCTAATTGAAAAAGTTCCAGCTATTTGCAGACATACTAGATTTTAACTTTAAAAAATCACTATGTAATAATCACTAGCTTTTCAATGTATTCGATTGGCTACATATAGAAGCTAAAATTGAATATATCCATAAGTAAAAATATATCCATAAGTATATAAACTCCCCTCAAGCCTGTATTGAGGGTAAGGAAGAGAGAAATATGTATTCACATAGCTTGATTGTTAAGCTTTATGCATTCCTACTGTCACATAAGCTAACTCAATTTCGTATACACAATTTGTAAATCCATTACTAAAAATTTGCCAAAACATCAGGAGGCAAGAGGGAAAAGGTGATATTTAATGCTTTAGAAAGCAGTAAAAAGAGATTTTTATGGTGAAAATCGGTGATATGGGGATGCCATTAATAAATGCCTCAATATCCGATTACGGAAGAGAGACAACGGGCCGTGGGTTATCTGATAATTTTACTGCCGTAAAATCCAATATAGGTGTCATAAAACAATGCAGGAATATTTAAAATGGAAATTATGGACTTTTATCATGCATCATCCAAATTGACGCAGAGCTAACACAAAGCGGCATTGAAAGTGAAGTCATTTTATGGAGAGTCAGTTTTGTTGTGAAACACGCCATAAAGAGGATGGGGGAATTGAACCAATGATGAGTGAATTCCCCGTTGAGAAAAATCCATTTTCAGTGTATTGTGATCGTTTTTTCAACTTGTTACGAAATAGGTTGTAGCGATCAAGCTACGATTGGCTCGTATTGGAAAAATCGTTATCGTATGGTGCTTTGATACCCAGGAAACAGACTTAAATGAATAGGCAAACAAAATACATGAGCATACGGTATAGATTTATTTTTACCCAGTACATATTGAAAAAAAGAACCACCAGGAATAATAAAAGTTTATAATTATAAAGCATGCAGCTTTGAGGTTTTTCAATAAGCAATATTTTCACTCATATTTTTTTCTAATTAGTTGGCTCCAAAGAATGAAGTACCGTATTTCTCCGGATATAAGCCGCACTTTTTCCGATTTTGGGGTCTCAAAATCTGGGTGTGGCTTAAATTCGAGAATTTTCTTAAAAAATCGTAAAAATGACCGATTTGAGCAAACCAGCCATTCGGATTCACGCGGACGCCCCAGCTAAACTCGCCTAAGCCACGGGGAAAGTAAGAAATAACGCTGAAAAAGGTCAAATTGGGGCAAAATTTATTAATAAATTAAAGGATAATATAGGTAACATTGAGTCACACTTACGTAGGTAATGTAAAAACAGATATATAATTCTAATACCTAATACTGTAGGAAGTACGGGATGCACTAAAAAGGGTGCGGCTTAAATTCGCGTATTAAATTTTTTCCCTATTTGAGACCCCAAAAACGGGGTACGGCTTATATTCGAGTGCGGTTTATAATCGAGTGCGGGTTATAATCGGAGAAATACGGTATTTATACAATACTTACTGCGATAACTGGTCATAATATGTATACCCGTACTTCATGAACTCCCTTCATGCCTCACTTATTTCTACTTCTCTCCAACTTTTACGTTTGTATTTAGACTTCTCTCTTGATAACACAATCAAGTTCCAATGTTCCCGTTTTATTCTTCCAATAACCACATAATTGATTATAACTTTTAGCGTAAAATATGCTTTGAACATGTCTCAATTCAGAGAGATAATTTTAATTAAGAAGAGAGCTTCAATTTTGACTGCTGTAATGATGTATTATGTGGAGATAAGTTATTAACCACTAGGGGCAACAATATCCTTTAGAGAAATAAATTATTTTATTCTAAATCCCACGATTTCATAATTACGTCAATTCATTGTACCTTAGTAATGCTTTGGTTGTTATTTTTATCCACTCGGATGTACTGGTACTTTTTATCTACTTTCTTTTTCATTATGAAGCACTCAATCTGCTTGAAGTTTGGCTGTTGGGTTTTGCCTGCGGTGGTCATTGTCATTGGGATCAATCGTCTTTACAGGAAATGTTCTAAAACGTGGGCAGACCGCATATATTCTCCTCATTCTTGCTGAAGATATCATGTATTTATCATACTGTTATGATATGAAACGATATGATGTATATATAATTTTATAGTGACTTTTTGGGATTTTATGGTGATTTTTAAGTGTAATCAATTAGTTTATTTGTATTTGCTAAAACCAATAATCTCATTAGCCGCAGCCTTTAGTGTCACCGCGTGCCCTCCAGCTATTTTCTATGCATATTAACAGCTATCTTCTATACATCCTTATGTTGAAGTTTCTTAAAGTTGTCCTTCAAATTCAGACACCGCTGGACGATCCCATGTCTTTGTTTTATTCCATTATTAGTAGCTGGTCTACGATCAGTTTTGCACTTTTGATGTATTTTATCGTTATTGTTTCGTCGTTTTTCTCGTCTTCCTGCCAAAAAACTGCTAACCTGAGACAGTGTAGAGATCCTAACCCACTACAAGGAAAGGCCTCTGCTAAGCGATTAATCAAAATTTCGCGTTGGATAACGTTCACTGATATAAACTGAAATATAGGTCTAAAACTGAAATCATGGTAAACTTATTGGGTAACAATTATTAGGCCCAGTTTGATAATGTCTGGCTAGGGTTAACTATCAGACGACACCGTCATTGCACGAATGTAATATTCACTGATCGTTCAAAATTTTCTAAATGCATAAATCAAACTACCTGCTGGTTGACATTAGAACTATCGATGGAAGGGCATATATACATTTGTTATCACAACAAGAGCATGTTAAACAGTCATTATAAGACGTGGCCTAAGACTTTCAAGTTTATGCTCTGATAATATTTTTTTTTCTCAAAAGGTTGTTCAATGACCTCATATTTTCTTGGAAGCTACGGGGTGCTCAAGTGCTCATTCTAACAGGGATCCTATTTTATCCCATTTTCAGCCTCTTCTCTGACCTTCGCAGCCTTTCTGGGACTACGCTGATGAATCTTCTGGCCGGTCTCTTCATGGCTCAGCTGCTGTACGTGATAGGCGTTGGTGGAGTTCAGGTGAGTGGGAATACGTCAGTGTCTTCCACTTATAAAACACGACAATAGATGTGGCCATACACGCCTGAATCAGAATTTTCAACTTAGATGTTGGGTACTTAGTTGAGACGTTAGTTTTACTTCTATGGAGCTCAAAACTACTAATCTACCCGTAACATGGCCAAAGAAACGTAACATGGCTTTTTGACGTTGATTTAACGAAATGAATTATGGTAGGGGTGGCCAAAATATTCTAAAAATTGTATTTGAAATACATATATAAAAATATTTTCGCAGGATGTCCTTGAAATACAAAATACAAATAGACGTCTTTTAAATATCTACTTGAAATACCAAAATACATTCCGATTAAAATTAAAATCTTAATGAGTTCACAGTGACAACAATAGAAATAAGAACACCACAATATCTATTTAATATAAAAAACGGGTAAACGAGTAAAATAAGGTTTGCATTTATGGAGCCACTTCTATTTAAATATAATCTTTTAAATAATTAGTAAGTAGATTGATTCATATGATTCAATATGAGAATGGAATTATTCCACTATAGTAAAATGGGTAACATCTATGTTAAAAAATGTTCGCAGTGATTAGAATTTCCACTGTGAAACATCTACGGGGAGATTATTTATACATTAGACGATATTATAATACAATTTCTCAAAAAACGACGATTTCAAGGAACTACTGTGCTGAGAGGGACAACCATAAACTTAAATATAAGGTTACCATAATGCAGAAGTTTCAAAAAAATATTACCACTACACTTGCCTTTTGTTGAGAGCTCTCTGAATTTCCCTTGTGCAGGAAAGAGAGTCATCAAGTTCTCCTTCAGTATTCAGTGACGCCAGCGATTCTGCATATAGTGATTACCACAGATCTACAATTCAAATTTTTATTGGCTGATTCACAATTCTATTGGCTTGAGGTATTGACGCAACGGGTGCAATGCAGAACACCAATGGTCCCTTGTTGGAGATGTATGCTTCAATTCTGGAGGGGTGTACTGCTCTTCATCTGGAGTTCTACCCCAGCACTGACTGTAACAATATGGAGGAGAACGTATCTGCCCATTTGTGTCAATAGTTTTTAATGCAAATGGGCTATTGTTACCATATGTAAAATGATTTGTCAACACTCAAAATTAATATTAATTCACTTTGGTTCGACTGAGCAGCACTGGGTGCCAAGTGAAATTTAGGCTCTACTATACATTTCTCAGAAGTATTTTGGGCATTTTCAAATACTGAAAATACCTTAATTATGTATTTTGAATACGAAATACATTTTTAAAGTGTATTTTAAACCCTAAAAAACATATTTTGGTTACATATTTCAAATACTTGTATTTGAAAAACTGCCAATCTAATTAGTTTAGTTTTAGGTAGAATTAGGTAGTTTTGGTTTCTCGTTTAGCGCAAATACTTTGACGTAATATCACTGCTTTTCTGCCACACCTTTTTTGCTTGCCAACTTTTTTTACATGGTGATATTGCAGAAAAAGGTGAATTTTCTACCCATCAAAAGTCGTGATGATAACAGATGTCATCCAGGTAATTTAAGATACTTAAAAAATCAAATCTATTGTAGTGCGTGTGTAGTGTATGTATCGCATTAACTAATGTACATCTCCATTCAGTAAAGTACTGATGTGGAATATTGAATCGGTTACTATTGCATCCTGAGTGCAGTGAAGTAAGCATTTTTTTACATCAGACATGCATTTTTACTTTTCATCGCAGTTGTCTCCGCAATTCTTATTTTCATGTCAAAAAGTCAACCAGTAGTAGACCCGTGACTAAATGGTCTCGAGAAACTCCTCTAGATGTCACTGAAAGCGTCTATGCGTCCGATAATGAAATAGCTTCCGAGAAAGAACTTTGCAATGGAGGTGGAAACTAAAATTTCCGAGAAAGAATTTTGAAACCGAGGTCTCTGGTGGATATCACATCGAATGCTCTGAAATAGGCTTAGTTTTACGGCTTTCGGTGCTCAATTTTTGTGGTACGTTCAACTTATTCCATCCTTTTTTAGCTTAAACACTCTCGTATTATCTCTATTTAAATAACGCAAAGACTCGGAATATTCCTGTTTTATTCCTGGGATTGATCATGTTAGGAGTTGAAAACTTACAATTAACAAATTTTTCTTTCGAAATATACAATTTATTAATTCAAATATTTTTTTTATTGAATTACATAATTAGTAAAATTATATACATAAGACAAGTTTTAATAATAACGTATCAATTACGTGAGTAAAATTATCTATAACGTTATCTTTATATTTATATCGCAGGTATATAAAGAGCTATAATTAGGTTTATAAGGTTATTCACACAAGGCTTAACATTATTCACCGGAGAAATTTGGAAATGGAGGTGGAATTTAAAATATCCGAGAAGGAGTTTTGAAATCGAGATTTCCGATGAAAATCACATAGAATACTCCTACATGGAATACGTTTAATTTTACGGCATTCACTAATTGATTTTAGAGCACCATAGTTAGATGTAGTGAGGGGAATGTGTCAGTCAAATGTTGGGCAAAGGATTAGGAAATAATTCAAATGATTGTTTCATGGCGAATTTCACCGTCTATGGTGTATATTGACTCGCACCCGTGCGGGTGACTGCGTACCATTCTAATTGCGCATTCGCAATGATTGGACAATTGTCAAGTTAGTTGTTCTAAAGCGACAATGTTGGGTTTATTCTCCGCGACTGTGGCATATTATGCACGGCAATGTTTCCTGTGCTACAAAGTTGGCTGGGGACGAGAACAACTTGTTTTTATATACCCCCGCTGAAATTCACTTCGAATGAATATATATTGGTGGTTTAAATGACTAACACACCTGACCTGCAATTGGGAGATCCGGGTTCGAATCTTGGTCAAGTACGAGGGCAGACTTAAAAGTAAGGTCTCCAATTTTTTTGTCATAAAAAATTACATTTATTTATATTGTTGGATACATCGTTGGAAAGGTCATGGATTCAGCTATTTTTCGATGTAGTCACCCTGGGGCTCGATGATTTTCCTCATCCGCATGATGAACTTTTGAATACCGTCGTCATACCAGCTTCCGTCCGTCTTGCACCTCCTTCGTCCGTCGCGATCTTCATCCCTCCTAGGTGTTTCTTCAGGGTGAGGAACATGTGGAAATCACTTGGTGTGACGTCGAGGCTGTACGGAGGATGCCCGATCACTTTCCACCCAAACTTCGAGATCAGTTCCTGCGTCGGACTAGCCGTATGCGGTCGCGCGTTGTCGTGATGAAATGAGACCCCCTTCGTCAGCATTCCTGAACGTTTGTTCTTGATGGCGCGCCGAAGCATTTGTAGTGTGTGGCAGTATCTTTCCTTATTGATAGTGGTTCCCCGGGGCATGAAATCTACCAACAATACTCCTCACCCCGAAGAAACACCTAGGAGGGATGAAGATCGCGACGGACGACGAGGTGCAAGAGGAGGTCAACGCCTTCGCAACGCGGACGGAAGCTGGTATGACGACGGTATTCAAAAGTTCATCATGCGGATGAGGAAAATCATCGAGCCCCAGGGTGACTACATTGAAAAATAGCTGAAGCCATGACCTTTCCAACAATGTATCCAACAATGTAAATAAATGTCATTTTCTATGACAAAACAAAATTGGAGACCTTACTTTTAAGCCTGCCCTCGTAAAATGATTTATTTTTATAGAGAATTTAGTATCTTTAGTACAGGGGTCTCCTAACTTATCGTAACGAGGGCCTCGATGAGCACTTGAAGACTTTTCAGCGGGCCGTAGAAAAAAATAAATACATAGGAAACACCAGATATGAGAGCTATCGAAATGAGAAAATATCATTGACTATTTATAGAGTATGTGATATTAAACTATCGTATATAGATGACGACGAACACTACCAACAAATTCTCATATTTTCATCACAAAACCATACTGTATTTGTGCCATTAAAATCTTATTTAACTGAGATTTAAATTTTGAAGCGCTAATTAATTATAAGTAGCGATCATCAAAGCAAAATTTATGCGGCGCATTTCCGCAAAATTCTTTCTGCGGTCCGGATAAAAACATCTTACGGGCCAGATTTGGCCCGCGGGCCGTGCTTTGGAGACCCCTGCTTTAGTATATAGCTAGGAATGGAGTATTTTCACACTTTTGGGAAGTGACATCTAAAAAATCTACCGATACTTCAGACACTAAATTTTCATTCGGACGCTCGAGAGGCTTTTCGTTAATTTTTTATTAGCAAAAAAAACCAATAATAAATTATTATTGCGCCGAAGTCTTAGCGTGCGGACGAAACTTTAGCTATTAATTAGCAAATATCGAAATAACTTCGAAAAGGCAAATACTATTTCACTCTCAACGCACAGATAGGCTATTTCGCTTCTGCTAATATGGGAGATGACGTCACACTACGAAGAACCAATGGTTGGGCGTTTAGACCTAGGCAAAATTTCGATTCTAAAACAATGCATATTAAAAGATATTTATTCAATTAATTAGTTAGAATTATACCTTGGTATTTCGTACGTGGCATTTCGAAACCAAACACTACTCGCTATAATACATTTCATCAAAACACCTCACTTACGCAAATACTCTATTAATGCTTCAGTATTTTGCTTTTGCATTGTTATTGATTTTCCGTAATACATAACTTTAAAATTGTCATATTATGCTTTGATGATTTTAGACCATTATTTTTATTTTATAGTGAGTAACGAATTGGAAAGCAATGCTTAAGGGTGCATTCACTGTATTATTTCAACTGACTGCCGCACTTGTCGTATTATGCCACGAGTCACTGAGCAAAAGTTCTCGGCTGCCGAGACAGTGGGGAAGTGTTCCGAGGCGCTGGGTGATGGAGGGAGATTAATCAGGATGCCAAAGCGATGGCATTGGGGCTGAGTTGGCGACGGAGGGCGCGGAGAAAGGATTATACGCTTCCTTGCCCCGGGATGCAATTATGCACCCACGGTTGAGGTGCGAGACAAGACTGGAATACCCGTGCGATTCCTTTACATTGGAAGATGATTCAGGGCAGAAGGAGAAACGGCTACGTGCGTTGGATGTTTGCCGTATGTTATCGTCACGCTTCGTTAGTGTGAAATACCCACATTCCTGCCTCTTACTTTGTTTAGTATACCTCACACAAATGCTATTATTTCTTACTGGACTCATTCCCTACACATAAAAGCCTCTCGAAAACAATAATGGTAGGAGAAATGAATGAAAGGATTCAGTGAAGATGACCAGGGATGGAATGCATCGGGAAAAAAATTATGTAAGTTATAATGAAGACTCGACCATGATTTAAGTGGTTTGCTGATTGTTGGATAGATTGAAGGGGTGCATCAAACCTTCAACATGATGCCTAGTTTTTCAAATTCATCCGTAGATTGTATATTTTGGTTTTTACTAGGGATGTCACCTCTCCAAAAATGCGATATTCTCCTGGAATTTGTCCTACGTAGCGCATCTAACCCGAAGAGAATTAAAAATATCCTGAAATTTAGACATTTTATGTTTAGTGGCTTACATAGCAGATATAAATTTAGTGAGACCGGTAATATTTTTGTCTGATGAAGGTGGACTCTCGGTGGCCGATGTGATAACCATTTAAAAAGAAAAAATTACGTTTTATTTAACAATGTTTTATTTAATTTTTGTTGGAATGGTGTATCTAATTCTAACTATACTTTTGGGGGCCTTTATTAGAAGTTGATGAACTGTTTATAGTTGTTAACTTTGTTTTACCTTTTCTACAGCTATGCAGCGAGTGGAAAATATTTACCAGTAGTTTATATGATTTCTGCTTGGATAAAATATGAAATAAATCAATTGTGACCTCGGATTTAGAAGTTGAACTAATGGTCAAGCAAAACTTTTAAATAATTTGCAAAGAATTTCAATCATATATGAGGAAAGAATGTGCTAATAAATTTATTAAAATAGCGAGATAAAGCTTAAAATATTAACATTAAATAACATTTTAAGAAATATTTCATTCACTGAATAATCCTGTTTGTTCACTTAAATCTTCAAAACTTTATTAATACGATATAAAAGAAAGTTTGTGCTAAGCATTAGCCATAGATATTTTTCGCATGCACGTCTCGCTTAGTCCCGGCAAGATATTTGAAAATTACGACCTCTTGGAAATGTCCAATGTGGTTTTGACAATCTAGTAACCGTAGTAATAGATGTTATTCGAATAAATTTGGATAGAAAACCTTGGTTCTGCTTGTGTTTAATATTAACGTATGTAAAGTGTTTATAAAACTGGATTGTTTGATTCTTACGTAAACTTTTTGGGTGTGGCTCTATGTGTGAAATAAGCAAAATGAATCGAGGATTAAGGTAGTTTGAGCAAAAAATTACTTCACCTAGAATTTGATGAATTTGGCCTCATTTTAAAGAAAAAACTCATATTTCCAATGATATCAAAATATCAACCCCTTGCCGAACTACATTTCGAGCAATTTCCCTAAAAACATAAGCTGTTTTACATTGGATGGATTACGGCTGTGTGATACAGAGTGAGAATATTAAACAAATTAGGAATTTATAACACCTAGATTTCGTCAACAAACTAAGTGTGCAGATTGCATGTTTTTTCAACCATTTATAAAATATAATCTATTACTCACCACAGTAACTTTGACTGAATCGCAAAAAAACCTGCTGTTTTGAAGGGATATCAGCCATACAGCGGGAAAAAATGAGTCAAGTTAGAGATTTATATAGCTTTATTTATTTAATTACTAAGACTTTTGGTCATATATAACTATGTATTTGCGCCATTAATATTAAAATATTTATTTCATACTTCTTACAGACACTGAAATAAAAAAATAAAATTTTAATATGATCTCCATTATGACTAGGGAACTATCTCGTTCAGACCACCTTAAATTTGGCGTCCAATTAATGAATGTGACTGACAGGCAAGAGAAAGTGTGAAAAGAGAGGAATGTGGATAACGAAATGAGGGTGGCGTCGCCAACTGGTGCAAGTCGGAAATTACTGCGCCATCCCAAGAGGAAAGTGGGTGAGCGGAGCTTCGGTGCAATTAAGGTGCAGGCGATGTTTTCTCAAGATTAAGCTGATCATTTACGCTCTGCTGAGAGGGAATCCGTAACGGAGGCGAGGATCTTTTGTCTTTGAACTCTGCTGCATACTGCTTGAGGTTCTAAATATAGCTCTGAGACTTTTAGGCGATAATACATGGGTAATTTGATTACTACTATTTATTTTATTAATTGTATCTTGTATATTAAATTATTACATCTAAATTTATTGATTGCATGGATTGTGTTGTTGTCACGAGCTGAATTAAAGTGTGTAATTTCTGAGACTGAATTAAATATCTAAATGAGAAATATTCAATATAAATCCATTCACATAAAGTTAAAAGATTCTAAAACACCTAGAGAATTTCCCTTTCCTTGTCCAATCAGCGCTGGACAAAGGTCTCACTAGAGGGGTCTTGGCAATGAGATTTGAGTCACGCGCGGTCAGGAGTTTCACCATTGCCAACTGAGCAAAATGGTAGTGTGCATTGCCGCGGGGCGATTTTCTTCTATGTCGTTTATTTTAAGTAATAGGAAGAATATAAAAATTTCCTTACATGAGAAGTTTTGCAATATTTTTTCCATAAAGCATACGTAATTTCGATACTCATATACTTTTCCACACCTCGGAAATTGAAATCAAGCTATCGGACATTTTAAAAATCAAAGAATAGGTAAAATACAATTTTAAAAGAATATTTGTAATGTGAAGATGTCTTTTTCTTCGTAAAAAAATAATGAAGTCTACCAATCAAATATTTTGGCCGTGACGAGATTAAGAAGACGACCGTTTCGCCGTTCTCCTAGTTTTTCGCGTGTTTTTCTTCACTCTTTCGACCGTAGAAGCTAAGCGTTTACAATTACACACTTTTCAATGAATGCATTTTGTAATCAAATAAACAAGGAGTAAAACGGTATATTACACGGCTCTTGGAAGCTCCGGAGGAATTTGGTACAAATGCTTAAAGTTCATCGTTCTACCTTTTTTGCGGCGATAGTAGTTTGATTTTGTTACTGTGCTTAATTTCAATAACAATCCAATTTCCATACAACATTTTGGGTGTTGCAAGGTTCAAAGACAGTATAAATAAAGTTTTATCAGGGTAGATGTGGTTGAATTCATTCATAGTAATGAAATTTTTTAGCAGTTCTCCCCTTTTTTTATTAAATATAGTTTTGTGCGACCAGTTTTGATGTATTACATCATTTTCAAGCACGTCATTCTTATAACGTGCTTTTCAATGATATTTAATAAAAAAGTGGAAAACTGCTAAGAAATTTCATTACCAATTTCAGTATGTTTGAAAACGATATATATATATTTCTGAAATCAGGAAATTTAAATGTTTAGATTCCGATTTCAAGAAAAAGAAATGATCGCTCTATTAAACCTCTATGATAGAATTTCAATCAAAAATTGCGTATTTCAATATTTAATCCATTTTAGGCATTTTTAAAATTATAAAAGTGCTCATGGAACTCCTATTGGTACTCATTAAATATAATTATGACTGCAGAGACGAGCACGATTGTTTATTGGTGCTTTATATAATATGTTTGATATAACTTCATAATTTAATTGTCAGAGTTCGTAATTAACACAAATTACCGATATGGCGTCATTAACCATTATAAGAATAAAAAAGTTACAGTTATGTGAATTCAAAATTAACTCCTCCCGGTTAATATCCAAATGAGTTGATCGAGCGGGTAAACGAATTAATTAATGATATGTTTTTTTTTAATGAGTCACAAACTCGGAAAAACTCATGTTTTATTTTTTATGCTTTAAATCTAAACGTGTTGCAAATTGACCTGCATTATTTACTCTCCATAGCTAATGGAAGCCGAGATTGAAACTGTGTAGGAGGATTGACCAGTCGTACAAAGGAAGGAAATCCCGAAGCAACCAATTTCGTCGGACATTTCGGAAGATTGGACCCTGAATAACGCCGCTAGAGGTCGGAAATTTGGAGGAAAATTACAGTATGAGGGGCAGCAGGAGAGCACAAGCATCACTAAATTTCGTTCAGAATTGGGTTTATTTATGAGGCACTGATTGTTACGCGACACCTTGTTTGCTCAAGTTATAGCATTTGCCCTTTTGCCAATCAGGGTCCGGGACTCATTAGAGCGCGTACCCGGCTACCTACTCGGAATATCCAGGTGGTGGTCTCAAGAGGTAACGCTCGGAATAAACACGCTGAAAATTTCAATTTTTCTCATACTTCGTGAAAAATAATGCAAGTGCAATGTTGCATAATCCAGAAATAACATGAATTTACTCCGTGAAATGTCTCTAGAATGTCCATTCCCTGTGTTATTGTCAAAACATTCACTCCTACAACTTGATTTCGTAAGTTTCCTAAGCTAGCCATGTTGATTTCAGGTTAATAATTAAAATACTTGCAGTAAAATATTCTCTTTTACCTGTATTACCGGCGTAAATCCGGCTGTGGGGAATGTAAAATTTTTTCCAAAAACAAGAAAGAGGTGCCCCGCTAGCACAATGAACCTGATTGAGCGTCGTATAACACTAACTTCTTACCGAGAGTATATAGATATCTGAAGTGAACGCTCTAACGGTTCCATTTTAATTGTCTTGAGTCGTTTTCGTATTAAAGTTACCGTTGTTTAGGATAATCACAATGATAAAATGTATCTTTATAAGAGAAATACAAAATAGCATCAATTTAGTATCTGTAAAATATTTTTTCGAGAAACGTATGTAGGTACTCCTTAATCATATTCAGGTTCTTCTTGATAGAATTAACAGTTGAATACGAGTGCATATCTTGTAGTCCAATAAAAGAAATGTCCTTTAACGAATGTGGGCAATGCTTGTCGAAAAGTATATTTACTACGTTAATAAAAGTTTAAATTCCTTCTGAAAGTTAAAGTGAGTTAGCTACATACGTAATCTAAAGCTGATGAAAGCCGATTACATTCTCCGTTTCTTTCCTTTTTGAATGGCTGCTGTCCTGTATCCAACGCTTAAAAAAATTGAATACGCCATATAACTTATGGGACGGTGAAGGAACTTTAAAAATGAGGAAGGGAGCCGTGGAACCATTTTTAGTGACTAAGAGTTTAAAAAGAGAAAAAAATCTCAGCTCGTGGGTAGGAGTTGCGTAGGCAGGAAAAATGGAATGAAAGTGACAAAGAGCTGGAACGGACGGCGGAACTTAGTTCGTTAGTGCTAAAATGGATTTTTAATTGGACACTTGCTTCTGAAAACACGAATTCGCGGAAACAGAAAAAAATTCATTGTTAAGCGCGGAGGAAGTAGGAGGAGGAGGGTGGGGATCGGTGGAGTAAGAGGCCATCGCCCTGTTAGGTCACCCTGCTACGCAATGGTATCCCTCTCTTAGTTTCCCTTAAAAGCGTTACTACATATCCCAGCATACAACGCACATGAGTCCCCGAGGCTATCCACACTGGAGCACGTATTTAATGCTGGTTCATATTGAACATAAGAATATTACTTCAGAGTTGAATTGGTAGGTTAATTTTGGCGACGACCGAAAGCTGAGCTCATTCGCGGCGTTGAGCACAGGGATGTGAGGGTGAGATTATCTGCTGAATGGAGAAGGCCGGCGTCGACATAAGCCTATTCTCAAGGATAGGCGTCAAGGGGATCAAAGTTTAACGTCCCAGCTGGTGGCCGGAATAGTGCATTTGAAGTGATCTCCACATGGTACCTAAGTCTGATCGGGGCTCGATTGAAAACTTTTTGATTGAACGGTTAGACTCGGAATGGTTAGAGTATCAGTTGGAGGACGTTCAAAACACCCCTTGAGAGCATGACGCGGAAAATACCCCATGTTCACCTCTTAAATTTTGTCATTAAATTGGCCAATAAGGAAGAAGAGACACTTATTAAGTTGACCAGTTGCTAATTACCTCGGCGAGTAGATGTGCACCATCATAGACGAGAAAGTAAAATGCAGACGAAAGAAAGTTATTTCAGATGAGTTCAATTGTTATTGAGATTTTTTGCAAGCGACCTCTCTGCTACAAAAATAGATCTCGCATTTATTAGTTCCAAAATTATTGACCAAACACCTTCCCGCGATAGAAAAATTGATTGCTGCTCGATCGATGAAGTTACGGTATCGTCACCGAGATATCAGTACATATGAAAAACTTTGAATTTGATCTCATTACAAGAAAATTTATCTCACCTTTCTAACAATACCACAATTTTAGCAACTTACCACATTACCCTTAGAGATATTTGTGAAAACATTGAAGTCTCTTTCCATTTGACATGGCTGTGGGATCCAGAGTAACAAAAATATGACTTCATGCCGCAAAGACCGCGTCAAAAATATTAAGGCGTGTAATAATATAAAGGTGTGTTTCCTCAGTAATTTTTTAAAATAAATTAAATACGGACTGTAACAATCATTGTAAATAAAAAACTTCAGTTGTGAAGGCATTTTCAACGTATATTTTTCAAGCATCAAATATGTATGTTTAGTTGAAATTCAGTCTAAAAATAAAGTTTTTGCGTGATTTATACACTTTAATATATTTTGCTAACTAAAATATTTATTCCATACTTCATTCAACTGCCTTAATTAAAAAATAAAATCCCAAAATATTGTCCCTTTTGTGACTTGGGAAAGTATTGCTCAAACTACCTAAAGCATCGCTGGGCTTAGCTTGAAGTTAGAGGAAAGATCTTCGAATAGGGTGCTTTTGTGCCAGACTGAAAGTGACAGGCAATAAGTGCGAAATGAGGTCACCTGTCGCAGCACTTGAAATTGAAATAGAGCTGCGACTGCCCTAAAATGAGACTGGATCATCGCATAGGAAGGGAACTGCTCTTTTGTATGATATGTACAAGAAAAAATGTCTGGTGTTGTGGCTATATGTTGGGGACACGGCCGTATCATAACGGTTTTACTTATTACGTGAATGCGTCTGCGTTTTTGGGGAATATTTATTTTGAGGTACTTCCACCGCATTTTGCGGCGCCCGTCGCATCTACTTTCCAACGTTCCTGAAGCCGGTAATAAATTAAGCACATAGTACTAATAAATAAGTAATCAAACCCTCATATCGATTGGAAGTGTTTTCATGTATTTCCTCTAGGCTTTTCGATGAATATGGGCCGAAATCTAAATATTCACCTGATAACCAAAATTTTTTTTTAATGCGAAGTGTAGGTGCGAATAATTTCTTCTGCCGACACAAGGTTACAAGTGCATCGCAATTGCATCTACATCGAACGCATTTTTAGCCACGTAGTCATAGGATTTTAATCAATCATCCTTTAGTAGTTGTAGTATTGGTTTATTGTGCTTCGACGGCTAAGGTCATTCCGCACATACTGTCTGCCACGTGCAGTCAGAGGTAACAGAACTCGCGCGAATATCGGAGGATCACCACTCCAAACTCGAGCCAAGCCCAACGATACTTAAGTTCGGTGACTGATCGGGAACCGGTGTTTCCATCGTGGCAGCCCGTTGCCCTACTATGTCCCAACCGGAAAGGATGCTTCGGCCGACGTCATTATCCTCGCTTCCTTTTTTTACTCCCTCCCCTCCCACCGATCACCACCACAAGTGGAAACCCATGAAAAACAGACCTCTCCGTCGTTTCTGCACCTCAAGAGTTGAAATATAGGAGGTAAACAACCATATTCTCATGTATCTCAATAATGAAAGTCGATGGGGAAACCATTATGGGAAATAAAAAAGGGTGGTTAATACAAAGTAGAATTTTATTGAGTGGCAATATACGGAGAAAGTATTCTCATTTCGTCGGTTGAGTACACATTTGGCTGCAGCCTGAGTTTAAATCACGTTATTGTGTTCTCCTGTTTAAATTCAACCGGCCTTTTAGTACCGACTCTCCTTCACTCCTCTGGCAAAACCCACACAAGCTCATACTCCTTTGTACCTCAGCAGTCTTTTGCTCCTCAAAAGATTTTCTCTCACCCGACCCACCTCCCACTTTCCAATTAGAGCCGTTTTAACTTTCTTGAGGGATGGTTTTGCTGGTTTTAATAAGGGCCGGCGTCTTCGAGGAAGGGTTGAACGCCCAAGGGACTGAGGCTTATGGCTCAAGGCTTCTTTGGCGAGAGATAAAGACGGGTTAAGCCAAAAAAATCAGAGGGAAGGATGGATGCTAGAGAAACGTGCTACGTGCTAGCCAAGTGGATATCGCTTTCCTTAGAGGGCCGCGAGACGAGACGCGTCACTCTCAGGAATTCTAATTATATTTACATTTTTCCCTCTCTCTCTCTTTTTCCCTTAAGCTTCTCTCCCTCGTGTGAAAGATCATGCGATAAAAAGAGAAACGGTTGGAAATCCATTAAAGGTTTCATTGCTGAGGTTTATTATTTTTATTTGCGATCATTTCCGTCGCGTAGAGGGGTAGTGGATGGAACAGGCCACTTTCGAAAAAAGGACCATCACGATAAACCCTCTGGTGACGAAAGCCCTTGCTGACAGCAGAATACCTTTTACAGAAGAGAAAAAAGCGTGTGCTTGAAAAGCTGATTTCCCCGGAGGAAATTGACTGGATGAAAACCGTGTTGCAATGACTAAGACTGGGTGATTGATATAAATAAAAAAATTAATACCGCGTGTTTCATTAACTGTTCTCTTAAATTTATGATATAAATGTATTTTGAGAATCATATGAAGGCATGCATGGTGAACTGTATGGCATTATTTCTTTCTGAAATTCATCGAGCCATCAACATTAAATCCAATAATTGCAATGATTAGTATGAGATTATTCTTAATATGTCATACGTATTATTTGGACACGTAGATGTTACTACTTAGGTAAACTAATTATAAAGAGGAAATCGAAGCCAATTTGGATCTTCAGTTTTGCGGCACTTTTTAATCTTCTGTTGTCAATCGATTTGACAATTAACATTTATTTTGCACCACATGTGTACTTCAAGCTGAATCAAACGCAAATGGTCAGTGGCAAACTAGCCATTGGTATTTACAAGTGTAGGCTAATTTATGGGCGAAGCAGCTTCAAGCAAACTGGCAGTTGACTTACTCTATGGTGAATGAATCACGAAAATGAACAATGTTATTTTAAACATAGTTTGATTTCCCTTTTTTGATAAAAGCATAATTTGATTTAAGTTGGCTTAATTTTAAAACATAAGAAATTGTATCAGGCTTAAGTATGTGGAAGTCACATGCATTCATGATTAAAAATTATTTTGTTTTAATCCACACTTTTTATTTAAACTAACCGACCCAGGTTTTAGCAGCTACGTGCCATTATCAAGGTAATTGATACTTGATAATGGTACATCATGGTACTTGATAATAGCACATAGCTGCTGGAACCTGGATCGGTTAGTTAAATAAAAAAGTCTTGATTAAAACAAAATAATTTTTGATTATGAATTTATTTAAAAAAACTCATTCTCTTTTTTGATAAATATTTAATTAATTTTTCTAAATACTTCAATGATAATTTCAGTATCTCTTTCCTTGGCCTAAAACCTTGAGGGGGTGAAATGGCTTGCGATTTCCGATTACCTCTTGAGCTGGACTGGTTGTAGCAGTTATAAATGCTTGTAGGGTCACTCATGCCAAAGGATGTCAAAGGATCGAAATTAAGCAAAGGGCTGATCGCGTGATGGTGTCAAGTTAAATTCACCACTGGGAATGGGAAGCCCATGAAACTATCTAGGTCCCTAAACGCATATCTTCTGTAATAGAGTATTCAATCCTGGCAACTACGGTACTTGGCCCACTAGGGCTTGCACGGCATTCTAGACCACTATTAACGTATGAAGTCCAAGAATAGTATGCTATAAATGATTTGTTGTTCACAAAATATATCACACTGGGATAATTCTTCAAATATTATTCAAATTAAAAACCAAAACAACACCATCCACACATTTTTACTCTCCAACATCAATGTCGACTTCACGCATGCGAAGAAAAAAATAGCCACGCAAAATTGGTGGAGTGTCCATTCTGATTCCGTAGGTCTCCATTCTGTGGGATTAATTTGTATTGTGGAATGAGAGAAGAGAAGGGTATAGTAAACATAGAACAGGTGATTGACTGGATGATGTTGGCTGAAATGAAAACACATCCGACGAATTTCATTGTGGCCCAAGTTTACATGCCTAGAAATCACCATACGGAAGGAAAGGTGGATCGCATGATTCTATATCTACACAATACCCTGCATGCAACCTCAAGGGTGTGTGGCAGGGGGTGAGTTATCACTAACATGCACTAAAATGTAACTTCGTTGAATTGGTATTGACCACTTTAATAATGTATGGGTTAATTGATGGAGGTTTGGTCATGTCTTATTAAAAATCTCAACTTCCTTTTTTCACCGACGTTTCGCCTTTTAATAATAGCATCTTCAGGGCTCAATGGTGGGATCAACTTTCTGAAAAAAGGAAGTTGAAATTTAAAAAAAGGTTAAACCTCCATAAATTAACCCATACACTAAAATATAACCTAATAAAATTAATGAAACTATTCATTCATTCATTAGAGTAATCTACCGGTTAGAGGTAGGTTGTGATGAAAGTCAGAGAATATCCAACGCACTCTTACACGTGCGGTGCCCTTTCTACCTCTAGTATTTCTTTCTTTATCTCAGAATAAGTCCTACCTTTCTTCATCCCGTCCATAATACCTAATATTTTTCTTCTCCTTCCCCGCCTACCCAACATCCTTCCCTCTATCACGGCCTTCAACTCTCATTACCTTCCCTGCCTTCCCCTAATCTCATCTATAAGTTTCCTCTCCTCACCCACCATGTCAAGCACTTCCTCATTTGTTTTCCTTTCCGTCCAACGCACTTTCTCCATCCTCCTCCACACCCACATCTCGAAATCCTTCAGCCTATTTTCGTCTTCCTTTCTCAAGGTTCACGTTTCTGCTCCATACAACGCCACACTCCATATCAAGCTCTTCACCAGCCTCTTTTTTACATCCTTACTTAAAGTTCCCGTCATCATCTCCCTTCTATTATTGAACGCTTCCTTCGCTAGCGCTATTCTCCTCCTAATGTCTTTGCTACTATGTCCTGTTTCTTCTAGCATACTACCCAAGTAATTAAATTATTCTACTTGCAGCAGTTTGTGACTTCCTACTCTTATCACCAGCCTCGCTTTCTTTGTCCTAGAGAATCTCATTACTTTTGTTTTATTATTATTTATCTTCATCCCGTATTTCTTGCACTGCATTTCCAATTCATCTACTGAAGTTTGCATTCCTTTTGATGACCAACTGACCAACGCCTGCGAATCTAACCGGCTTTATCCGCTGGCCTCCTAATTTCATTCACAAATCTAGCTCATCCCATGCCTCTCTTACCATTTCCTCAGCATAGATGTTAAAAAGCAACGGCGACTACAGGCACCCGTGCCGCACCCCACGACCTATAACTTCCCACCCTTATTCACCCTCATCTACCCTGGCCTGAGCCCTCTGCCCCATATATACCTAAGTTTCGTATGAGTCTCCTATCACGCCAATCTATTCTTATTTTCCCCAATATCTGCATTAGTTTCTCCCAGTTTACTCTGTAAAACGCCTTTTCGAAATCCACAAAGCAAGCGAAAACATCCGGATTATACTCTATTAGGGTCCTCATTACCGCAATCGCGTCTCTGGTGGCCCTCCCCTTCCTGAAGCCAAATTGGTCATCGCTTAAATTGTAGTTTGCGCTGCTCTCCAACCTTGTATTTATAATTCTCAGTACAACTTTTGCCGCGTGCGGAATTAAACTGATTGTTCTATACTCCTCGCATTCTGACGCTTTCTTCTTCTTTGGGATAGGTATTAATATTGTTTTTACGAAATCCTCTGGACATACTCCTTCCTCATAGATCCTGCGAATAAGTTCGAAAAACGATTTTCTCCCCGTACTACCGAGATTCTTCAGTAGCTCCGAAGGTAGGTTATCGGTTCCCACGGCTTTTCTACCCTTCATCTCTCTTAATGCCCTCTCTATTTCGCGGTCAAGTAACTTTGGTCCGATGTTATCCTTATCTATTGATCTTTCATCCTCTAGATCTAGGTTAAAGGGTCTATTCTCGCTGCCATATAGATCCTCTACGTATTCTCTGTGGATATCTTCATGTTCGATTAATATCTTCCCTGTTTTGTCCTTAACCTTTGATATCGTAATGAAACTCTTAATGCATTAAAAAAACCTGCAAATTCTGGGAGGTGAAACTTCACCAGTATGCACTGCACTTTAAGTATGCTAGCAATATTACAGAAACTATTTGCAATAATTTATTTTGCAACTACATCAGTGAACAGATGTAAAATAGTCATAAAGGAAGCATGCGAAACGTGGTGTTACCTGTATGTTTCAGATTATTAAACATGCATTAGGGAGAAAATCAACAAAATAGATACGCTGCCTATCGAAAAACATAGTAAAATATTACATAGGCAGCTATTATGGTCTCTTATCGTTTGCAGGAAAAATTGCATATGAAACCTATTCGTTCTGAACGCTGCTTCACTAATTTTATTCTCATGATATACTCTACTAAAGTATGTCAACTTTCGCAAAATGTTATTGACGTCCTCAGAAAATAAGTAGATCGTAATAGGTTTAGTGATTAATTCACTAAATATTATCTGCAACTAGGGAGCTATTTCTGATATGGGGGTTTATTTCGACTTAACGAATTTAATAAATTATCTATTTCGTGAGTGCAAATATCGATAGAGGGCATCATTTGGTGGCAATGATCATTTACTGCGACAGATATATTCTGTGATGAGTTAGTGAACATGCTTTGAAAGTATGTATGAGCTTAAAGAAATGGCTTTGTCCGAACTGCTTGTTAATACTTCACTCTTTTCGTTTCGTAGTGAATTAACTGTTGATCTATTGCCTTTAAATTCCCTAAGGAATGACCTAAAGGCTTTTAAAGGGTTATGCAACTGTTCTATTTGTGTTTTCATTTTAAAATCCATGTACACATTCCGAAACGCTTCCTTCGTATCGGCTTTAGACGATTTATATTTTTCCATTAATCAAATTGTGATCACCGGTGAACAAATCTGTGCGAAGTGTTTTTTAATGTTGGCGTGACACATACTAGCATCAGGAAAAGATAATTAGAGAAGTACCCGGTAGGGAAAATCTAATTCTGATGGAGAATTTGAATACGGTAGGGGGAGGGAGAGATGAGAATGAAGTAAGAGATTATGGGCTCGTGGCAAGTGAGAAGGCTATTAATTCTGAAAGAGAAATACATTGATAACAACAACAGCTTGGCATAAATATTATCTCAGGGGTAGTTATACATGGAATATAGCAAGAAACAGAGGGAGGGTCAGGCAGAGGTTTCAGGAGCAGTGTAAAATACTCACGTAGCTCTTCGAGGGCGAATGCGGACTCAAGATCACAATTTAGTGCGTAATTAATGTGAAATTAGATTTAAAAGGCTCAGTTTAAGTAGGAGGATGGACATGCATATCGTGGGAGAATAAAAAGAGGTTCAAAGGTGAAAATGCTAAGGGCTGACGGACATGAGCATAAGTGGAACAAAGGAAATGGAAACGATTGAGGAAAGATGGGAGAGTGTGAAGGCGGAAAAAGTGAGAGCAGTTGAGAAAACTAAAGGCTCTATGGAAACAAGAAGTATGTGTCACAGAGGAAATGATTGGGAAAATAGAGGAGAAACGGAAGCGGAAAAACATCAAACTAGGCAAGATGGGACAAGGAATTTAATAACTAACCCCGGAAAGTAACCAGTAAACAGGGGGAAGAGAAATTGGTGGATAGGACAGTGCGAGGAAATGGAAAAGCTACAGAAAGACGGGAAAGTGGGTGCGCTGTACGCTTAAGGGAAATTGTTAACCTACGGTAACGGTACGTACTGTGTGAAGAAATGAGTCAAGTTAGGGTCTTATGTAGTTTTGGCTATTTAATTACTGAGAATTTTAGTCATATATATCCATATCTTTGCACCATTAATACTACAATATTTATTTCATAATTCTTATAGACGCTGGAAAAAAATGAATATGGTGTCCATTATGACGAGGGAACTATCTCGCTCAAACCACATAAAACATACCTTAACCGGTAGGTCACCCTAATAATACTGACAAAAAATCAGCAATTCGTAAATAATGGCCCTGAATGAAATGCTTATATTACCATAAAAAAAATTCTTACTTCATTTTTCTCTCGTAGGCTCGGTTACCCAAGGAAGTTAAAATGAAATGGAGGAGGCATGACCGTGAACGCTCATGGGCGAAAGTGAAGCAAGAATAGGGGTGCTTGGGAAGGATTTTGTGCCGAGTAGGCGTTGCCAAAACAGTCACAAAACATCGGCTTGCCTGTGGTTTTTAACTCAGATTTCACGAAAATCGAATGCGACCGCCGGACACGTAAGCAAAAGGAAGGTCTAAACTGTGCCGACTGCAATGGCGGAATTGGCTTCATGAATCAAGTGGTATGTCGCCTCAATTTATTTTCTAACCTCATTGTCGGTTACCCATTGAAGGAGCGTTGCGTGGGGATATCGCCATTTTGTGTCCAAAAGATTTGTGCAGGGATATCGATCGCTAATGCTTAGATACGTATGGTGTGCCATAGAATATATTCAGAAGGAATATCCATGATGCATTGTGAAAGACTTTGAAGTTCAATCAATTCACAACTAACGCAGTAATTCTGCATAGTTTTCTTTTAGAACCTGATAAGAATAGCGTACGGCGTATCATTTTTTTAGAAATACATTTTGAGTAATATTTTACATGAAAATGATTTGCATAAAGATATATGCCATAGATGACTCTGTCGATCTAAAATGTAGCACTACTTAACATGCCACTAAAATAAACACATAATAAGTATGAAACGAATCGAAACTAATTTTTTTATCCCTCTACGACTGTTGGGTTAACTTCGTGACAGTACTTGATATCCGCGCTACTAAAACAATGGTTCTTTTCCAAAATATAAATTAAATACATGGACCAATGTCAAATTAAAGAATGAAAAAAATGGATTATGTCATTTCACTCGTTGGGTATTTACTAAAAGACGTTCTTTCTTATGTAAACGTCATTCAAACGTTGCCAGAATAAAAAGTTTCTAAAAATATTAAAAATAAACTCCAATGAAGAGTTTGTCAGAAACAAATTGCTCTGCTACTTATCCTTTTACGGAATAAAGTGATGCTATCGTGTGATAGCATTAAATTTAGATTAATTTTAATGATGTTGACTCGGCCAAATCCAATAAACTGAGCAATTTTGGATGTAATAGTAAAATGTTAATATTTCGTGCTGGTCGGATTATTGGCTGGGGAGCTATCACATACTTAATATCCCATTTGTATTCATGCTTCCATCCACGAGATGCCGCTACTAATTTGTTCGAATGGTTTTCAGTGTGCCCTTAGAGCGTGAGCTCTTGAGTAGGGAAAATCGAAGTCCATTTTTCGCTTAACTCAATAACTTCCCTCACACCACGAAAGGAGAAAGTAAAAACCAATATTAAAATCTTTTAGGCTCATCTTTGACGCGGAGGGTGGACAACGTCGTCCTGCAATGTTAACGAGGCGGACATGGGTAATAATTCATGAGGAAGTCCCTGAATAAACACGGACTATGTGGCATGAGAGGAACCACAGAAAAACACCGTGACTTTTGGATGAGCGCACGGCTCAAGGACTACAGCCGAACATTCACTCAGCAGTTTGGTGGACGCACGCAGACACTGGTCGTGTTGCGAGATATACGTCGAAGCACGATTCTCCTAAGGTAGTTTAAGCGAGAAATTACTTAGAATTTGATGAATTTGGCCTAATTTTAAAGAAACAACTCATCATTCCAATGATATAAAAATATCAACCCCTAGCCGAACTACTTTTCGAGCGATTTGCCTGTAAATATAAGCTGTTTTACATGGGATAGATTATGGCTGAGCTCTCCAGAGGGAGAATATCGTAGTAAATAGTAATTTATAACACCTAGATTTTGTCAAAAAACTAACGGTGTATAGATTTCATGTTTTCTCAACTATTTATAAAAAATAATCTATTACTCACCACAGTTACTTTTACAGAATCGCAAAAAAAACCTGCCGGTTTGAAGAGTTTTCAGCCGTTCGGCGGGGAAAAATGAGTCAAGTTAGAGACTTATGTAGCTTTATTTATGTAATTACCGAGATTTTTGGGCGTACATAACTATATATTTGCGCCATTAATATTACAATATTTATCTCATACTTCTTACAGACGCTGAAATCAAAGAATAAAATTTGAATATGGTCTCCATTATGACTAGGGATCTATCTCGCTCAAACCACCTTAAAAAGCTCGTCGACCGTGAACTGGGATGGGGTTACGGTTCCTTCTTCTGCGTTGTCGTTATCGTTAATCAAATGTTGTTGTAGTTCCATGTTGGTAGTAGAGGAATGCTCGCAGTTACTGCCTTAAGAATGCACCTCATCAATTAAAACTAATGATTCAAAGCAACTGACTAAATACGAAGAATTACAATCAGGTTTCCGCTATCCTGTGAGCAATTGAAAAATAACGATCACTCCAGCGCACTCGTTATGGAGAACCTTGTTCGCGCACCTGGCCCGACCAAGCGCTAAGAACTTATTAATTAGGGATTGAAATTCGATGCTTTGTCATATGTTTTCATATTTTGTTTCACCGCAAAACTCCCTTTCTCCTTTTATGACGCGAGAGGAAATTATTTTTTACAGTTTTATTAAATGATAATGGTTAGGTAATGAGGGGGAGGTCAAAATATCTATGATTAGCGAGGCTGTTACAAAAATAGTATGTGCCAAATATTTCTTCACGACTCGGAAAGTTCATTAGTATATCCATACAAGCGATGTTTAATTCGCAAGAGAGAGGTTTAAAAAAAATATAATCGGCCACTGTATAATTGCTGATACCTTGATTCAAAAGAAGACGGCCATCAAATATGGGTAGAAAATCAGTGTTGTTCCCAGCGTAAAGCCGGTGTAGCTTGACTTAAAGTAGCACGGTTAATTCGCGAGTAAGTTCATTTAAAAGCGCTTAGATATTTCTGAGGATCAAAATCACGAAACACACTGAATTCGTAAAGGTTAAAAAATTGAGAGATTAATTGTGAACTTGTGAAAATTCTGTGCATTTCATGGAAACCTGGTAAAAACCTCAAAATAAGAAATTGAATTCCTGGAGAAAAGGTACGGTATAAAAATGTATCAAAGTCTCCGAGAGAGAATCGTCCGATAGCAACAGAAAAAAAGTCATAATTAAAAAAAGTCCAGTATGTAATACATGGAACGTTCTAGAAAATTACGGGAGCGACAGAAACTCATGGTGGCCATCGAGTCTATCACCTACCACAGTAAATTATGAACAATTAGGATAATAATTTCGTTCACTTGATTCATTTCAGTTCATGCACAGTCCAAACAATGAGGCGTTTCACGCAAGAAACACCTACTGCAATGTATCGGACGTTACCTGTTATTTTTTAATGTCTTGCCCAAAGCACCCTCGGCTGAAACGAATTTCAGACATTATTAAATATTTAAATATGGGCGGAAAATTAAAATAATAAAAACAAATATTTTGCAAACCCTAAATATTTATTTCGATTTGTAAATACAACCTAAACCCTGCACAAGTCAATTGTTTGGATACAAGAAATGGGTGGAGGGAAATATCATTTCCATTAGAAGTGACATGAATCCTCTCCTTATTAGCGCTTGAAAGAGAAAGTAATGAATAAATAATATAGTTTATGCCAGGGTATTACCTATGCAATTTCTAATTTGCCTAAATTTGACAAGGAAAGTGCCTGCAGCTGTTGCTGAAAAGTTCCATTGAGTATTACTGTGTTCAAGTTGTCAATCCGCGATTCGCCGCAAGGTCGTATGGTATATGTAAATAGGATATAAACCATTAATTAACGAGGTGAGAGAGAACAAGGAATTAGTATAGAAAAAGGAAGGACATGGAGGTTTAATGGTGAATTTGCGTTTCCATTGTTATTTTTGTGGTCGAGAATAGTTTTTTGTAAGGAAGACTTGCTTTAAACTATTCGTTTTAACGACGCTATTCCTTTATCGCTTTTGTCTGACCTCCGGATGCAATGTGGGGAGGAATTTTATCGTTAATAGTGTCATTGATTACTTCGATTGGAAATACCGTCGGCACTGCCCTCCTCATGAGAACTTCATTTGTTTGAATGAACAATGAAATCTAAACAAATCAATATCCTATAGTAATTATTTGTTGTTATTTAAAAATTCATCGTTGATTGAAATAACTGTTTTAACTCCATCGTTTGTGCAGAGTGTAAAACATTTCCGCGAGTTATACATGGGACTAATTTGTACTGCTACCTTCACTAAGTGCATAACCTACATAAGTTAGCTTCCGTCCTTAGGCCAACTAAGATCAAAAGTATTTAGCACTATTAGAAGAAGTACTTGTTTTAGGTTAGGCCTACGAGTTGAGAATGTTCCGTTTCTGTGATCTACATATGTTGTGCGGGTCTGTAATAGTATAATTAGTCAACAAAACTAATTTTACAACTACAGTTTACAAGTACCCAAAGAAAGATTTCTACTCACGACCCGAGTATGCTATTCCGTCAAGATTCCAGACATTTCTTTTGTTTATAAAATAATTCCATTTAAAACCTTGATTATTCGCCTGTTAAATGTAAGTCTTTTGTAAGAAAAGTTTACGTAAGAATTAAATTCAAAAGAACCGTTTCCTCCAGAAAACTGGTGTCCACCAACTGAATTGATAAATTAATATCTAAAAAGGGAGTTCCAAGGTATTTTATCTACTCATGCGAACGCATTTTGAGCACTAATAATCAGTGGGCCTGTATAACATATCAAGGACAGATTTACTACAAACTATAAAGAGATTAACAAAATACTACTTTTGTGCTTCATTTAAACCTCGAGTGACCCTTAAAATCTGTTCGTGGAGGGAAAGGACTCATTAGATCCAATGACTACAAGTGAAATGAACCTCATCAAGTTAAGTAACTTTAACAGTGGTTACGACGGACATACATTAATAAATTTTAAAACCCGAGGCAAAAACAAATATAGACTTTAAAAGAGACTTTATTAATATAAATGCCATAAAGAAGAGACCATGTGAGTGCTTTTAATGTTAACATTTTTTGTTTTCGTAATAGGAGACGGGAGCCTAACACCCGGGAACTGAAATTCTAAAGAGAATGACTGACACTGAATTGACATCGATCACGGAATATTTGCATCCCACGTGCTTCCCCATCCTGCCAGCAGTTGCTTGTCTCCCCCACTCCCCTTTTCAACCTTCCGTTGCCTCCTGACCCTACCCATTGCCCCTGATGACCTCTCCGCTGACACCGCCTCCTCTCCTACCTTTGTATCTCCAACCTTTCTCCCCGCCTACCTTCCAGTTGTATGACGTAAATAGAGACTAGCGCAGCAACGATGATCATTTATCGAAACCAGGGTCTTGAGTTGCAATTATCTTGAGGCATCAGTAGAAGTTACTCGTGCAGTAAGCAGTTCTACTTATTTTGTATCCTTAGTGCCCGCCACAAACTTGTGCGATGTGAAAGTTTTCTTGAGACATGCTTCTACAGGGTGTTTCTACCGAATTGTTGGCTTCTGAGCTAGTCCCTTCATTGGCCGTCCAAAATTTTCTATTCCTTTCTGAGGATTTCAACATTGCAAAGGTTCTCCTTCGCATTATATTCCGTCCTCGAATCAAACTCCGAAAAATAGTGTTGGGTCTTAATATAGCCTCTAACTCTTCGCCCAAATTAAATCGTCTCGTACCGTTATTGTCTCCTTTTGGGAGGAGAGGGAAGCAGGAGCTGGAAGGTGCGGGAGGATGGACATGGGACGAATATAAGAAGGTGGAGGGTTTCGGACGTGGTCCATGGAAGGCGTTGTGTGGGAGGGTGGAAACTTTCCATCGAACTCTTTCGCTCACTATTGGCTTTGGCTCCCGAAAACTTCTCATCAAGGGGGGAACTTTTTGTAATTATCTTTTCCTTCCAGTGACCCTCCAAATCCTCTCTCCGCCCCCTTCTGTCTCTCTCTCCCTTCTTCTAATCTCCTGTCCTTGACCCTTTGTCCAATCCCTTCCTTCCATTGGCCTTCTACCCCGGCAGCCTTAGGGGGCAAGTACGGCGTTTTCATTTGCGGCCTATGCCAATCATCGCAGACGAGACATAGCAGCAAATTCACTCTTCCCAGCTGAGCCCTCGCGTAAATTTGCGTTCAAAATTTTGCTCAGGAATATTTTCACGAGAAGTCCATATTCCACCCCATTTGCTTGTACGCTTGCCGGCGGAAATAACCTACTCAAGTTTATCACTGACGTTTTTCATACAGGTTATGGTGTTAAAATGTGTTATCTTTAAGGTCTCAAGATTTAGAATCAACGCGTTGAAGCCATGTTTGGCCCCATTTAAGGCAATGTGATGATCTTACAGAGAGCGTTATTTCTGAATGTACGAAAATAATTTTCAAACTGATTCCTGATATGTTGAAGGTTTTTCGGGCTTTCCACCGGGTTAAACTCTCCATCTCTGCCGGCGTTTCGATGTACTACGTGTTGTCCATCGTCATCATGCCCTGGAAGTGGTGGTGGGAAACCCGAACAACCTTTAACAACACTATGCGCCGGGAAAGCCTTAAACCTTTCTTGATGGCTGATATTATTTATCAATTTAACCCTTGGCCCAAATGATCCCGACAGAGTTTAACAGTGCACATTACAATTTTTCCGAAATTCATCTCCCGAAATGACAATTATGACTTAAAATTAATAAAAATGGGGTCTCACCAGTGAAAACGCTTCCTTAAACGAATGACTGATATTGAGGGCCGAGAGCTTCATTAACAACTGCTGCGAGCGAAAAGAAGGTGTAACACAGCTGTTGGAAGGGCAAGGTTGGGAGCCGCTAGAAACTCGGAGGCTACACGCTAGGCTTAGATTACTTAAATAATTCAGATCACGCGAGTTTCAGGGTGACAAGGTGGATAATATTTTGACCCAGTACTATATCTCTCTAAAACTGACCAATGTGACAATATAAGAGAGACATATTGTCAAAATGGTGGGTGCAAAAATTACTTCTTCTCACGCACAATGATTGGCTAAAACAAAAACAAAGCAAGGGACTAAAACACGCCGTTAACATGCAGTCCTCTCCCTCTCACAATCTTTTATTTCCTATTCCCCCCCTTTTTTCGTGTCCCAGCACCCACTGCGACACGCTCCTGCGGTGGCTCGAAGGACAGTTTGTAGTTGTACCCTTGGAATGTGGTAAATTCCACATAAAAAATCGAATGAATTTGGAATAAAATCCAGGTCCAACGAAGTTACGCCCATTACCTATACTTAATCTAGTGGATTAATCATGGTTGGCATCAGAGATTTCCTTCCTTCTCCAACTGCCCGTTTCAATACTTCTTAGTATCTACATCTTATTTAACTTTAGTTTTTGAAGTGATGAAGGAGTCACCATAATTTTGAGTCACCGCTTTGAGTAAAACAATTGGATAAAAAGAGTGTATCCCATTCTGTTACGAAGCAGGATATAACGTGAATATCACTGAAAACTTATTTATATTATAATAACTTAAAGTCTTAAAAACTTAAAAAAACTATACAAACTTAAATCTACAACTGCCTGTGCGATAAAAAAACTATTATCCCAAGACCATAGTGTAATAAGGATATATCCTTACTCTATGCCATAACTTAACTCCAAGAGGACCTGCAAAAGCTTGACTCCGGAGGTTTTCAGATAAAACTGAAGGCTCCACGAAATGGGTTCAAATTTGGGCAGTTGCTGATTTACAATGAGTGAAAACTATGGGAAATGGCATGCAACACCAAACGCGGCAAACAGTGGAAAGTTACCATGAAATGTTTATACTTTGGAGTTGAGCAAATAGCATTTTCGAAACTTTGGTTTGATTTTTTTTCTTCATCCCACTGTGCGTTGTTGACATTAAGGGGAATAAAGAACTAATTCCTTGCTGTTGAATATGTCTCATATATTTAATATTGCGTTTTGCCTCCTGTTCTCTCTTCTCCTTGGCTGGAATCCTGAACCGCCTAGTCTGTCCTTAACGATAGGAATCAAGAAGTCCTCAGTTGCTCGTTTATTCAATAGATGGAGGACTGTACTTGAAGTGATATGGCACATTGGCATTCCACTGAAAAGTCCTTTGGAGTCTCGAACAATTGCTTTCGAGGTGAGAATCCAGTATGCGATCGAACTACAGGATGAATTAAAAATATCCTATAATAGTTTTGAGTTATGTATACAGCCTAATACTCTAGAAATGTTGACAATTTGTCATCTAAATCTTCAATGTGGCTCTTCAGTAATCACAGACATGATAAAATCGTCCACTTAACTATTTTTAATTAATGAATTACGCTGCCCACAAATAAAAAGGAAAAGAAAAAGAATCATACGTTATTATTAGGTTAATTACAACTGCGTAATCGTAGGGCGAAATAATTACTAATGTATATGATAAATACGATCGAATAATGTACCAGAATGATTTATTAAACTGTAATTGGTTTCTGGCTGCATTTTATGACATTTTTATTGATGATTTTTATTTTTAGAATTCTTAATAAACGTGTAGCATTTAATAACCCACCAAATGAAGTTTTCGTCCCAATTTCACTGAGAAAAATCAGTCATCAGTCGCCATTTTTAGGAGAGAAAAAATTTACGAGCGATGGAATTACAGCATCAACGGACACTGCTCTCATTCCATAATTAAAATTTAAAGAGCAGAAAACGCAAAAAATAAATTAAACTCTCCGAAAATACCCCAAATTCAATCACATTTAAGGGAAGCTCATTTCACCTTTACGTTTGCTCAATAAAGTTGAAATAATATTAACTCGGCTTTCACAGAAGAAATTTCAAAGCGTAACCAAAACTTTTCAGTCAAAATGTAATCAGGAGGGCAATGCACGGAATCAACTTATCCTTTGAGTTCCGACAAATTCAATTCCAACTCTGAAAGTGCCATTAATAGAAAGTTGCTCGAAAATAGGAGCCCGATAGGTATGTCAGACTTCGTGTACGTAAATGAATTTTCGTCCGCTTCCCTTGAAGTAGTTATGCGAAGGGTTTACACACTCGTTTTAACTCGAAAAGGTCCGATTAAAAGGACATTTTGCCTTTTAATTTTCGTTGTCAATCTTGAAGATATTTCACCTCGGTAGAATAATTGAGGTGAGACCGATCAATTATCACGAGGTCTAAGGATAGGGTTTAATTTAAACCATTCCGTAAAGTACGTGGATTTCAAGTATTACCTTATTCACAGAGCTTGGGATAAACAGTCAGTAAAAGTCTTAACAATGCCATTTAAAATGCAAATTCTCAATTAAAATGTGGCAAGAAAATCGTACTTCCAAAACAATTTGAGTACACCACGGCTGTTCCGCGGTATCTTCACATTTTGTCCGAAATCACTCCTTATTGCTATTGTTCAATGCTTGGCTTTAACTTCGAGGTTTGTGGCGCAACGAGAACATTTCGAATGCTTCTTGTCACTATATGTCAGTTTGGTGGAAAATAACTTAGTCCTTTATCGAGGGACCCGGGTTCGAGTACCGGTCAAGGTGGATGGTTTTTCCCCTGATAAATTTTTGAACCTTCGTACTAGCCAAATCTTCGCAAGGATGAAACGATCACTGAAATTATGATGGAGAGGAAAAAATCGCACACTAAGTACAGTAAGAAAGAAAATAATTTCCTTAAGTAGTCATTTGTGGAACGAGTCAATGTAATAAAAAATGAAATGCATGTTAATATAGTTATGCTAACTACCGCATGAATATTTACAATATGAGATTTAAGTGCAACGTGGTCATAGCTAACTGATGATACGATAATGGATAAAAATGGAAATGCAAGTCTACATCTACATCTACATACTACCCCGCAAGCCGCCTCAATAGGGGTGCGGCGGGGGGTGTTAGGACACCAGCCGTTTACATATAAAAAGGGAAACTCTCTAATGAAATTACGGCTAGCATTTATTAAAGCCCCTTATTGTTCGGGGGAAAAACAAATTCCCATACCTATCCGTTTGGCAAAATATCTCTCTCAATTTATCGTTTCTGTCGGACCTGGAAATATAAGGGGGGTTCTAATATGATGTTCTCCGTGTCGCTCTTAAATATATCTATTCTCAATTGCTCAAGCAATCTAAGCCTAGCGCGCAGCCTCCGAGTCTCTAGCGGCTCCCAGCCTAATTTGTTTAATTAACATCTGTGTAACGCTGTCTGTACGCCCGTAGCAGTTTTTGACGAATCACGCAGCTTTCCTTTGTATTTTATCAAGTTCCCGGATTAAGTCTTTCTGCACCAGATCCCATATGCTCATAGGTCATGATCCCATCCCATCATCCCATGATCCCATAGGTAATATTTTAATCGGAATATAAGTGTGAGCACCAGGTAATGTAATGCATTATACGCCAATAACAACTGTAGGAAAACAGGAGGTTGCTTTTTCATCGTTATTGCCATTAAAAACATTCCCCTGTGTTCTACTCGCAAGTCCCTGCAACGTTAAACCGACAAATGAACTCCGACTACATTTCGTGTTTGTCATTGTAACGTGGTGATAGTACCCAGTGGCCATACCACATTCTTATCCAACGAGAAATTGTCTGCATCTACTTACTACCCTTCGAGCCACCGCAGAGGCGTGTGGCAGGGGGTTTTAGGACACTAGCCATGGAAGGGGAGGGAATAGAAAAAAGGAGGGGACGCGTGGCATTACCTTGTCTCAATCTGAAGTAAGGGAAAGAAGTGTAACATGATGATTTCATTATGAATTTCTCTATGTTGCAAATACGCAATGTATAAACAAGAATATATCGCAGTTGGTGACTAGTCACATTAAAGAATTAAATAAAGGCCCAATACTAATATTCTTTGATTTTAAGTGAATCTAATTATGAGTATGATCGAATTAGCTATCTTGCTGAATTAACCCCAGCGCGGTGACGGTGTCATTGCCTAACACTCTTCTTCCCATATTGCAGTCGATTGCAGCGAGTTAAACCGGTGGAAACAGAGGTTTTTATTTTGTGTTCAGCTGTGAATACATGCCAAGGTGATAGACTGTAGCGAACAGATCTTTCTGGCGATAAGTATATCATGTTAGACTAAGTTGGGTGTAAGTTCTTGAAAGAGATCGTTCTCCTTGACGTGTCTCTCCATTAAGGAAGTACCGCCGCGACTGTGTGAGTCAAAACAAATTCTAAATTTCACATTTTTTATATTTGTTCAAAATAATCCTGCTTTCACTGATGCCATGCGTTACCTACAGAAACCCAAAAGTTTGGTACACATACGCAGATTATTCCAGGAATGTAGTTTAAATGAGCAGTTTTCCAGCCATAGGAGCCGACTGCAGCGCCACTTCCTACGAATTACCGCATTTTGACTTCAATTACGGCATTAATTCTTCAATAACTAGAAAAATAAGGTGGTAAGATGGCTGTATTTTATTTTTATTCAATTTCTCTGGATTATTTCCTTCTTAGAGACAGTTTTCCACGAAAATGGCATTTGTGTGTTATGGAAAAATTCTATTTTACCCTGTGTTTCTCTCATTCCCCCATTGAACACCATGTAATTTCAAATTAAATTATAAAAAAAATAGCGTGGAAAGGTATTTTTTTGTTGTTCATATCAGATAGAGGACAACTTTTTCTACAAGTAGACAGAATATGAATAAAATGTCATTTAAGTCATTTTACGGTTGAACCACCTTAACTATCTCCAGCATCGGATCGGTGAAGTATGTTCTCGTTCTGATCAGCAAAGCTTACTTGGTAGATTTGGTAGATTTTTTCTTGCACTCGTGATTTTAAAATTTCTGTCGCCACAAAAAGAATGAGTGATTGAGTGGCACCGCATCCATTCTTACTAAGATCTAGGGTTTCTGGTAACTGTTTCACAGTAGCTGTAAAACAGCTGTTTTTCGTTCAAAATAAAAAACCATTAAACAGCTACTTTTTCCGTTTTACTGTTTCTAAAGGAAAATTTTTAAACAAATATAAGCCTGACATAAGAAATTTACGCTAATTTCGTGCCGATTAAATGGCAAAACTACCCCGTTAACTCCCGTGCCAACAAGTCGCAGTTTATGGGAGTACCCACATACATGTGGAGCGCAATCACAGTGATGTCAGTTTGTGCTTAGTGATGAACTTCATCGCAAGACAATTTGGCAGCACTTGGACGAGCAGTTTGAGGGGACTGCCGAAAGTGACGCGACATTCATTTCAAAGCGTCTCTCAGACAAGTCAAGAATTAGAATATTGATGCATGAATAGTTCACCTAAGTCACTAACAATTTTATTGCTCTGAAAATGATATTAACTGTTATGTGACTTTTCTCAACGACGGCTACTCCCTACAATCCTTACTAATATCTACAGCATGCAACGTTTTTCGTTTTCAATCTTACGAGTATCTTAATAGCTATTAAAATTCACAATCACACATTTTCAGGACAATCTGTATGAGGTTATGATTTTGTATGGGGATATAAATGTGTGTGGGGCTAGAAGAAATTATTTATACTTATTGGACCGTCATAAAAACGTGGTTTTTTTAAAATAATTTTTATTTAAATAATTATTTTATGCTTTCTAGTCTTGTGTTATTATATTTGAAATAGATCTTAAAGAGAGAACAATTATACAGATTGTCAATAACAATCTGTATAATTGTTATTTTCCTGAAAATTAAATTAAAGAAGCAAGCTAAAATGATTTTATAAGACTTTTAATATCAATATTACGACTTATTAATTATATTCGTTTATTATTATATTAATTATAATATAATATTATTTATATGATATATGTATCATTTATAATATATATTATATTGTAATATTTACTATATGTAACATATATAATATATATTATTACATGTTATTGCATTGTCATCCTGTTCTGAGCTATGTTTAACGTTTCAAGTCTCTTGCTCACCGAGAAGTTAGTTGAAAATCGACTGCAAGATTTGTACCGAACATACAGGAACTCAACCTAATAAAAACGTTTAAAAATTACTGTTTTCAGAAACCCTACGAAGGTTATTCATTTTGAATTGAAGTGACTCACTCACCGTAATTCGGTTGAGGAACGACAGCTGCTCGCCGCATTTGTCTTAAATAATATTTATGTATAATACATATTATATTTACATTACATTTACATATTGTGAGCCACACATGTATAATCTGAGTGTAAAAAAATAGCCATTGACTGCAAGCCCTGATTGGGAACGCAAATTGTATTTCCCTTAACTTCGAATTTCTTCTCCTCTTGTCACGTCAAGCAGGACCCCGACCTGTGCTCGGCGCTCTCCCTATCGCTGCAGTACGTGCGCCTCACGGTACTCTGCTGGCTGACGGCCTCCGCGCACCACATGCACGCCACCTTCCGGGACGGCGTCGTGGTGCGCTCGTCGCCCGTGGCTTCCCACGAGGGTCGCCGGGGCCTGTCCGCCTCCTTCCTGCGCTACAGCCTCTTCGGCTGGGGCGCCCCGCTGCTGTGCCTCGCCGCCTCGGCCATCATGCAGGCGGCCCACGACGCGTCCCAAGGGGTCGCGTGGCCGCACCACCCACACCGCAGGCCCCGGCTGAGGAGACCCATGTACCCGCACACCCACCTGGACAGGTTACACAACCACGAGGCCCTGATCCTGGGAACGAAGGTGGGTCGCTCTCTCATTGCTGTAATATACCGTATTTGCGCATTATATTTCACCTTCGAGTGAGAAAAAGGTCTGGAGAAACTGCAATTGGAGAAAATTATGGAGAAAATTTCGAAAAACTTTTTTCAAGCATTTATGTGGCAGAATATAATAATATATCGACTTTAACAACTTAGAGGGGAGCGTCTGTTTCCATCAGCACTTCACGCAACAAAATATAAAAAAACAGCATTGTGGTAGGAAGCCTGGCAGAGCGGGTGCTGTATTTTACACATATCCTCAGGCACAACATGCACTCGTTTTTATACCTACTGATTATCGGGAAAAAAAACGTTCTCATGGCACACTCATAAATATAGCTACTAATTTAAGTTTTCAAAAAAAATGTCCTTCCTCGTCGTCGTCTCTCAAATCAGTGCCACCAATAAAGAATTTACTAAATTTTACTCCATGTTTGGTTTGCAATGAATCCTTGCCACTCAATATGAATGCCAAGTCTGCTATACCTGCTGTATTCTCTTTTTGCACGTGACAAAAATTTTAGCAATAACCCAAATTGTTCTCCTGTTTACTCTCGATTGATATACTAGACCCAAGTACCTTTTATTTTACATTGAATCATAAAATTAGCCATTATTAGTTAATTTTCGGAGAGTTCTTTCCCGGCTCTCCGTGTCCAAATGATTGCCACATCTGTCTAGAATTTATGCATGTTCGTAACATTATGTTCCACTTGAGGTCTTCATAATTCTTATGTTCTTTTGCGCCGTTCGAAACTACTATTCTTCTTTTACATCTTTTCATCTTGCTCCACTTTATCTCCTATTTACCTAACCACCACCTCCACTACTCCTTATAAGACTTCCATCCGCGTCTTTTAACTCCTTTGAATCTTCCACACCAACGTTTTTCCCCCCTCCTCCTCCCTTTAATTCCTCTGCGTCCTTCTTCCTCTCTATCCCAGCTCAACCTGTCCAATCTACGAACCCACTTCTATAAATCATGCAATTATCTCTCATCGTAAGTCAAGACTTCACTTACATTGTGCACCGGGATAAAACTAAAGCCGCCGCTAGTTTCTTTTCCCTAAATACTACGTTTCGGACTGAAAAACGCTACATTTCCTGTAAGAGTCATTTCTATACTTTTATCCTCAATGCTACTTAGAGCGCCACCTTAATCAGTTCTCTCCGCTCAGTATTACCTTATTTTGCTCTATTTCGTATTAGCTTTTTCTATTTTGTACTACGTATTCTTATTACAAAATTCTAGATACGTTAATTTTTCTACGTACTCCATAGTTTATTTTGCACAGTCATTAGCATTTACCCTAGCCTTTCTATCCCTTGAGAATTACGTTTTTCACAGAAGTGAATGTTCATCGAGTTTAATCGTATAATGTAAAAAATGCGGTCGCTTGGCCGACTGACATACGTACGCTTGATCACCTTTAAATCTAACTCAGCTACCCACGAGCTTATAACCCTACCTCAAACCCTTACCACGCCTCCCTCATGATTCCCCCCTGCATAAGGTTAAGCAACGCGGGCGATGACGTGCAACCCAATCCTCACACCTTCAAACACCCTCCTCCGCAACTTCAACCTCAGTCGTATGAGCCGTTTAAGGGTTTCCAATGTGACGTCACTCCCCAATGCCAATTATAATTTCTGCAATGCTTTTATTAAGTTTGTCTCTAATGACCTTTCCAAAGGCTCCATGAAATAATGCAAGCTAATCAAAGTGTAAACCGTAGTATTTGAGCTTTATATTTATACACATCATCGCTTTTATTTAATCTGCAACGTCACGTGTTCTAATCCCCTTTCTTCTGCCAGACTGATCTTCACTAAGCAATTCTTCGCCATCTGTATTTTCAAATCACCCGTTAATTTTTTGGGCAACATTTGCTGCGTGACACACTAGGATAGTTGTTTTGAAATTATTACACAAACTTATACTGTTCTTCTTAGGATGAATACTATCTTAAGGTCATATTTGGTGCCTGTGTATGCCAGCAAAGAGTCAATTACCTTTAACATGCAATAAATGATCTTGTTTATTTTATGGGCAATAAATAACAACACATATTAAATTTTAATCATTTAAAGCAATTAAAATTAATAGCGATTTATTTATGTATTTAAAAAAATTTCCACTGGGAATGAAAGATTTAGTAGAAGTATGCAATTTGAAACTTTTTGGCTACATGATTTCCTTCTTGATTTGTGAAAGATTAAAAAAATATAAAAACACGTATACAGTAATTATTTTTTCTCTGTTTTGTATGATAAACTATTTTGCAGAATTAATCCAACTACATTTGCTACTGTTATTGCCTTAATGGTAGGTACTTATCCCGTCCAAATCGCAGCTGGACCACATGCCCCACCACAACTCCTCATCCATCTTGGGCTCTTCGTTCCTCTCCAACGACGTGGCGGCCGCGGAGGGCGACTGCTGGTTCCCCGAGGGCACTTGGGCCTTCGGTCTGGGCTTCCTCGCCCCCGCCATCGCGCTGCTCGTCGCCGACGCCGTGCTGCTCGTCAAGAGCGCCATCTTGGTGCGCTACACCTCGGCCCTCTTGGTGGACAGGAAAGCCAGCGAGAAGATGAAGGCCAAAAGGAGACTGCAGGTCTGGATATACAAGATGGTTGAAGGTTTGACTTTAGGCTTGTGAGATGAGTCGATTAATCGAAGTCATCGACGATGATTTTAGTCATCGACGTGCGATGACTGTAATCGATGACGATGAATGTCATCGACCATCGATGTCGATGAGAATCATCGATGCCGATGAGTCGATGCGAATCATCGATCCCGATGAGTTGATGCGAATCATTGATGTCGATGAGTCGATGAGAACCATCGATGAGGATGATCGATATCCTTATATCACTAATTTTTCTTCTTTTTTTCCATTCATTTGAACGCCTTAGATCTAAAATGTATGTATAAAGTATAATCACCCCAGCTATTGCGCCTTGAGGAAGATGGCAGGGCCACAGTGGGATGTTTGGAGTTCATGTTTTTCCTCAAGTTTGTGGTAGACGATACAGAAGTAGCGATCACGTTCAATCACAGTTAATACGCAGTAGCAGTGGTAGCATTGTATTCGTTGGTTGCACTGGTGCAGTTGGTAGCAGTGGTGGCAGCCTGAGCTAAATCGGCTAAATTCACCGAATTCACAGTCACAGTGATTTCGATTATTTAGTCACAGGCTGTGATTGCTACTTTTCAGTATCGGTGATTCAATCACAGCGATATATCGCTCATCACTACAGCACAGTTCATTGAGAGTCATCGATCATCCTAATTCATCGGGATTCATCGATCATCGACATTCATCGATCATCGACATTCATCGATCATCGATATTCATCGATAGTCATCGATCATCGTGTACACTATACGATGATCGATGACAGCCATCGTCATCGAAACATATCGATGAAATTTTTTCATCGAAAATCGATGACCAAAATCGGTCATCGCACAAGCCTAGTTGACTTTGTGGAATTTCGACATAATGCAATAATTAAAACTTCGTAATTTTTCACACTGTTTTTATTAATGGTACAAGCCTGACCAGTTTCAATGTTAACACATCATCATCAAAGGCTAAAATTACGAAGTACAGAGGTGGTTGCTTTAAATATATACTGGGTTTCTGGGGAAGGAAGTAAGGAGGAGGAGGAGGTTGGGATGGGGGGGGGGAAGATACTAGTAAAGAGACGGTGGTTAACGGGGCAAGGTTACGGGAAATTAAAAACCAACAGCGCCAAGAGTTGAAAGGGGGTGAGAGAGGCACGGTAAAAAGGGGGGACAATTTGTCCGGAATAAAATCATTTAAGACCCTATGACTAGATTTTTTAAAAGCTAAAACAATTTCAAAATTTTCTAAAAAATCCAATTTGGCACCTTTGTCACAAAAATATAAAATATTGGGGTTAAAATTAGAAGAACATTACAAAGTTTTAATTATTGCATCATGCAGGACTGGATATGAAAGTTTCCAAACTTTATTAACGAAAAGAAGTATAGTCCCATATTAATGCCTGGAGCATGGCGTCCCTGAATTGCTTGTATGCATTTTTGAAATCCAAATTTATTACTAACTTGATCATAATCTGAGGTTTCAGGCGTGATGGAGTGGAAACGGAACATTACTGCAATTAATGAAAATGAACAATTCCCACAATTATAACATTTATTGCACGACCGGTTTCGCTTTCTACAGAATCTTCAGGTACATATATCAAGTGTGCACAAGCATTTGTAGGGAGGCGGGAAGAGGGGGTGGTAAGACGGGGTGACGGAAGAAGGGGAAAGGAAAAGGAGAAAAGGGTGGACAGTCATAGGTGCATGAGGTTTCGGAATACCGGAGAAGGAGCCGGGGGGAGAGGAGGGTGAGGAATTACACAAACCTGCCCCCAACTCCTTCTCCGGTATTCCGTCGTTTGTTTGTCTGTTTGGTTTTTATACAAATCTACAGTTTTTCTCTGGTTGTGCTGAAATTTTGCAGGCTAATAGTTAAGGACATGAGGAAAATTTTAGGCTATTTTAAAAAGATATCAGGACCCAAATATTTAATTTGGGGACGGGGTGGATTTGGGTAGGGTGTTTTCCCTTGGAGGGGGGCAGGACTCTACCCCTGATGTCAGTGAAAAAGAACATCCCTTATTATTATTTATAATGTTTTTATTTTCGGGAGGTTAACTTTAGACTGTACCCCCAAAATTTGGGGGGGGGGGTGTTTAGGAAGAAATATGCTAGTTTAAAACATTGCCATTGACATTTATACAAAATATCAAGTCTATATCTTAATAGTTTTTTATTTGGCAGGGTTTCCCTGAAAAACGCATACCGACATACAGCTGAACAACGGTGCGTTTTCGGACACATATCCAATAAAATTATTTTCTTATTTTGACCTGTTTAACCCTATCCTAAAATATTACAGAGTCATTACGAAACACCCTGTATAAAATAGAATGTTTGTTTTGTTCGTGTTTTATGCACGCCAATACCATACATCCGATTGCGATGAAACTCTGGTGTGTTGCTGTGCGCGTGCGCATAAAGGTTTCTAAATTATAAAAATGGCAATTTTTAGGGTTGTTTTTACCCCTATATTGTTAAAATTTACTCCCATAAGAAAAGCATTGAATTCGGTGCAGTTTTTTAATGGCTTTGTAAAACATTTTTTTAGCACTCAAGATATTGGATGGAAATTTGTATCATAGAACGAAAAAAAGAATGCAGTATTTAATTATTTCATTCAATTTTCTTATACGCTTTGTTTTTGTCCAAGTATTGCATTTTTATCTCGAAATTCATCAATTTTTCTTCCATTTTAACAATACAAATTTTCTTGGCAACCAGGCGTGGATATCCATTTAATAGCGATTAAATGAATGGTTATTCACGCCTGCCGTATTTAAAACCCAGGTTCTGATACTAATTTGATAGTCGTAGTCAAAAAAATACAGTTCCTCGGTCGCTTTGCCTTCTCAATGACCATCAACAAAGTAAAAGGTCAATCACTTCATGTGTGTGGATTAAATCTGGAAAATCCATGCTTTTCACAATATGCTCTCGAGTGGGACAACCGAAATATTTATTTGTTTTTGCAGAGGGCGGTAAGACCAAAAATAATGTATATCCCATAGCACTTGAATACATTTTTTCAACTATAATTTAATACACAAAAAATCATGGTCTTTCATTTATTTTGTACATGTAAATGTGTCTGCTTTGCATATATGCGCCTACTTAGAAATAATAAGGGGCATTGTAACGCATGCCGGGGAAACTTAGGTGAGTTGTTGTGCGCGCGCCTTCGAAGGTTTCTGCATTATTAAATCAATTGTACAATAGGTGGAGCGCGAGTTTCAACAAATGATTGTTGGCATGTGAGCTTCTCAAACAAGCGAGAAACAACAAGTAAGCCACTTAGCAGATAGTTAACGACTTGCTCAATCAGGTGCATCAGAATCGTATCAGTGAGACATAATTTATGTTAAAAGTAACGTAATGTATTTGTACGTAGAATAAGGTTTGGTGAAGTGGTGTTTTTTGTTTTCTTTTGGATTTTAAATGATTATCATAAGATCACTTAAAGAGAAACGTTTTGAATTGCGTTCGATTTTTCGTATATGCTTCGCTTTTCCCTAAAATTGGATTTTAAGGCCAAAAATCTTAAATTTTGGCACAACTTCAACATTAGAATATTTTATTTACCTATAAACCGCAGCATAGGCATGGAATAGAAACTCATGCGTTCATTCGTGCGTTATAAATTCCTGTGTAGGTACGAGGAATTCATTGAACTAGGTTTTAAATTTGTTTAGGGACCGATTTTGAACCTTGAAAAGATTTTTGGGCCAAGCCATGAAAAGTATGGAAATCAATGAGGACTTCAAGATAGAGTATTTTATTTTGCGAATAAACAAAAATCATTGTCCTTCAATTATTTTTTACGTCTGCTTTGCAGATGTGTGCCTACTTAGAAAGAAAAAGATGAATGTGGAATAACTAAGTTATACTTTTCATTTACAAAGAAAAAGAGACATTGCAATGCATGCCGGGCACAGCTAGTTTATAGTAAAATTAGCTGTAACTATTTTTTTTTAACAATATGGACTTTCAAAATCAACTGCTCAAATAGCTTTATACAGAGATTGAACTTCAGAGGCATTTACGAACGACGTGATAATTATCGTGTGTGAAAATATGTTATCGCATAGATTCTTCGAATTAGTATTGTTATCATATCATGTCGGCTACATGGAATATGTCAAGAAAATCATGTGAAAATTGCTACATGAAAAATACCAAGTGGTGATGTTGTGGTGGTGTCGTGCAATACTCCAACGATACCGTGCGATACGCTATTTTTCTCGCATTCTGAAGAAAAAACCCTTGGATTCTTCGAAAAAAATAAAATTTATATCCAAAACAAGTTTAAATGTTGATACATTATCGTTTTGAGCTGAAGAAATTCGAGATATTGAAACCCGGGTTGGACGTAATTTTTATTGTTGTGGAAATTGCACGCGTTATTTCTTCATTATGTACAAATGCGAGAACCCGCGACCTCATTTCGCGAGAATCTTCGGGTTTTATGTTTTTGCATTCGATAATTATCACGAAATTTCCAAAATTGACCATAGAATCGTTGGCGAAAAGTTAGAATTTTTTAAACTGATTGTTTAAATATATGCCGGTACCATTCCTTAAATGCATGTATATGATCTAATCAACCGTAGTTTTCCGGGATTCTTAAAATGATTATTGACAACGTCAGAAAAAACATCGACTCCTGATATCTTTGAAAGTTTTGTATGCATTGCAATCTTTTGTGTGCATCCAGGTTATTGCAATAAACTTGTGACTGTCAAATTGTCGCCACCACCGTAAGCACCTTTTAGATTTGTGACGATCTTCACTGCAATTGTTCTGATTCATTAGTTCAGGCTATCTTGTAATAATGCCAAATGCTGTTTGAGAATAATAAATGTGTTGTATCAAGGGAGAAGTTGAACATTTACCTGGAACTTCATATTCAAATAGTAACCAAGTATGATTCCACACTTTATTTCTCACACCAACTTAGGTTTCGGCATATTATACCATTCTCAAGGTGACAAACTTTGGGTGGTTTGATCTTTTACAGTACCAGAAAAGCAGGGAGGGGGGATTGTTAGGAGTTACGGAGAAGGAGTTACTGGTTGTGGGAGAGGGGGGAGAAAAATGACCATGGAATGTTTTCGTAAAACAAGTGAAGGTGTAGGAGAGTGAAGAAAGGCGAGTCACGGTCAAGTTTGAGACTGGTGGGGGTGTAGTAATTTGATGTATAAAAGAGGTGAATGGGATGGGAACATATGGTAATTGTGTAGTTAAATTCTGCGAGGAAATTCACAATTTTAAAATTTTCCAAAAATTCCAGTTCACGTCCAGTCTGTTCATAACATGGATGACCCAGTGAGCAAAAGTTAGTGCAAAGTATATGCAAAGTATGTTCTCAAATGCACTACCTTTAGTGCAAAGTACATTCTCAAAGTATATGCAAAGAACATGCTCGGTGGCGCACATAGACAGTGCATAGTACATGCTGGTGCACTAGTGAAAAGAATATGCAAAGAATGTTCTGACCTGCACTAAGTCATTTCCGAATGTTCTTTTAATGTTCTTTAAAGACTAACTATGGACTATTTAAAGTTAGTGTTTACTATGTGTTGTAGAGCATATGCATGTCTGCACATTCTAAGAAGCAACTTTGCATGTTCCTAAACTGGGTGCTACGGAGAAAGTAATACACCTGATATATCAAGAAAATTAGCTGTTTATTTAAACTTATGAACTAGATTCTTTACAAATCAAAAGGAAAACTAACAAAATAAAAAATTCTTAAGAGTTCAACTTGCAAATAAGGTTGCGTTTCAAAACTCCTGAAACAAATTCAATGGTATTCAATCATATATATTACAAACAAGACAATAAGCGTAAAAAATTAGGATTATTTTCCACTCATCAACCAAAAAAGGATTCAGTCTCATTTAAAAATTATACAATATAAAACGGGAACAAGGCAATAATCCTCTGCACAATGGCACACAACACTTATTCACCATGATGGTACACTAATGATTGAGTAAATATAAATAAACACAGTAATCTCCATTCTAATCACAATAGCTCGCTCTTCACTCACTCGCTCAACACCAACAACTTTCGTTCATGCAGTAAGACTGAACCAGGGTTAGGTTGTAACGGGCACGTTGAAACCTGTCAAGGCGATGATGACACAAGGGATCGCCGGGAGATGGAGTGGACTGGGGGAGGCCACATGGCGGCGAGCAAGGAAACACAGAACTTCTTGTTGAGCACAGGAAAGTCATAGAAATATGACGGTGGATTGTAGTGGAAGTGGGAGGGAGTTCACACGTATAAAACAGAATAAAACTGGCAGAATACCGCGTTTGCACCAACAAAAAACACAAAAGAAGCGGGACGATAAGCACACGTGTGACTGTGGTGGCGGCCATGTTGCCGAGCAGGAGTATCTCGGTGGTCACGGCTATGGGGGCTACACGGGAGTGGCGCACGGACGAAATAAGTGAATTGCCAACCCTCAGAAGAGAGGGCCGCCTAGAAATGCTCGAAAGTATCGAGGCTTGCGATGGGATTTTGCGGTTAAATATTCACCAAAATAAGCCGTGACGAGCAGTGTTTTTCAAATTCTCTCTTTTCAAGCTTTCTGACTTTTATTCGGCTGACGGAAGATTTCGGAATGTTGGCATGACGTCCTGCAAGCGTCATTCCTTTCTAAATACGAGTGATGACCGTCCGAAGCATCCAAACGTCAAAGTAAATTTTCTTTTTCAAAGTATCAGTTTATTACAAATTTTTGCAGTATTATTTGTCAAAATTTCTACTCTACAATAAATTAAAAATAAATAATATTTGTTTTCACGAACAAAAAAAAGCCTGTAATTTTGGTTGTGGAGAGAGACTTTAATTTAAGTAGCTTAAAGAGAGCAACTTTGTTCCACTTGTTAGCGAGAATGTTCGGCGCAGACTGTTCTTTTAATATTGTACGTGGCATATTTTCTGCACTAGTGCAAAACCTTACATTTATTGCATGTGTAAAGAATGTGTACAGGAGCACATATGCATAGTCCGTGCTCTAGAAACTATCTTTTTCCTATTCGTAATTACACATTTGTATTTTAGCACATGCTTTGCACATACTTTAGATATTCTAGAAAACATTATTGTTTTTAAGAACATTCTTTTCACATGAAAAACATATTTGTTTTGAGATAGTGCACAACGACACTAACTTTGACTTAGTGCAAAATTAATTCTGCACAAACTTTGCTCACTGGGGATTCGTGGTACAAAATGACACCAATGGTTTCGTCGCGCAAATGTTTTGATGTTTCGAAGGATTCTTCACCATTTATAAAACAGCGTCTATGTTCACCCATTCTAGCTTTGAATTTTCTACCAGTATGGCCAAAATATTTCGTTTTGCAATTGTTGGACTTCTACTCATACACTCTACTTTTCCGTAAAACACAGTATTTGTCTTTAGCGTTAAAAATTTTTTGTCTATCATTGATGGGTTATATATTTTGGTCACCTGGAACCATCGTCGCACTTCTTTTCATTGGACCCTGTTTCAGTGAAATAAATGCTCTATTAAATGTGCTATTTGAGTGCCCCGGTAGGCTGCTGCAACGCCAGCTATTATTTAGGTGGCGCTGGCTAACGTCGCATTTCTGGAGGCCTACCTTTTGTCATCTCTCCTAAGTTAGATCCCACCTTCGACTCTGGGTCGGATGTTGACTCTTTTCGGGATTTTAGAAAGTTTAAAATACATAAACTGAATCTGATTTAGTTCTCTAGGAAAGCTCGGTAGGCGTGCAGTCGGTGGTTCGTTGGGTTGGGACTCGAGAGATGGTCGAGCGAAGGGTTGGATTAGAAGGGTCTCTAGGGTGAACCCTTTCTAATGAGGGCTGACCATCGGTCCTCAGAAAATCGTCAACAATTCTCCCGAATTCTGTAGCAGCGGATCCTAACCCCTTTTGTACCCCTTGGGTGGTCAACGCACACCTTGGTACTCCCATTATTGCATAAATGAATCAAAGCCTCGAAACAAGTTGATGTGACGCACCATATTTTTTAGCAACCTAAGAAATTTACTATAGCCATATAGCGTTACAAAGTTTTTCGACCAGGAAATACTTTTATATATCATTCCTTCTTTACACAGTACCAAAGCGATAGTTATTTCAGATATTTTGAGAAACACAAAATTGCAGGATGCTCCTGATAACCTGTGGCTTCACTTTTTTCCCGTAAGGTTACCCCTGTGGCTACCCCAATCAATTGGGTACCTAGAAGTAAGGGAGCATGTTTAGCACACGTTCACCATTACTCAGAGTTTCTTGCGTACCCTTAACCATTTGCTCGTATCCCTGCGCACACAGCGGCATTTCTGGCGCGGGAAGTGACTAGCTGTCTTTCTCCGTGTGAGTACCAAATCTCATACCACATAGGCATTCCTACTGGCATGCCATGCCTGGCTTAAGGATTATAACACGCTCAATTTTTCAAGTGATCTGGCAGCATAGTTGCGCGCATTTCCACCTTTATTTATTTTAAAATTATCTGAAGAGGCATATTTTGAAATTGAAGTGTTGGATATTGATCCAACTGATAAGCAAGAATTAAATTCATTTTTATCATGTGTGTTATTATTTATTCTTCTGGATAATTAGCATCATTTCAGTATCAAGGAGTATGCTTGGCGTAACGTAGTATGATTAAAACAATGATCAGGATGATGAATGAACTCTAGTCAAATAAATAATGGGAGTTTTGCTATTATCGCTAATGCAATGTGAACTTCACCCATTTAATATGCAAAGCAGTCACCCGTGCTAAACTATTTTCTCGACTGCCTGTGGCTTCATGTGTACAGAGCGGTGAACTCTTGCTCACCATTAGTTGACGCCATTCCATCCGAAATGGTCGGGCGCAGGATTCCAGGCATTTTCTGATGCTATAATGGTGTTCCCGTGTGTACGAGTACAAGGCTTCAAGGGTAGCCCCACGGTGACGCAAGACATCCATCGGCACACTTCCGCAAATCTCGTCATTTCCCGAGTCCAATATCGGATTGAATCCAAGATCGAGATGCGAGATCAAATATTTTATCTACCATCAGGGCTTTATGGTTAAGCTGAACACAGGCTGAGAACCACTGTTCTGTAGCATTCTTGTGCAAGTGACTCCGCTATTTTCATCTTAATTTTTCCGTAATCCTTCCCTCTAATAAATCGATATTAGGGAACTAGACTGCAGAACGGAAAGATTTATAATGTCATTTTTCCCTCGAACAATTAGAGACCATAACAGCTGCTAATGAGACTTTTAACTAGGTTTGTCAATAGGTAGTGTAGCTAGTAAGTAGATTTACTCCCTAATATTTGTTATCTGCTACCTTGTACTAACAGCAGGCCATGCATGCTTTCAATATACAGGGTCTGTCGCAAAAGTATTGAGAAAAAAATTCCTGACTGCGTTAGAAGGGGTAACGGGATGAACCGAGTGATGGGGATGGTAGGGGGGAGTCGCAGCTACTAAACGCGCTGCTGCTCAGATCTCTCCGAGCAACGGTAGAGCTAGCGCAGTGATCCGCGCAAAGTGTGTTTTGTCGTCGCGTCGGAAATCAAGATGCAACGTTTGCTGGAACAGCGGGCAGCCATCACATTTTGCGTTCGGCTGACAAAAAACCGGTATTGAGACCCTGGCCATGATTCGGAAAGCCTTCGGAGATGAAGCCATGTCACGGGCAAGAGTTTACGAGTGGCACAAACAATTCCAAAACGGCCGGGAATCAATTGCGCGTCGATGTGCGCGTTGGACGACAGTCAACTTCCAAAACTGATGACAACGTCACGAAAGTGAGGAAAGTGTTACAGTCTGATCGTCGTCTCAGTGTCCGCTTAATAGCGGAGAAGTGCAACATGGCAAAAGACACAGTTCATCGCATTGTGACGGGCGATTTGCAAATGCGGAAGATTTGTGCCAAAATGGTACCAAAAGTGTAAACAGATGAACAAAGGGAAACTCGGGTTCGGATTCTCAGGACGTTCTGGAACGCAGTAAAAGTGAACCTCATTTTTTTGAGAGAGTAGTGATGGGCGACAAAACGTGGACTTAGAACCACCGTTCTTCTTTTTGTTCCCCCGCATCAAGCAAAGCCTAAAAGCACCCATATATATGTTTATTTACATTAGAGACGTTAGATGGGGTGGAAACCGCTTCGACGCAGTGCCTTAAGGGGGTTCCGTCTTCTGCCTTCCAGGGTGCCTTCCAAGAGTGGGAGAAACGCTACCAAAAGTTTATTAACGCCCGAGGGGCGTATTTTGAAGAATATTAAGTGTTTGTACGTTTATTGGCAATAAATTGTCTGAAAAGAAATTTTCTCGATACTTTTGCGACAGACCCTGTAATTCTTGTATATATGTCTATTTATGTAGTTACAAAATACTAACGGTCCTTCTAACGGTAGCATACCTATAGAGAAGTGCGTGCTTGTGAGGCTTCGCCTCCTGACAAGTATTAGTGATTTATGCTAATGCATCATTAGTTGTAGTTAAACTATATTTAATAGGGTGTATTGTAATGCATGTTGGTGACTATTTACCCCTGCCACACACCCGTGAGGTGTCTTGGAGGGTATTTTGTAGATGAGGATGTAGTAAACATGTTTCCATGCAGATAGGCAACCATTGCAGCAGAATCCTTCTCTTGATGCCCTGAATTATGCACAATTTACCATTCATTCATCGTGTTCTCATTTTTCTTGCTCAGGTGTGCCTCTTCGCGAGGGTGTCCCTGTTGATCGGGGGGGTCACGGCCCTGGGTGCGGCCGCCCGGCTCTCCACATACGCCCAGCACTACTCGGGAGCGGCACACGACGCCTCTTCGCCGCCGCAGCACGCCGCCACCACCGCCTCGTCCCACCGGCCGGAGACGGACAAACCCCACCTCGACCCCGCGGTCGAGGCGACCACTTCCTCGCTGGCCGGCGGGAGCAGCGCCATCTGGCTCGCATTCGACGTCGCAAACGCCTTGCAGGTGAGTCTAACCGGCCGGCGCACGTTCCCTGCTGAATTGTCATCTACATGCAGCCTTCGCAAAAGTTCGTGGCAGATTTAGAGAGGGGAATGGTATTTTTCCTAATCACCCCACCACTACGATTTAATGAGTGGTGGATGCATGCAGTATATATTATTATAGATTCCATGGATGTGTGCGATTGTTTACTGTTTACAACCAAAACTGCAATGAGCCTATCATTCTTACTATATGGCAAATCAGATCAGCAAATGTGACGGCTTTTTTTTTACATGCTTTTTATTATTTTCACTCGCCTGTCAGTATTTAGGTCAGGGACAAAACATGTATACAAAACGTGACCTATTACCGTTTATTACAGTAATCGCTCTGAAATAAGTGTACTTAAACACGTGCATTGTGCATAAGTGTAAGGATGAAGTGTTAAAGTGAATAACGAACGTTCACACAAATCCAGACGCAATGTGCAACATAAAGAAGCATTCCGGCTTGGTTTAAGATTTGCATAAATGCCAAATAATTATCTGGGATGAATGCAAAATGGCCCACAAGCATTCACCTGAAGCTCACAATTTAACGATTAATGATCTCAACAATAATACCAGACTTTTCGGTGGCGGTCTACTGCTGCTGTCCGGTGATTTTAGACAGACACTGCCGGTTATTCCACGCGCTACATATGCGGACGATTAACACATGTTTGAAACAATCATATCTATGGCGAAATGTCAATACATTACGCCTTAACATAAATATGCGTGTTCAACTGCAAAACGATTCATGGGCACTGTCATTCTCCGAATGATTGCTTAACATCGGCAATGGAAAAAATCTGTTGCATAGAAATACTCAGCGCATAAAATTGCCAGACAATTTTCGCGACATGGTAACCACGAAAGATGCTTTGATTGAGAGCATATTCCCATATTTCCGCGTTAGGTACATTAATCATGCGTGGCTATGTGGACGAGCTATTTTGGCCGCTAAAAATATCGATGCTGACGCTATTAGTTTCAAAATAAAACAGTCATTGCCTGGCTATGAGATGACGTTCAAATCGATCTACACTGTTGTCGATCCTGACGAAGCAGTCGACTATCCTGTTGAATTCTTGCATTCGCTGGATTTACTGGGAATGCCACCACATAAGATGCGATTAAAAATTGGTTTACCAATCATTTTGATTCGGAATTAAAATGCACCTAAGCTATGCAATGGAACGCGATTGGTCATAAATAAAATCATGGGTAATGCTCTTGATGCTACTATTTTGAACGGCAAGTTTCAAAGTGAAGTTTTTCTTCTGCCACGGATCCCAATGATTCCTTCAGACTCGCCCATTCCATTCAGACGCCTGCAATTTCCAATTCGCTTGGCATTCGCAATAAGACACAATGCCAAACCGTGTTCATTTGTGGGTTGGATCTAACAATCCATGCATTTCACTTGGCCAATTATATGCTGCGTATTCTCGCGTAGGAAAACCATCAAGTTTGTTCATTTATACATCTCAGGGATTGATGAAAAACATTGTTCATCAACTTGCATTAAGATAAAAACAAAACAAACTTTATTTCTTTTAGTATTGATATTCAACATTTATTTCAATACTTTACTATTTTATAAAAATATGACTGTCGTGGAAATGATTTGAGTTTTTCTTTGTTTGCTATTATTTAACCAAACTGAAAATCGTCCAAATTCGCATAATATATTATTGGTAAGGCGTCACATTCCAGCTACTTGCATTCCATCTTCGGTGTAAATATGGTTCAGTGGATCCGCAGCGTAGAAGCGTCCATTTTATTGAGTCGCTACATCTCCAGTCGTCTGTATATCCATTATGAGCTCACAGACCAACTGAGTTCCACGCAATCTTCTCTACACAGCTAATACATATGAAAAAACAAAACTGTCAGACATTTACACACATACAAAAGCAGCATTATCTTTTTTGCAATCACATTATTAAGTGGTAAGCCAATCTCACGAAAAGTACCTCGAGATGTATTTTATTCCTAGGGCCATTGAAAGTATCTTCTATTAGTGAATTAGGTATTTCATTGGTACAACTGGAAAAGTTTTAGTGAAAACATATAATATTCTCAAAACTATCTGTATGCATGAGTATATCTTAAAGTACCTAGCATAGATATATAATTATTATTATATATACAGCTGTACTTATGTACACCTGTCATTCATTTATAAAGATTAAATCTGCGGCTGTCACCTAATATTGGGGTCATCACGGAGCTATTAAGGTTTCATAATCAGGTTCAATCTTCGAAGACTAATCAGTATGATGTCATGCTATCACATGAACGGGTAAATCGCCGGGTATCATAAAAATGCTCAGAAGATTAGGTAATTAAGAGCTATAGGTATATTATGATACATACGAACTTTATTGTATTTCATTCCCAGAACATCTAGCATTAAATTACTGAACGGTGCAGAAGAACCCTTGAGATGTTAGAAGTTATAACGATGGGTTCGGGTAATCTCTAAGATTTCCCGAAAATGCCGTCTTAGGGCAGTGAGGCAAAAGTACAATGTGTACTTTGTTACTACATATTTTAGAAATAAAAAAAATAAATCAAAGCTAGCAGTTTACTAGTCATTTAAACCGATGTGTCGAATATTCAAGCCAAATCAGAGAATACAGTGGGAGAATTCTACATTTGGCCCAAGATTTCTCCAATTGTAAGCATTAATCAAACATATAGCGAGGAAAAATGAAACTCCACTGTATTTAAGTCAAATATTTGAATCGATATAGCATATATTAACCTAAATAAGTGTAAAATTCTTTGAAAATGTTCATTAATCATCTCCGATACGCTGGAACAGCAGAGGAATATTCCACCCGTCTTGCAAACACAACAGTAACCCAATAGGAGCCTTGGGCATTATGATCGTTGGTTAAACAAAATGAAAACTTGAATCCAAACAGAGTACCAATGGTATCAGAAGTCCACACATTGAAGGGTCCACCTTTGTTAGCTTTTAACACAGTACAGTCTTTTATTATTTTTTCCACGGGTCTCCGAGGAGCCCCTCTTCTCTTATGCCTGTTGCTCACGGTAAAATTTTCGGTAAAACGTTTTATAAAACCGACTAATTTTATAAAAATGAGCTTGCTAACGATAAAACCGTTTTAAAAACCGAGTTTTATAAAACGTTTTACGGATTAGGACAGGTTCTATTTCCATAAAACCGTTTTATGCAACAACCAATGAGATGTTCCGCTCATCGCGAAGGTGAGCTTTCGTCTCGCACATTTTTTCGCGATTTTCACCCACTTTAAACAGAGATATCGAAACCAAATTCACCTCACTTATTATGCAAACTTTGCAAATTTGTTTAACACTTTCAACACAACAATGCATCAACTACTTTAGAAATGGGAAACTTTCAAACCTGAGAAGTGCGATTTTTCCTCTCCGCCATCTTGTGAAATAATGCCGTTTGCTCTTATCCACTGTACTTGGCGCAGCGATCGAACAGTTGCTTCTCTAGCATATACACACCTCTCCTACACAGTTTCTTCCCTCCTTCCACTGTAACTCGCCCCGCAACGAGTGTTAGAGAATGGAGAAAGGTTTAACCTCAAGGTATACCCGATGCTAGCGCTATTTACGGCATAGCGGTTCATATTAGTACTGCTTCGATTTTCCTTATATAAGGTTCTTGAGTTTTACCGTGAGCAAGCTAGTGCGTTTTACGTACGATTCATAAAACTTTCAATAAAAATTTTTATAAAACTGTTTTATGGAAAATTTTACCGTGAGCAACAGGCATTAGAATAAAACTTCGGCATGTTGTCACCACTGCAGCCAGAGCACGACTGAGGCGCCTGAGGGGAAGCGAACTTATCTGACCGGATGTAGGGGAGGTGGCGTAGTGGTATGGGAAACCACTGACGTCACCATAGGCACTTTGCATGGAGTTGGGACTCTAAAATTTTTCTGGACTTAGTCTCTGAGAGAGGAAATGAATTTCTGCTCCTTCCCATAATGCACTCTGTCGTTCCCTGTGCTCCACCTCGGCAGCAGGAGTAAAAGAGTAGGAGAAGTTACACCTGTACCCACAACTCAAACGACTGTGTCACTTGCACTTTCTGCGACGCGAGCACCAAAGGATCTAGAAGAGGCAGAAAGTGAAGCTACCAGCTACCATTAACAAATGAAATAGTGTTAAAAACATTTTAGTTTGGTTTTATATATTTGACAGATATGTATTGTTACTACACAAAGTCACTGCAAATATAAAATATGGTGTTACACAAATTTTCAAGTTTTATTATGTTAATCTTATGAAATATCACTGAAACTTTGCTCAAATGAATTATTTGATTGGGGAAGTCTACTAATAAAAAAGTATGTTTGCCATAATTAGTTATAAAACTTAAATAAAAGCCAGTTGGTCCGACTTCTCTACAATGCTTGGTTTCATTACTGTACGCGTCGAAGGATGATGGTTTTGAATGGTCCCAATATGTACAGTAGCGACATCCCTCCGCGTGGGTTCGAATCCCGGTCAAGCCAAATGATTTTTTCATGGCGAATTTCTTCCCCTTGATTTATATATTTGCACCCGTGCGCGTGACAGCGTACCACATCATTTGTGCAATGCAATTATTGGAAAGTAATTAATCTTAATATTTCTCATGAGTCAATTGTCAATTCTTTATCGCAATAATTAAAACAGTGAAGACAAACTTCATTGCAGTACCAAATGTCTACTAGACATTTCCTTCACTAGAAATAAAGTTTTATTATAATTGAAATATAATCACTGCCTGCATTTCTTCTCCATGCACAACTATTGTCTAGACATTAGCAAGGTCTGTAACACACAGTAAAAGCAACTAAAAATTCACAGCAAATAATTCTTGCTTGGGCGTGGATATTGTTTTTTTTTCAGTTAAAATCTTTAGGTTAGGCAGTGCAATACATTTTCAGCAGAAGCAGTATTTGATACCCAAGCCATTTTTTTATTTTTCCCCTTCTAGAATTGATAAAATAATTCTCATTGGATGCCACTTTCAAAAATATGAGCGATTCGAGGTATCATGCATAAAAAAGGAAAAATTTTAGTCCCTCTTTTGGTCAGAGTTAAGAAATACATATTTATCATTAGCCCTCCATGGAATTTATGATACCTTTTGACATTTTATTTCACTCGTTAAATAAATAAAGTACTTATAATGAAAACATAATTTAACGTATCAAATTCCTGAACGAGCAAACTCGCTTAGCATTAACTAATCCTTTTAAATGGATATAATGAATCACTGACATTTTAAAATAATTTTTATTTTGCTCAATGGTGGGTATTTCGTCCATTAGTTTATGTGAGAGACGCAGAAGATCAATGATTCATCTCGGTATTATTGCATCACAGGGTGAATATTTTAAGCTCTAAATCGTTAATGGCGTCGTTTCTGGCCTCATGTCTTCGAACTCACGAATAAAATCCTTTCCGCTTCAAATAATCTGATGCTTTCAGCTTCAAACTTCCCTTTCACCACCACGATATATTAACATATTAAGTAACTGTCATTATTTCCCATTAGTTTTTAAGGATGGTAAAAAGCATTTAGTAAACTAGATTTGTTAATCAATTAACGTGATGGGCGTAGTACTGTCATAATAATTGACATTATTGATTGATCAATTAAAATAAAGATGCTATTTATTAGTCAATTAATTAGAGTAATCGGTTTGTTGTGGTTGATTGAATACTTCCTTCCCATTTTGATGGTCTGAGTTAGAATTCTCCAAGTAGAGTAGAAATTCTAATTTTTCGTGGAATGCCGATTCCTACTTGTGTGTAATATTTAGAGCACTTTCAACAGAGAACTCAATTCGACAGATAAGACGTAAAACAGTGGAACTCTTGGCGAATCTCGTTGAGAGTAGGCCAATGCCAACGCTGGTTTTCTATCTAACCTTCTCCAATCTCCATGTAATCCTTTCTTCATCGCAATACGTTACTCCTTCATGACACTTATAACCTCAGTTGTCGGTGATTTCTCCAAATAACCAACCAACTTATATTAAATAATAATTATTACTAAGTATTTCAGTCCTCCGAAAAGGGGAAGCTTATCGTCAGTGACAGTTTTGCTGAAATATTGCGTCAGTAATTTATATTACAATAGAAGATGAGTGAGTAATTACGTCAGAACTTGTTCAATTTGTTCAGAGCTTTGCCTGATTTGTGAGAACTCCCAATTTGGTCTGGGATCAGGATTTTTTAAACAAAATTGAACTTATAAAATGAACAATTTCAGTTAATTATATATAAGTTAAAAAAGTTAAATAATGTATTAGCTGTAATTCGATCTCTCTTCTCTTACTAGGGCATCGTGGTGGCGTTGTGTGTCACTTGCGACTGCGGTGTCCTGAGGCTGTACACTCGCTCCCTGAGGAAGGGAAGCGGGAAGAGGAGGGCCTCGAAGGCGGGGACCACGTGGGGCCGTAAGGGCCGGAGGAAGGGCCCGGGTGGAGCTCAGCATTACCCCAAGAAGGTGTCCAAGTCCACCAGTCTACAGCTGCTCACTTGGGACCCCACGCCCGACACGGTGTGATGGGCGACGCTCTGGTGCTGATTCCGGAAGGACAGTGGAAGAGTTGGCGGGCGAGTGCACGAACGCACAAAATGGCGGCGGCAAAATGGATGGTTGCGTCGCACTTGTTCAGAATGGCCGCGCAAGTGTACCTAAGCGTTGCGCGAATGCGTTGTACCATCGGAAAACATTGGAGACATTCTCTGGAAGGAGGAATGGCAAAGGGTCTTTGTGCCGCTTGAATGCGACTTAAAAGTATATCATTTTTGCTGCAAGGGAGCTGACAATCAGATGCCATGAAAATTTTGAAGAAATATTCTGTAATTGATATTGGAAAAAAATACGCATAGCGTTAGTAATGAAGTTGAGATCACACGTGCGTTTGATTGATCCTCTTGCTAGGTACTACATATCCAAAGATACTGGCTGCGTAAAACTTGTCGACTGTCTTGGCGCAGAAGTTTTATAATACCCAGAAATTTACCGTTATTCACGAGGAAATATTTTCCAACGTATCAATGAATGGAAAATGATCATGCAATGTCGAAACGGTATTGGTCTGCCGTCGTCCATTACCGTCTTGAAAGTAGTTTGTGGTCGTAATGTTTACAATTTGGAGCCCATTGCGTGCAAAATATGAAATATTTTGCGGATTTTTAAAAAAATCAAACGTTATGTCATGGAGTCTTTATATCACTGGTAGACCATATCGAAATGAGCCTTATTTTTTAGAAAAATCAAACTCGAAATATCATTTCCAGGGTTTCCATACTTATCACCTAAATTTCATATCAGACGTAATCGTGCGGGTAATACAAATCCGATTCTCTTTTCTAGATTACCTATAAGAAACGGAGTTGAATGAAAGTATCTTCATACGAAACACATCATGGAAAATATTTTAGTTCTCTTCAAATTTATAGTCTTACAATCAAATCAGATATGAATAATGCATATGAGTATTTAATATTAAGTCAGCGTTTTTAACATTGAAAAGATATCCTAGGATGTTCAAGAGACAATATTTTGCCAAATAAAATTTAATAAGACGCTTTAATTTTGATAAACCTTACCTAACCCCTAGGAAGCTATTCTAAGCGCCAAATCTGCTACATTCTGATAGGTAGGCGAATTGCCATGACTGATATTTGGGGTCACGAATGTAATTGTCTTTAATGAGGCCATGTGCTAAAGATTTCGACATTTTTTCAACCAGATTTGCACGCGTGAACACGACAATGTCTCACTGCTTCCTGAGCTTTAAATTCTGTAACCATGGAAGAATTACATTCCACTGATATTTGGGAATGACTACCTTCTAACTGCGAAAAATATGTCACCTTAAAGTGAAGTCACTTCATGAACGTAAATAATTTGCATTTTACAATTGTACATATTAGACGAAATAAGGTGACCATATCAGATACTGATGTTCAGAATGAGTATCTCCCATAGTGAATTCGAGTGAATATATGTATGAAAGTAGCTGCAGTTTTATGTGAAAATATGTGTTATAAGTTAAAAAGAACATAATTGTGTGCATTAAATATTCCTGCAGCTGATTTGTCGATAATTTGCACGCTTCATTCTTATCAGCAAGATACAGAATTGGAAGATATTTTGAACTGACTGTTGTGTATTGTTATTACACTTTAGGTTTACTGATCGAGGAATTTAAGGCATGTAAAGAGAGAAAAAAATGGAGAAGCTATTGGACTTTTGTTTAAAATTTATTTTTGGAAATAAAAACGGTTGCATGAAATAAATATATGTATATTATAACGGACATATTTTATTTTTAAGACTACATTAAAATGGTTTCCCGCAAAAATTCGCGATGAATCCGAGTCAATAAAAATTAATGATACGTTTGTCTATGCTGGATGGAAAATTGTTTTGAAATGCAGGATTTCTGACACCGACTAAAAGCTATCGACCCTACATATTAATAAGTGGCTATCAGTTATTTTTAACACTAATTTTTATCATTCACAATTAATATGAAAAAGTATCCACCATGAGTAAGGGATTAGGAAGCACCTCATCTTTTTTCTTGCAGTAAATTCCGTAGGAGCCTTTTTTAAAATGGGCGTGCTGATGCAATTGAACAATTAGTGAAATTAGTTCAATTCTGACAAATTTCCAATGATTTTATTTCCCCCCACTTTGGTGTTTATTAGTTTCATTCACTTTCAAAATCGGAGTGTTTTCCATATATGAATCTAATGATTTTTTTCAATACTGATCACTAAAATTGACTATTCTACAATCCTCTCTGAAGGTATCAGATAATTGCTCGCATACCCCTCTGAGTACTCTACCTTTTTATGGCTGATACCCTAACACTCCATGCCACATGCCCGTGCGGCCGCTCGCGGAATTGTATGTAGATGTAGATTTGTATTAGTACACTTTTCTTACCCTTTTCATGCGCTTACTTCCCCTCTGTTATCACTAAGTAGGTAAATATTGCTTTTTAAGGAATATATTTAATTCAAAACAAATATAGCGAAGCCAACTTCTCTGAAAACTGAAGGGTGTAGTGCTCGGAGATCTAAATTAATTAAGCTATTTTGCTTGGAAATATGCTGGCGGGGTTGTTCAGGGAATCTCGACGTAAAATGACCACGGATCCCAAGCAAACGCCCTCTGGGATAGTGGTGATTGACGTTTCAGGAAACGTAGGTGATGACGAGGCCTCTTTCATGGGTGACAATGGGGAAGGAGACTGAGGCTTGGAACTGCCTCAAGGCACAAGCCGAGCTGGTGGTGGAACATACATTCATTGCCTTATGTCATCATCACCGGTGCTCTACCGACATGGGTAAGTTCTAGGAATTCCCTTACCATCTCCATTCAAGCGTGTTTGCCAATAAGGACGCGTGAGCTGTCCGTTAGGTGTACTTTTCGTGAGGCCAGAGCAAGGCGATTGTTGTGGCGTAGGACACGGTTTAAATTGTGGCGCTCCAATGGTGGAGCCCATGAAGGCAGATGGAGAGGGCGCTTACTATGGTGGCTAATGTTTGACGCTGCAACGTGGGCTATCTAAAAGGGCTACCTGTCCGCCGTCTTTGTTCTCCCCGATTTACCTGAGCGCTTACGGGCTGAGGCACTAATTTTAAAATTTACTATGTTTTCCATCGATAGCTCAATTGAAATCAGCATGCATTTACTAATGAAGTCAACAGCGTTCTGCGAGATGTGGAGGAACTGCATTATCAAAAATGGAAGTAATCGATATAGTACTGTCCACTTTATTTTAAATTGTCTACGCCTGTTTCGGCTTTTTTATTTTACTTAGTCATCTTCAGTTACTAAAAAAATCCGAAACACTTGTTGACAATTGAGTGCCTGAGAGTCAAAGTAATACAAGTGACATCAACAAGAAAAACGATATAAGTGAATATTTTCTAAGTTGGTACCGTCGGGTACCGTCAGGTAGCTACAGGAAAAGGAATGCAAGTGGTGGAAAGTATGGTGCTGCGATCTAGCTGCCGAACATTTAAAATACTTTGCTTTTTGTCATGTCTTACGGGGGTAAAGTGATACAGGTGTTACTGGACGATTTTTGTCACTTGTATTACTTTGACTCTCAGGCCCTCAATTTAAAATAAAGCGGAAGGTTATATATCGATTACTTTCATTTTTGATGCATTTACTACATGAAAATACATTATTCACACATATTTTTTAATTTATTTTACCTTGCAGGTTACATAACTAAAATAAAAAAGTTTGTAAAAGTCCTTTGAAGTTTCTCCACTTAAATATTAAATGGAAAAAGTTAAGTGAGAGTTTCAGAGTGACTTTACTGGCAGTTCTTCTACTTGCTCGTTTTGCGTATCATGTAAACTGAATTTTCGGCACGCCAGCAAAATCATCTGAGAACACGGAATGGAGAGAGAAGCATTCTGTGGCATTTGAGCTGCAACACTGACCGCAGAGGGAGGAGAGGGCTTGGCTACGTAGCCAAGGCTTCGTTTGGACCTTCATTAAAACTTGGGCAACTAGAGTGAAAGGGTTGCGAGTCGACATGCTTTTACCACTGGACCAAAAAAAATATACCTCCTTTCCTCAGTCTTAGAGTCATGTCATTAAATGTTGGGTGAGTAGCCAGAGAGATTTCCCTTGAGTGGAATTAACGTGTGCTTTGCATGTGATCATTGCGTTTATAAAGCAGTCACAACGTGAATCTGCCTCTCCCTCGAAGTTGGCACTTTAACTTTTTAAATAATTTGCATAGGGTTTATCCTCACGCAGTTGGCTGATACCTGCCACTCCTCTGAACTAACTCCACCTACATAAATCTATGATTGCTGACATTTGTGAGGAGATCCTTTTCCTAAAAACTGCAAGCCCATTAACATTTTTATTAAGTTCATTCATTATTTTACTCTTCGTATAAAACGAAACCTGAATTATGGATATTAAAATAAGACAGCTAATTCTACATTGTAAAATTGATTTAATCTATACCAAGAAATTCTAGTGAACTGCATTTGAAATTAAGAAAGAATTTGTCAAACTACGATTAATTCAGTTGGCAGGAGTTTGAGAGGAAAATTCATCTCGGTGTGGTAGTCTTAAGTTGTATTAAGGCCAGTAAATGTTAGAGAGTTTGCATTGTGTTTTTTTTTATAAGTTATAAATCAGGATTCCATACTTGATTTGCACAAGATACCATGCACGGTTGTTCATGATCTATTCGTTTTTTTTTGCCTTCACGCCGGTCATGATTTAAAACCTTTCCCTTCAATTTTAAATGCCACTGTGCTTTCCTAGAGCTCTCGCAAAAGCTCGTGGTGGATACGCAGAAGACGATTTTGGGACTAGAAGTATCTCTTTTCCAAAAGCCAGTTACTGCCGGTGAATGGGTTGTAGCTGTGTGCCTTGTTTACTGATGGCTACCCTGAGGTTAATGCGTCTGCCTTTAAAGCTAAAATTTAAAATGCTTGCGATAGTCGGCCATCGCCATATATAAAGAAAAAGTACCAAGTGGAAACCTAATACCAAGCATCATTACTCGGGTGTCTTGTGGAGAGCAGTTCAAGGAGAGTTGATTAATCTCCTGGATTCTCCCGGAATCGGAAGATAGTTTTCAAAATCTTCCATCTCCTGGATTGAACGTTTTTTTTCGTGATTTCAGTTTTAATAATAATTATAAAATATTCTTTCCATTATTATCATTTGCTGACATTTTCATTTTATGTACACATGTCAATTTCAAGTAATTCAATGTTAATGTGCATACATATCAATATTTTTTATTGAAATATGTTTCCTTTTAAAAGAATTTGGTAAACTTCTATCAAATTATAATGAGATTCTCTAGGACAAAGAAAGCGAAAATGGTGATAAGAGTAGGAAGTCACAAACTGGAGCAAGTAGAACAATTTAATTACTTGGGTAGTACGCTAGAAGGAACAGGAAATATTAGCAAAGAAATTAGGAGGAGAATAGCGCTAGCGAAGGAAGCGTTCAATAATAGAAGGGAGCTGATGACGGGGACCTTAAGTAAGGATGTAAAAAAGAGGCTGGTGTAGAGCTTGATATGGAGTGTGGCGTTGCATGGGGCAGAAACGTGGACCTTGAGGAAGGAAGACGAAAATAGGCTGAAGGCTTTCGAGATGTATGGAGGAGGATGGAGAAGGTACGTTGGACGGAAAGGAAGACAAATGAGGAAGTGCTTGACATGGTGGGCGAGAAGAGGAAACTAATAGATGAGATTAGGGGAAGACAGGGTAGGTGGCTGGAAGGGGTAATGAGGGGCGATGGTTTGCTGAAGGCCGTGATAGAGGGTAGGATGTTGGGTAAGCGAGGAAGGAATAGAATCGGTTTTGTGGACGGGATGAAGAAATGTAGGACTTATGCTGAGATGAAGAAAGAAATACTAGAGGTAGAAAGGGCACGGCACGTGTAAGAGTTCGTTGGATATTCTCTAACTTTGAACAAAACCTACCTCTAACCGGTAGATTACTGTAATGAATGAATATCAAATTTTAATTTAATTATATTTCATTTGGTTGTGATCTATTCCACGACGAATAATTCAGTCTCTAGGTTGATTAATTTCCATGATAAACATTTTGCGTATTCATACCGCCCAACTATGAGGAATGCATTATCTGCGGTAGTTATTGATATTTTTCTTTCAATTCAATTTCCCGGAATAACACGGAATGTTCTTCTCTTGGCATTGACTATTTCATGTATCAACTCTACGGGAGTAGGCAGCCCTGACCTCAAGGGTAAGACATCCTCTGTCCAATGGGACGTAAAACTGTACTCCGTGCCGTCTTTTAGTAAATGCAGTCTATTCCTTGTTTATTATTGGCGTCTACTTGAAGCGCTAACATTGCATTGGAGCCCCGTTCACGATTTCGGTTTATGATCGCCTCCCAACCGGGAATTCGTTACTATCATCTTTAATCTTCGTCTTCCGAACCTCTTTAAGAATCCACTGATGTGAGTTTCAACATTAGGACGATATAATTATTTTTGTGCATTACAAAATATGTGCACTGAGCATAGAAGTAGAAAATAATTAATTATCTTTTATCAACATTATTATAATATCAGCCGCATATTATTGGCGTACTAGACAGTACTTCGAAACTCGAGATATTCAAGAAGAAATGGCTGACATATGGATAACTGATTTGGTGCTTTCCCGGTGTACTTTATGCGTGAATTCTTTTCGAGTTCTCCACCGTTTTAGGCTCTCCATACTAACAGACGTTTCAATGTACGAGTCGGGAATCGAAACGTCGGCTATTATGGAGAACCTAACCTGGCGGAGAACTCGAGAAGATTTCATACAAATAGATAACTGTATTCAATACACGTGCTACACATACACTGTCGTCAACCGTGAATCGTAAAAATGAAAGCTGGGACTGATTGAATTTTGAAGTCAACTGTTAACGTTCACGGTAGACGATTTCACGAGATGGTAAACACCTTCGATATTTTTAAAATGAGCTTGAATTTGAAGCAGTAGTTCACGTCGACGCCAAATATAAACCGGCCTACTCTGGGAGTATATCCACTCCCAAGATAATCCTATCTTTACCAACCCACCAAGCATCAGGGACGAAAAATGAACTCGGTTTTCTGTCCCCACCCCCAAATACCTATCCAGCGTCAGGGTAAGTCACACGATGCTGAAGGAGCTCATATGGCGTTGAATCAAATGTGATACAGTTCCATTTGACCCGACGCACGGCTTTAGGCGCCATTCTACTGCATTCCACTCCACGTGAGAACGTCGTAAAAATCTGGGCATCATGACTCCACGCCACTGATGCATCAGTGGCGTGGCGTGTGCTTGGGATGACCTTGGGAGCTTGTGCTCTCAATAGTCAGCAGTTTTCGCGTTGAGAGGAGCGGCGTAGGCAGTAGACGGGACCCCGTTGGCCCGAAAAGACGTGCTATATCGTGTGTCCTCAAGGAAGATATCATAGCACGGGACTCCGTTGGCCCGAAAAGACTTGCTATATCGTGTGTCCTCAAGGAAGATATCATAGAAGATATTCATGTATATTTGTTACTATTGTGCCCTGTATTATTTCGCCCGGCTTCCTCCATTTCGTCGTAAAAGTCATCAATCAAACCGTGTCGATCCACATATTTCGGGATTTCATCGTGCAGTTTACTGTGCTGCGTAAGCACATGCGTGGTGGAGTGAATCCAAAATGAGCTGACATCTGGAACCGTGGCGTGGAGTGTGTTCAAGCGGCCATCCCTCGCATGATTGTGGATTGGCGTCCGGTGAGTGGATCCGTTCCTTGATCAAAGGTAGTGTGTCCAAGTGTGCTTTCCAATCGCCTTGAGCATATTGACGCGCATTGTAGCAGATGGGAACACACGAGCGCACATTCAACGGGGCAATTCTGTAACTCGGAGCGTAATTTTCTGCCGGCATTATTCCTCGTCCACAAATTACGTCTGTTCCGATTCTGTAAATACCGCGGCGCTATGATCCGCCGATTTCGAGGACGTTAAATAACGCTGTCGCGACGTCAGAGAACAGTATGAGAAATTATAAGGGCAAAGACCATCACGTATTAATTTTATTTTAAAAGCTCTATTATTTGGCAGGAGAATATTGGTTTTGCCCATATTTTTTTTTATTTACACTTATGTCTATCCTATTGTAGTATATTATTGATTAGGAGGGCATATACATGATTGCTGCGATCTTCTGCGAACGCAAGGCATGATATAAATGTTATGACTGTGACAAAATATTGTCTCGAGAATCCATCATGTAAGGTACCGTCATAGTTAAGATATTCCTTTCTGTATTTTTCAATCCAAAAGTACCCTTTGCTAATAAACCCGCGGTTGAAAATGTAAATTTAGAGGCAGTGATATGAATGATTTACGATGAAGCGACAGCCCAAATGCAAGCTAGCAGCGTGAACGAACCAAAAGAACTTGCCCCCTCATTAGGGATGAGAGGAAAATCTTGATTGCCTGAGGTTGTTACTAGTATATGATGGTTAAATGATTACATTATTCTTTTCAAGGAGGCTTTTACGATGTTTTGGACGTCTATCTTTTACTCGTTTATTTAAAAGACAATACAAAACTTTTTACTATCTTTTCCGTGGCTGAGCGCCTTACTTCATTGCGATATGTTAAGAAATCTTTTTTGGTTCTCAAAAAGGAATCACCCATTTTAGTTTTGCTTTCAGTTAGAAGTAGCATTGTATTTACTAGTAACGAAGCGATCAATTGCAAAGTAAGTACGTTATTGGGATAGTCTTCATAAAATTATAAATACAACCTCGTATTTATAGTAAAAAAATAAAGGAATCATGCCGTTATTATTCACTCTAAGTGGAATACTCATTTCGCTTAAACAAATCTAGTTTTCTAGTTGTATTACGTTAAACCACTATTGATCATACTAATATATAAAAATTGAATGGTGTCTGTCTGTCTGTCTGTCCGTCTGTCTGTTGCTCAATCACGCAAACACTACTGAACCGATTGAGCTGAAATTCTGTGTGTAGTTAGAAAATGTATCGGGATGAAACATAGGCTATATTAAAAATCTGTCAGGGCCCCCAAATGCCCCCCCTGGGGGTCCCTTGTGGTCCATGCTAAGCATTGGGTTTGGTGCAGTGGTTTTATTTTTTGCTTTTAAAAATTACTTTCACTCAAGACAGAGGGCTGGAATTATTTTATCGGATGACTGAATAAATGACGTTTCCAATTCTTTCAATCGATTTTCTTTTACGCTTCGTAATTGTCTGAATATAATATTTTTTGCTGAAAAATCTGACATTTTTCTCTTTATTCAACAATAGCATATTTCCTTGACAACCAGAGATTTAAATTTCAAAGGATATTCACGCATCTGGCATTTAAGTTTTCCTGCCGGCCCTTGATAGCACGTAGAAAGAAAATTTGTATAAGAAGGGCCCAGAGTCCCAAGGGCCCCATGATAAATTGCTTCGGGAGGTAATCGATAAATTCAATGCATATTTACAAGTATAATCTTCAATGTCTATTCTCAAAGTAGCTCTCATTGGGGAACTGCATACGAGAGAACACTTATGTAGTAAACGATACACACAAAGGAATTAAACGTGGAAGAATATTTACGTGCAGCGAATAATAATGTTAATAATGTCTCTTTTGCTACAACAAACATGGCGTCGTTTATTATAGTTTAATACTCAGATGTATTACATTTAGTGGAACCGTATGCCTCTCATTACGATTGCGAACTGTTTTTTAGACCAATTCCCACATAAACTTTACGAGTTATTTATATATACTTAAACGTGTTAAAATGCAGTTTACTTATATTCAGTCAATCATCGAGTTGCCTATTCGAGTCTCTTACTTGCTTCTGTGTTTCCCCTCCTTGGACTAAAAAATCCATAAACATGCCTAATAGATTAAAGGGTAACCTTTTGAAAAAATATTCTAAAGCATTAGGAATGTTTTCTTTGCGAGAAAATGAGTCCTTGCATGACAAACGACAAAGGTTAGCCTTGGATGCTCAAAGACATGCTTACCAGCAATCTCATGATAATCTCCCCGTGGTGTTTCTCGGATTACGCTAAGAACCGCACAAATTTCATCCTAACCTAACCTACTGACGGGTAACCAGTTAAAAATCTGGTTCAAATATTGAGCCATTTGTTTCGAAACTTCAATCTGTTTTAAGATGGCGGAAATTATAATTGCGTCACTACATGCTTCTAACCCATAAGAAGAACGAATATTCTGCGCAATGGACGTCATCGGTGCATGAAAATTGGCAAGTGCACTAAGACTGATCACCATAGATTTTTAATTTTGTAACCAATGATTATGATTTAGGAAACAATGAATATAGCCACCCTTTATGCCAAAGGCATAGTCCGGGCATTGAAGGATTCAAAGGACAAATAAACATCGCTGCTATTGAAAATGCTCCTTATGACTCTGTCAACCTCTGGATTATACTCTACTCTCCTATCCTGATTAAGTACTCAACACACATATCAACGGTGAATGGCGGAACTCAATTAAGTCATTGAATGCAAATATATTTATGTACACAAGGGAAGTGCTCAAGCTGTTATTCACTCAGAAGACGGCTCTAGAGAACTTGAGGGACGAGGTCACCACCTATCAACCTAGGTGCTATTTATTAAGTAGTAATGAGTCTTCATGGGCCATTATTGGGTTTTCCCGTGTATTAAAGAGGACAAACAATCACTCAACTCTCCGTGCATTATATGGAAAATGAACGAATTACAACGATCACAACAAACAAGATAGGATACGAACACCTCAAATGATCACGCTGACAGTATTCTTCAGGTTTTGTGGTTTTCTTATAATTTCAATGTTTTTCACATCCGTTGAAGTTCAACGGGTACCTTCAGCTAGTACTATATAATAATTATATATAATTATATTGTATATCCGTGAAGCATGGATACTATGTAATTATATAGTATTTATCTAAACCACATCCAGTCGTGCCATTTCCGAAGTATTTCTAAATAAAACAAAAGACGGTGCCGATCCGTGAGCTAGAAATGCAATCGGAGGGGTCGGTATTATGGGTAACGCAAGCCGAAGGCTGGCGTTATTGTTGGTGCTATTCAACCTCGCTCTTTTTCGTTATTTATGTTAGAGAATCAGGGGGACGTAATTTTACGCCAAAATAGCACCAAACATCATAATAGCACCGATAGCGCAGGCGTAATTAGTTACAGAATTGCCCCCCAAGTCAACGAATGGAACGATCTGCGCTGAAGTGTTTGCAAAATAACGGGGCGATATTTAACTTCTTTCAAGTAATGGTCAAACTCATCTCTGGAAATATACAACTCCGAAATAGTAATAATTTATTTCAAGTAATCATCACAATTAGCGTAGACATTGAGCTAATACTGTTTCTATTACTACATAGTTTCCCGCCATCATAGTTTTCGTCTGCTAGCGCACATGGTAACTCAGAAGAACTAGGTACAGTGTTTCATTCTGCATAGCACAGATGACATCACAAATTTCATTGGGACACGCTATGCGCAAAACAGATTAAAAATTTTGACGCAGATATGTGATTGGAAAGCACCTCAAGTGTGTTAAATGTTTTGGCAGTGTTTGGTTTTCATTTTGACTAGTATATTTTTGAGAATACCGGGACAAACACGGAATTACCTTTACGGAGTCACCCGCAAGTATTACTACTTAGTAATGCAAGGCCGGCTCACTAATGATTTTTCTTACACTGAACTCCATTCGTCCTGTGTTGTTTCTTTCTTCAGGTTTTAGAAAACTATATCACCAATGACGGTATTTAGAAATGTTCTATTCTTCTTTCTTATCTTATTTCCCCCATTTTTAACACTAATTAAGCTCTTAGTTCGAAGACGTGTGTTGGCTAGAGTACAGCCTTCCGATTCTGCCTTCCCGGGTACAAATCCTGGCTGTGGCGGATCGGAATTCCACCGATAGTCAAGTTTAAGAGCCGCTAGAAACTCGGAGAATAAGAGTACTTGCTGGTGTAGGGACTACTTGCTACGCTAAGTAGCTTGAAAAATTAAGATCACCACTCTCACAGTGGCATGGTGGATATTATTTAAAGCCAGGTACATATCCATAGAACTGGCAGAAGTGGGAAAATAAGGGAGATACGTAGTCGAACAAAGATACATGAAAATCATCTCTTCTCATGCACCATTAATGGCTGCAGCAAAAACAGATACAGGCACTGATTCATCAAAACATATTACACTTATCGATCTTTCCTCTTCTAAGTCCTTCTCATACACGCTCTTCTTTAGGTTTTCTATCATTCCCTTCCACACACTCTTACGATGGCTCGCAAGTTAGCATGTAGATGTGACTGCACTGCAAGTTATAACTTAGTATAGCCACTGTAAAATTCTCACGTGGTTTGAATGATGGCCACAAATTTTCTTTTCGCGATATGATAAATCAACCAAATACATTTTGAAAGGTAATAGCTATGAGTAAATAATATGCTATGAGTATTTTATAGAATACAATCGCGTATTTACGAGCCTTTTTTTAAACAATTATTTGGCTATTGCAGTTTGAACAGTCGAGATGCATGAACGTTATGTCGAAAGAAAATTTCATATCTGGGTTGGCGAACGTCATTGAAATGTGTGAAGAATGATCGTAAGCTCTCCCAGCGTATTGTATCGTGGAAGGTTATTCGGGATTTCCGTCGGGTCAGGTTCTCCAATTCGGCCGACTTTTCGATGAACGAGTCGTCCATCGTCATCAGGGCATGATGAAGATGAGTAAATATCGCACATGCCCTGATGGCGATGGACGACTCGTTCATCGAAACGTCGGCCGAAGTGGAGAACCTGACCCGGTGGAAATCCCGAATAACCTTCCACGATTATTGAAATGTGATTCACAATATTTTTTGGGAGTAATAAATTTGGGAAAAGCACGATTATTTACCCAGTTTGTGATTATGACGCATGAATACATCAGTCATGTACATCGATGTTTAGCAGTTTTTATCCTTTCGTCGACAAACTCCCCTTAGGCGCTAAAAAAAACTCTTGGATAATATTTAGTGTTTCCGTAGCTCTGTTATTGATCAATATTAAAATTAGAGGGTTAGCGATGGGCACTGGCGTTGTCAAAAGGTAATGTCAATCACTTAATAATTCTTTTAACCGTATTTTTCACGCCGGCCGTTTCTTTGCAGATTTATCACGAAGAGCACTCTACTTTCGAGCGCGTTAATACGACCATAGCCGTTAAAGCGTTGTGAGCAAATCGTTTCTTTACCAATGATTCACTGGTATGCTACTTGAGGCTCTAAATAGCATAAGCATGACGACGTACGCTTCTAAACTGAAGTTATGTTTTTGAATTTATAAAAGAAAATATTTTAGTGAGTGTTAAATAAATTTTTGAAAATAATTGGCAAGTAACAAATGTTAAACACTGTTACGTTTTTGAAGCGATCAGTGCGTCAAGACATCCTCATCTTTTGAAGAATGTTTCTGTGAAGCACAAAGCCTTATAATTTCCCATTGAAAAATGCTTATATTTCGGCTAATATCTCGAAAGATAGTACGGTAATTGTGTAATATTACAGGTTCATCATAAAGATTAGATTTTTTTCTCAATAATTAATTGCTTAATTTGAGCGAGGTGTATCATAATCAGAAATCATTGACTTTTATATCTCGCTCGAACTGCCTTACAAGTCCCACGGGCGCACTTTCGGCCTCCTCCATATCGAGTCACGTCCTCTCCCCCCCTCCCTCCAACCACTTCGCAAGATCAACTACCAATTTCGAAGGCATTGCGTCGCTTCCGCTTCTCGCATCTCACTTCTCCGATACCGACCCATCGGACGGATACCTTCTAAATTATGAGATGGGATACGCACCGCGTAATCCGATTAAGGCCAGCGCCCCCGCAGATCCAATTCAGCGAAATTGGCTTCGTTTACGCGCATCGCCAGGAATCCTTCACTTCGACGGCGAACTGCGAGTCTAATTGCGTAAGTGCGACCTCTCGGTCTCCCAATAGTTGGGGTGGTGAGGGCCTGACGCGCGTCGCAAGGAACGCTATCTGCAACCAAGGTGCGTGGTCGACTCGGTGAGTGAGCCATATTCTTTTGACAACGGGTTTCTACATCTACGAAGTACCGTGCAAGCCACCACTAGGGTGTGTGGCACGGGGTGATTCCACACCAGGCATGCAGCACTCGTCCCAGCACAAGTCAGAACGTCGAACCCTGGCCCTAGGCGCAGGCCAAAAGCAGTCAGGAGAACAGTGCGCAGTCCAACCGGAAACTGGGAGAGTGATACGTAAATGAACATGCAAACATGCAGAACAATGCTATACACACATCTAGTGGTTAATATTACTGATACTGTTAATTTATGAATGCTACGAGATGCTACTTCATGCTGAGAACAAAATAAAATAATTCCGGACAAATTAACAAGTGTGAAGTGTTAGTAAAGATGTTGTGTTATTAGGCACAAGTGAAAATTCTACTCTACTTGTTGAGGGTGGGAGTTTCGTATGATTGGTTTATCGCAACTATTATGATCCCTTATTGTAACTGGGAAAAATTACATTTTAAATCTATCGGTTCTGCAGCCAATTTCCTTTATCTTATTCCTGTGATCGCTTCTACCGTAGTACGTTGGCTCTAGCAGTATATGTTGAACGTCCGGAAAAAAACTGTCTGCTCCGAAAAAGATTGAACCTGTATTTCTCCCTTCGATCAGTTAGCGATTCCCACCCCAATAAAATGCGTTTCGCGTCGCTAGAATGAGCAGCGGACATTGGTTTCAGCCTGGCCCCAGGTATTGTAAATGTGAGACAAATGAGCTCCCTCAGAAATATTCCACTTGGAAAGGGGTCGTGTTGGTGTGAAGGGTGATTAAAACTAGCTTTCTAACCCAAGGTCCCGAATTTGAATCCGGCGGAGTTTTTTGTTGTAACATCCCAATTCCTGCTCCGGTGTCTTGGAAAGTATACTTAAGGTGGAGTGCTTAGTCCGTTGGATGGTGCTTTCACTATCGACCCCTTGACGCCTTTGGTCAAGAGAAGTGATGAATAATATACTGAGTTTCTCTCAATCCTTGTTCACTTCCCCATATTATCCTTCCCTATAAAATCTTCTCGCTTGTCCTTCATTGCACTAATGACCTCAGATGTAAATCACCCTCCCTAATAGCCAATAATCAATCCTACTCTTAACATTTGCGTCATAAGTAGCGCCGGTGTAGAATTATCAAAGAACGTGAGCAATTGTTGACAATGTTGAGGTATTCTCCTAGTATTACAAGGGCTGTCTTTCTATTAAGCTCCATACATGTTAAAGATTGGGGCTAGCTTACCACTACCGAGTGCGTCCACCGGGTTGCAGAAGGTGGGTAGACCTTTATATATACAGGCTATCTGCAAAATAAGTGAGTTTACTCGACGAATAAGCACGCGTGGACAAAAAGCGGTGGTATGTAGAGGGTTTAGGGTGCTATCCTTGGGTCAGAAGGCTCAAAAAAGCTACGAAAATCCTTGAGAATGCCATGACTTGGCGAATTGCTGCCGTCAACTCATAGGCAGCCAGTAACCCGGATGAAGGGGCAGTAGTAGGTATGGTGTGGTTTATTTTTAATTTTTCTTGGTTTTTCAATTTTAACCTGACAAATTATGCTATGGGATAAAGACAGGATATCGTAAAAATTTCGGCTCGATTACTTAACATTTTAGAAGTCTCTCAAGAGGCATAAATGCAATGTCGTTCGATTTTCCCTATGAAGGAAAAAAACATCGTTACTTGGGGTAACGCGCCAAGTTTCAGTCTTCATAAGGTCAAAGTTCACTCCATTTTTACGTACATGCAACTGTTTTCCAACAAAAAAATATTTTTGTGGGGCGTACTGCCACGCGCCCCACACACAACGCCGCACCTGGGTGCGAGCGGGCCGGAGCCCCGGTCAGCTGATTCCTCCTGCGCCCTTCATAGCCCTACGCCCCCCTCGCGCCTTCCCGAACTATTGCCGAAGTCGAAAATTACCCTTGGGTAACACTTACAGACTGCTAGTGACGCAAACAATCCTTACAGGATCTACATTTTGCTCTAATTCATGCATGCTTATGTAATAATTTACGTAAAAAAGATTATAGCGTGCAACTATTGCGTGCGATGCTTCAGGCGTACTGCACACGAATGATCCTAATATGCCTCGTTCCCGATCGGCGTCAGCCGTCTCATCGAAGCCGGTAGAGTGTAAAATACTTGTAGGTATCTGTCGTAAAATGAATTTAAATAAGTTCCTGGAATTGCTAACTTTCTCATTACTTTAAAAAATGGTAGGTTAGTATATCAGGCATGAAAGATTCACAGAAAAAACTTGTATAATTTTATATTTTCGTATTTTCACAATAAAAGTAATACAGATAGTATAATTCGAAAACTTGTATATATTCTTGTCACAGATCCAGATGATAGGTACTGCTCTTAAACGTTGGACCTACGCGAGTCTTTTATAGTTTTTGGATAGTGAGCAGCGCCGTGAAGCAAATGCTGGAAACGTACTTGTTTTGACGTAACTCTCCTGTTAAACGTCCGCATCAACTTGATAGTGCTCTCAGCATGGTCATTAACCACACGCAAAAACTTCAACCCATCTTGACCTCTTGTGTAGTCGCTGTTTTTGGGCCATGTCACCGGATCGTATTCCAAAATATCTTATGGAGTACCAAGTATTCGAATGAAAGACAGACTATTGGTCGTGACAAAATCTGCCAGAACTAACCAATTTCACTCTCCTAACTTCTGCGGTAGTTGTTTATTCTCTATTTGATTTCGAAGTTGCATACAAATTTCTTTTTTTAATGGACTTGCATTGTCATAAAAAAATATGAGTTCTGGTAATCTGGCTCACTTAGATACCACACGTGACCGCTCAATTTTTATAGACCAATTGATGTGGTTGCACTGTCAACGCTCCTATACTCTTTTCATCAAGTAATTAGCTCCAAATAATTATTGATGCCCCTGGGGCATCATTTGCCGTGTGCCATGAAAAAATGAATACTAGAATAATGAAAATTCTTACAGCAGCAAATCTGTTGCGGTTTTATATATGTTAAAATTAATTCATTTATAAAAATCAATATTTTTAATGAGAATACTGCTTTTGCCATGTATCTTATACTGCCTGGACGTTCCGATTGCCTGTGGATATTCAAGAACTCCTCGCCCTCTTCATTTTTTATCTTTTCTATAGCATTGGTATTTTCAGGCGTAACTTGGTGAAATCGATTCATGTTGGAATAAATAAATTAACTTTGTGCATGGCTCCTTGATTTCGAATCACAAGGATAAGATTTTAATGAGGCATCCACAAAGCGCGGTAGTCATGTTCTCTGTAGGTATTATAGGTAGGTTTACTTCGCCGTTTTCATATTTCGAGTTAAGTGTTGTAATTTAGTTGTTCACCGTTTGTAGAGGAAGGTTTGCATTGGAGTCTACGGAGTTTTTCTTTTATTGCAGTCCTTGTAGTCACACCTTCTGCTTTCTATTGTATAATTATTGAATTTAGGGCAATGACTGTTTGGCTGAGAGTTGTCGGCGATGAATACTCATCCACCTTAATAATTTGTTCTATCTTGCCTCTAAATGATATCGTTCTTTGCGGAAACTTCGGCGTCTGTTATGACGCTTCTCCCTTCAGCTTAATCACAGTTCCTTAAACTATTTCCGCATTTCAGCTTTGAAAAACATGTTTTCTGTGCATTTTTTTTGTTTTTAATTCTTTGAAAATTGAGTACAAAAATATTAACGGTTTCTGCTACTTTTGGGTTGATTTTTTTTACAATAGAAAATCATGTTCAGTTCAGCATTTTTATTATTTTCTTTCAAGGTACTCAATTTTAGCTTTGCCTTTAAATATCTAGGGTTTCTAAGTATTTCCTGTCGTCTGCTTATTTTAGTGTGGAAGGTTATTTATGCGAATTGACTCACCTCTTTAAATCCAAAATCGTTGCTATAGCATTTTCCCATGATTATATAGTATATATAATTATAGTTATATTTTCTATATATTCTATTGTTGAACTTATTATCAAATATCATCAAAAATCTCTCCAAATGGTAATGTATCTTTGAAAGATATTTCGTGCTGAAAAATTTATTTCCATTGCAAGCAAGATAAGCGTAATCCAGATGTTTAACAAATGAAGTGGTATACTGAATTTAAATTAAGGTTTAGGACTAATTCTAGTCACAAACATACTTGCCTACCAAGAATTAGAACACGTCTCCTCACAGCAATTCTTAATCATTAACTAAAGGCATCATTCTGCGTTTTCATTGAGATAGTTTAATGGGACAATACGGGTAAACATTTGGTGGGATTTTTGCCATTCAGTTCAAAACCTTGTACGTTATTCCTCGGTGTAGGCGGTTAAAGCTGTAATCAATAAACTACTACCTTCTATAAACATCATTCTTTGGCCAAAGCTTCAATAAAATAACGCCTTCAAGCATCAATATGGAACGTCATGAAATGAAATGAATCTCATTATACCGTGGTTAGTTGAAAGATTCCTTCGAATACGAGTGCTGCAACAGGTTTAATCAATGATTGCGTCTCAAAGAGGGAAGTGAATCCCATTTCTATGTCGACTGTAATTTCCTCTCGAGGTCGAATGTAAAAGGAAATGAAAGATTCAATTGCTACCCTACAGTTCGTTCCCAAGTTGGAATGCGGCGAAGGAAGGAGTGATACTCATGTCTCTCGCACTACCAACGGTCGTTTTCATTTCGTGCATCGTCTTGTGAACTCCGAAATTGCTTCCCTTCTCCCAAGGCCCTTTAAGTACTTGCTAGAGTTCTGCGCTGGTGCGGCCTTGTCCACGCTAATGAGTTTTTGCTAGGCGAAGTAGGATCATGGAAGTTATTGTGGAGGGTGGACGACGTCTGGCGGCATTTTCGCAAAGATGGGGGCGACAATTAGTTGGTTTGGGAGGGATTCTGTGCGAGAATGGAGGGAAAAAGAAGAGAGAAACCCAGCGTCCCCATTGGCCGCACGCTCAATAACGGGAGCCTTGGCTATCCGCAGTTTGACTATTCGTCCTATAGGCGAAGAGCTTCACTGAAGGTGCTTCCCAAATAACAAACAGATGATGATGCAAATGAAACACTTCACGCAATGAATACTTACGGTAGAGTAGCGTATATTGCCAGTTAGTTTTTCCCATGTTGATTTCTCATACTTTTGTGTCCCTCGAGGATGGTTACTGCTCAGATTTATATGCTTAGAAAAAAGTTATACGGCAAAAATACACGTTTGCTTCACAGTGGTGTTGACCTCGAGGATAGTGGTGCCATGCGGACTAATATGAGTACTTTGTAACACTGTATACCTACTCGGTACCCACTGATGACACCACTGGCGAAAGAAATGTGTCGATAATCTTTACATTCGCATTTGCAGTTCTAATATCATGATGACTACAGTCGTACGAATCAAAGTTCTATTGAGTCGGTATTTTTTACAGAAGTGCAAATGTACGACTTTACAACAGCTGATGCAAGTTTAGTCAAGAAAAAAATTTCTATCCTTTTCAAATGTTGAAAATATTTCTGGCTAATGTGTTTCAAAATCGTAATTTGCTAGGTACCTACGTTAAAAATGATAGATTCGTATTACATTTGGGTTATCTGATTTCAAATACCGAAGACCGTGCATTCTCTAAATAAATTATGAAATATGATATTAAAGTTAAACATAAGGCGGGAAAAATTTACAACGTACATCAATGAACAAAGAAGTGAGCGATTTCATCAGATGCAGGTCCAACATGCAGTAGCTTACCAGGGTGGATAAATGGTTTTTGCAATTTATTTGGTGCGTGTGTAAAGAATAATATCGCTAATAGGGGGACAAAATCAAAATTTGAACACCCTCAATGAAGTCTCTCTGATGTGTGCAGTGGAAGAGGAGATATGGGTTGTCTTGTTAGTGAGCTGATGCGGAGGGTATTGGTTCGAATCCCAGTCGAGGGAGCTAATTAAGGAAGGGATTGAAATTATTGAGCTTGGACGATATCGGGATTGTGACACCACAGATTCGACGTCGCTAAAAACGTTTGATGAGAAAATTGAAAATTTTTGAGGCTTGTAATGCCAAATTTTCGTCATTGTGGAGTTCCGACCATTCTGTTTTTCCTGAGTAACCCCAAGGTAATTTTTTTTCATGAATGACGCACATTCTTTTAACTGGTGACTCCCGCTAGTATTCACCTGGATGTAAATAAACAAAAGTTTGGGTCAGAACGCCATTGGATTACACTTGTTTTGCATTGCACTTGTTGATAAATTCAAGGCACTTATGCTCGTACCTTTTTATTTTCCTAATTTAATACTACGACATAAAATTACGAGTACAAATGCCGAGCTCGTGAAAAATTGGTATGCTTATAATGGCACTTAGATTGCTTACGCTTGAATAAATTCTTATTGTGACAGAATCAATACCAACTCTGTAACTATCTCAATGAATTTCATTGAATACCTACAACCAGTTCCATCGTATAGGCGACATCCTCAGGACATGTAATGAAATCGGTCGTAGGTATTAAACAAAAAAATTACAAAGTTTGTATTGATTCTGTCAATATGGGTTTTCACCAATTTACGCCTGATAATATCGAGTTCATCAATTTTTATTGTGTCTAGTGCAAAGTAGATCTGTGCGCAAAGTAACAGGGGTTATAGACTTTAAGGTTCCTCTCACCCAAAAAATGTTTCATGAGATTTTGAATTGATTTCATGCTGAACAACTTACTACTGAGAGATTTTTGTAGCTTTCAGGAGTGAATTTAGGAACATTATATAATACTTGAATATGTGGAGCAATAATAACACCACCCATACTCCTCGCGTATGTTGCTCGTTGTCGTCAAGCTATGTGCATGAATTAGCATTAGAAAGACAATGACAAATTAGGAAGAATTCTAAAGTGTTGAAATTACTTAAGAAAGGTATTTTAGAAGCAAAATCCGGGAATATTAGGGAATCGCGTGAATGAATAAAGAAAGTCACATCCATTGCATATTATTATTGCGAGTTTCATCTCTACTTTGATTTAAAATCATTTAAAAAATCAGAAAAGGAAGCAAAACGCCCCTGCGCCAGTTTTATGCTTTGTTTTTGTTGTATTATAACAAAAAATCGTGAGTAAAATAAGATCTCTAACATAGATTTAGCGGGGTGATTACATACATTAAAAGCATAACATAGATTAAACGCCTGTTAGCGTGCTAACATTCCATATTATATTTCACTTCGAATTCCCTTGGTCGTAAAAGGGAGCGGGACGTTAAGTGTTGCATTGATAAAATATTGTGTCATATTTATCGCACGTTTGGAATGACATTGTAACATGTTAACAAAAATCAGAAAAAATGAAAGTATTGCATTAGTAAAACATTGTGGAAATTTAGAATGATGGTAGCACATCTATAGTGTAGAGCATGTTGGTGTCATTTAACCTCCTGACAAGTATTTGTAGGCTTTCGCTAATGCATAAATGGTCGTAGTGTTATTAACCTTTTTAGAATATAATGTTGTATATGTTTACGTTAACTCACTCGCTGCCACACGCCCTTGAGGTGGCTTTCAGGTATGTAGATGTACGTGTCGTAATATTTTGACATCGGAAAAATATTTCACCAAGTACTGGATATGGCTTTAACTTAGAGATCGAGCACTCAGAAGCCTGTTTTGGTGGACAAGGGCTTGTTGCGAGGGATGTGTTGCGTGAGCGAGAAAAGAGTATCAACGGCCAATGGGAGGACAAGCAGCTGAGTCAGCTTGGACTCGGGAGCTTGGCGGGTATCGAGGGAATCACTGGTGCACAGGAGGAGGAGGAGAGGGAGAAAGAGGGTGGGCGACTGCGCCCGGGAAGGATGGACAATGTCGGGGCACAAAGGGTCCTCTTAGCGAGCGCCAGTCAATCACCGTGTTCACTCTGCCATTGCCTTGCCACCAAATAGCACTGGCTCCACCGCCCACCTCGTCTCCCGTATGACACCCGTTTTGAAACCAAAGGGGTTTAGCCATGCGATAAGTTGCTGGAAAAGATTTCCTATCATAGGCCACAGAATCTCATAAGAAAAAGGGACATAATACCTTGGGCTTTTGTTTACATTTATCAATGAAGGCGTAACCCAGTCGAAGAGGTACATAATTCAAATTGTATTGTAGCACTTACAAGCCCCTTTCATGGGAGCCCTGGGTCATTGGGGGCTGAAATGCAGAAATTATTCAACAGACGGCGGAAGGTTCATTTTTTGTAGTATTTATTTCCATGTAATTAGGCTTCTTTAGAGGGAGGTCATGTATTGAATTATGGCTTTACCACATACAAAAAATCATTCTTAATTTTATCTAGATGGCATTAGAATGGTTTTGGAAAGGTGATTGGTGAAAGGTGTCTCTATCTTTAATTTGCTTGCATTACAAATAAATACTGCAGGATAAATACCGCATTTGTAGATGTGAAGGAAAAAATATGTGAAATTAGGTGTTGGCAAACACCAGTAAATGTGGAAGAATTTTATATTATAAGCCATTTTAAATGCCTTTTTCCTGGACAACTCAGAGGAGTTTCAAAGAATAAGTTCATATTTTCATGCCTCTTTTGCCAACTAAAATGCTTCCCACTTTAGGTTGTCCGAATAAAAGTAGCGGAGAGAATCTGGAGAGAATGTAACCTGGTTGGCAAACTTTAACATTTGATAATAATGCTAATTTCAAATGATTAGTTTAATCATTGATATTTTCGGCAGACCGCACGCATTATAAGCCATTTACGACTCACGTTACGGCGGGTGGATGAATCATTTCGGCTGTGGCGGTCGCCGTAATTCTAATCCCTTCATGTCGTCCACCTTTTTCCTTTGCTTTCAACTCTCCCTTTGCTCTGCGGATCGTCAATTAAGGGACCGGAGCAGGTGAATCCGGTCACGCGTCTAATGTGTCGGTCGAGAGCGCCGTCATGTGTAAACAAACGGAACTAACCGAACGGAAGATTGGCTGGGCGGGCGAGAGAGGGCTCTGATGGTCGCACCCTTCTCTTGCGTCCCTCTGTCCCCTCATCCAGGGCTTTCGCTCGCTCATGTCTGACGAGCCCCGCCTTCGTCGTTGAGGAGGCCATGGACTGGAGTACCTTAGACTGGAGGTTGGCCCCGGTGGACCCATCGGAGGGTTGAAAGGAGAAGAGGATGCTGTCGTTGGGACGAACGAGCGCGGATTAGTGCTGATGGGTTGAAACAACTAAGGAGGGAGCTGTCTCAACTTATCGAGGTGGAAGAGGGTGATGTTATTGTTTCCTGCACTCAAGGGATAAGATGGTAGAGGCAGGGTTAAAGGGTTTCAGGGTGCGATGTGTAAGAGGAACGTGTTCCGCCCAGGGCGCCTTGGAGAAGGCTTAACCTCTCAAGGTTGGAAGGACTTAGGTCGAAACTGCGGAACAATCGTATGACCAAATTAACTTCCTATCGCACAACTTTTGGATGAGTACTTCGGAGTACTTTACCTTGCATGGCGCGGAGACTTGTTCGTCAGTCAGAAGAACTAATTTAAATTAGTACCTAAGAATCCTTACTAGCATTAGAATGATTGCTTTCGCTAGCAGTTTGAAGGATGATCAGAAAAAAGCTATGTACTCAACATTTCCGATGCTTGAAGAGGATTTTTTTCTAATTAGCTTAAATTTGTGCGGTATTTATAACACTTTTTTATTGTTGTCATTTATTTCAGATTGCCCCAGCCTCCATTCCTAGGTTAATTTAACTACGGCTAATTGAGAAGGTGAAATTTGCAAGTTTTTTTACCTTTAAATAATGAAAACATTGAATTTTGTAGTTATTCTACGCATTATCTCAAAGTAAATTATCAATTTAGCATGCATAAAAACATAATATTTCATTAAATTTGAATTAAAAATAATTAATATAAAATTACAAACTTGGAAAAAGAATATATCTAAAACGAATTTATGCCAATGTTATTGACTTTTTTGGTTAGTATGGAATTTATTTCCTATTTAGTAACTTTGAAGAACTTCTTACTTCATCTTACAATTAGTGTTATCGATTCATAAATTGCGTGTGTTGCTTTGTAGGATAATTTTTCTTTATAATTGATTAGAATTATTCCTTATAAATTAATGGGTATTAAAAATATTGTATCACTTATGTGTAAAAATCCATTGAAATTGACCACAATTATCTTTTATAATGTTAAATTCCTCTCATGGTATTTCCTCAATTCAATTCACCACTGCGGGAGTGACTAAACATAATTATCACCATGGCATTTCGCAAATATTAGGGATTTAGCCATCACTTACGAGGTAAAACTTAGGTATCTTTAATCGCATCTATGGCGTGTGAACATAGGTTTAAGAAGGAATAGCAATTCACAAAATCGATTGTTTAATAAATTTCTTTCGTGGTTAGGTACTCCTAGCGTTCCTTAAAAAAAAAATTCTCATTGTTTTTACTCCTAAACCCCTCCTTGGCGGTTTGGTACCCAGCTGATCGATCAAATGACAGATGGCATCAGGTGACGCGCTGGCAGAAAAGCCCTTAACTTAAACAAACAGAAGTTCCGGAGTCATGTGTCAGTGCTATTGTAAGTGCCGCGGCCTCATAAAACGAGTAGAAAAATCCTGCAGCGGAGCATTTGACACAGCGCACAATGTTTACGGTGTGACGTCGGTAATCCTACGAGCGCTTGTTTTCTCAGCAACGCTGTAGCAATGCAATTTGGAAGTCGTCCATGAGATTATTACAGAATTTTCCATTTTCTATAAAAAATTCTCTGTAGTGAAACGCTACCATGCTCCACATGATGTCTGAAAAATGGGGGTAGTGATATGAAGATCTTTAGGTTTGACTCCGAACAGTCCTTTCGAAGCCTAGCAAAATATTAGTATTTCCTAAATGTCGCTGCTGATCAATGTTTACCCCCTCTGTTTGTACTATTTACGCGCCATCACCCGTAAACCATATCTGAAACTTCTTTTCTCGTCTAGTTTGGATTGTTTTCCTTTATTTACCACCTACTACCAGTGAAAAAATGTACCTTAGTTTTTTTCTCTTAGTTTCTCAAGCTTTTCTACTTCCTGTCCTCTGAATGGAGTCCAATCCTCGTTTCAATGGCCTCTAATCCAAACCCCTCCTCTCACCCGAAGACCACCGTTCTGAACCACGAAAACACACACTGCATACTGAACTTTTACCTTTCTCTTCCTTAACTGCCTTCTTGAACTCTCTGCCCTTAACATCCTCCACTTTGGTAATGCTTCTTTCGCTCTTCTTTTAAAAGTTCTTGCAACTTTGGTCGTTTCCTCTTGACTCGCCTCAAAGTTGCCAACACCAATCAATGCCAATCATCATTAATTCTAAGCCTAGCCTATCTTTGAAGTGTCAAGAAATACGTTTTTTTATCCTTCGTAGCTCACCCTCAGAACTTTTTGAACGCTTAAAACTGAAATAGATTGAGTAGAAATCTTGCGCGCTACCCAGAATGAAGCTCACTCACATCTTCAATTTACTATCTAATTATAGTCACTTGCCCATTCCTTTCGATGACATCTCACGGTGTGCATATTTAAAGGTCACCTGAAAGCATATACAGACTTTACCAACTCAATCTCCTTTAACTGCATATCCAGACCCTCTGTCCAATCTATTTTCTGCCACTGATTACTCAGTGCTTATTTCAAACGGAAATTTGGTTCATTACTCACAAAACACACTAAAGCCTTAACTTCATCTTTAAATCAGTAATTAATGTAACTCAAGTATTTGCTAAAAATATTTTATCATAACAATTTCGTTTGTGTTTTGATGCCAGATTATTTCCGATTCCATTATATATATTGATATCCATTATTATATTCCATTTTAACTGAAATATAACAGCAAAGAACCTCGCTGGAAAATTAACGAAGTTAGAAGAGAGCTCAAGAAGCAGAATTACCAATCATTAAATACACCACCCAATGTGATGAGAAAATGAAGGAACTCACGGTTGGAGAAAACCAAACTACTCAACGCACATAAAAATAGAAAATAATAATTTTTTTCGGTAGATATATTGGTCCATTAATTTTGAAATTATTTTATTTCTCTTTACCGACGTTTCGCATTTTTATACATACTTCTTCAGTGCTCAGAGAGTTTTGTATAATGATACATCCAGCGTCCCGCAAGGAAGCGTGATCGGCCCCCTGTTATTCCTCATTTATATAAACGACGTTAACCCTAGAGCTAGTAGCAAACTTAGATTGTTCGCAGACGATTCTACCGATAAATTTTCACAAATGTTGAGTAAGAAGTTCTCTCATCGGATCTCAATAACGCTCACTCGTGGTGTATTGTGTGATGGCTCTAACTTATAAGACTAATGCATTAACTAATGGCATTAACTAATTGTGTAACATTAGTTAATGCACTGCAGTACACTGCTTACGAAAAACTAAAAAAATCCATGCCTACAAAGTGGGAGAAGTTAATTTAGAGGAGTCAGATTAAGTCATATACCTGTTTATTTCCCTAACATTAGGCCTAGCGTAGGGGAAACATACGAAACATTTGCTGCGTTTTAGAAACTAGCATTAATCGGACGAATGGCAGGAATGTTCTTCGATAAGAAGTGAAAGATGCTACTTTGCTCTGGTTAGGCCTCATCTCGAATATACTGAAAGAATTTGGGACCCTTCACAGAAGGATTTAATTCGCACAGTAAGTAGAGTACAAAGAAAAGCAGCAAGATTCGTTATAAACTGCTACATTACTACAATCGTACTGAAAGTGTCGCACACGCGAAAGTGGATGGACTACGTTGGGAGCCGTTATACATTCGGAGGCTACGCACTAGGCTTAGATTACTTGAAAATTTCAGATTAAGTGAGCTTCAGTACGACACAGAGGATATTATTTTGACCCCGCGCTATACCTCATGAGCTAATAGATGCGACAAAATAAGAAATATACACTGCTAAGCTGACAAGCACAAGAACTTCCATCTTTCCAAGCACCACTGGTGATTACGACGAAAACAGCGTGACACTATGTTGAGATACATCATAAAAATGCAATTAACCTCATTCCTCTCCCCCTTCCCTTTCACTATATTCTTTTACATGGTTGGTGTCCTAACACCCACTGCCACACACCTCTGCGGCAGCTCGCAGGGTAGTATGAATATGTAGAATATCTCCACAGAAACAGTCATCTACTTGCCTCATAGGTTGATTCGTCCACTAATTCGCAACCGCTTATTTCGCAATATCTTATTTTCTCGTCTCTATTCGCAAATGACGATCTTTCCCGTTAGCAGGATTTCAAAAATACAAATATATGTGAAACGCGTCTTAAATAAACCAAAGAATACAAAATAAGATTGATTTATAAAAATAAATACATAAAAATTCCAGGTAAATTAGGGCAAGAGGGTTAATTACATGAATTTAAAATAAATTTCTATTTTTAGTTAGCATGAATTATTGGACGTTTTAATCCAGTAATATGTCTAAATCATGTGTATGAGAATAATGAGTGAAATGATGTCATAGTAGTTGGCTAAATATAGAGGAGCTATGATTTTATTAAAATTATTTCAAATTATGAAGGGTTATTAATAAATATATAATACACTTGTGCGAAGGTTATTTGAGTTTTGTTGCTCAAAATATGGAATCAATGATGCAAGAAATCTCTTCCAAATTTATATTTCCGTTCACAAATAGTTTTCGCATTTTTTTGAAAGTCTATATAAAAGATGGTTGGAGTCTAAACATTGACCAGTAATATGCTTTCTTGTCAATATTAAGTTAATTCTTTACAAGACTTGAACCGCAATGTGACGCCTTATAAACCCACTATTAACTCATCGGATTTCAGTCATCTCGCATATATTTTGAGTAGCATGCTTAAGAAATTGTCGTTTCTCTGTGTCTTTCAATATTAGCTGGTTTCCTATAAAACCAACCTTAAACTTTTGGCCTTTCCCAAACTGTTAAAAGTTTCAAAGACTTTAACCGGTAGTCCCAGTGCCTCGTTTGTAACATTCAATGGGATTGAATTAGTTTGGACGGGATGCTCTGGGCACAGCGGAGACCACATTCAAGTTTTATTTTAATATTTAAGCAGTTGAAAGAAGCATTAAGTACACATAGAAATATTAACGACGCATTAATGATTTTAACTCGACTTATTTGTTTTACCCCTTGCGATGGATATGCTTTCTCAACTGAAGCCTTTTCTGTGATTTTGTTCAAGTAATTGTGGATCGGTGAATAAACTATATAAACTATTTTTTTTTTAATTATCGAAAACATACCTTTGTATTATAGACGGTTATATTTCTGACGTTTTTTGTGCGTCAAAACGTCTTCAGTTCTGTTTTTAAAACAACGCATGCTGCACTAACATGCAGCCGTAACACGTCTCTGTGTGCCGGAGGTAATGGGCACTACGTCTAGTTTTAGCAACATTGAAATAACGCTGTTAGTAATCTGCACTTTTGCTACACTTCGCAGAGGTATATGGCACCAAGTCCTACTTCTATAAATAACGGAGATTAGCACTTTATAAAGGGCATCTGTCACATTTTGTTTAGACACAAAGGGCATCAAGTGGACTTGAAAGCGTACGCCTCTATGCGCACTGTGAATGCTACTGCACCATATGGACACCTCTATGCTATATACCTTTATTACAACTTACGGTATTGTTTCTGCTATTTTTTTGTTGACTGTGTTATCCTGCATCGTTGTTTTGTTAGTTTTCATTGTAGCTGAGAATTATAGTGAAGTAGTAAATGCGTAAATACAAGTGAAAATGGAATCCAGACAAGGTTCTATGTCAAGGAAAACTGTTTCTTATTTTCGGCTAAAATCTCGAGAAGTTGAGCAATAAGTAGCTGGTGAAAGGAATTTTGGTATGATAAGAGAGATATGTTTTTTTTCGTTATATTGGGGTCAAATTAGTGGCGTTGTACGCGTGAAGATTTTACGCTCAAACCACCTTATATACTCGGTGGCCAATGTATCCGACGTCAACCGTGGTCACGTGTCTCTCCCCTTCCCTCTCTATGACCCTGCGTATTTTCCCATCGCACCCCTCCCCCACACTCCCTGTAGATGTACCCTAAAGCAGACCCTTTGAAGAACCCATTGTTCTCTGTCCCTCAACCCTCCCACCCACTTTCCCTCTCTAGAGTCCACTCCCCTTAACCCCTTCCAACGGCCAACTGACTGAAACATCAACCCCATGTCCTGCCTATAACCTCCCTTCGGCTCAAAAACCCTTCTGCTCCCTTATCTAGCCCTTCTACCTCGTCCTCTCCCGAGGGAGTGACCAATTTCCTCCTTTCGAAACCTGTTTGCTCCAAAACGAGTTAAAACTTTTCTTGCAACTCACGTACCGTTATTGACTCCTGTCTCTGCGTCCTTGTGCGATTGGAGGAAGCGGCCTATATTTGCCGATTTTGATATTTGCCAAGTTTTTAGAAGTGAAAATCGTGACAGACTATTCTTTGAAATTTCATTCGATTTGAAGTGGACTGTTGCTTGAGTGGTATTGTGAAAATCACGTATTTTTAAAATAAATTAACGAAATCTGACTGAAACCAAAGGGGAAAAGACCACACTAGTATAATAATGACTTCTTTATTTAAGGTAGTTTGAGTGAAAAATCAATTCACCTAGAATTTTATGAATTTGGCCTCATTTTAAAGAAAAAACTCTCATCTTTCCAATGATATCAAAATTATCAACCCCTTAACGAACTACTTTTAGAGCAATTTGCCTAAAATATAAGTTCTCCATAAGGCTACAGAGGGAGAATATTAAACAAATTAGGAACTTCTAGCACCTACATTTCGTCAAAAACACTTAACAGTGTATATTTTACATCTTTTCTCACCGAAGTAATTTGTACAGAATCGCAAAAAATCCTTCTATTTTGAAGGGTTTTCAGCCGTACGGCGGGAAAAAATGAGTCTTATACACTTATGTTGCTTTATTTATTTAACTACCGAGAATTTTAGTCATATATAGCTATATCTTAGCCCCATTAAGATATCAATATTTATTTCATACTTCTTACAGACACTTAATTAAAAAAATAAAATTTGAATATGGTCTCCATTATGACTAGGGATCTATCTCGCTCAAACCAACTTAACACTGTGTTACATTTGATTAAATGTTTTGGCATATTTTTCATCTTTTCGCACTGTTGTTCCTAAGCTTTATAACTGATAACGTCGTTTTCTCATCTAAAGTAATTTTTTACGCTTTATTACCTTCCTCTGTTTAATTAAATCATATTTTAATTCTAAGTAACTATTTTAATTTTTATACTTACCCTATAGTATTATATTTCTACTCCTTATAAACTCCTTAGTGGCGAGCTCATATGGCCTAATCATGTTGAAATGTTCAAAAATAATTATGAACTAATTTAGTCGCGTCTCTAACTTCAATATGTACTTCAATGTCCGAATCCTATAAATTCTTTAATCACTGTCAATATTGACTCATCCGATACCATGTAATTTATTTATAAAAATTTCAATTCCATTTCCAGGCTTACTATAGTCTGACTGTCTAACCATCACCTCCAACGTTGCCTACCACCAAAAAATGCGATCCTCAAACAAAATTTTTATCCCATATGAACTTTGCAGTTTCAAATACTCCAAGCCTACCGCAAACTAATGGCTTAAATAGCTAAAAAACAAGAAATTTTAAAATGTGGGCCCTAAAATGTAACAATACTCGTCGGATAACAGAAAAAAACGTATATTTTCTATTGTTCTCCATTCCTGTGATTCAAATAATTTCGGAAACTGCAGCGAAAAGGTTTCAAAAAGGCTTTTCCATCGATTAATTGGCACAATTTATAAACTAGAATTAAATCATCCCCAGCCTATCTCAGCACAAGGATGGATTAACTTATAAATAAACACACAAGTGTTTATTTATAAGTTAATCTGAGTTGAAATAATATGTAAACAGTTATTAATCGAGGAATCTGGCTATTTGATTAAGAAAATGGCTCGAAAACGTTATGTGAGGGCTTCAAGCTGAAATTAATTAAGGGAACCCTGAGTTAATAGGAATTATACGATGGCTCATGCTTTCACAATGAGAGGAGAAAATGTTATATTTGTCGTAGTGTTTTCATTGTGGATGCTGACTCCGTACTGAATATAAATATCGTTAGCATAAATTTGAGCTCCACTCAATTTGTTGGAATTACAGCAGATTTTATGGAGATGCTATTTTTAGGACACGGAAAACGCTCGTAATGCTCACTGCAATGATAAAATTCCCGTTGAATGGGGAATTAGTTTCTCGAAATGAAAAGCATGTCTTTGGCTCCGTAACGACGGCTTTGCTGTGGTCGAAATAAATGGCCGACGTGGGAGTAAATCAGTCGCTCAATAATTTATGCATATCCTGGCCCACACATCCCTCCTGGGAATTTTCGCGTATGAATTAGGGAAAACTAATTATTTTATGATGACGCAATTTACTGTGAGGATGAATAAATGACAGTTGCTTTGATGAGTTGTGTTTGAAATTCTCGAATCAAATTCGTATTTCGTCTGGAGTGAAAAAGTCACGGGCAAATTGAAAACGAAAGGCATTGGAGCGGATGCATAACATTTTAAATCACTACATTAATAAATTGAATGCAGAATGTTTTTAAATATTTATACGGTATATAACAGGCTCTCTTCAGACATTTTTATTATACTGTATCGGTGTTTTATTGAATGCAGTGAGGGTGGATAGGTCGTAAGTGAATTGGTTATTTCATTGACTGATAAAGTAACTGGAAGTTTTAATAATGCGTAAACACATTCATTCACTAGTATTAATTTATAAATTTATGACTATATTAGATATTACTTAAATTACTCCAGATATTTTTTGTTTTTGAAGCGATGTTTTGCTGATTAGAAATTTTATAATTTTTATATGTTTTTTACAAGTTGAATTAGAATAGTATTGTAAATGATTGTAATGCCACTCCCATGAAGTACTACGGGGGAAAAAGTTTCCCAACAAACGGAGTGCTGCCACTATCGCTCTCGGGGGAAATCACTTTCCTTTCTGATGCCATATTATTCTTAGGTCTCAGCCACGACGAGGGAAATTCAAACGCAGTAAGGTGATGGACTGATCGTTCAAATCGCTAATGAATAGAGTATTTGCACACTTTTGGGAAGTGACATCTAAAAAATCTATCGATACTTCGGACACTAAATTTTCATTCTGACGCTCGAGAGGCTTTTCGTTAATTTTTTATTAGCTAATAAAATCTAATAAATTATTATTGCGCCGAAACACTGGTCCGCCATGTTTTGTAGGCTCTGACGTCATCTCCCATAGTCGACCATTTGTTGATTTGGAGATTGTGTGACTGTGTAGTCTTAGCGTACGGACGAAATTTTAGCTATTAATTAACAAATATCGAAATAACTTCGAAAAGGAAAATACTATTTCACTCTCAACGCACAGCTAGGCTATTTCGCTTCTGCTAATATGGGAGATGACGTGACACTACGAAGAACCAATGGTTGGGCGTTTAGACCTAGGCAATTTCGATGCTAAAACAATGCATATTAAAAGCTATTTATTAAATTAATTAGTTGGAATTATACCTTGGTATTTCGTACGTGGCATTTAGAAACCAAACACTACTCACTATAATAAATTTCAACAAAATACCTCACTTACGCAAATACTCTATTCCTGGCCGCTCGCCTGCCCCGAGCTTGTTTCGCGCTGTCCACGAGAACGGAGGTGCATTAGATAACCTTGTATGCATTTAAAACGTTCCATTGAACTCTCTCCTACGGCTCAACCAAAACCAGGTAATGATAAACAGTCTTCCTTTAGCAAACCTGCGTAGGTAAGACAACAGGCAGCTTATCGCTAAAAGACCCATGGAAGTTGGTCGGTAGGTTAGATAGGATACGGATTTGAATGTATTTCCTTTTGCAGACACTTTATTTTATCTGTGACGACTTCCACGGATATTCGCCAAATTCCAATACGTCCAAGAGAGAGGGGATAAATCGATTGAATAGTCTTAGGTAGGCTCAACTGTCGCTCATGTATCGCGGCAAATGGTTTGAATAAAAACAGTATATTGCTGACTAAAACGCTACTGGGTGAGACGACGGCAACACGGCAAAAAACGGAGACCAAGATTCACGTCTTGAGATGATGATGGCAGCATTCGTTAGCATCCTCCTGAAAATCCAGTACTATTGGATGTGTTAAAGAGGACATGAAACTAAAAAGGACCTGTGTATGGAGAAACCGCCTCCATGAAGCTGTAATGAGAAATTGCAGGCCAACAAGAAAGCCGGTAGTAAATGAAACTAATTGAACAGTGAGGAAAGATTTCGCTCATTCGTGCCGGGATATGGACCAATCATATCGGAATGTTGTAACCTTTATAAATGATTGAACGTGATAAATGTTGAGTATGGACATTTTTAGTAATGAATAACACCCAATTTTAGGTAAATATAACTTAAGCAATTCATAGTACCTACTCTCTGGAACATTTCCCTATTTTGATAAATATTTCCCTATTTTAAAATAATATTCCTCCTGTTCGTCGCTTCCAGTTCGCTGGGCCGGGCCCGTTATTAAGAACACCTCGAATAACGTCTTGAGGATTACGCCCGTATCCTCGGCATTTTCGTGGCTCCCACGCATTAAGGAAGTAGTATCAAAGGACGAAGTGGTACGAAGGAAAATGTAACATCCTTCTTACTTACTGTTTTTTGTCTTTTGTACTTGCCTATTTACAGCTTATTCTTATGGCATATAATTTATTCACAGCTTATTTATTTGCGTAGCCATTGAAAATCTACCGCCATGCTTGAAAGATGAATTGAGCATACGTTTATATTCACGATTAAGAGTAGAAACCCTTTTTCACGGTGGTGTTCTGTTAAGTATCGTGGGTTATCGAGAAAGAATTGGTTATCGGGTGAATCTCAGGACCTTACCAGGGTGCGAAAGGAGGAGCGAAACTTAAAATAAAAAGGGAGGAGGGAGAAAGAATGCAGAGGAAGCTACGGCAAGAACGAGAGAGTTCAACGATACGTTTTAATGCATACAAGGTCATATAATGTGCCTCCGTTTGGAAGCCAGCGCAAATAACGCCCGGGGAATGCAAGCGGCCAGTAAGCCGTCACTGGCTTCGACGATGAGTCCGTCACCTTTCTCTGTTCGTATTTCCCTCGTCGTTTCCGAGACCTAGGAATAATATGCCATAAGAGAGGAAGCCGATTTTTCTCCAGAGTGTTGGGAAACTTTTTCCCCCATAGTACATTCAAACATATTCATAACTAGATAATAGCCAGTAAATTTATCACAGTAGATTCTTCGGAATCAGGTCATCAAAAATGTGTACTCACTAAAAGATTAACTGGCATAGTATTTGTCACTCAATCTTCCTCGCGAGATCTTACCTTATCATACACCTTTAAAATTAGTTCTCGTACATGGGGTTCCAATATTTTTCTTAAGAAGCATATAATTGTTTACTTTACTGCAGTCTGATCAGATATTATTTTCTTAGATGGTTTTAATCTGCAATATTCTATAACTTGTTCTATTCTGAAACCTAAAGCGATTGATTGGATTTTCAAAACTTGGAAGTCAATTAATTGTATCAGGTGTAACTTTGTGGAACTGTTCCATGTTAGCAACAATGAATAACTTAGTATATCCACATAAAATGGATTTTATTTTTCAAAGTTTTATTACTGTTAATGTACGAAGCCTAGGTCGTTTGTAAAATATTTAATGAAGATATACAAAGCTATATTTCGGTGTATTTTAGTTATTTTATATGTCCTGTCTGTTTCCATTCCTTATTCGCTTCGTAATACTTATGCATGTTAGGCACAGATACTTTCTTTCTTAGGATTCCCTCCAATGAAATAATTATTTTACGCATTAGTTTGACAGATATACTTCCTTCTTTGTTTTGACTCCAGAGTTAGAAATTGTTAAAAGTTAAAAATGTACATCGGTCACTAATTGTTTATCAAGATTCTGTTACCATATAGAATACAAGTGTAACATCAGTATTTTAGCTGTAAGAATCCTCTTCAGTATCATCCTAGTTTATTTTTGGCATTTTGTGTGCGGATACGTCAATTTTCAAAACTGAAGTCAATGTAGATTTTTTTATCTTTCGCAAATTACAAATTCAGGATAACTAAACGCCAGAAGCTTTGTCAATTGACGAGTTTTGGAGGGCTCTGGCACTATCTTAATGTTTTTTTTAATTTCGAATTTTTATGACTGTTAGTATTTTCTCATATACCTTTTTTAGTATTTTTGAAGATTTTTTAATAACTTTTCACGTTTCCTTGAAACAACAGCTCCTAGAAGTTCTGAATTGAACCATACCTGAGTTTGAGGTAATTTTTTTCTCACCAAATTGCAATTAGATGCCTAATGCATAAATTATATTATAATGCCTAAATCCATAATGCTCGAACAAGATTTTTCACCAAACATCGATTTAAACATTATTTTCAATTAAAATTAACTTATTTCAGTATGGAAAACATACATTTTAAATATTTTCTTGAGTCACTTAAATCCGTTTTCGGGGCTTTCATGCTGCAAAACGTGATGTACAATTTTTGTTAGGGTTTTGCTCAAATAAAAGGTATCGTATATTTCTTTTTTGGCAGGGTGTAGCCAGGAGATATCGCCAGAAACTCGTACATGATTTGACCCGAGAAAGGTGATCTCAAGGTTCTACTACTGCTCCGGACGCGCGGTAACCGACATCGAATATTGTGTAGGAGAGTGTATACGTAGACGAAGAAGAGCGTTTTGTACGGTCACACCAGCGAAATATTTTTGCCGAAAATCCCCGTAAATGGTGTAAATCTCTATGATACCAAGATGTACATAAATAATGCGCATTTGTAAAAATGTAAGTGGAATACCGTGTAATCAGTAATTTTAGAGAAAATATTTTGAAAATGACCAATTTTGAGATTTTTTCGTAAGACTTCGTCGCCATATTTGGAGGTTTTTTGAACGGCTGGTAGGAGAATAGTGACTAATTTTACTTCTAAAATATGCTCTCATCCCTCCCCCCAACAAGGTCATGGGCCTGATTCTCTGGTGTGACGAACGCTTATGCTTACCCTTCCAATGATGCCAACATGAAATAATATGAATAATAAAAAAACTTCCATGAAAAAAGAAATACTCCGCTCGTACAAATGATACGTGGCATTCCAAGATCGGTTTATAGATGGAGCAGCACCCGGAAGATGTTATATTGTCTTGCAGTGGTAGCGAGACTTGGTGGCATTCACCTGCGACTTTCCTAACGCCAAGTCGAGAAGGGGTGGCGCAAGTGGAAGGGGCCGGCAAAACAACGGAGGGTAGCAGATGATATATCACCTGGGGGTTTATTTTGTAACCTCACCTTTTCAATGACTTTTTGCGGGAAGGCGGGAGATCCGTTTCGCTCTCTCAATGATCGGCTCCCGATCGGCCAAGGGGGCCGATTCTATAACTTGGCTGAGGTTCGAACGTTAGGGATCCGTTCACCTTCGGTCGAGCTCAATTTATTCGAGTGATGACCAACGAGCGATTCTATAAGGGCGATCGTTCAGCAGAACGTCGAACGTTGCGGCGTTGTCGGATTTACAGCATAGTTCGCACTTGTTTCTCTTCTACGCATGCGCAATGAGCTGACATTGGAGTGACTGCACTTGTTTTGAATAATTTTGAAAAATATTAATTTAAATAAGCATTGCAATGTCTGAATAATTGAACATTACTTCCTCACGAGTACTATAAACACCCTAAATGCGTTCTCATTGGATTAATTATTTCCTAATTACTTGTCATTTTATGACTTCTACGGATGTAATGTCGTCTGCTTAGATTGGCATAGACGTCTGCTTGAATTGCCTCTTATTATTCAATTACACTACAATCGTCTTTACTGGATTCTGAAACACTATATATTTCAGACGGGTGATCAAAATTTACAAGCTTATCATCAGCAAAATTCTAAAAAATAATGTATTTCAATGACATCGGTCTCCTTTCGTTCGAAACATTTCGTATTCCACTACAAATACAACGCTTTCTCTCGTAAATGAACCTTGTCGCGGATTAAAAGATAAATAGTAGTTATCTAAATAATGAAGACTGAAATTGACATTTTCCACTGACAGACCAGTGCATTTTTATTAGTGGAAAATTTCAATTTCTGCCTTTACTATGTTGAAAGTCCACGAAATCACGGCTGAAACTTCTCGTCATCTAAATAAATTAATGCTCTATGGTCCACTTCAAAGATAATGTTCCAAAACAACACTCAGACGTATGTATGACACCTTGGTATATAACTTCGGACATGAATTGATTAGGATATTCATTGATACTTAAATACTATCCTCTAGCTAGTTCCCATAATTAACGTACTACTCAACCTCCAATACCATTTGAACACAACCTTCTTCCCATCAAATCGAATAGAAATACTATATAACTCACTTTTACAAGACCGGTCACCGTCTGTCAAGAGCTTACATGCAGCATATATTATTACCTACCTTGAGATATACAATTGGCAGCTTTTAATCACTTCCACTATTTCTCCAGGCACACACAGCAGAACTCAAATAAAGGAACAATACTTGCCAATGTCATCACGTCGAGTAAATGAAAAGATAAATTTTGAGATGGCAAAATTTACTGAATGAAGCATAATGAAACAAGATACATTGCACAAGTAGACAAAACAATAATCACCCTTTCATCATCACTTGGACGTAAACAACTACACTCACAATTTAAGATACTCTAAAATAAAACAGTAATCCCTGCCCAGGGCAAATCAAAATGCCTATTGCTAATTAGTCATTACCTGCCTTACATCATGCCTTACAAAGTCATTACACGCAAAGGGATTAATTATTTCAACAAAATCACATTGAACACAACAATGCAATGAAATAATAAGATGACACTTGGGGTGCTACAATTCCCTGAATGAAGAATAATTAAACACTACACTGTTTATCCTTTCACTGACACGTAAACAACCACATTTACAAGTTAAGAGCAATCCACGAGTCACCAAATTCAATTCACATAGATTACACGTCTTAATTTAGTCAATAAGTGAAAACAACGAAATGATTGTTGTTACGTCTTCTCCAACACTTACTACGTATTTGTAACCTTTGTAATACCATTTCTGTCATAACACATTATTTAAAGAGAACAAGTCTAGCTAATTAACGTAAATATATCACCACTTAGACACACACAATCCAGCGCAGAACATCAATAACACTTGTCATCACTGGCATGTCTCAATGTAAATTGTCTAAACACTCGATAAACCTTCGTTTAAAAGTTATCACAAAAAATGACACGGTTGTTTCTTGTAAATCGAAACCTTAGTGATGCAAACTTCATTTAAAACTTTAAATTAAATGCTCCACTGGGATAATTTCCTTTAAATCGCCACAGCTAAAAACACAACACAAGACGTCCGTTCGAAACTATCTTCCAATATAACGACACACAGCATTCTATACCACAATTCACATTTGAAGTCCAAGAATAATATGTTTTAAGTGATTTGTAGCTCACAAAATACATCACACTGCGATACTTCTTCAAATATCATTCAAATGAAAAACCAAAACAAACTGTTCTTCGATCGACCATGGCCGCTTCGACATGTATTTTGACGTCGAAGCCGAGGAGTCGTGCGTGAGGCAAAAAACGTTCGAACGTGAGTTATAGAATCGCGATCGGCAATTGTTCTCGATAGAATTCCCATAATCCAGCGGGAATGACTCTTTAACGATCGAACGTAAAGTTATGGAATCGGCCCCAAGGTCCGATGGTGGTTCCATTTCACGTTCCTAACGACAGGTGAGATGGAACTAATGAAATGCGGAGCCAAATAAAACGGATCAAGAGTCGAAAGATACGGATCAAGAGTAGAAAGAGCGGATGAATCAAATAAATAGTCCGACAGTTCACCACTTGAGAGCCGAAGATGGTCGCGCCGCCTGGGTGGGGGAGTTGAACTACGAAAAATTGCGTAATTTTCCACATTTTATGACGTATTCTCACTTAAGTGAGATTACAAAATAACCCTCCTGGTAGGAAACGCTCCTGATATGACGCTAAATGCATGAGCGGGTGGAAAAGCGTCAGCAGCACGTTTATCGACAATGTTTACGATCCAAACAAAGCTAAAACAGAATTGTGTTCGCCACCTGTGGAAGATTTCCATGTAAACAAATCAGGAATAAAAGCAGCAGAGAATTTTTGTTGACATTGATGATAGTTTTTCAGACTTTTGAAGTCGGCAATTAAGATTTGTGACCGGTGGTCAAACGCGGAGACTGCCTTCCTCTCTTATGCCAAGATACTTGTTATGCAATGGAACCATTCTCGGGAAATTCTCTTTTGCACCACTGCCACCATTTTCCGTTATTCCTATTCTATATATTGTTATTCGGAGTCAACCAGCCACTATCTTTTGAAGTCGGCAATAAAGATGTGTGGCACTGGGAACCCCTGTGGTCAAACGGGAAGATTACCTTCCTCCCTTATACAGAGATACTTGTTATGCAATGGAACAATTCTCAGGAAATTATCTTTTGCACTACTGCCACCATGTTCCGCAACTCCTATTCTGTGCATTGTTATTCCGGAAGTCAGCCAGCTACTATCTCTAGTCAGTGACCCAGTTTGAAATTGATTTGAAAGGGAGTCAGGCACCTTGGGGATATTATATGCGAGATACGTGAGGAGGAATAGGCCGCGGTATCACCGGGGAACGCTCAAGGAGGCGAAGTCCGAAGGACTGGGAGGGGTACTTGGGGGAAGAGGGTGGGGCAGATTCAGGGCGAGGGAATGGAATTGGCGATGCGTAAAATAGGTTGTGGAGAAGGAGGATAAGGGTGAAAGAGGAGATAAGATAGGGTGGTTCGTGTTCTATGGGTTAGATGGGGGAGTAATGGACGCCTGTGAGACTAGAAAGCGGAAATGGATACGATACCGTTTCACAGCTGCCAGATTGAATATATTCAAGCATTTAAATAGACGCAAAGTTTAAGAAACGGAAAAGTAATACCCTGGATACAAAACACAGCAAGGGAATTCCCCTTAACTGATTTGGCGCCACATTTATTCATAGCGGTGTAGAAAACGGATTGATATGAGCGAATAAGTCTCTAAAGAGATACATTAAATGACAATTACTAAGCCTAAGAAAAGTAGTGATGGAAGATAAACTTATGAGGAATAGGTAAGATTAACAAAAGATTCATTTTTAACTGAGACATTTGATAGGTGAATGAGATCGATGAGAATATTTGACCTATTTTTCTAACAATGCAAAATATTTTGTTAGGTGGCTTATCAAATACAATTTTTATAGTACTCTGCTCAATTAAATTTGTTTGGTAATCATTCCCCGCAGGAATTATATCTCTATTTTAGCATCGTTTAATTATACAATATATGTTTGCCATGTTGCGCTTACTTCACTGATTACACTTGATGAGATGATCTAAGCTTTTTTAAAGACAAAGAAAAATGGAATGGCTCTGGAATAAATATAACGGAATAAAACTAAATGGTGAAAGATATCCTCATCACCCTATGCTAATCTTCATTGCTTCTTGATTATAAAGCATAAGTTAGATGAACGTACTTCCCTTCGTGGTGAACACCAAGTAACGAAGTGAAATGTTTTTTTAAAAGGATTCAGTTCTTGTTGAAGAGTTTTAAGTTTACTATTATGCAGTGAAAAGAGTATTTGTAAAGATAAAGAATATATTTCTAATTCTGTTTGCCATTTTTAAATGAACTTCTATGTCAAAATCATTAATCATTCTGACGAAAACTTTTAGTGTGCGACTTTCATGTTTTCTGCAATAATATATAGACGAGTAGTATTTAGGGGCTTGAAATGAATGAATACTGCTTTTCGTTAATCCAAGCAGGCGAAGTATTTAGCTTGTTTCGAAATAACAGCAATGGAATGCTTAATGGCATTTCATTGAGAACAAAAACTCCACGCGGAGCGAGGATAAAACCACGGACATTTAGCTTGTTGGGCCAATAAACAGACCAAGGTTCCCCTACTTCTCAAGGCATATCCAAACATATTGGCGAGCACAAAAATAATGTTGTATCGCTGATTCTCTCAACACGGGAACCATGGCTACGGTTACGATCTTTTGATGTCTTCATCCAACCTGCATAGTGGTAGGCTGTTTCAGCTCAGCATAAAATTTTGCAACTTTAAGTTTATTTTTAAGGAAATATAATTACCATAAAAATTAAAAATGACATGACTTTTTTTTCAGCATAAGCTTTCGAATACACCAATAAAAAGTCGTGCACAACCCTATTGCAAGAAGATTTTTAGGAAATAGATGATCTGTCTTTGCTGTCCACCATAGAAGTTTTTCTATTACATTCCTACGTTAATCGAAGTGAATTTATAATAACGAATCAACGCGTTATTCATTTGCTTGCCTCTTTGTGGATAAAGCCGGTATTGCATCAAGTGAAACAAATGAGAAATAGCAACGTTTCGTTTAGTTGAAAAAACACCGTTTTCTATTCACGTGTCAAATCAAGAAAAAATAAGCGTTCTTGTATACATACGGTGTAAATGCAGTGGCAATTACAATTTCCACCACGGGTACTCCCTGTTGTTCCAATATTGCGTAACTGATGCACTCTTACAGGTATAACTTCGGTAAAATAGTGATAACTCGTGAGATGAGAGGAAAAAACACTGCTATTCTACATGAAATATTGCTCGACGTAGGTTTCATTGATGTGCAGCATCATCCACTGCTATGAACAGGTGCTGCACAGCAGCTAAATCAAGGCCGTGCAATACAAATACATTATGTGGAATAGCAGCGTTTTTTCCTCTCATCTCACGATGGAAAGATTTCATGAAGTCAAGCCTGAGACACTCTCCTTTATCTAGTAACAACTAAGTAGACTTGATGGGTTGTTACAATTCTCTATCCCCAGGTGTAATGGAAACGTATGCAACCTATGCATATATTTTTCCTAACAAATATTTTCATAACACACACTATTTTTCTTCTATGTTGACGACCATTCTCACCCTCAAGTCTCACACTCATTAAGATTTGTTACGACGAGCAGTAACCTACCGTGGAAGTACAGGTATCTTGTGTGAGATGTCTTCTTGTGAGGGGGAATGTGAATCAGTTGAAATACAAAAATGAAACATATTAATTAAAAGAATACGTGCTACCCTCGCCTTAAACTTCCATTGCTTATACACGTGTAGTTGGTGCTGACTTGAATTGAAACATATCAATTAAATGAATATGAGATACCGTCGCCATTAACTCCCATTACTTATATACGTGTAATAGGTGCTGACTCGACTGCTGCTTTGAGTGCCTGACGCTCCCGAAGTTTTCTAGAATGTTCTGTGTACAACATTTTGTGTTTAACAACTTCTTAACACAACTTCTTGCATTCATAATTCTCTGCCCTTCATGCAGGAATTTGCTTCTTGTTTATGAGATATTTTTGCATTTTTCACAAAATGCACAACATTTTCATTATTTACTATCTGTAATTTTAACTTTATTTTGCCTTTAAGATTTCATTTTTTTATTTTATGCATTGACGTGGTCCCTTTCGAATGACCCCCCTCGCAAATTCCTCACCCAATTTAACATTAAGTTCCATTTATTTTACGTTAGGCGGTGATCCGTGATTTTATATCCATACTTGCCGACCATCTTCATTTAAACGATGACTCCATCGATTCCTAGTTGGCAATTTTCCAAGTGTCTTTTGAATGGCACATGGCTTGTTTGGATATATTTTACATTTTCCATGTACTAAATGAATAAATGGTGTAGGCAATATTGTTGTATCACCGCCAACCTCAGGTATCCCTTTTGTACCGATTTTTAGGAAGTTAAGATGTCGGGAAATACTTCCTCTGTTTCTTCATAAAAACAGACTGAAGGGAGATATGCGATGAGATATAAAATGGAAAAATATCACTAACAATAAAAATCAAATTCCTGCCCCAAATTGATAAGCGCCTAACTCTTCGGCGGAACAGTTTATGGTCGACGAGTTTTTAAGAAAATCGTGTATCGACGTTTATCTCGCATAAGGACTAGTATCTGCATGCGTCCGCCAAATTGCTAAGTGAATGTTCGGTCGTAGTCCTCGTGCGCTCATCCAAAATTCACGCTGTTTTTCCGTGGCGCCTCTCAAGTCACAAAGTTTGTGTTTATTACGGAATTTCTCGAGAATAATTATCATTGTCTGTTTAGTTATAATGCAGGAAGACGGAAGTTCGTCTACTCTTCGTGTCACGGATGAGTCTAAAAGGGTTTAGTTTTGCGTATTACTTTCTTCTTTTGTTGTGCGAGGAAATTTATTGAATTATCAGTGATTGACTTTGATTTTTCTAGCTCAAAAACACTCATATAAAATCGAAATAATGGTGCTTTGCAAATTTCAATACAATACAATGTACAGGTGTAGTACAATGTTCCTTAGCATAAGACTGAAAATTATTCATCTGAAGAGTTTTAAAACACAAGATATCAGATGAGGGGAAACTTTCTAAACCACCAACTTCCATAGTAACATTGGCAGGTATCCTTGCAAACACAATAGTAACCCAATAGGAGCCTTGGGCATTGTGATCGTTGGTTAAACAAAATGAAAATTTGAATCCAAAGAGAGTACCAATGGTATCAGAAGTCCACACATTGAAAGGTCCACCTTTGTTTGCTTTTAACACAGTACAGTCTTTGATTATTTTTGAAACAGTAGTACAATGAAGTACAAGTACTACCAACATGCCCAAGTATTGTGCTAAAAGAAGAGGGGCTCCTCGGAGACCCGTGGAAAAAATAATCAAAGACTGTACTGTATTAAAAGCAAACAAAGGTGGACCTTTCAATGTGTGGACTTCTGATACCATTGGTACTCTCTTTGGATTCAAGTTTTCATTTTGTTTAACCAACGATCACAATGCCCAAGGCTCCTATTGGGTTACTATTGTGTTTGCAAGGATACCTGCCAATGTTACTATGGAAGTTGGTGGTTTAGAAAGTTTCCCCTCATCTGATATCTTGTGTTTTAAAACTCTTCAGATGAATAATTTTCAGTCTTATGCTAAGGAACATTGTACTACTGTTTCTTCAAAACTGTAGTACAAGTACTACCGTCGAAACCAGTTAAGACACAATGTGTTCACACATTGTGTCTTAACTGGTTTCGACGGCATGCCTGTATCATTATCAAGAAGTTCACGCACTTACTTTTTCAATACGAAATACTGTTCTCCTAATTTTATAATTACTTAATTCCACAAGGGGAATTTGCCAACTATTTTTCAATTAAAAAAACTAACTTGTTCTAATTCGCGGTTAGTATAATTTGAACATGTTGCAAATAGTTTCCTCATGGTTGAAAGCATGAACGTGAAAGCCCGCGAACTCTATTGACTTGCAAAGACAAAGGACTGGATTTTCTAAAAGAATGAAAAAATAACAATACAAGACTTTATGGTAGAATGTAGGTCCTAAAATACTAAACACAGGCCATGAGGTGCCACAAGGGGGATCCAATCGGCTTCTTTCATATCTCCATAAATAGCTCCCCATATCCCCGGTAAATTAATCCCATATCCCTTTTTGGACGGTAGTCCGCTCTTCATCGCTCGGCTTCTCCCGACATCTCAAACCTCTCTGAATTCCCCATTTTCCCTCCAAATTCTCCCCTCCCATCATTCCGTCAGAATTTAAATGTGAATGCGGGTTCGAACTTTTACGTATTCCGCGGGGCCATCTGGCTGCGCGAACAGGTTGAAAGGAATTTCTGAAGAATCTGCGGTTGCATAATTTGAGCTAGGGTATGGAATCGTCTGTATCAAAATCTAAAATCAGGTTTACTTCTTGACTCTGTCTGGGACTTTTGTGGGATTTTATTTTGGAAATTACCCTAGTTTATAGTGAGCTTTAAATTTCAAAGAATGTATTTTACAAGGTACTGTCCGGTGCAATGCGCATGAAATTCACTGTTCGCATGACACAAAATGAGCAGATGTTAACTTGAATCGGTAACGTTAATCGGTAGACCTTGGTTTGGATCCCAGCCCAGTTGAATTATTTTTCTCTGATTATGAATGATTATTTCTCATATTCGTGTATATCTGAAAAGCTTTTAATCATTTTTATTTTTTATGATTTTGTGTCGAATCTATATATTTACGGACTCCAACACTAGTTCAGCAAAGGAAAAAAGATACTCGAGGTTTGAATTATTATTTAGCTTTGATTTTATGATCGTCATAACCTGAATTATCTACCGGTTAAAGGTAGGTTATGATGAAAGCCAACAGACTCTTACACGTGCAGTGCCCTATCTACCTCTAGTATTTATTTCTTCATCTCAGCATAAGTCCTACCTTTCTTCATCCCGTCCATAAAACCTTTTCTATTTCTTCCCCTTCCCCGCTTACCCAATATCCTTCCCTCTATCACGGCCCCGTGATAGAGGGAAAGATATTGGGCAAACCGGTAAACTACCGCCCCTCATTACCCCTTTCAGCCACTTACCCATCCTTCCCCTAATCTCATCTACAATTTACCTATCCTCACCCACCATGTCAAGCACTTCCTCATTTGTCTTCGTTACCGTCCACCGTTATTTATCCTCCTCTACACCCACATCTCGAACGCCTGTAGCATATTTTTTTATTCTTTTCTCAGAGACCACGTATTTTCCTCACTGAAGGCATAATATACAAACTTGTATCAGGTTTTATGAAGAATTCTATTGAAAGCAATGAGTTTAGAATATTCTCATGGAGTAAAGAATCCATTGAGCGCTCGCTAGGTGGTGAAAACTTAAACACCTCTTATATGGCCCGAATAGTAAATATTATTGTCTCCACATTGTGTTGCCAGCAATTAATAGGTCCGGGAGAGGCTTTACGCGACAAACTCGGAAGGGTCCCCTCTCGACACTACTATCCCATTCCACTCAATGACCTCGCATGAAATTCGTGGGAAGTTCTTTGAGGTGGGGAGTTCACACACTGAAGGCAACGAACGACCCTTCGAATGGAATAGCGGATTCGGCCGGCGGTGGAGGGAGGATAGACTCCGGCAGTTGTTCTCTTGGGCACAAACTATGGCTTTTTTGCCCAGTCCGATGAATCGTGCTTGACGGTTAAAGGGGGACCTTCTGCATTTATAACGCTGAAAACCTCCTTTTCCCTTTCCCAAACGATTCGTAGCCCTGTCAGAGCTTCTCATACCTTCTCAATCACATTGATGATGTTTACTCGGGTTTCAACCCGGGTTAGAAAGGCGGCTGCTGCCAACTGTTGATGGGTGACATATCACTAACTGTAATTGAATCAGAGATATTGGAAAGTAGACGTCACAACTTGTGACTTAAAATTTGAAATTACTGTGATTTTGATCACGCTGCTAACTAATGTTACAATGATTCCAACCGGTACACTGCTACTTTGAATTAACTGTGATAGAATGTGATCGACGTAAGCTACAGTAGCACCCGGAAAAACTTTGAGCTTTAGCAAGTGTCATGCCTTGTGAAAAATATTTTTCTAGAGCAGGACTAGTCCTCAGTGATCGTTGCACGCGCTTAGGGTGACGATAAGGCTGAACGAATTATTTCCTTAAATAAAACTTAACGCATAGGAAAAAAACTAAAACCTGAGAAGAAAACATGAACACATCAAAGAGAGTATTTTGTATTTCTTCATTATTCATACAACTCTGGAGCATATCTGTCCTCGTGGCACTTATTGATTTTGTCAAAGGAAAATATTAAATTTGTAAATATTATTTTTAATGACGAAAAAGAGCAATTCCATTATTTTATTAACTGCAAATATAAAGCTTGGAGGAATATTAAACAATATCTTCGGAATATAAATTATTTCCATTCTATTGCTATATCAAATATTAAACGTATTCTCGTATTACATCCCGCATCAGACTTGCTAACTTCGAAAAAAAATGTACGTAGTGCTTCGGAAGATAAATTGACATCGAATTGAAAATGTGATCACTCAGTAATTTATGTATGCACATAGTTTTTTCGTTAGTTTTATAGAGATTGATATCAGAGACTCATTTGTCGAAAATAGCAAGATGAAAAGGCAAAAGTACGCAGATTGACATTTTGAGTGTGTAATCGGGATCAGCAGTGCCACTAATTAATAACGTCTGATTTTCATCCGTGATTTCTACCTGTGGTCACAATCACAGTTAAGAATCACAGATGCTGACGAGTAGCAGTGTTATGTAGTAGAATGTTTTGACGGTTAACTCTGCCATGGTAGAGCTAGCTGTCAAAACGTTTGGCAGCAGCCGCCTTTCTGACCCGGTTGGAAACCCGAGAAAACTTCATCAACACTGGACACTGGACACAGCACTCTGGGGAACCAACAAACCCTTCATATCTTAATCACAATCCGAATGTTATTTTTCGCAGGTTTTCGTGAATTGAGCACCATTTGCGATTGTCGCGATCGTCGAATCATACCGCACAATCAATAATCACCGAGTTACACGATCGATGTATATTACTTTCTATAACGTTTTTTCCTAGGAAGGTAAAGATATAAAATTCCTCTGATGTAGAAAGATTTTGTTTAAAGTAAAGGTAAGAAGGAATTGATTACTGAACTTGGGGCAGTAAATGCTTCAGGGTAGTATGATGGTAAAGATTGGTTGGACACTGCGGGCATGAGGAGAGAAATATGAAGTGACTTAGAGTTTTAGAAGGAAAAATGTAGGATTTTGTCTAAAATTTCTAGTATCTAAGGAATGCCTCGTGAAGGCAATTAATTTTTGCAGCCCTACTTCATTATGCTAGGGGGCAGATTTTTTTATTCCGTAAAATTACTTATTTGAATTGTCTACGTAGTAATCATACCCGTGTGAAACTATGCTGTGCTACTATGCGAACCCCTTGTGGGTGCGAGATAGCATTCCAGGGTGTACGAGATAACTTCTCAGTTTTTTTGTTTATATTAAGGGTACCTTTTTGTCGGGTTTATGCAAATTTTTATTTATTGTAATATATTTTTATTTCCATATGCTTCATTTTTGTTTATATTTTATTGAAAATTGATTGTACAATTTTTGGTTACCTTCAATTTTACATTTAATTAAATTAATAATGTAAGGAGTGCGAGAACATATTAAACATTTTTTTGGAGTGTGGATAATGAAAATGGTTGGGAACCACTGTATTAGATAGAAATTCATGTGGAAAATATTTATGGGCTGAGTTGTTATTAATAATGATGCGTTAAGACGTACAAGGACAAGTACAAGTCAGCTTACAACTGCGTAGCGAGATTGGTGAGTAGATAGAAAATATCGTACGTAACTTTACAGTCCCTTATTCTCTGCGAGGGATTGGGATTTTCTATCTTTCCGTTCAGCTATCTCTATCCTGTATCTTATGCATATGATCTTATACTTGTGATCGTTTCTATCACACCTTTATCTTATACTTACGGTAGTTTGGGTTTAATGAAACTTGCGGAACGATTTTGGAAAAAAAGCCTACTTCGAGCATACGCAAAAAATCCAACCTATACTTTTTCCTTCAATCCCAGTGGTTCTCAGGCTTATCAAATCGGCATCATCACTAAGTCTATTGCGATAATCCTGTTACAATTGTATCTGCTATCCGCTGTGATCAACCTATTTCTACTACATGTATTACATTAATCCTAATTCACAATGATCCCTACGACTAAGGAGATATATTGCTATAAAAATCGCTCCAAATGGTGAGGATTTTCATCTTTGAGCCAAAGAAAATTTCTAAGAATAGTGTGTGTTGGATACACACAGCAATAACTACATAAAATTGCATACGGAGCATCAAATGTTGCCTCTCTGCATTTGGTCAGTGACTACTGTTACTAATCCTACTACTACTGTCATATTCCAAGGCTGGGTATCCTCAGGCTCTTTTCTCAAGGGTTGAGGGGGAGACACTTCCTCAATAAAGAGAATTTCAGAGAAGAACTAACGCCCACAAAAACCAAGAGTGGTCTCCCACGCTCTGTCTTTAATGGTTTCACAATTTTTGCATGCGAATGGACTTTTGTCATAAGAAAAAATCATGAAAATGGAAGGTAGCACGAAAATAGAAATTCGGGGTAAAGGTTTGGACGAGTGAAATGACCATCACTGGAAAAAATATCTTATTTTATTCAGTTCAACTTAGCAGGGTTTCGGTTGACTTTTTTAATTAAAATAAATTAAGAGATAGAAATGAGTGCCCATTTTTCTTCGTTCAAATATGGATGTAAAAGTTTAAGTATTTTTCCATAATGCATTTAATATAGTCCGTATAATTTCAGTTTAACAATAATCCCTGAGTTTTATGATAAAACTACAAGTGGAAAATTACAGGAAATAATATCGGAACGTTAGTCAAGCGAAGTTTTGAAATTTAAAGGTGTTTTACTTAAGTGGTCGTAACTGTCTGATAAGGGAGACATAGGAATGGGCCAAATTCATAGTGAAAATAATCAACCACCTGGACTGGGCGCTTAAATCATTCGGCACCAATTTGATGCGACTTTATACACCTACGAATTCACATTTAGTGGTATCAATTTAGTGCTTGATCAAAAACAATGCATATAATTTCGTTTGCTGGCAAATAGGTATTTTTAATTAACTATTTTAAAGTTAAAGCATGGTATACTTTAGCAGAGGAAAACATTATTCTTACAAATACTGTTTACAGCTTCACAGGCAAGTAATGATGGCTTATAAAACTGAAACACGCGAAAAATGAAGTTTTGATCTTTGAGTGGAATACTGCCATACCACTGGCTTTTCACTACTCTTACAAAGCTATCGAGGAATACCGCTGTAGGTGAATTATGGCAACTAAAGCTTACCAACCTTTGTGGACTTGCGAGCAGAATGTTTGTATTCAAAGTCTTATTTATTTTCCTTAAATAAAATTGGTCATCTAAAAGGAACATGAATCCCATTGAAGCGCTTGCATGTCAAACCCGAGCACTATTACGCGGGCAGCGGCCTTGTAAAAGAAGTATAGGCCGTAGTACATGAATTGAGAGTATAAAACAGCCAAGGATTAGTTAAAGGAGAACGAGCAGACCGAAGTCAGCGAGCGCTCATCTGACCAGCCGGCAGTCGATTTGCTATTCGCTCGTAAAGCGGAAGAATGTTTAGGTAATTTTCCGGCGAATCGTCTGAGTCGGGATCTCCTGAGATTTCAGCCAAGTGAGGTTCTCCATTTTTCTCGACGTTTCGATTACTGAACCACTCATCATCTTCTAAGGTATAGGATAGGATGGTCATGGAAGAAATCGGTAAAATCGGAAAACCTAACCCGATGGGAATCTTGAGAAACGCTGACTAGGAAGTGAGGAACTAGGAGGAAGAAGGACCCGTTGTGGCAGATCGACGGTCAAGTCTATCGGCTGATAATGGTCAGTGATTGACCAACTTACGTCAAAGCTAATTATAAAAGTTCTTTTTATTTCTGAGCGTGACAGACGGAATCATGAACGATCCTCGTGAATAATTTCATAATAGTTGATATTTTGTGGAGGCTTCTACAAACTGAGAAATGTTATCCACGTTCAATTCTTTGTTTTTCATGTGTTCAAGCTACCCTTCATATTAAGTAGCCATCCATTTTAAGATTTATGAAAAATTTTAGGCTTTTCCGGCGATTTATTCTGGTGAAAAATTCTGGGGCCTCCGAGCGCGTTAACATATGCATAGTGCCTGACGTTTCCAAAGGATAATTTTCTATTATATTCATGGTTGAAAATGCTCCCAAGATGATAGGAAAGTCTCCTGGCGAAATATCAGACACCATGAAGACATGAACTCAAAAGGAAGCCTAAGAAAAATTCACAAGAATTCGAAGATTGGCTAGCCGTAGCCCTTCACCTTATTCTCCTATCAGCTAATGGAAACATGCCTTCGCATTATCATTCCTAGAAGTTTGTCTGATAAATTACGTCCTTGGTCTTCCTCGGTAGTTATTACCATTCTACTTCCATTATCAATTTCAATAGGCTCTTGTTACAAATTTTTGCTGTCGTGTTGTTGTTGACAAAACAAGAATGTGTTGTGCAGAATGTGTCCAGTAAATTTGTTTCTTCTCCTTTTCAAGCGATTTCATTGAGCATCTTTTGTACTAATTTTTTCGGAGTACTTCTCTGTTGATGATTATTAAAATACCCGTGAGGAAGTATATATATATTTAAAAATAAAAAATTATCGCACGATGATTTACACTAGCAAGTCTGTTACAATGCCGACGATATTGTGGGAAACTGAGAAAGTCACGCTGTGTGGCATGGGCGTACAAGGACTGCGCTATATGTATCTAATACCGTTGGTAATTTGTAATGGATTACTTTTTAGTTTTCTTGCAAAGTCTGTTTGCATTGGTGTCGGAATGTCTGTACGCACGCATTGTTTTAAGTGTCAGTGCACAAGATAACAAAGTCGTGGTATAACGTTACATTCAACGTCACACAGTCTCTGATTACGATAAATGAGTATTCATTGGCCGTGGAATGATAAAGATCAGCCGCTGAAAGGAAGAGTCCTTTGAAGGAGCGAATCCATGAAAAAATAAATCTGGGGCCAATGAACGGAGTTAGTCAAACCAAATCTCGTCCTTGTGATCTCTGAGAGGTCTTCCAAAAGTCATATTATTCCATCTCCTCGCACTGTTTGCGAACAAATGTTTGGATGAGGTTAAAGCCCCGCATATAGCCCCGCTCCAATACATAGCCCAAATGAATTTGTCGTTTGACTCAGTTGAAAATCCGCGGGAGCCAAAGCGGCACCTATCACGCCGTCATAGCAACTTAAAGGTGCTGGTTCTATACTTTCCACGTGCATTGGTGCTTTTTATATTTAAAGATTAACGTCTAACAAGGAAACATCGCGTGACTGATGTTGGGGATCCAAATGAGGCAATTATTTTCTGAAACTATAGAGAGAATGCGGGAAATGTGTCATGTCTTTCTTCCATTTAGACCCGGGTTCACGAGAAAAACACAACTAAAGAATTTACCTCCGTATAAATCCTTTCCAGTTCTCTAGTGCTACAACAGAAGCCGTGGCCGAGAGGTTAGAGGCTCTGGGTCAGTAATGGACATTTTATGGCACGGGTTCGAGTGTCAAATTTTTTTCTTTCAAATATTTTGTGGAATCACTGTAAATTGACCAATCCCATACATTTATGGTAGTAACAACAATATTTTTTTTAAATATTCAGCCTATTTCATGGTTTTTCAATAAACCCGCTTGGGAGACTTTTGAAGCTAATTTCGGGATTCTACTTTGACCGAAAAGAGACTTCACATGCCAACAGGCATAATATGTTTAGATTTTGAAAATACAAGGATACTTCCGTGAATAGGATGGGCTTCGATTGGTCGTGGCTCTTTCTCAAGGCGGCAAACAATGAACGGATTATTACTTTATAATATACAGCGATGGATGCACTTAAAATTCAGGGTAGGAGGAAGCATTTTTCGGGCTGGGAAGGGGTTAGCCCTTATGATTGATTTAAACTTTAATAAATATCACGTACAGCATAACACAGTAGTTCTTTTTCTACATCATATTAATTTAATTGATGAAATGTAATGTTTCATTTGGATCCCGAACATCAGTCACGCGATGTCTCCGTGCAAGAGTAGAGAGAGCTATTCACTATTAGCATTTGGAATATGAAAAATGCAAGGCTAATGTTATATTTAATTAATTTATGCATAAGAAATCCGCTTCGTTTAATAGAAGAGAAATATAATAATAGCATTGTGAGTTTAATACGTATAAATACCTTTAATTATTCCGCCTAACTATATTCGTGTATTTTACTATTTATGTATTCGTAATTTAACCTGTTGTCGATTTTTTAACCCTCTGCATTGCATTAATTAGTCAGTTCGTACAATTTACAAAGCAGGAGCGGAAACTAGCTCAATTTCAGTCATTTTCGTATACGTAAACTCAATAAGAGAAGCCGTGGGTGTGGACACATGTGCTCCCAGCTAAGCTTTTGGTAACATTTTTTGGGTCGTCCTAAATGCAAGGAAAACTTTTCATGCATTCAATTGTAATGTATTTCAATGTTTAAAATGTCTCCCTCATACCTACAATCGAGTTTTTTGGCAGGAGGTACTACACTTGCCCTCACTCGTGAATAATGCATACATTTTGGGGACGAATAAATAAGAGGAAACCCTGGAGAGAACTCAATACCTCTTGCAAGCGGATGTACCTTAGTCGCATTTCTTATCCGATTTTTCCATAATTCCATCAGAGGTTTGCTTCGCAGAATTTCCATAAAGTTCCCGAAAAAGTAATTGTAAGTAAATGAATGCCTAGTTCTCTTCAAGCTTCGCTAAAAATTAATATGAGACACTCTTGTGGCAGTTTTAGAGCTTGGGAATACCTGAAAAAGACTTGAGATTCCAGTTGAATTTTTGTCCGGTATTTTAATCGTGAAACATTTTTATTTGTTGGAACTTCGATTATATTGGCTACAAATGGAAGATCTTCCTAGAAATGCTGGCTACATGTTCTCTAAGGAACGGAATGCACGAAGCAGTGCATCTTGTCACTAACATTTTCTTATATTTTTATTTCAAAAGTGTTATTTCAATATTTTTAAATTATCGTGACTAAACAATATGACTTCATTAAACAAGATCTATTATAACAGAATCAGTAGAGTTTCACTTTTGAATTTTTTATTATATAAGTATTGATTGACGTCAGCTATAGGAAGCAAAAACGTAACTTAAATATGTACCATTCTAATTTTTTTTACACTAATCGACGGATGAATCAATAGCTTTCTACGTGCCTATTTTTTATACGCATGAAAAACGGAATAATTGAATTAGAAATTATATTTAACTATATTGTAGTAATTCCCGAAGGTTTTAAATTCTTGGAATATGAATGTATTTTTAACTTGAAAAATGAAAAAAAAACGTGTTATATGTTGCCAAATTATTGCCTGAATAGTTTTTGAATTTAAAAATCACTGGGTAAATTTTTGAATTTGCAATAAAGGAACTCACATTAAAAGTAGGTAAATGTGTATTCATCAGATTTTAATATAGTTTTATTCACTGACAATCCGTAGTCACGTTGCTACACTAAATAGTGTGAAGGCATTTTTATGAGAGTTTGAACATCGCACCAATACTTCATCTTAAGAATGTGGATTTTGTAATTTAGTCGTTAGAATGTCATTATATTTCTAAAAAGACATATTATATTTTTTTAAATCAGTCATTCTTGTACTTACTACTGGTCGTATTTTAATTTTTTTACTGGGTGTTCAAGAATCATAATTTGTTTGTCAGTCATTCAAGGAAATCCGACTTATGATTCACTCAGATCAGTCAAGTAGCCGGAGGGGGTAACGTAGCAATGGGGTCTGGATCTTCCTCGTCTGGCATATACTTAGTAGATTCTTTGCTGAGAATGTTTCTTTCTTTCAATTGTGTGAAATTCACAGTGAAAAAATCATTCGCCTGGACTGGGATTCGGACCTAGACCCCCCGATTTCGCGCTGAGTGCTCTACCAGTTTAGCTACCCAAGCGTCATCTCTCATTGTGAATTTTATGGAGGCTTTAAAACGAGATGACTTCACAGGTACCGTGCATACAATGCCATTGTACCCGTGTGCGGGCGCTAAGCGCTACTGTCCACGAAGTAAAGCCAAACTTTAAACACAAAGGTGTTAACTTTGACAAATTCAAAGAACTATGGAACTGGCTGCGCAGTAACTTTAACGGAGTCACCCGCTAATGGCCACACAATTGTGCGTAATTCACAGTGAAATTCACAAACCCTTGTGTGGCAGGGAAGGTATTTTTTAAATGTAGATGTAATTTCCAAACAGGAAACCGTATTTATCCATTGGATTCTTTCGGATATTTACTATGCAAAAACAAGAGAAAATTGGCTCTTGTATCCATTTCACTCTTTATTGCCTAAACAAAATTTATTTCCTGATTTTGATAATTTTTCATACCCCCGCCCACTCCCCTGCCTATAATCAGCATTGACTCTCTTGAAACGAAATCCTCGCAACGCCACTGAATTAGCTGTATCATTAAGTTATAGAGTCAGGTAATTTTTTTCCAATTTAATGAGACGAACTTCCACTTGTTTGAGTAGACGAGTAACAAAAGTTTACCAGTGGAATAATTTTGAATTATTCTGTCCGAGTCGACGGCCTCGTAGTAGCCGTACGTATGCTACAAAATTTATGAAGTTAAGGAAATTCCCATTGGGGACTTGCTTGCCTTTAGCAAGTCTATCGGACTCGATGGGTGGTCGTCTGAAGGTAGGCTGTCACAATCAACCAACAGGTCTAAGTGCATAAGTGCCTATGTTTACAACATGGTTATGGAGGTCGGTACAGAAGTAATACATCGGAACATCATTTAACTACATTTTCTGCTATTGCGCCGTTTCACCTGAAAAAGCGGAAAAGGATTTCATTACATTAATGAACGCCATTGGAAGATTAAACCCCTATCAGTTGAAGAGCCTTGAATGAGGAAGTGGATTAATTAGCCTCCCAATCAGAATATTTTTAAAATAAAATTTATGTACAGTAGAGTTAATCAATATTCATTTCGGTGTTCACTCACAGATTAATTTGCGTTAACAGCTAAAACCTGTCACAGGCATATTTCCCATACTAATATAGTCACAATTTAAATGTTTGGGTAGCATCTCAATGCTGTCGTGTAAGATAACATAAGCATAACACATCATCGTTTTTTTTCTATTAGGTAATGTTTTGGTTGATGCAGTCCAAATTCACTACAAAAGAATGAGAAGTTTAATAAAGAACCGGTGAAATAACGTCCGGTGTTACGTTGATGACGAAAGTCTGGCTTAAAATGAAAACTTTCCCATCACATATACTGTGGAATTGCACCAGAGTAGCAGCAAGTGAAATCCTATTTTATATAAAAGGGGCATAGCCAGAAATCTCTCATTGCGCCCTGGAGTGAAACAGTGGAGGTAAGCTCTTATATGCTGAGACCCCGACAAAAGAATCGGTCGCCAAATGATGAGGGTTAATGGAATTATCAGGTTCAACCTCAGTCGTAATTTACCCAAATGAAAAAAAATTCCCTTGGAATAATAATGGCCATTGGTTTGTTGGTTCACCCAGGGTGTCTTTTTCTTTATATGGTATCGGAAACTCAGTTTTAGTCCCGAATTTTTCTCTCTTAATGGATCCCTTGTCAGCTCGTGAGAGTTTTGATGGCTTCATCCGAGTCAGCATTAAAGCGTTTAATTTGCTTAAGGAAAAAGTTTCAAAGGTTTTTGATGTCAAATATAATTGACTGAATTAAAAAATACCTGAAATTAAGCTTCAAAATTTCATTTTCTCATGGAAACTAGACGAAGATTGTACGAAAGTGATTTACTTATCCAAAATTTTTAAATTAATATTTTTTATAATAATTAATTCTTTTCTTTAGTACCATGTCTCAGGAATATTTTTTTCAAGGTACCACTATCAAAACTATTTAATTAGTAAATAGTTTCGGCCCACATTTTATGATAATAATTACTTTTAAAATCGTGTTGAGAAAAACTAAATATGTAATTTCCACTGACTTTATTTTGTTGGCACAACGCGCGTTTCACCACACTGGCATATTGATGCGCACAATATTATGCCACAGTCTGGTGAATCGTGCATCGTCCCAGCAAAATAAAGTTTGTGAAAATTACAAAGTTGATTTTTCTCAACATGGATATCAAATATTTCCACAATTTCAGGCCTGATATCAATAGTTTTAGAAGCTCATGATTGTCAATGGCACATAAAGTGACGAAGTAATATTTTAAATATGTTTTCTAGATATTTCGATAATTTCAAGAACCTCTGCATTAAATTTCCCTTTTAACAGTTATAAAAGAGTTAAATTTTTCTTAATTAGATAAGCATCACTGAGACTCCGGCCTAATTATTTTCAAAATTTGCGTTACAATTACAGTTGGCCTTTTTATTGTAAATTGGACTAAAAGAGTTTTTTTCAGGCAGTGATCAAATGGCGGTGTAACAATGGGCTCTAGGGAAGTGATTCCCTCTTTTTTACTGTCTTAGTTTATTGGCAGTGAAACTGAGGAAATGGATTAGAATCGAACAAGTAAGTGATTGACAGGGTAGATAATGAAAGATGATGGGAGGAAATGAGTTTCTTTGTTTTCCTTAGGGTCGATTCTGAACTTGTAAGTTCAGGATGAATTAAGTGAAAATGAGTTCACTGATGCCACATTTTCATATTTTTATGATGTAGCCTAATTAGAGTGAAAGGAGATTGACAAAAGAAAATTGAGTGCAGACCATTTTTGGAAAATTTGTGAAACTTTGACCTCATGAGAATTGTTAATTGTTGAGTACTAAAGAAAATGCTTTGCATCTTCGCGCGCACAGGTCTTTTGAAAATATTTATGCAAAATTTCAGCTTCCTGATAAATTCGACAGTCTCTGGCGATACATGGTGGAACAGCATTTTAGTACTTCCATTTTTTTTTAACATTTTAGTACCCCTTAGTTTATAGTAGAAATAGCTCGGAAGTTCGGAAATTGAACACTGCCAATAACCCTAACATATGCAAGTCTAGTTAATACCTTCAAAAAATACTGTAGACAGTTGTTATAGTTTTCATAACTGAAAACACAAAATATATCTTGAAAATATATCACTTCGATGTACAGAGACATACGCCAAACACAGTACCATCCATCCAAGAGTTTGAACTTAAAAACAGTAACATTGCATTTTCATCCAAAAAGAATTGTTCAAAAATGTGTGGACTTGAATTTCCATGACAGACTTCATATTGTGTAGCAATATGAAGTCTGTAGCAGACTTAATATCGTGTAGCGTGTAGCAATATTGTTGGTTCTTCGTGTTTCCGACCCCGAACTCTCCATTTCTGCCGACGCGTCAATGAACGAGTCGTTCATCATCTTTATGCCCTGAAGATGATGAACGACTCGTTCATCGAAACGTCAGCAGAAATGGAGAGTTTGACCCGGGGGGGGGGGGGGGGTGTAATCTCACCTTTTTAGTGACTCTTAGTGGAAAGGCGGGAGATCCGTTTCCCTCTCTTAATGATCGGCTCACGAACGGTTTGTGAATTGTCGAAGCTTCAATTACATTATATCAAATAAAAGATGCCGAGACTAGCGAATACCCAGATTGCTCAACATCTTACGGAAGATATCTTACACTGTACATACCACGAAAATCTAAATACAGTCAAAACTACAATCGACATGTATCGACTCGATATTTAAACAAAAATAAGTTCATCTAATTAGTGTTCGATTCACAATCACGGGAAATATCTACCAAGAACGTAAATTTTAAGGCAATATTTGTTAAAATTATGAAATTATGGTAGAATGACATAAATAATTATGGTAATAATAGGTATGGTAGAATGAATTCCATTCTCCATGCACTGGCGGATAGGCACACGAAAACAAAGGTATCAGCAACATTGTTTGGGAAATATTCATACGAAATATATACACAGATAATTCAAGCTAATAATAACATGAGAATTTCAAACAAAGCATATCTTCAAGTTCCCAGTATTTACATTTGAAAATACTGAAGTTCTTCACGTTTAGCAAATTACAACAATACGATTTAAATTTGTTTGTATCTTCCGCGCCCTTGTTTATTTTCCAACTCAAGCTTCAAGTGGAAACGATGGTGGCTCTATGTCACGTTCTTTATGACAGGTGAGATGGAACTAATGGCAGGCGGAGATAATGAAACGGATCAAGAGTCAAAGATACGGATCAGAGCGGATGAATCGTCTAAAAGACCAGCACATGACCGGCAGTTCACCAATTGAGATCCAAAGGTGGTCACGCCGCCTGGGTGGGGGAGTTGAACTACGAAAAAGTGAGATTTTGTGATGTATTCTCACTAAAGTGAGATTACAAAATAACCCACCACCAATATTTAAAAAATATTTTCACTATAAAAGAAACAGGATTGAAAATTGTTGAATTATAATCCTAAAAGTTATTAATTTTAAGACTGTACAGCGTGTATTCATGTATTTGTATCCCATTATCACACCTTCGCTGCTTGTTTTAGAACGAGAGAGCCGAATACCTGTCCACACCTCTGTCACATTACATCGCTTCCAACAATGGCGTCATATCAAGACCCTCTCTGTCACGACCCAACGTCGCTCTAAAGAACAGGATCATCATCCCATACTCGAGGAAATCGAATTTCGCTTGCGTCCAGCGGTTGAGAGTTGACAAGAGGAGAGTTGACACGATCCAAAAGTCCATCCCTGGACGATCTCTTCCCTTTACGGGGCGTTTGGGAGGGTTTGCTGTTAAGATAACTCCCTTTTAGACGTCCTCTCCGCTCAAGCGAGAAACATCCTCGAGGTCTCTTTGCTTTGACTTACTTGGGCCGATAGCACTTGACCGTCTCGGACGGCGATAGGTGGAGTGTATTTTGCCAGGCTGAAGGAAATATTGAAAAGAAGGGAATGCATGTGCGTGGATGTTTTTCTGCCGATAGGATGGTCTGATTGTAAAAGGGTTTTTTTTGGGACAGGCGGTGGGTGGACGTTGGCCGAGACCGAAGAAGAAGTTTGGGAGGGTGAATGGAAATTCAAGTATTGAGAGGAAATTGATTTGGCTGCGTATTTTCTCGGCAGAATAACTTTTCTGAGAACAGGCTGGAGTGGGTCTAAGGTAAACAGTGCTTGCTAAACATGCGCTGGAGATTGAGGCTCGGTAGGGAAAATTGGCGACGTTTTCGAAGAAAATGCTTGAGGAAAAAGTCTCCGAAGATCAAGGGACGGGTTTAAACCAATCGTATTTCTACAATAAGTCCCAGTTTTTCTATCTCCGAACAAAGCCGCTGACAATTTTCGTGCAGATAAGAATATATTTCCTTCGAAACCACAGGAGTGTTTATGTAACCGTTATTTCCGGCAGGACAATTATCCTGCTGATATACATTCGACCAATAGCAATGCCTATTATCTTTCCAAAGCGATTGAATTAGAATTTAATATATTCCTTTGCACTTTTCCTTGTTTCTCTACATTCCATCTTTTATTCACCAGTATAATTTAATTTCATTTTTACAAATCCACCTTTTTCCAAGATGCCCTCTGTCCTAACAATACCCTTATTTATTTTCCTATCAATATGGCAACCAACTCTACAAAAAATTATTAAAATATGTTAATAAACAAACAATTAAAAAATAAAAAATTTAATTCAATACTATAAAAATGAATAAATAAATAAATACATAAAAGTAATTATTGGTTATCAATGACTTAACTATTCACACACTGGACATGCGTCAATAATGCGTATAAGGGTGAAAGAGGAGCATCCAAATGTGATTGTCTGAAAATGCAAGAATCTTGCTCATCCAAAACAAGCGTAAACAATAAATAAAAGACGCAGGGTAAATGCTTGATACATTCCAGCGGCTGATTCTGGGAGCTGATTTTGACAAAAATTCCAGAACTTATATTCTTCGTTGAAAATGTTGTCCGATTTAACGCGCGGGTTATAATCGGAGTTATTATTCAACATAATTTTTCAAACTTTTAAATCAAAATTATACGGTACCAAATGTTGTCTCCAATAAATGGTGAAGACGAGACGAACTGCAGTATTTACCCTTGTCGAAATAATTCCTTTGCCACTTCAATGCATAAAAGTATCTGAAGATAAATCCAGTCATGTTACAACATGGTCGGATAAATGGAAGGCACAGATAGAAGAATATACTAGAGGAATTCATTTCCACCGCTATGTAAGCATTTAGTTTTATATCTGTGTGCAAAGTAGGAATGAATATTCTAAAATCTAAATACAGAAATTAGTGCATTTAAAATATTAAGTTAATAAATATTGATTCACGGTTCTAGGAATTATCCAAACGACAATGTGTTATCGTTCGGCAATGTTCCGGAGAAATTGTCGAGAAATTTATCGACAAGATAGGCCTTGTCGGGATATTGTTAATCAATGACATTATTTAAGATCCAGAGTTTTCCCGGCGGAAAACAAACCTTAGGTTTTCTCGGGATTCACACCGGGTTAGGAAATTGTCTGATGCCAACGTTTCGACGGAATACTCTTCCATCATTATCAGGGCACTGATGATGATTGAAGGGTATTCCGTTGAAACGTTGGCATTAGTCAATTACCTAACTCGGTGTGTATCCCGAGATAGCATAGCAATAAAATTATTGTTTTTTGGCGAACAACGGCATCGACTGGATAGCTTTCATTGTTGGTGGATGCAAAAAATTGCGCCTAAGGCGTAAAAATGATCTATAAGATAATTCCAAGGTCGTTTCTACTCAATTTTTGCCTAGCGGTCAAGTACTAGTTGCATCATACTTCTTTTATACAGAAGAATGCTGGCATAATCCATTTTTATAAATGCTAGTATTATTAGAAGACGTTGATTTTTTCCTGGCAATGAAGAGGGGACTGGTCAAAAACGTATTCATTTACATGAATTGGAGTGCAATTCATATCACTTGGGCAGTCAAATAAAATTTTATACGCAAGCACAAAGACTAGATTGGTGCAGAGCGACCAAGGCGTCGGCACAGTCTTTGAATAAAATGCTACCACAAAGATGAAGTTTAAAAAATAATTGGCTGCTACCTAGAAAACTATCAGAAGAATATTCAAATGTTGTCATTTGAACCTGCATTCACTATAGTATTCGATAAGTGCAAATGCATGTATTAATCCTGATGAAGATATGCGTTGTTTGAAATTTTATTTTAAAGTAAAACAGTTGGCTGTCGACAGTTAACATGTACTTGTTTATGACACTGGGGATCTTAATTAATATCTGCTATGCTTGAGTTCAAATAGTAATATTTCAATATTCTTTCCAAGAATCTTCTAGTTCTTTGAGAAGTGCCTGTGAATACTTACATTTATTATAATGAGACGGAATTTGGTATTTGGGACCGCTTATCATGTTAACTTGGTATGTGGTCCAAATGGGTGACTCGGCACATAGTAGGCCGTTAGAGTAGACAGCTGATTAACTTTTTGTACTGCATGATTATATTCGTTGACTAGAATAGATATTATTTCCAAGAGACATTGCATAAATATATTTCCCAATTCACTGCTTTATTTCTATGTGGACGAGATGAGCATATTCTGCTTATTAATGCACATTATGAGAAATGCGTGTTATTTGAGGAAACTTTTTTTTATTTCCTTTTGCTACATTTTAGAAAATACTTGATAAAAAGGTTTTTACTGAATTTTTTAATAATTCTTCACAATAAATGTGAAAAGTGAAAAAGGTGAAAATTAAAGTGAAAAATATTTATAAAAAAACAACCTTTTGAGGTCTTTAAGTTATTCAATTTTGTTCTCTGTGGATATGCTGAGAAGTAGGTGACTTCAATTGCTATTTATTTCTTAGGTAATTTAAAATAACATTTTGGTCGTTATCGAAGTACAATGCTATTTAATGACTACACTCGATAAAATCAAAATTCTTCATTTTCTGTGCTCCATTTTGTTTTTACCTGAAGTCATTATTTCTGAAAAAATATATTTTTTTAATCACCAGCGAGGTAAATTAACCTTGTAGGAACACCCTTTTTGCTTTTACCTTCTTAGGTATAAACTTTTTTTCGCTTATATTTATGACTAAGGAGGAGAAGCTCCAATAAATTCACGAAGTGTTTTCTTCCCCTTGAGTTTCCTTTCTTTTATATTGGCATAAAAGGAAGTAGAATCTAAAAAAATAGCGAAAATACCATCCTGAAGCAATAATAAATAGGTATACATAAGGTAATATATAAGGGGGAGACATATGGTATGGTAATGCGTAGCAAGTTAAATTGAGCGTCGAATACTCATCATGTTTATGTGAGATCATAGCCAAGGGCAAAATTAAAATGACTAAGACAGTCCTTACGTTAGATCTCATCTTGTGTAAACGGAAAAAGAGTATGAGAGTAAGCTCTCGAAGTTTTCAAGGTGATTTGGGGTAAACTTTCATAGATATGATAGGCAATTAGTCTATAAAATATTCCTTTAAAGAGCGGTACTCAGATGTATCAGATTCAGCAGGAAATATTTATAAATAAATGGGTACGTAAAAGATCTCCGGCTAACGTAGCATGCCCTTTTGGAGAATGTAATTGGGGAAAACATGGCTCAATACTTGCCCGAAGTATATTTTTTCCATTCGCTGAATCATTTTCCGGCCGCAGAAACTCTCTTGGTTCACGAGAGGCCTCGGCAGCATTATATCTGGATGTAAGGGATCAAGGGATCGAGGACATCATTACTATGTAAGCTCAGAAAACATCGCTGGCAAGCTAACAATGCTATTCCTTTCACGAGTGCATTTTAAACGGTGGAGTAGTTTTTATTTCAATAATTGGGAAGCTAATGGTTTGAAACGGACGGAATGGCAGTACTCTGAGAGAAAAAAATGAGAATAGAGCAGACGTGTTTATCCCCACAGCGTTTGCATATGTATAATTGTGTACGGGAAAGGGCTTTAAATCGTTTCCAGATAACAAGTTAAGGCCCTTGTTAAGAGGCTGGATAGAGGTTCAAAGGCGTCCCTCAGCCCTCAAAATACTTTCATTCTGATGGCGTCATTATCGTTGAGACGCCTCCGAATGCCTGGATTGATCTCTGGGTGATCCTTGAAAGTTCCTCTGGTGATGGTGGTGTATATATATCCACGGCGCTGGGTTATTTTAATCCCGATATAATGCCTCCTTTTTTTTCCGTTTGATTGTGCCTTCGAAGTTGAGATATCTCCACGGCTGAGACAGAAATCAATAGTGGATAAGAGGGAGGTACCTTCACATTTTTCCACTGATTCTGGATTTGAGTTTTCCATTCTGAGTGCTGCAGCAAATCCTCGCCACTCATATTTTTGGAGTGGTGTATCTCTCTTAACTCTTTCCCTCTCTGCATTGTACACTGATGTGAATAATTTCCTGAAGAAAGGTACACAAGACATGAAAGTTCTTCTCTTTCGATAAAAGATAACGAAATGTAAATGAAATGTATGAGACCGCTATAGTCATAAAAATTTTAAAAATAAACAAAAAGCTTCCATCGATATTATAATTGTGTTTGAAAAATAAAAGGATAAATACGAACGTGATAAATATAAATAAATATTTTTGCGATATCCACAAAATTAAAAATCTGTGGATTTAAGTTATTAACCAATGCATATGCTGGTTGCTTTGCGTGGAATGCCGGTTGTTAGTTATATTACATTGTATTTTGCTACCATAACGTGTGATGTAGTGAGTTCCCCTCTAAAATCGTCTAGTATCTTGTTTAGCTTTTCGTATTGTCGAGTTTTTAGAGAGTTCCACTTCATTATGTAATTATTTGCATAAAAATGTTGGAATACTTACTTCACATTTTGTTGAAAGGAAGTTTTTTTATTGTTTTCCGTAGCCATACTCCATTTATCGGATATATATGATTCAGATAGGGTGCCCATAAAAACATGCTATATAGCCTGAAGCTTTTAAATTAAGGCATTAACACATACTCATCATTGTAACCTCTTAAGGCTCTACTCTTACTTCTTGTATTTATCTTTTTATATAGAAAATATACCTACGATATTTAGTTAATGGGTGTTACTTTTTTGTGCGTGCTTCTTCCTCAAGGATGATACAATGTTACAGCTATAAGCACCGTCTCTTATTAAAATGATGTACCAGGAAATATTTGGAAATAGTCATCTTCGTTCTTGACAGAGGAAATCGTATTTCTATGCTCACATTTATGACCGTATTTTGACATTATGACACTCAAGCATTCTTGGTTGCTGCTCCCGAAATTACTCAATAATAAAGCGCGTTATGTGAATACGTGTATGTTTTGCTATTTAGTATTGTCAGAGTTAAATTTTAAAAATCTATTATAGCTGAATTAATAAAACTTTGCTATTTTATCAATAGTTTATTCCAAGTCAACCGGTTTTATCGTTATGACGACATGATCTGGCTTATGTTTGGTATACTCGCTGAGGGCATACTATATCAGAGGAAGAAAAAGACAACTTTTACTAATAACACTGAATGTTATTCAAACTCGACCCGGGTTTCGACATGGATTCACATCATCATCAAGCCTTTCATAAGAAGAAGAAAGGCCCATCACCCAAGATGATGGGCCTTTCTTCTTCTTATGATGGGATACCACCAAGTGAACTTTGAAAAAGTGATTGCTTAGTATAGTATATCGTGAGCAGGGAAAGGGTGATGGGGAAAGGTAGGGTGTAGGTTGGGACTAAAGTGAGGGAAAAGGATGCAAGAGTTATGGGGGAGTAAGAGCAGAGTGGGGAAGTTAGGGGGATATTAGAATTTCGGATGTGTGTTATGGGTCATGGGCCATGCCAAAGCACCGACAAATTTGCAAAAATTGCCCTCGCTATCTCAGATTTGTACGAAATTTTTTGTGTGTGTTACTTATAAGGCCCTAAGTTTGTTTTTTACAATTTTTATGAAAAACAATATTTTTACGGATATAAGGGGATATGAAACATTCGGCATTTGTAAAAACAAGTTCCAGAATTTTCCCATTTTTTTCATATCTAAGAAAGCTAGAAAGTTCCAGTAAAAATTTATTTGTACAAAAAATATTAGTGCATCATATTCAACAGTCAACGGTGCAACTGCCTAAATCTGGCGGCTGATGTAGGTGCGTTCTGCACGGTAGGCCGTACGTTGACCCGGAGCTTGATGCGAATCAACTCTTTCATTTTGATTATTTAAATGATTATAATTAGATCGGTTTTAGGAGTAGATTTAATTACAACTGTATATATTACCGACTGCCAGTGCTCTCGGTAAGTAGCCAACGGACAACTGCCGTCCGCGACGCCGGCACCCGCCCACCCGGGGCAACGAGTTACTACCCGCTTAAAGGGTTGAAAATCTGTGTACTAAAAAGTGCAACACATCAATGACTATACCACGCTTAAAATCCTACTGGCATCAGAGTTTTTCGTTAATTTTTCCCAGGTAAACCCTGTTGAGTCTGAAGAGCTCAGTCAGGAACCTAATACAGACGTGGAGGAGGCAGTCGAGAGCAGCGGAAGTGCTTCCTCTCAATTATTATACTCAAATATTTATACTTTGTTACTTGTTCTAGTATTGGGCATTTACATTTTATTGAGCCTACATGTAAGCAGTCATGTGAAGTTTGGTAATTTTTACTATTTTTCTGTGATCTCTTTGTTACAACATGCATAACTTTTGATTTATTTTCATTTACAATTAAGTTGTAACCATGTGTCCAGCATAAAAAATTTTTAAATCTTTTTCCAACATCACTTTTGCACCTCAAAAATTAGTATTAGTAGAAATTAGTAAAGCATTATCTGCAATCAAATTTAAGAATCATGTCATTGCAATAACTACAAGAATAAGAAGAATATTATATCAAATGTACTACATTATTGAATTAAATCCATTTTCAGCTCTGAAATTAATATATTATGGATTAGTTGAGAACTTAATAAGATATGGTCACACTACATGGGGAATTGTATATAGTATGTACCATAAATTATTAATTAAAAAACAAAATAAATTTATTAAAGTCTTGTATGAAAAAAGAGATAAAACAAACACAAATATTGAAGACATGTACAATAATTTAGGCATTCTGATGTTAGACAAATTATATAGATATATCATAATCCAGGACAACTACTTCTGTAATACTTATAAAAAACACGTTCCTTTAAAAATATTATAATTTTCCGTTTTGTAAGAAATTTAATTGTACCTCTGCAATACACAAGGTATGGAAATAATAAATTTAAGTGGTTGTACCAAAAGAATTTAATCAAATACCACATATTATAAGGACATTAACTACAAGAAATGGAGTTAAGGTCAAAATAAAAAAAATGGTTGCTAGAAGATCAAAATGATGGGTAAAAGAAACCGTGTACTCGTGTATGCATTTAAGAAAATTAAAAATACTATTTACATATAAGCTCAATAAATTGTAAATGCCCAATATTAGAACAAGTATTACATTGAAATAAATTAAATATGAGTATGCATTTGTACATGTATATAGTTGTAAATAGGGAAAAAATGTATATATATCCTGGAAGGGATGAATACGGAAGTTGGGTGGGAAAACGTGGTGGTATCTTTTCGGTGAATGGACAATTCACCGGCTCTAAATTTTTTCGGAAACGTGATGCTGAGGAAATTAAAATTTCTGTTGCTTCCTTTTTCAAGGGTTAATTCCATGTTGTCTTTATTCCCACTAGGTCATTTAAAATTCAATCAACAGAGGTGAACTCATGGCCCACCATCTGTTTGTTGAAACAATTGACCATTGGATTTGAAATAGTTTTATTCCACACAGACTATCAGTAGAGCCATAAATTCATTGAGGAAGGGAGGTTCCGCTCCTGCATTTTTAAATACTTCATCGGCCACTCTCACCATTTTAGAATGTGAATGCTATAGATAAAATTGTTGACGTCTATGGACACAAGGATATGTTTGGTCGGTCGGGTACTTTCATGGAAAGTTTACTACATAATTTTCTCAAATTCTTTACTCCGTATCTTGGATAGAAGCTCGTGGATTCTCCGAAGAGGGAGTTTAGGTGTACTGCTAATTACTTGGTTGGTGTGGTGACCCAAGAGACCACGAGTCAAACTGTTTGATGAATTTACGAGAGTCCAAAGAAACTGGGAGTTGTTGGTTCATCACCAAAATTTTGTAAGTTTCCTTAGGCTTAAGTGTGTATAGGTCAGAATCGTAGGAGATTTTTATTTTTGACACTTTTTCTTGAAATTTGGTGGTGTGATCAGTGGGGAGTTCCTATGTTGTGTTATTTTTCATAAGGCCTTAGCATTTTTCAAATATGTCTTAGCATTTTCCGCTGTGTCTTGTCTGGTATTAAAAACTACATAGTTCATGTTTAATTTCTAACTCTTAACACTTCAATTATGTAACGTTTAAAATTATTTATGAGACTACGAGGAGATATTATTTGAACTATACTTTAAATTAATTATTGAAATTTGTTTATAGATTAAGTATTATATAAGTTTTACCTTGAGACTATCACGCCTTCTCAAAAAATTCTACTAACTTTTCTGTCAATTCAACCGACCAAGAACTTTATTGTGTTGGTAGCCTCAGTAGTAAGAAATATTTGAACCGCAAACGTTTTCCCTGGAGTCTCCGCATGTACTTTCTGAATTATGAGTGCAGATTTGAGGAAAAAATTCCGAAGGTTGGCAGGCATGGGGGGAACGATCAAGGCGCTTCTAGCGTCATCTGAAAAGAGATATTTACCCGCAGGAGAAAGCTTGTGTGAATATATGAAAAACTTGAGCGAGTGCAATTCATCTTTAAGACGCTGGAAAGGTCCACCAAGCTTAGAGAAATTGCTGCAATGACGGCGACAAATAGTAGATTTATTGGTCCTGAAATACTTATTGATGGTTATTTTTCTTCCCAGTCAGTCGATGGAAAGAAGTTTCTCCCTTTTCGTTCTCTCTCTTCGACCAAGATCGGTCTTTTCTTATGCATTCAAAAGGAGGAGCACCTCCATCTCACAAGAGCTCTCCAATTTCCTTTGGAGCTGGAATATGTATATGGATATGCCATCGCTTTTTTCAGTTCTTGGAGAAAGGTTTAGATTTGCGGCGGCATGAAATGCGGAGAGGGAATAGATTTTGGTGGAAATTGAGAGATGAGGGAATATGTGACGATCGAATATGTGTAGAGGGGTGTAGGAAACGCGCGCCGGTTGAGGAAAATATACGAACACCGTTGCGTGATTTTTCAAAGTTGGAAGTTGAACTTTTGGCTTCTTGAACCTTCAAAAGGGTTCTTTTGAATGTCTCTCACTAATGCGAATGTATAGATAATCATAGAGCCTGTGAAACTAAATGTGAAATATTATCAGTTTACTATATTTAGTAACGCACTACTGATTTAAAACTCCTTTCACTTTTATAACTTAAAATAAAACCGTATGAATACATTTTTAGAAGAAATTTCGCCGTAATCGGGTACCTGGGCTGAGAAAAGTATTCACAAAATTCATTTAATAGTGGGCTTATCTGCATATTTGCTAATTTAGAATATCTTAGGCTTGTTGACGGAGGAAGTGGTATTTTTTTTAAACACTATGAAAAGTTTGTCGACTTTCGTGGTCCTTAGGTCTCCTATTCAATATCTATTGTTTAATAATAACCTTACGGTAGTTGTGAAACTAATCATGGAATTTTTCGCGTTCTATTTTCTTGTCACTACTATTTTTTTATGCATAAAAAGAGGCAGGAAAAAAACAGCAGGAAAATTCGCTAGTAAAACCACATAGAAAGAGGTACTCTCAGTTTGATCTTAATTGCCGCCTTGAGCGCCACAGTCACACAGTAGAAGTTGGCTAATCCCAATAGTTCTACTGGGAGTTTGGGGGACTTGGATGAAGAAAAGGATTGCTTTCCATATTATGGTCAAGGAGACGATCGCTTTCCTCCCACACACTCACAGCATCTCGTTCCCCGTTTGAGGTGCTCCATTCTATCATATGGTATGCCCTCCTTTCTTCATTCCTAGCCCCCCCCCCCCCCCCAACATCCCATCCATTTTCTTCCTATATATTGATTTCATTGCCGTCCACATTATCATCCATCTTCCTTTTATCTATTCCTTCTTCATTGCCGTTTGTCACCACTCCAAAGGAGTTTTAGCTCAGTAGCGTTATCAGTGAGATCTATTTAAGATGTAGTATGTACATCGAAACCTTGGTTGAAATAAAGTTATTTTAAAATAGAAAAAAATGCTATTTCTGTCTTCAATGTATTGAAATTCCACCATATCACGCCTGATACTTCCCTTTATGTCAGTAGCGGTCATTTTTGCGTTGAGCACCAGTGGAAATTGCACATGAAAGCTGAGTCTATGTAGATTAATATTTACTATTGTCAAATTTCGATGCGATCGAGAGCCACCAGAGGAAACGTAAGGTTTTGCGTGGGGAAGCCAAGATGAAAGCCTTTCTATTTGCAACCACAGTTTCATCGCGCGGCAGACAATTACTCTCGAAACTTAAGGTATATGCTGTCTCCACCTCTTCAGAGGACCATCGTTACACTCTGATATATACCATTGCTAGGTAATTCCGTCACAGCAGCCCTGCGCTTGCTATAACAATTATTATAACTAGCTATTGAAATTATTACTCTCTCTATTATCCCCTGGCGCTATCTATCTTTTCACGTAGAGAATACCTCCTAACTTTCATCACCCTCCTGATATTCTCTGTTTATGGTCCTTTATTTTATTCACGGCACATTTGTCAATTTATATTTAGAATAAAAAAATGAGAAGCATTTAGTACCAAAAAACTGATAACAAATGAAAAATTGTTCACATATAACTTGGTAATGCCGTAGCATTGAAGGATCGAGGACTGAAATATCAGAGTAAAGAGTTTTAAATTTTGGTCTGGCTTTATGACTGATTCTGTAATTCATTTCTCCTGGTGCCCTCCTTACATGAATTTATCCCTTAAATTCCATTGAAAATAAACTTGAATGTTGCAGTTTTCACTTCAAGTGGACGTTCTCAATGTTCGTTTTCATAATAAAGTATAATATTTATTGTTAGTACTTTTCTGCAATATTCTATTAGCACGACGCGTTGCGCCGATTTACTTCATCTTCAGGCAAAAGAATATTTGACGAGGCCATAAACTGGCGGAACGCATAAAGTATTGTGGACAAGTACAAAGTATTAAACTTTTTTTATGAATAATTCCGTCAAAAATACCACTCATGGTCCAGAAACTTCATTAATCTGCTCATTCAATTTAATCGATAAAAATAATTAATCTGATATTTCCGTTGGTCGTTTGCTCGCAGGCGAATAATGGAAATTCATTGATGGAACGGGTAGAATAAAATCAAGAGTGTTTGCATCAGAACAGATTCTCAGATTTGTTTTCAGTGGAAACCGAGTACGTTACTGTTTCTGCCCGTAGCCAACCGACGGTCCAGTTCCTCCCAAGCGGATTCACGCAATACGGTCCCAAGCAGGGAAGAGGAAATGGTTTCCCTTCTGTTTCCTTAGCTTTATGTGTGGACCGTAAATCTCAGGGTTTCTTCCCACTTTTAGCCTTCCTCCATGTGCCTGCCTGAAAACCGTTCGTTTTCTTGTCTCGGATTACCAGGGCCTATAATCTACAGTTGATGTTTACATCACTATTGCGACGTAATGCCGTGAAAGCGATGGTGAACAGGGTGGAAACGTATAAGCTGAATTATAATTGGTGTAGAAATCGATCCTCGGGGAAAAGGAATCAGAAGACAAACTCGGATAAATTCCCCGGAATCGTGAAAGTGTTATCGTTCTAATAATCGTACATTTTCGGTTGAGATAAGTGAAAGGGGAAAGGACCACTTGTAAAAAAATACGACTCGGAAGAAACTCATTCCCGGAGATCTTAGCTGGACCACACAGAGCATCGAGCAGCCGCTCTGATATTGAGCGAATTTATAAGCGTATCGAAATGGATCGCTGGAGGATTTTTCGATGCCTCGATCCGAGGATGGAGAGTCTGTACTGTCCATCTTATTGAATATAACTCGTCCCCAAGATGTCCTGGGAATTTCATCTCAGAGGAGATTCCTTCACTTATATTTTCACCCTCCACAGTCATTGAAATTCATCTGTCAAGGGTGAGGTATTGGGAAACAAGAAATGAGGAACGGGAAGGGACACGATAATTAATGATCAAGGAGGACTTTGAAGAGGAGAGGACATCATAAGGAGGACCTTTGATGTATCTAACTAACCCTTAGCCCCGAAAACTCTTCACATATTTTAACTCATACCGTGGTCAACGTGGATGTTTGATGGAAGGGTTAGTTGTGTTGATCTTGCTCAATTCACTGCGTTTTAAACTCACACAGGACAACAAAACGTTTCTCAATAGTATAGCACGGTCATCAATCTGCAAAAGGGTTAGTTGAATTTTTCCACTCCTTCCTCAAATCAGCTAACATTTTTATTTTTGCGTAAGTCTTTATGTTTACGTCCCTCCGCCATATGTAATCCATCCTCGGTCTTCATCACCATTTCTTTTCATTCTTTGCTCCTATCTTAATTGTTTTTCATAGGCTTTTGCGTCGCAATGTGTTTTCAATAAGCATTCATTCATCTCTTCATTTCAATAATTTTCCCTCTTACTCTTCAAAGGGCTTCTTCATTGGATTCTTTCCGTCACTTTGGCCTTCCATTGTTTTTTGCTAACACCACATTTCCATTGCTTCCTATCTTCTTAGTTTTTCAGTTATAACCGTCCAAGCTTCACTGCAACAAAATAGTGTGCTACATATTTACGTTTTTATAAATTGCCTTGAAGATACACTAATGTATTGTCGGGAATCGTATTGGATATCTCCTTTATTATTATATCAAACAGGTGAAATATTTCCTAGTTATATCATGCAAACATAAATTCAACTTGCTACTCAATTTTAACCTCCAAGTACTGTTGAAATTACTTAGGGTGTGAATGGGCTTATCACATAGAAAAAAAAATACTCTTCATTCATAAGCATAAGTGTATTTAAACAGATGATAAAAAAATGCAGCGGGAAAATAATAATAGTATTGGCGTTAAGGCTTCAACCATTACTAAAATAGGAATTTTTGGAAAATTACATTAGTTATTGCTGACGGAATTCCTATTTTAACTTACACTAAAACGGTTGAAATGATTTTTAAAACATGTAGAAAATTGTGGAACTTGAGGTTATTTCATGCAAATTCTCATATAAACCTGATTTATTTTCATTGGTTTCAATTTAGTTCATGTCCCAGCTTCTTCTTGAAAGGTAGAATTATGCAATGAAATATAGCAGATAATGAAATGGAATATTCAGCAATGTATCATTTGTACTTTCGATATTTCGTCTGACTGATTCCTAAAACTATATCACATCTTGGAATGAAGACGGTGGTATTCCACATTTCTCAAAACCTGCTATAATCGGTTATCAAAGATCGCTGCAATTTGATATTTCATTTACGGTTACATGGAGCATCGTAGCTTTCAAATTAACGAAAATATATTAAATTAGAAAGCCACTAACCCTGTTTACCTAAAATATTATTTTATTTAGCGCAAACCATCGTAATTAGTTTCAATAGTTACTTCACTTGGATCGTTTTTTGTGATGCACTTCAAGTTTTTCCTCATGTATAGGATAGAGCGATCACCGAACAATGGCTGAATTGGTTTCAGTGTTTCACCGTAAGAATTCCTTAGCTAGTATCGCCGTGAGCTGTCTGACCTCTCCACTGGGGATTGGCTTCCTTGTTACGGAGATAACGAGCAGAGAGGGAACCGTCGCTACTCAGAAGGGATTTGACGCTGCAACGGTGCATCGCATGGTGCGCTCGTCGCCATACACGGACTACAAGCATACATACAAGCCGTGACTGCGGGCTTGGGTCATGAATACATTGGTTGGAGCATAAAGCCCCTCCATCAGCCTCCATCAGCCTGCTTCTCTAATTATGGTCTCTGAGAACGTGAAGCTTATTTCCGGTGCAACAATTTCCGTATTAACTGGAAGGTTTTGCGAAAGGAATAAAGTTTCCTCTTTTTCAAGGGCTCATTTAATTTTTCATACATATGAGCCATATTCCGTTTTAAGGAATTCGATTTTCGGTAGCTACTTAAATCTAAGATTAGGAATTGCTCTTCAAAATTCCAAAAATGTTTGTTAACAATTTTGCATTTGAAGAGGATTTAATTTGATATCAAATCACTAAAACACCAATTCTGAGGTGCAGCAGAGTTTTTAGCACGAGCCAAAAAAATAATGGTATTCCTCTATACTTTTTTTTAAATTTTTCCTTACTGCGGTTTCTGAGTTCTGTTATTCAATATTCTAAGGGTATGAAAACAGATTTCAGCATGAATTTTAGCAATAAAAATACCTAATCCATGCGCAGTAATCGAAGAGAAGGCATGAATACATAGAACCAGCTATACGGAGTTCTCGGCCACCTTTTGTAATTTCGGCCATTACTTAAAACAATGAAATTCCCACGTCACGGATTTCATTGTATTTTGATTTATTTTCATTGTATATTTGAAACGACCGATGAAATCGGAGAAAGACTTTTGAAATATTGATTTTAGAGGTTATTACGCGAGGGATAAATCAAGAAAGACCGCAGGTGTGTTGATACATCTCAAAGTGCCACAGTGTAAATAGTACACATTCTCTCAAATTGGTAACGACGACAGTTTCTGCCTTAGATAGAAAAATTAGATTAAATACTTCTTTAAATACGGTCTTGGACACATATTTGAATCATTAACTTCTACCGTAGCATCTAATAATGGTTCAAAGTGAATTATAAGAATTTTATGACCATTTACTGCACATTGCATTGATAATTTTTCAACCATGTGGGATTTATTCTTTCCATTATTTATTTCAATTACGTATATTCAACTGCCTGACTTTCAAATCAAGCACGTACCTTTTTGTTTCGTGTTTACTTAACGTGAGAATAAACCTTGAGAAAACCCCGAGTACCCATTTATTCGTCTGGTAATGTTAAAGAGCAGCACCAAATTACTGTCAACGCATCCATAACATTCAGAGTTGACAGTAAAATCACGGCAGCAGCCAATTTTCAGTTTTTTTTTGTTGGATATTTTTTGATCGACAGCTGAGGTCACTTGTGCCATTATGGATAGGTGGGTAGGTTGGTTAGAGAAGAATTATTGGGGAAAGAAAGACAAACCCGACGGCTCTAAATGCGTTAAGAGGACCTTAGATTTACATCCCATCTGATGGACAGAGTACTGTACTTGACGTGCTTTCCCTATAGGAACCAAGTAAGGATCGGGATTCCATTGAAAACTTTCCTTCTCTGACGGAATTCGAATCCAAACCATAGGGATGGAAAGCCAGTAATCTAGCCACCACTTCATCCAGATCCTTGCCGACATAATTTCCATATTTGTCATGTTATTTTGAGTAAAATTTTTAAAGATTGACCATATCTTAGAGAAATTTGTATCACCTTTCCTAAAATACCAAAATATTAGTCACCCACCGTTCTGCTTTACGAGATATTTTCCAAAACATGGAAGCCATTTTCCATAAGAAAAGGTATGGGTATACACTTCCGAGAGATTTTATTTTAAAAATGAGGAATTTATATGGAATGGATCTCCTCATAAATTTAAAGAGTTTAGTTTGTGTTAATTATTAACTATTAAAAAACAATTATTAACCGCAGTTATATTTACAGAATCGCAAACAAAATTTCTGTTGCGATGGCGTTTTTAGCGTAAGACGTGAAAACATGAGTCAAGTTACAGACCTATTTATGCATATTTTTTTAATTACTGAGAATTTTATTTAAACAAAACAATATGTTTGCACCAATTATGCTATAGTATTTACGTCACACTTCTTACAGCTACTGAAATTAAATAATAAAATTCGAATATGGTCTCTCGCATTACCATGGAAAAATCTCTCTAAAACTAACATAATAAGACTTAAATGTCATATCAATAATATTCTTGCAACAGATTAAAAAAAAATCTTCTGTTTGTTACAAACAACAAAATACTACTTTCCGACCCTTTATTTCCGCACATGTACTTGTAATGGGTGTAACAATGGGGATAGAAGTATATCTCTACTTGATATAGATGTCATTTTTACAACATAAACTGTGGATAAGAAGTGGAATTTCCTAAAAAATTGGATGGTGATAAATCAAAGTCATCTCTCCATTATATATCTAAAGTTCAGAAATCAGAAAAATCCCTGCTATAATAAAAGTCAAAATTCCTAAATTCTCTGGAAATGGCGCCGAAGTCGGCTTCAATGGCTGGAAAGAGTATTCATCAAAACTATTTTCTTCGACTAATCCCCTTATTTTGTACCTCATTAGTGTTTTTAAAAGCTGGGGCAACCCAATTGTGAAAATGTTGTTTCATATCTAACAACTTTTACTCCGATTTATAAAATTTTACGTCACCTTTCCTCATTAGGCCATTAGGAATACTTTCCACTGGAATGGTCAATGGTTAACCCTGAAGACGATGGCAGACTACGCCATTGAAACGTCGGTGCAGTTAAACACCATTACCCGGCTGGAAACCCGAGAACTATTCATCCTAAGCATTCGCCGGGAAATACTTAAATCCTACATGGAGTTGTTGTTCATCTGACCGCCGCATAGACCAGCATTCAGACCCATGAAGTAGAGCTGGTCTTATTGCTCTCCTATATACATTTTCCTTGACTTCTATTGGTATCTTGGCATCGCATAGAACTCTGGTTAGTGATCACCACTTCTGCCATCCAGTTTCTTTTCGGTTTTCGATGTATTTTTCAATAGCTGTATCAATACGTAGCTGTTATAACGGATTCCAAGAACTTGAAATGGTCTACTTTTCTTAAGGGTGTGTCGCGTATTCGTGGTTGCTGATTTGTGGTGTAAGATATTTCTGAGAAATCACATTGCATGTATTCTGTTTTGTCCTGTTTACTCTCAGCCCTCTACGTTTTAAGGCTGTGCACCAAGCCGTTAGATTGGTTTGAACCTCTTGCAGGGTTTCCGCTATGAGAACTTTATCGTCTATATATATTAATTTTGTAGCGTGTCAGTCAGTCAGTCATTCTGTATCCATTTTTCTCAATTCTTGAGCTAGAGAAAGGAGATTTGGTGCATTCAATGTGGATTCTCTGTCTGCATGATTTGGTAGTAGTTTTGGATTTTTAGCAGTTGGTGGTGCAAAGAAAAATGTAAAAACCCGTGGTTTTTGAGAGTTTAAATTTAGTTAGATTCCGGGGACTTAAGTTTTTCGGGACTCCCGGGTTCACTTTTTTAGAGCGAGTCTATCTTTCTCGGGCCTCCAGAGGTTCACTTAAATATGTTAGCATATGAAATTCATTTATTATATGCAGAATTAAATGGTTAGCTATTAAGCTCATAATCCGTAAAAACTGCTAAACAACGATGATTTTATTTCGGTCAGCATCGGTGAAGTATACAAACAGTACTAATTAAATTACAATCAGTTACAAACCTTATGGGCATATAAACGTTGTTAATTTATCTTTTTCAGGTAAATGTTGATAGCATTACGATATCCTAATTACTTTATTTTCGTTTCTTTTATTTCCCTTGATGTATAGATACTTTTACGCGAATTAAGGCGAAATTCGGCATTTTGTCGAGTTGAAAATGAAAGGTACAGTTAAGTGTGCCAATGGAAGTTATTTAGTGAAGATATTTAGATATTATCCGGGTGAATTTTTAAATGTATGCCACTCCAAAACAATAAGGTTCATGTCAAATTTCTGTAAACTCAACGTTTATTTAATCAATTAAGTGTTTTGATATTGCCGTTCCCTTGATTTGGTTTTATTGCATAAGATATACGATTAGCTAGCGTAAGTGAAATGAACCTCAAGAGTTTTACATGTATTAAAGTGTCTGGATAAATACCAAAGGTCTTAAACGTTTCAATACATTTGCTTGTGCCGCTGTCTCAATATAAAGTAAAAACTTCACGTCAAAAGTTTAGAAGTATTACTTACGCCATTAGCCATTACGAATGATATATGAATGTGCGAGAATCTGACCTCGGAGATAAAATTGCCAGTATTTGTCAATGTATGTCAAATATTGCTCCCGTGCTTGCTGTTTTGGGGAAGTAAAATTGCCAGTGGAGCACTTAAAACAATGCAATGAGCGAAAAATTCCTTACTGTTGTTCTAGGAACTCCGATGTTGACGTCTGCATTCATAGGAACAGCGATAGGGGCTTTAATTTCCGTGGTATAATTTTAAATCTTTTGATGAATCTCCTGGATGAGTAATCAAATCGACTTTAAAGATGAAAATAGGGTTTCGTGACCATGTCAAATTATAAGAAGTGGTCATCAAATCATTGAGTGGTGATTACCCAGTCGACCAACGCATTGTACTCAACTAATGTATGCGTATTTTATTGAGAGTTGGCCAACTCTCAATAAAATACGCATACATTAATTTAAAAAATGGACAAGAACAAACTCAACAAAATTTTACTTAAATAAAGGAAGAAGTTCTTATGGTGGATCTTTTAAAGTGAGGTGATGAATGGTGAAGTGGGCGGATGGTTTATTAAAGGCTTTTATTAATCGTCGTCGAACATTTTTAATCATTAAAATATTTTTATGCTAGTAACTACAAAGAGCATAGCTTTTATGCTCTTTGTAGTTACTTTGTAGTAGCTTTGTGCTTTGTAGTTACTTTGTAGTAGCTTTGTGCATAGCTTTTATGCTATTTCAGTGCCACTTACTGTACGAGGCGTGTACCAGCTAGCATTACTGTGATGCCAGCACCTCCCCTTAGGGAGACGAAAACTACAACCCGCAGGTGAGTATTAATAACGCTGAGTCGGCACTCCCTGCCACCTCGTAACCAAAAATTAGGGGCGACCACCAGTACACATTTTCCACGTCATGTGTCACTGCTTAGCCTACACCATACGCGCGCTTCTAGTCATACTAGACTTCTCTCCGAGAAACGTCACTGGTTATCCGATTCCAATGGACTCATCAGTGCACTATTCAAAGAGCTCAGCTGCTTTTAAATTATTGTCTGCTCGAGCGTCCAGTAGAACATGGAAAAATAAACAGATCCATCTGACGGACGAATATTTGAAGCAGGTCTCTCTCTCTCTGACCGCGGCTGGACAACGGCAGACGAACGAACGTGCTCAGCAAGAAATGCAGGAGTGGACAGGTCATTTCCTTTTTATTTTATTTTCTATGCATCTGGGACGGGTAAGTTGGGAAGTGCATTTGTTTCAGCGAATGTATTTCAATTAGTGGAACCAATTAAGGAATTAATTTAAGGGAACCTGTAATTTTTATTTACTATCTATATTTTTTCCTTTGAATGTCAAATTTATGATTGTATATTCTTTGTGGATCAGTGAGTTTTATATTTTTTTGTTTTGTTCTGAGTTGGTATTTTAGTTAATGTGGAGCCTCTATATCATTCCATTACCTCCGTCTAAGTAACTTCCATTTTTTTTTATTTTCGATTACGTTGCGATTCACTACCTGTACACCATCTAGTTAAACAAAACAGGAAATAAAAGCAATACAATTGTGTCAGGGGCAATTGACTCAACTGCGAGAGTCGGAGGTGCAATTTCATTCTCCATTTTCACAGAGATTGTTCTCAGCTGCAGAAGCACGGAGTATTTTTTTTACAATGTTCTATTTTTATTTTAGTTGGTATCAGCAAGGTTTGGATCCTATTACACGTATAATGTTTTGCATAAATTTGGACCTTTGGTACAAATTACAAAGTTTACCTCTGAAGCTTTGCATTTAAAATTTGTACGTAGCAGCTTTGTAATTCAGTAATAATGATTTCGAATGAGTCATTCCTAACAACTATCTCATCACCTATTTTTTACTTATATTCGGTTGAATTGTGAGTGAACCAACCAGAAATGTGAGTGAACTCAAACATGTATGTATTTTTTTCATGAATTTGTGCTAATCCGTATATCTTCTGGGTGAAATTCTCTCCGGTTTTCTCCGACTCGGCTTCCTTTCCTCCAATTTTTTGATGAGATGTTTTTCCTAAGTTTCGCTAATATCGCTATATTAGGCTGAGCTGAGAAAATGATGAACTAACAAACTATTTACTTTAGACCCGAGGCATTCCAATAGAACTACGTACGACACATTTTCATGCCAGTAACAATCTGCACTCAAGGAGTAATAGAATGGATTTATGTGTGGAAGTTGATCTTACTCATCAGTAACATCGTACATTTTTTATATGCAGAAATTAATTTTTTTATTGCATGTCTAGCTTATTCTCCGATGTTACGTCCAATAAAGACAGTCCCGAACCCAATTTTGAAAGTTTCACGTATCAGGACATACCGGGTAGTTCCAGGTGGATTTCTTTGACCAAACATATTCCAGTAATGCCGAAAGGAACATATGTTGTAGTATTCAGAGATTAAGTGCGAGAAAATTTCGCTGGAACGGACCCGCTGGAATGGTTAAAGTGGCTGGTGCGGTAATCATGGGTAATTGAGTGCACATTTTAATTAAAATTCAGTGCAAATTTAAGTCTTTTAAGTGAGTCGAAAATATTTTTTGACCACATTGTATTTGAGTGGCGATAAAAATTGAATCAAAACGGCCGAATCAAAACCTCATCCACTTCCGCCTGACTATTGGGGTTTATTTGCCCAGTACTTTCTACTGTTGTACTATCTGCTGTACGATGTTTTTTTCCCCTCTTATTCGCTCTCTCATCACCCTCATTTGATAAACAAATAGACATAATTTGCCGGACGGATAAGTGAGGTAATGTGAGACAATGTAAACAGGATGTTTGCTCTCCAGACGTAGACCACTGGACAATTTATATCCAGCAAGTTTGGGGCAGAGCTGTTGATGTAGCCTCGTACTGGACATTTAGTTGAGACGAAAATGAACGAATAAGAAAGAGATATTGGGCTTGAGGTTACTTATATCCATTTATTTCACACACTGATCACGTCCACGTCAAAATGGAAGCGAGATACCGGTACGTAGATGACCATCTCCTTTTATATCTCCTCTTTCCCGATTTTTTCTTCTTGTTTAACGACTTGTAGCCGGGAAATCCCCTGCCGTGCCCCGCATCTAGGGCTTCGAGGGTAATATGTAGGCATAGACATTTCATTCACCTTATCATAGTGCTCTCATAGTATTCCCATCCATTGTCCCCCTCTCTTGTTTCCGCTCAAATATTTGATCTCGATCGCAAGATCAATCCGATACTGGAATCAGGAAATGACGACATTTACGGAAGTTTGCCTATGATATGCTATGCGTTACCATGAGACTACCAAGGATGACAATCGAAACGAAAGTCGAAACCAGTAAATTTTCAATAGTTTAATTGTTGGGAGCGAAATGTAGAAGCGAAACTAAATGGAATGAAACCTGGAGACCTAAACTCAGGACGAAACGAAATCGGAGTCTAAACTACTCTGGGTTGAAACTAAAGAAATGCCTCGGAACGAAACCTAACACACAATAAGTTGCACACCATTGTGACCATATCTTTGCACGCCTTAATTTCGCACCACACGTGGAATGGTGATTATTCACTTAACTGACGCGTGTATTCACTTGTCTGTGCAGTGATCATGCTTTAGTCAAACTTCGTGCTCTAGAATATGAAAGCATCGTTAATGTTAGAGGATCCAACATATCAAAATAATTTATCATTGCATAATTTTCAAATCAGGGTAGAATAAATGTAGAATAATATAAAGTTAGGAACGTGAAGAAGTCCAGTGCATCTCTGCAACTGAATTATTTTTTGTTAGAAATTCGGTATCAGCGAGAAAATAGGGACAGAGCGGGAATACGAAACGAGATTTAAAATAATGTAAAATGCGAGGTGGAAAAAGAAATAACGCATTTCTGCTACCTATCTTAAACAAAAATATATCTTTGAAAATTGCATTTCATTTGTATACATGGACTAAGTGACATTGAGTGGGCATGCTTATTAGTTGGAGATACAAACGAAAGCAATTTTAAAACTGAGTTAGCAATAGTAAAAATAAATCCCACATCTGGTCGGAATGAAATAAAAATATAATTAATTCACATAATTTTTCTTATTACATGTTATAAAAACTATACTAGCTATTTTTGCATTGACCAAGGCAGGTGTATGACTGTTGCGGACGTTCAAAGTTCTTTTCAAACACTGTTTTGGAGCCTCAAGCCCACTAGAGCCCCATCATTGCTTCCAAACTCTAAATCATTTTTTATTTCATAAATTTAATATATATATCGACCCGTGCGCAAAAGTCTAGGTAAATTTTACGACTGCCAAAGGGCCCAATTTGGGGCCCAGAGGCTCTTTTTATATATTCTATAGCACACCTTAGAATATACTAAAAATGCTGCAAAATTTCAGGTCAATCGGTATTATCGGTATTATAATCGGTAAAGTATTTTCAAAAATAAGAGTTATGAACATACAGACAGACACCACTCCATTTATAAGAGATATTTTTACATAAACATCGGTAACAATTAGCAAGTAGCTCAACTTACAGTTTTAACGAAAACAGGAAAAAGGCTTTCATATTCAATGTTACAAACTTCTGCCGTAAGTTGTGCCATCTTCATAAGAGCCTACGTTAAAATTAATACTTTCAAGAATGAATTACACAGATTACTTAAGTTAAACTTCAAAAATCAGTTTTTGTATCATTGTGTTTGATAAAAAGCACATTGAATAGTGTATAGCAATTTTGAATTTTAAATAACTTGACCTAAAGGCAGAAGCACCTTAACCGTGGTCATAATAACGGAAGCAGCAATAATTGAATTTGAGAAATAATCGTGATTTAAAGTAGATCTTACATGGAGTTCATATTTCCAAGCAATGAGAAGAAATATATAAATATTCATTATGAATATAAGAAATGTTAGCTTCTTGATGTTTCCTGCTTTAAGGAGAAAGGTGCAAAGGAGTTTGCAGATAAGGCGCAAGATAAATCATCCAGCATCGTTAAAATAACTCCATTACATCTTTATTTCAATTTCAACACGGTGTTCTCCAAAACAATTGAATGATTCACGTTTATTGCCCTTACATCGTGTACTACTGCTTTTCTACAATGAATCATCTATGGCATTTTGGATAATTCCTCACTGTAATTAGTTAAAACTTTTAATATTTAAAGTGAATTTTTAAAAGTGAGGCTATTGGGTTATACTAGTTACTGAAACGCTTTCTATGATTTTCTTTAAATTATTTTCCAGCCATAATAAAGTATCATGTCTATTATATATAAATTAAATGTCCGTTGATATTCAACGAATTCTTAGAAATGGCAATATCTGTAACTTATTAATTATTTAAGAATTAAGGTCAGCCTTATAATCAGGTTTATGTTACCTTCCGGTCCAACGATTATTGCTCTTTGGATTTGTACCTAGTCTTAATTATCTTTTTCATTCGTGAGCATAACATTCATGCAAAGTGCCTGCACCTAAAGGTTATTCAAAACAAACGCCAAGAAACGTTGATGCTCGTGTATATCGTGTATCGCGCAAAGGTTGGCAGTACACTCGGCTAAATAATGCTGTTTACAATATATATTGATTTAGCGAGCACCAACAATGGATCTAGCAGGACATTCCCATGCATAGTATTCAGTAATACTACGACGAAGAAAAATTAATAGTAGCACTCAATGTTCTAACCTCATCTTCTTTGCTACAACCACTTATGCATGGGTCGAAACTATTGCCTCTTTTTCCCCTCCACTATGCTTTTGAGGTTGAAACTTAACTACGTGCAAAGTATTTCCACACAGTTTCGATTCGTTCAGGGGAGTAACGTTTCGTTGCTTCGAAACTTAACTCCCTAGTGCATATCATTTCGTACTGGGATGAAACGATACATGAACCTTCTATTTTCATTTCACTCCGGGTCGAAACTAAACATATTCGTTTCGTTTTGATTGCCATCCCTGGGGGCTACCCACCACGGCAGGGTGGCTACCCTTATTGACCAAAATACACCAGTAAACTTTAGATCACTATTTTTATGACATCTTGAAAAAGGGAGAATTACCTTATGCCAGTATTCTTTGTATTTAACGCCGATGAAATATCAATTCAATACAGTAATCTACCGGTTAGAGGTAGGTTGTGATGAAAGTCAGAGAATATCCAACGAACTCTTACACGTGCCGTGCCCTTTCTACCTCTAGTATTTCTATCTACATCTCAGCATAAGTCCTACCTTTCTTCATCCCGTCCATAAAACCGATTCTCTTCCTTCCCCTTCCCCGCTTACCCAACATCCTTCCCTCTATCACGGCCTTCAGCAAACCATCGTCCCTCATTACCGCTTCCAGCCACCTACCCTGTCTTTCCCTAATCTCATCTATAAGTTTCCTCTCCTCGCCCACCATGTCAAGCACTTCCTCATTTGTCTTCCTTTCCGTCCAATGAACCTTCTCCATCCTCCTCCACACCCACATCTCAAAAGACTTCAGCCTATTTTCGTCTTCCTTTCTCAAGGTCCACGTTTCTGCCCCATACGATGAAATATATACTCATTTAAATTGGAAGTGTTTATAATTGCGTCCATGAACCACCGTTACATTCTAAATCATATACATCTCTATGTGCATTTAAAAAATAATGTGATGGTTTGAAATGTTACGTGAAAAAAGGTTTAATCAATCAAGTTGGTGAAAGGTTTTACCCTTTACATCGTATGCACCAAATTTCATCATTTTGTGAAAACCGTCATGGTTGGCATTTTAATGCTTCATAACTCAGTTCATAGAATTCAACTTTTTCTGTCTTTGGGAAAATGTTTCGATACTCCTTATGGCCTATCTTAAAATTTCAATTGGATTAATAGAGGTTTTACCCACGTCATGTGATATAGAAATTATATAATATCTGGTTTTTCAGTTGAATACCTACCAATGATTCTGCCGTATCCGTGTATGGGTGCTTTATACAATTTTCACGCGTTAAGGCTTCGAAAATTTTAATTTTTTTGTAAATATTGTAATCGTAAGATAGATTAAGTCTGATAAGATGTAAAAATTCACTACAAAATCATGCTGCTCCTGAAGCTACTAAAGTATGCAGTTTCCAATCGGATTAATTGGTAATCATCCTTCAGTTAAGAATTAGTGATACCAGATCAATTTCTGTATTAGCTTTCAGATCTTACTCGAGACTAGAGGTTAGTCATGCAAAATTGAAAAAATGGTCCCTCTTCTTTCCTTTTTACGCTCTTAACTCTTTGTTATTAATATATCAATAGTCTTATGGTTTAATGTCTTTCCGTGTATTAAACATTAAAATTTTACTCATGCTTCCCACAATCGCACTGCATGGGGTAACGCTATTTTTTAATTATGACAGGATATTTTATATCTATTTCAACATATTCTTAACTGTAAGTGAAATACGCATTGAGAACAGGTATCTCACCACTTACAGACACAAGTAAATAAATCCATGCATATTAATAGGTTGAAACATGATGATGCATGTCATTAGTGGAGGGAAATAGATAGAAAATGACGTAGTCAAAGTGAAAAGCAAAAAATATTTCTTACGGATGATGAGTTTTTCATAATATTAGATTGTTTAATACCTATTTGACTGATTATTAACTTCTGCATTTATTTTTCATATTACAATGAGTGCAAACGAGCAACATTTTGCTAGAACTGTCCTTTTGTGGATAATTGCATTCGCAGAATAGTTGAATTATAGTGTTTAATCTGAAAAGAGGATTGCAATGCATTAATATTTATCCTAATAATTTCTTCAGAAACAAAATCCAAGTTTTTATATGCATAGGAATCAATACTACGAAGATGGAACATTTTTTACGCGGACATGAAATGCTCATAAAGCTTCCGGGAAATCATTTTTAACGCAGGTCAAAGGTTTAATTCACCTTCGGGCCTACGGTTCCCTGTTATTTCCCTCGAATTGCGACAGTTTTATATCTAGCCTCCGTGTAAAAAATAGGAAACGAAGCCATTTTATTCGCTATCGTTTTATTCAGCAGCCTTATTCGACTCGCTAGGGAAAGAGATAGTTGGACGCGAAGAAAGAGTAAATAATAATGCTGTATTCTCCATTAGTATAAACATTGTCAGTTCACAGCACATCTGTGAAGGGCAGATCACATCTCAGATCAATTTTTTTCTTTTAGTTTTTTTTTATTTCCCAAGGTGCAGTTACCTCGGTGGAAAATCAGGAGTCCTCATTGCACTTTCCGTAATTTTTTCTTTTATTTTCTTCAAATTGGGCTAGTTGTTTACACACAATATTCTACAAAGATTTCAGATTGAACCAAAAGAAAACGATTCTCTCGTTTGCGTCGCCAAAAATGAAATTGAACTTCGATCATGCTGCGGAGTCCAGCTCCACGCGTCTAGTGCTGTTGATACGCTACTGACATAGTAATAACAGTATTAATAGACGATGGTTAATGTGTACCTTTACCTCGCAAGATCGCTAATCTGTTGTTGTTACGCAATTGCTCTAGTTATCTCTGTAAACAGATGTAGTGACCTCATGATAGACTATTAAGCTGCAAACATTAATTTTAAATATGTAGATACCCTTATAAACATTAAAAATTGTACACCATAGCCGGTGAAATTCATCATGAAAACATCATTTGACTTGACTTGAATACGAACCCGGATCTCTCAATCGCCGGTCAGTTGTGTTAGCCAGTTACACACCAAGCCATCATAATTCAAGGGAAATTTCAGCGGGGGTTTATACGAACAAGTGAACTTGATTTTTTCAAATGATTTTTTACAAATGATTTTTTCATGGTGAATTTCACAATCTTTGGTGCATATCTTCGCACCCACCCGTGTGCGTGACTGCGTACCATATCATTTGTGTGCTATCGCAATGAATGGAAAATAAAAAGTGTACATAAAAACCAAGGTTGATATGATAACACATCTAGTAGTTCTTCACCATAAGCATTTGTGATAACATCGCATTCATTGTGAATATGTATCTAATGATTTATCCATTTAGCTGTTTAGCTTTTACTATACTTAATTGGGAATATTGAGGGTCTATTGTAACTGATTTAAAAAATATGGTTGATGCAATCAGGAATGACATGATGAAGACGACGGACATCAATAATGAAATGAACTTCACTGTCTCCGTCATTTTCAATATTTCTATTACGCGACGTGCACCTCACCACTCTTTGGCGCAACCATCCGTTGCACATGATAAAGGCACTGGTTCGCAAGTCTGATCATTTTAAATGATAAACACTAGAAATGACGAAGATTTTTCAATCATTTTTGACAAGTAAAACAATCTGAATCGTTTTTAGCAATTTATGGAAAACGGAATACATCACGGAACCATACTTCCTCGAGTCCACTCCACATCATTTTTCAGTAACTCATTTGTTGGGCTCGTATCAGGGGGTTCATAGTTCTAAGAGCCCATTTAACTCCCTTTTGCCCACGTGGACGAATTAGTCCACTACCTTACAATCCCTGGGGTATCACATTTGCCCGGTTCTGTTCCCAAATGAATCGTCTTTCCCTGTTGCGAGATCAAAAACAAATGGCCAAAATGTATTACAAAAACGTGTTCACTAGGCCAATAAAATACAAAAGATAGACTGATGCGAAGAAAAAGTTAACGAACCTGTTAAAAACATAATGGGCAGTGGAGGGTCAATGCGAAAGGACCTTCCTTTTCGGTCTAACCGAGCTCCCGGGTGAAACCTCCAAGTGGACCTCACTGCCAGGAACATCCCCTCAAAACCCTCTCACTGTTTACATTCTTGGGGAGATGTGTGGGAAATCCCTTATGAGAAAACCCATCTCCACATCTCAAGGGCAGCCAACTCTCCTGCCGCCCAGCTATTGCCCTCATTCAAAATCTCTCGACCGCAAACGCAAAATGCGCAAGGCTTTTAATTCCCAGTCCTGACCCTTGTTGGACCCTGCACCCTTTTTACAACCTCGTCTACCTTGACCCCTGGAGAACGTGCGTGGCCACCACATCCATTGGCGACCGGCAATTGTAAATCACACGGTGACAAAACAGAAGACCCGTTACCACCGTTCTTCCACTCCAATGATTTCTCCTACCTTGAATCTCATTTCTTATTACCTCTCTTTATCCCGGTACCATTTCAACGTTAAATCCTCTCGCGGAGAATCGGAAAGATAATAAATATGTAGGATCAATGGAAATTTGATATGATTTGCTAGGATGCTTAATCTTCAAACAAATTACTTGCTTAGCATAGAATCTGGTATTATTGATTATTCGATTTTAAAATATAAACCTCGCGGTCATAAAAACGTTTATTACGTCGAGAAAAGGGCCGCTATTGGGGCTATGGTACATTGATGTCGTGCTCGTTAGCATAGTACTGTAGTTAGTAGCAAATTATTCGCCACGGTTGGTAACAAGATTATACAATTCTGCAAATTAGAAAAACATTTTTTTACCAGAGAACCCACAAACGTTATTTTAAAATATTAGCGGCAAACATTGGCATCCATTAAAAAAATTAATGTTTCTAATGTGTGGCGGAGTCCAGCTCAGGCAGCTCGATACAACTTTCATGATCTTTCCATGATCTCGCGTCAACTTCCATGATCTAATACGAAAATATTGAATCCCAATGATAATATTGAATTAATAAAGGTACGTTGGTACATAATTTAATAAAAAGGACCTGCGTGGATTTGAAAATAAAAATATCACGAGGAAATTGATGCATATTTACACAATCGGTTACAATGGGTTGGAAACTATTGTAATATGAGGATAAGCTCGTGTTAGAGGATGCTCAAATTTTATCCGGTTCATTTATTAGCAATTACGATGGAAGTTGCCAACCAACAGGTATCCTTGTTCTTCATCTTTCATAAAATGCCTCACATATATGGAATTGAAAATTGGGCTCAACGAATATTCAAAGGTTGAAATGAATGAAAAATGTTTTGGAAAATTGGTGAAATAAATAGAAATATTGCAATTGATAAATATCGAATCTTTTACAGTAAACTTATCCTCCATCAAATGCCTTTTTTATCCCTAAAAACTCACACATGGTCTCTGGTGATCCAGGAACGTCACTTATATTGGATTTCATTAAATGTCCTTCAGCGTTAGTATTGCTGCTTAGTGGTCCTGCCAAAATCCTCACGATCTTAGTCGTATTAGATGAAAAATTTTGCCTCTTTGCTCCTCGCATTCTTTAAGCCTTAAATCCAATTCTCTTCTCCAATATATGACCTCGTAACCTTTAATATCTAAGATTTTCCACACTGCATCACTTCTTGCTGCATTTCAGACCACGACATACCTTCATGTCCATGACACGCAGCATAAGTTCCTTCATGTAACGAATATTTTAGCAATTGGACTAAAGTAATTTTCCAAGAAAGGCTGAAAAATTCCAATATTTAGTGTTGGATTTTCTAAAGTCAACGAATTAGTATGTGCTGATGTTAATAAATTAAGGTGAAAACATGAAAGCTTGTTATACGCTGAACTCCCTTGGAATTCGGTCGAGGACCTCACCGATCTCGGAAATGTGACGTAGGAGATTTTTATTGGATTAAAATGTGCCGGATGGGGTATTTCCTACATCAGAATTAATCTCGTTACTATGTATTGGAAAAACACTCATCTCAACAACAGAATACAGATGAAATCTTTCTTGATTCTCATTCCATCTAAAAAAAAAAGCTCCGTCTAGTGCGCGTTTTGCTTTTCCATCACTGACGAGAGACGAAGAAAACGGTGGGGCTTGGATAAGAACACTTTTCCAGACATCGCTAGAGATTGTGTTCACAGCAGATGAATGAAAATTATAACAATGGTTCTTTTGAAACCAACGAAATGAAAGTCTGCCGGATGGGGTAGGTAATGAAAAGTATGTGAGAGGTCTTTCAAGAAGATGGAAGTTGTGATGACTTTTGGAAACCCCCCGTATTTGCGACGAAATTCTATTCCGCAAGATTCGGCTGGGTCAAATCAAATTAATGAATCTCTACAAGGGAGAAATGGAAATTAGAAGATTTGATGAGAGAATACTAGTTTATATAGCTAAATTAATCTGTCAAAAATGGTCCAAGACGATGCTAAATTGATAAAAATATATTGAAGTATATTTGAAATAGACCTACTTGCACTTGTTATGTGAATGTTTATAATAAAGCTCATATGCGTGAAATCCTTACTCTGAGCGACTTAATAGTAGTTTATTCGTAGAAGCATATAATATGAACAAAATCATACCTGATCGAAAAGAGAACAAATTAAAGTAGTAAAACAACTCAAAAATTTAAGTTTCACATTCGATGAATTTATCATTCATTTCATTAGAATGACTATTAAAACTACTGAAAGTAAGACGTAGGAAACTGTAAGCGAGGAATTGAATCTCGTGTCAATTAATAGGCTTAAGGGTTCGTAATTTTGGGGTATAAAATGTCATCAAATTTCGAAGGAAAAACTATATCACTCATCATTAAAGCTAGCACCTGGGGAAAAATGAATAACGCACGCGTAACTATGTTATAACATTTTTAATCGGCACTAGAGATGCAGTTTGGCTTATGAATGTATTATTTAAGTGTAATTTCTCAATCCTAAGTAGCTGACTGAAGCATTACTTCTCTGGTGTATCACTAACCTTTTATACTAGTAGTATTTTGTTTAACGTGCTTCGACGGCTAAGGTCATTTCGCACTTACTGTCTGCCACGTACAGACAGGGGCAACAGGACTCGGATGAATCGGAGGATCACCCCTCCAAACTCGAGCCGAGCCCAACCGAGCCGAGATGCTTAACTTCGCTGACTGATCGGGAACAGGTGTTTCCATCGTGGCAGGCCGTAACCCCTCTTCTCCTCTTTTTGCCTCTCTGCTAACCCCAAGGGCGCTCATGATCAAGGATAATTTGCCATCGAAGCCGAACTCCATCATTTAATACATTATGGAAGACCATGAAACTGACATAGTACCCTGTCTGCTTCTTGGAATAGCACTTACTTCTGTAGTACTCATTTTTAAATCACCAGCTTTCAAACCTTGTATTTGTAATATCCTCCTTTGATGGACTGATATCCTTATTATCACTATGGGATGGACTGATGGATATCCTTATTATCACTATGGGAAAAAATATTCCAAATGATCAATACTGGATCAAAGTATTTCCGATATCCATGATGTCAGTACTTAGTTACAAAATCACAGAAATAAGTATCGATCAAATAAGATTTTAATTTGCAATATTGAAGACCGTACGTAATTCATTGCGCAAATCAAAGCAAGATATTTTATAGAGATGACAAACGACACACCTTAAATGTACCAAACATCTTTCCACCTCTCTGCGTAGCAAAAAAATATTGGACGTGCCAGCATAAGCCCAAGATCGAATTAATATCGGTGGTGGTGTCGCGTAATCATAGGTTTATATCTTAATATTAGGAGGGATTTAATGAGGCATGATTGGAATGCATATGAATTTAGATTGAATGTTACAACAACGGATTATAATGTTTGGAGCATTATAAGCTTAGCGCATTCTGGGATGCCTGCGGAGGGGTACATCGGATTGATCCTGAAGTTGCACGAGATTATTTGTCGTGGCGGAACGGATGCCACGAGCTTGCGCGATTTGGGGGTACGTGCTGCTTATTCATGAGTGGTGACATATGTTTGAGTAGGTCCTGGTCTGGTGATGATCGTTTCCTTGCCTTTTCGCTCCTTTTGTTGGATATTACTGAGTCTTTCAGACAGGAAAATATATCGATTCTCCCCTCATCACATCATTAGTCCTTGGATTCGTACTCCTTTTAATTCATGCATTATTCGCATGTCAAGAAATTTCATTTAATACTACAGCCAATATCTTTCAACCAAACAAATAACAATATTATTCCTTAGTTAACTCATACAGAAATAATGGATGAAGGTCAACTTACGAGAATTGCATGAAATAGGAGGGAGAATTTGGATAAAATTTATGGATAGACCGATAAATCCATCGGTAAATGTGGTGGTAGATATTTTTATTTGAAGTATAATAGATGTAGGTAATTAATATAGACTTAACTTAAGGACTAGTAAATATGAACGAATGAGTGCGTAATTAAAATAGATAAGCACGAATAAACAACACTTCATTCTGTCCGCAAAATGGCGAATAGCAATAGGTAACATATTTCCGGATTCCTCGAGCTAAATCATCACTCATATCACTGAAACTCGTACACAAATGGGATGGTGCGGCATTCCAGGCCCTGACAATCCTCATAACGCTTTTCACTTGTGGGTCTCGCTGGACCGAGGAGGAACGGGGATCAGGATGGTAGTTGGACGCTTTCCGAGGGTCTTAATACACCACTCTGCCGGAAAAGCGACGTCCTTTCAGAGAGTTTCGTCAGACGCCGGAATTGGACTGAGTCCCCGGGGACAATCACGTCCACGCATTCTTCGGCGTGGAATTCTCTTCTCACAAGGCGACCCCCATTCTCCAGCACACGCCCAGAATACAAGCAGCACCTCGAAGTGGAATTGGACGGCCAATTGAATTCCATCTTCCCACTCCCTTCGTCTTCCTCCCCTTCGCCACCAGACCGACTACATTCCCTCGAGGTGTCCCCGCTGGTCTCGCGTCCACATCAATTCCAGCACCTGTCAACTCACGACGTCTTGGCCTTCAAACCTTCGAGAGCTTTAAGGGGTCGGTCACAACAACTTAACTCACTGCAACTTTGCTTATTATCACCCCGAACACAAATCAGTACGCGGAATATCTAACCAATCACAGCACACCACTGCCAAATTTATCTTACGAACGGTTAATGAGCCCTATCGATAGATAGAGTATCGAGAGCTCCCCGAAACAGCTCAGTTGAGGTGCTATGTCAATAGTAAATAGCGTTGAACTAAATATATTTAAATAAAAGATTTGCTGTATAAGTGACGGGTATTTCGTACTAAACCGATTAAATTCTCCGTATCCATTTTCGCTTGGTAGTTAGAGCAAAAAATAACTTCACCTTGAATTTGTTTAATTTTGCCTCATTTTTAAGGAAAATTCTCATCTTTCCAATGATATCGAAATATTAACCCCTTGCAAAATTACTTTAGAGCAATTTTCCTGAAAATACAAGTTGTTTTACATGGGATAGATTACGGTTTAGCGCTCCAGAGGGAAAATATTAAAAAAATACTAGTTTATAACATCTAAACTTGGTCAACAAACTATAGGTGTGTATGCGTAGTTTGTGCGATCTCAACTATTTATAAAAATTAATCTATTACTCACGGAAGTAATATTTACAAAACCTCAAAAAAAAACATTTTGTTTTGAAGGCGTACGGTGTGAGAAATGAGTCAAGTCAGAGACTTATGTGGTTATATTTATTTAATTACAGAGAATTTTGGTCATATATACATATATTTTTGCACCATTCTTATTATAATACTTATCTAACACTTCTTACAGACTCTGTATTAAAAAATAAAATTCGAATATGGTCTTTATTTCGAATAGGGAAATTCTACCTTAAACGTATCCACAGGTGACTTCACAACAAAACAACGCGTTCAATACGGCATCACGGGGAAAGAGGAGATATCAAGTGTAGCAATCGTAGAAATCGATTTATTCCCGAATATCGATAGCACTGCAGGTCATGCCATTTGCTGGAATTAAGAGAAATGTGAGCTGGGCTCAACTCCAGGGTACGCCAAGTCAAGATACGTCACTTAGAGTCGGTGTGAACTACTGGAAGACGCTATTCTCAAGATCTCATCTCCAGCGATGTGCCTAGTCCAGCCAAATTACGCCTAGTTAAGTTGTTGTGAACAAGGCTTTAGTTTCACGGCATTACTGTCACTCTGAGCGAAATATAAATAAAAATACATATCCATAAAATGCAATGAGTTTTGCTTCGTTTAAAAGAAAAAAATAATTTTTATAGTGATACCAAGAAATAAGTCACTTACTACATTTGTCGTACTACTGTAAAATATAAATAATTTTCCGTAGAATTAGGTATGACATTGCGCTTCATAGAGACACAATTAAAATAATGAGAAATGTTTGACGCATAGGTTATATCAGGAATTCGACGGTGTGTAGTTCGTTATTTTCTCAATTATTATCATGAATATGTTTCCTTTTAACCGTAGTACCCTTATACAATTGCAAAGAAAACCTTCACTTGTCGCGGTTGTTCGATTGTTTCACGTATGAAGAGTGCAAAAAATAAATCAAACTAAAGCCACAAACATGAAAACATTAAGTACCTGAGAAGTTCAGTAAAAAAAACAAATTTTTGCGTCATTATTTTCAAAACTTTTACTTCGTTTCTTTCAAATGCTTAAATTTTAAAATACAATTATAAATTAGTCATTATTATTACAAGAGAAAGATATAGCCCAAACAACCATTAATTCACAATCCCACAAATTTCAAACGCATGAATGTTTCGCTCTGTGATAAATGGACTAAAGTAGTTTATGAGAATTTGATTTCTAAATTTAAATGTTTTCGAGAGTTGGAAATGCGGGAGTTGGTAATATGTACGTACTACATACCTTACACAAAGCCTTTTTATGCAAACGATGATGAATATGAGCGATCCGAGGTTCTTCCGGCGAACTTTTGGCTTTAAAGAGTTATCGGTCTCTCACCGGATCACTCATTTGGTCAACGCTGACCGTTCTCACAGATCCGTGAGATATTATTCCACTCTAAACTGCGGTGGTTGAATACGTATAAACTGCCATGGGAAAAATCCACCTGGACTGATAAGAAAAAAATTCAAAATTATGCTGTATTTTTCCTTATGGAAGAAATGATTTTTTACTTAGCGGAAATTGCCTAATATTGTTATGTTGTTACTCAAAAAGACAGACACGTAACTTTGGATAAATTAAAAATGTCTACTATATACTACTCGTGTAAGAGTCTGTTGAATATTCTCTGACATTCATCATGGCTACCTCTAACCGGTAGATGACTGTAATGAATGAATGAATACTACTAAATACTAAGTGGGAACGATAATATTATGTAAATCAAAGAGCATTAAATCGCTGTGTTAAACACAATATATTAAATTACTAAGTTATATTTTGTTCTGTTGCAAAAAAAGGCAATGGTTCCTCGTTTTCCCTGTTATTGAAGGACATTGCTGCACGAATAATGAAGGTGCCCCGCAATTTCACAGCCAATGAACGTTCAGCATTCGATAGATTAATTAAATACTACTTAGTTTCGTGTCACAACCTGTTTTCGGGCCCTAAAGTTTTGATACTGATGTTTGCATGCGTGCCATGCATGATTTGTTTCAACCTAAGGAGGTTAGAAAATAAATGGAAGTGACATTCCGCTTGATTATTGAAGTCAATCCTGCCAATTTACTCTGGCCTATGTTTCCGGTGGTCGTGTTTGATTTCCGTCAAATTTAAGTTGAAATGCATAGACAGTACGAGGTTTTGTGACTGGTAGGCCACGCATACTCGGCTTAAAATCCCTGCCCTTGCTTCACCATTACCCATGAGCACTCAACGACATGCCTCCTCCTCACTTCATTTCCTCCTCCTTGGCTTGGCCTTGGTGAAGCGATAGGAACGATCGACGCTCGACCTTCAACAGTGGTCCCGCCGCAATATTTCAGTTCGACGGCCGATCAATGGACAACTGTTGCGTGCAAGGTCGTCGTCGTCAACAAGTGATTGTGCACCGCTTAGTGCGTAGACGAACCCATCGAAGCGCTTTCGGATATGGTTGTGTGATTAACGTAGTACTTACGTTAACTGACAAGAAGATTCGTGACTACGATGGAAATGACCCCGTAGAGTACAGGGATAACTGATGACGGCCATATTTTGCAAACCTCGAGGTGATATTTGCCGTTGAGGGTCCAGACGCTATTACTCTCTATTTCCTATCAACGATTTGATAAACTTAATGTTTACAGTCGCGACTAGGTGGAACTGCATTATTAAAGAAATGGAGAGAAATTTATGAAGTCCATACTCGAGATTATCCTCGATCAAGGTTAAAATTGTTTACAGTAATTTTCAAGGTCCATGAATAAGTAGAAGAGTCATACATATATTTTTCAAATTTTTCCAAACATTTATTTCAAACAAAATTTTCTCCACTCACTCATCATTCCAACAATAGAATGCCTTACCCCTCGTCAATAAATAATCCTCCCATATGACCTTCTGCACGCTGTTTCCTCCCTAATCCTACGCAACAATCCCCCCTTTTTTTACGACGCATGTGAATTCAGTTATGCCTAACCCCGCTCCTTCCACCCTTGCAAGAGCTTCGGAAGAGATGGATAACGTGTAATGAAAACCCCTCTTTAATTTTTATTCTATCGCGGAAGGATGTTTGGAGGCATTTTTTTAAGGTTTCCTCCATGCTACTTATATTTTTTTGGAATCAGGTTGAGCTCGGCAACCTAAAGTAATATTATTTTATGCAGTAAATGGCGTCCAGAATTTTATAAAGAGCTCCCAGCCTATTGATTTATCTTATAAAATCAAAAATATTACTGCCATTTATTCTAAATGACAATAATATCCTAACATTAATATTCAGTATCTAATTGATCGGGATTCGAACCCGGAACTCCCAATTGCGAGCCTAATGCTTTTTCGTGGCGCATTTCTTCCCCTTGGTGTTTATCTTCGCACCCGTGCGGAAGACAAGCGTTCCACATCATTTGCTTAATGCAATGTTTGAAAAATCGTCAAGTTAGTCGTTCTGAAGCGGCAGTGGTGGGTTTATCCTCCGCGGCAGTGTCTTAGTAAGCTCGACCACGTCTCCTGTGCCACCATGTGGACTTGAGACGAGAACACGGAGTTCGCATAAACCACCACTGACATTTGCCTTGGAATGAGATGGTTCGGTGGTGTAACTGGCTAACAAACCTGACCGGAAATTGGGTGATTCGGGTTCGAATCCCTGTGTAGCCAAATGATATTTTTGCGGCGAAATTCTTCCCCTTGGTGTATATCTTTTCACCCATGCGCGTGACAGGGTACTACATCATATTTTAATGCAACGATTGGAAAATTTCTAAATTTATAATTCATAATGCAAAATCGTTAACTTATAGATGCTAAATATCGCAATATGTAGTCGTGGACGGATGAGAAATAGTCCTTGGAGAAAAGCCTGGGGTGATTTTTCCTTATTGAAATTTTATGGTGAAGAACTTCAGGCACAAAATCAATCCGGTGGTTTTCTTCGATGAGGTGTTCAGCAAAAGCTGAACTAAATTCCTCCTTGAGGAAGCTTCTTTTGTGCCCCTGAGCCAGTGTCTGTTTAGCGGCCAGTTTGACCTAGGTAGAAAGAGGTACCATTGTAGGTGTTACACCGAAGTCTATGTACTCTATTTCTTTTCCTGTATTGGTATTTATATTTAGAGTTGAAAAGGATTTTTCCGTGGGTATCGAAGGCCAGCCTGAATTTGTCATTTGGAGCAACCCCAGTGACCTTATTACTCAAGGGACCAACAATCGGGATTCAAAGCCTATGGGTGTCGTTTGAAGGTGTAGAAGATGGGATTGTAATCGTGAATATTGTGAAGTCTTTTAACTTATTGCTGAAACCATTTTTTCAATAAGATGATCAAAGTGTCCATTCCGATGTGTTATGCACTTGATGGTACGAAATTCTTGGTCGTAGCTGGATTTGTCTATCGAAATCGCTTAGAGAAGGTGGGTCATCCATTAAAAGGCTGACAGTTTTCGTAAATGATGGCGGCATGAATTTTTTTGAAGTGCGGCATCCGTATACGTGGGTTTTCTGAAAATAGTAAAAGAATATCATCAACTTTAACTGTTTATTTTCTAATCCAAAAAATTTAAAATATCTATTACTACTTCTACAATAAAAGAGATAGGCTTAAGTAAATTATTAAAAAATATTAAAACATCCCAAACTGGCGAGAGCTTCATATCTATAAACATCAAAATTCGCCGGTATGTGTAAACCAATGGATGACGTTCCTTAGCAGAAGGCCATTAGTATTAAAGAGACTCTATGCCAAATGATTCATCAGGACATCCACTAGGAAAGGTGACAAGGGTTTGTTTATAAATTTAATTAACGAATAGAAAATAATTTCGTGCTGTGCATAACTGGAGTAACTCTAATTCATAAATCAATCGTCTCATTGAGGGTTCTTTTTACGAGAACTATAGCGATTGATGTACAGCTTCTTTAGCGGGAGCAGAAGTAAAAAAATTCTAATGTTAAAAGATAAAATTTTCGGGCCAGTTCACTATAGTTGTTTCGTGGATTTTACCAAGTTTATTTAATTTAATAATGGAGTACCGTAAAGTTATGCTTGTAAACATTAAGTCTATGTTCATATTAATGCATTAAAATAGGGTATCAATGATCAATACGGATAAATCATGTTATTAGTAGCACATCTGACGGTCAGTTAGTTGGCATGGATATTATCAACGGGAGAGGATGCGAACATCGTTTATCATAACAAGACAAAATTAACTAGAGATCATGATACCTGGTCTTAATGTTTTTAATCTTTCTATGCTAGTTTCGTTTTTTGGCATAAAAGCAATATAGCTACTTCGGAGTATTTTCTAAAAATCCTAATTTCAGTCAGTGACGAGGAGCTTGTAAACGCTTTAACAAGAAAAAAATGATGACGAGGGATGTTTGGGACATTTCCACTTTGAAATGTAGCTGCCACACAATCCGCTATCAGCAGTGAAAGTTATTAAATATCGATCATAAAGAAGCGCAGGGAATACAGTATAATCTCCAACATAAAAGAAGTTCATTTCTAATCACGAACTTCAGAAATTAATATTACGATCAACTACATGGCAAATTTAATTTTAGTTGGTTGAAAGGAAAAGTATTCAAGGTGATAATTATCAGAGGTAAACCAGAAGGCTCGGCCCACATTCAAAGGCTTAGTTGAAATTAGCATAGCAGGAAATGAAATTACTGACCGTTTCGTGCCCAGTGACCCTTCTACTCTACTGCACTAATGCTGCCGCTAAATATTTCGGATGCCTCGTAGGAGGCTAATGCGAGGAGGGATGGGAGAATCAACAGCTTTGTCGGATTTGAAACTTCCACTGCGATTTGAATAGCCTTATTGATTGCCAGAATCGAGAGCCGTAGCATATTAAAGGGATGCTCTCGGCTTTCTCCTGTTTATGCCTCGCATCATGGAGTAATCACAATCGAAATTCACATGAAGTCGAAAGTGGAAGCATAAAAATGTGTTTACTTCATAAAGAGTGTAATAATTTATGATAACGTCCGTCATTCAATGAATTTTAGAAAATGATTACTTATAAATAAGAATATCACCATGTGTTCCCACATAAGTAGTACCAAAATAAGCTTCATAAAATTCATCGAAAAATTATCATTAGCAGTCATCGATCAGAAGAAATGGTTTTCAGCAGTCCTCTACTCCATTCTGTTTTCATCTTACCCTTTCATTCTTTCATCAAATCCCACTTAAATATTATTTTCAATTTTTCTCGTTGATGTTATCCTGGTTCCTCTTTTTTAATTCCTACCATACTTTCATTTCTTCTTTTTTTCGATGATTTTTTTCAGAAAGTTATTATACCTCTGAATATATCTAGTAAGTGTCACTCGTCTAATACATGAGCAGTCATTAGGCCTCTTCTCTCCATAAGACTTCGTAAGACTTTACCACCGATGAATCAATTCCGAGAGGCTGATCTTCTGAAACGGTACCATAAGTGTCAAAGCTGGAAGAAGAATTTTAGATCCTGAGAGAAGTACCCATATGTAATGTGCATCATAGAGTTGTGAATATTCCAGCATGCGTGGTTTGTTAAGTTAGCATTTCACAAATTGTGCAAACAAATCTCCTACATCTAAATATTGTGGTATTTATTACATCAAGCGAGGCAGTATCCCTAAAAAAAACGTAAATGAGAGACAAACACTGAAAAAGATGGATTGAATAACTATTGATGTGACCGTGAAATGGCTAAAATTTATTTCTCCATATGTTCAGAAGAGCAACGTTATCACACTAAGCGTCGCAGGAAAAATGAAAAACAAAAATACTACTTGTTTAGAACATTAAACGTCATTAATTTTGCTCGATGTGGAAAAAGGAGTGAATTAAATTATTTTTAGTTTATAACTTATGCGAATGGATATAATCCATTTTACCTGACGCAATATGAGCATTAGTATAAAACATTTACTGAATTATATAAAATAACTATTTGACGGAATTAATGGAGTGAAATAAAACATTGGTAATATGCCTATTTTTTCCCCTATAGAAAATTCTATTTATACTTCAGCAGTAATTTTCTATTCTTACGTAAAGTAAAAAATATTAAGACGTTCCAGAAACACATAAACAAAAACATCATGCATTGAAATTACCGGTAGAGTCATATTTGTTTTGAGGCATTATGTTCAAGCTAACCGCACGCAAATAAGATTGCAAATGTGCAACGTAGAAGCCTCAAGAAATTAACCGCACGCAAATAAGATTGCAAAGGTGCAACTTAACGTTAACTTGTCACGCCTCAAGAAATTAAATTACGAAATTTCATTCCTCCACCGAATAGTCCGTATTTCCCGTCCGTAGGTGGAGACATAAGCAACATGCGCTGATCGGATCTATGATTAACAGAATGATCATCCTCATTTGATTTCCATCCTTATTATTCAGTTACCATTCCATTCCTCACACGTTTTCACTTCAGCACTTTCGGTGAATTGGAATTCGGGAGAATTGCGATGAATTATTCGCTTTCAAGAATTCTCTACACAATGATGGTTTGGCAAGAACCATCCAATTGAAATGTGACCACCCAAGTACCGCCAAATGTTCAGCTGAACGTGACATACTTGTATACCTACGTACGTTGAGTGAAATGTGATTTGGTGAATATATCATCCGTCTCCAGTTTTGAACAATGCAGTTTTGTCCAACGCAATCCTCTTCTGATATTGTCAAACGATAACTACTAATTTTAAAAACTTGCTTTAATACACTTTTCTAACGTAATTCATGTATTTCATTATCAGAGTTTTACGTAAACTTGTGATCTTATATCAACCTAAGTAAACACTAATACCTACTAGACTAATTAATTCTACTGAAATAAAGACTACTACATGTACTAATAAATATAAGTATAATATTTGATTATCTGTGTTAAGTCAGTCAAGGGAAAATATTGAAGGTAATACGTTCGTGTAATATGATTTTCATTTTTTTATCGTTCATGGCCACATATTAATACGAAAGTTAATATTTGACTGGGTAACCATATTACCTTATTTTGTACCCATTAATTCATTCGTAGGTGTAATAATAAATAGTGGAGCGTGGTGGCCTAGTGGGTAGAGCGCTTGGCTACTGATCGAAGGGTCCCGGGTTCAAATCCGGGTGAGTCCTTTGGACGCACCCAAACAAAGTAATCCTTCGAGTACGAGGTGGCCCAGGGAAAGGAACTGCCCCCCTACCCTGAATGTGTGATATCCACACGCCTGTGGCTTAGTCCGGGGTGAGCTCTACCCTCAACTATCCAAAACAACCTTCGGGTTGAATCAGTAAGAGTGAGGTGAAATGAAGAGACCAATTGATTATTATTATTTTTTTAGGAAATGAAGACAAGGTAGGGTAGGGGGGCAGTTTTTTTTAACCACTGGACACCTAAAGTACTAAAGAGTTGCTCTTTTGTGTTCTCACCTTACGACATTCTGTCCTAAGATTATTTGACTGCAGCCCTTCACTCTTCCCTGTTAGTCTATTTATTTTCGCGTAGCTCTTTTGTTTCATTCCGCGTTTCATATGCCGATGTATTGATCCCTCGGTCGTCCTACCATCCAAATCTATCGTCCGACCTACGCGTCCATCGTGTCTAAAGGTCCATCGGGATCTCCTCTCCCTTAAGGCCGTTTCACACTATTAAGTTAACGTCAATCCTCATTCAAGACTGGTTGAACAATTTTTCTCGAATGGGTATGGCGTCTGTTGAAACGTCTGGGCGACGGACATAATGCCTTGAAAGCTCTTGAGGAGGTTCCACCGCGACTGCGTGAGTCAACAAAAATACTAAATTTCAAGTCTTTGGTTATTTGGTTTAAAAAAATTCTACTTTCGCTGATGACTTGCGTTAGCTATTGGAAACTAAAACTAAGGTACGAAATTTTGTAGATTATTCCTCGAATTTATTTTTAATTAACACCTTTTTATAGCCATAGACGCCGGCTACAGCGCTATTTCCATGGAATTACCATGTTCTGACTTCAATTAACGCAGTAATTTGGTTCTAACTCAAATAAATATCGCGATAATATGCACGTATTTTATTTTAATCACTTTACAGGGAGTTTCCGCTTGTTATAAATATATTACCGTGAAAATAGATTATTTACACTGAGTTTAGTAGAATTTGAAATATATTAAAGAAAATAGAAAATTTATAAGTATTAGATAGAAAAATTCACCATGTTTTTCTCATCCTCGCATTTAACACGCATGCAATTTTATTTTATGTTCAATTTGCGAGAAAAATAGTGTGGAAAGGTAACATTTTGTTGATCATATGTGAAAGAGGATTTACTTTTCTAAGTAAGTATCCAGAATATGAATGAAATTACCTTTATGTCCTTTTACGGTGTAACTACCTAAAAAGGCTTTTTTGTCATTAAAATTCCACTTGTATTGAACGGTTTTAAATTCTCTTGAATCTCGAATGGTCTTGAAACGTATCGATCTAAGGGGTTGGGGTTCAGACTACCGGGCGTATGATAGCCAGCATGAATAGTAAGTTTCGTATCGAAGCATCTAATTGTTTATGGTATAATACAATAATACAATGATAGTTTAATGTAACAGCGACACATTTCAACATGCAAGTGTCATTGTGCTTAAAATAATGCAAGGTGTACGTCAGCGGTACGAGATATATTTTTGTGTTAATTCACAATAAAATATCTCAAGTGACTAAAGGAAAACAAGGAAAATCTCTCACCTCGTATTTTCTGATAACTTCCATTGGAGTATTTGGGCGTATGTTATGATATCTGAATTTCTATGAATCGTTAATTATAAGCATTACCATGCTTATAATTAATCAATTGTGGCACAATAAGAACGAAGTGGATAAATTTCCTTTAGACTTTCAGGTAAAATGTGGACAAATTATGAATATTTATGCTAATTTACTATTTATGTACAGTGAAACCTGCCAGAGGTGAACGGAAACCTGACTCATCCGGAAAAAAATGTTGGCCGCGGCGGTCGTAATAGGGTTTTACATGCATTGGTACCCTGTGTTAAACGGAAACTGTCAAACGCGGAAACGGAATCGATTCCCAGCAAGTGAACCTGGGTTAAGCGGAATTGAAAAAAACAATCCCATGCACAATTTTTAACATAGGGAAGTAAAATCCTAAAATGATTTGTATAGGTGTAGCAAAACTTGGTGGCACTCACCTGTACTGAAAATGACGTCAGGGAGAGGAGGTCATACAAGAGAGGAGGAATAAAGATCCTTAGGTTCTCTCTAGAAGTCTCCAACTGAGGCCTTAGATGACTTTGCCCGCTCATCAACGTTTAATTCGTTCTCAGTGACCTTAAACGCTCCGCTGGCGAGTGCCACCAAGTTTCGCTATACCTATAATTCCCTTTCCCTATAAAACAATCCTTAAAATAGAGCCAGCCAAAGGTGTCGTTGTGTACAGTGCTGTACATACTAGTTTTTTCCCAAAATATGGAGCCTGACTGAATAGATGTAAATAATAATTATTTTTGTTACAAATAAGACCCTCAGAATGAATATAACGAATATTTTTCGCTAAAAAATTGATAAAATCCATTTTTCCTCCGAATTGTCAGTTTTGGTCGTAGTCTGGTGGTTAGCATCCTCTCTGCGCCGCCCGAGGTTGCTGCTTTGTGAGTTTTTGTCTTATTATTTTATTAACTCTGGATATGAAATATTTTCTTAAACAGTACCGGCGAGTCTTACCAAACACTTATTTCTATGAAGATACTCATGCCTGCCGCAAATTTTCTTCTTCCACAGCCCGGTGTGGGCCTTGGCTTCCTCAGTTATATTCCCCCATTCCGCTCTTCTTTTTGCTTTTCTCTCCATCTTCCAATCCCCATTGTCTTCAGGGCCTCTTCAACATCTTGTAGCCATCTTTTGCGTGGTATTCCTCTCCTCCTACTCCCTTCCATCTTGCTATTTATTAACAATTTGGGCATTCTGTACTCTTCCATCCTTTCAACATGGTGCAACCATGACAGTCGCAATGACTTGGACCTAACTATATATCCTTCTCTTCCAATATTTCATTTATTTCGCAGTTCATTCTTATTCTCCACGTTTCTCTTTTTTTAACTGGGCCTGCCGCAAATACGGGGATGAAATATCGTAGAAATTGCCAAAGGAAAAAATCGGACCGTTTGGACCGGGAATCGAACCATGGGCTTTTGGCTTTTCGGGCCAATGCGCAGAACACTACCCTATCCAGGCTACCTAATTACCGTGGCAATTTAGGAGGATAGAAGGGAACAGGAATTTTACCCATCCAGTTCCCTTGGGCATCCAGTTCGAATCCCTGTCCAGGACGAATTTTCCTGTGCAATTTCTACTTATTTCAATCTCTAATTTCCGATTTTTTTAAATTCATATATTCGTCTCGGTGAGTATAGGAGAATGATTGAGGAAACCTCGTCTTCGGATCACGATATAACTGAATTAATGTGCCGGCTGCTTGTCTTCGTCATTGCCATTGCCCGATCCAAATTCTGTGACGATTTCTTCTTGGAGCCTTTTATTGCACTGCTGACACTAGAATGAAAATTCAGCAATAGAAACATTTGCTTCAGTAATACGCGTTTGTCTAATAAAAACCATAATTTTAACGATAGCGCCATTGATTTTTTTGGAAATTGCAGTGAAGTTCTTCAAGCATAACTATTATATCACAATGTGAAAAGACGTTCAAATCGATTTCAGCATTTTTGAACAAAAGCCATCTCGAATGGTTTTGAATATACTCTAAGCGTTCAAGTTTTTAATTCAACGTTCCTTGTTCAATACTTCTTTAATAATGTGAAACGGAAGTTATAAGAGTGTACTATGGCGTACTTCTCTTCTAATCTCATGTATACATACTGTCTGTTTGGCCGTCAACATCGTTCCATCTGCACTATTTCGCAACGTACACAGGTGGGTAACTCTCCCGCGTTTGCTATCACATGTCACATCAGAGGAAGGCTACTGCTATGCATCATAACGACCCCAGAGTAATGAACACCACCACCTTCACTTTTCCCTTATGCAGCAGTGCATGCACGGCATAATTGCCTTGTTCGGTGGGATGGTTGCCATTATTTTATCATGGAATTACTCTTAGTTAAAACAATAAGGTGTTTACCTTCCATTAGTGAAAGCACGAAAAAGTTATTAACACCAGAATACCTGGAGGTTGCGCACACCCTTGGATGCCTAAGGGGTAATTTTTGACCCCTACAGTTTTTTATTCTATTGCTCAACGACTGCGTCGTTTTTTAGTTTATCATGTAGTATTTTTATGCCCTTTGATATTTTAACCGATGATTATGACAATTTTCGGAAAGAGTTACAAGTTACGGGCTTAACACATAGCAAACAGCAAAAAATATTAAGAAAAATATTTATTTCCAAAGTTACAAATAATTTTGCGAGACTTTGCAGGTAAGTAAATTAGAGTTTTAACAGTGAGGTATTTGTTGCTTGTTTTATATAAAAATAGCCCTTCCCTTGAAATTTTCAGGAGTGATATTAACATTTGCAAGGTGAGATGCTGTTTAGGCAGTGATCAACTACGTAAGTTTAGGTCTTCCAGAATATTTCTGCATAATTTTTCATTTCATGGTCAGTAAACCAAAACTATTACCTACTCAAAGGTTTTTTTGTTAAGTATTTGTTTTGGTCACAATAACTGCCGTCGTTTTACACAAATTACTTCCAGACTGATGCATAAAAAATATGACGGTGGAAAATCTCGGTCAAGTAAGTCAATAGGCAAAATCAGACAAAAGGTTTGAAATGGGGATGGTTCTTTGAATAACTGAAAAATCACTATAACTCCCTTAGTATGAAATATATTGCATTCGTTTTAATTGATTGTACTTTCTAAGACTACTACCATGTTTAATTGATTTTTTGATAACAACCATTACTTCAAGGGGTGGAAAAAATAGGGATTTTTGGACAAAGAAATCATAACTTCATTAGAAGTTACAATTCGTTTAAAGTTTTTTTTAGATCTTCCAAATAGTATCTAAAAATTTTGTCTGAAACAATTTTTGATATGACTAAACTCTTACTGCAAGGGGTGAGCAGAATGAGCTGAGTAAAAAAAAACCTCGCTATCTACCTGTGCTTCTAGGCCGGGTCTAAAGGGTTTTTTTCCTTAGGCCAGTGAAACCGCGGTCATGAGGGTGGCTTGATACTGTAGTTTATTCATTATAAGTGGAGGAGGAAGATTGAGTGGAGGAAGAACGGGAGGAAATGGAAGACCTGACGGCTCCACGCTTGAGGGTCAAATGTCACGTATTCGGGAAATGTTCCCGTTCCGGTAGATATGGAGCCTTCCAGAGACGAAGATTTCGCCGGGCGCAATTCACGTTCTAGCACTTTGCAGACACACATTATGGTTGCGTTCTGGCTTCCGAAGAACAAGGAGGAAATTGGAATAGATAGCGCGCTGTAAAAGGGAAATGATAGAAGGACCTACGTGTTGCAAGCCATTTGCGGGAGCCACTCAATCAGAGATTACCCGGAAGTGTGGCTAGGGCAGCGCCACTGTCTCGGGGTACTACGATCGATGTAGGGTTTCTAACAAGGATCAACACAAGGGAACGCTATAATTTTTTTGTCCCTCAACCCTCTTGAAAAAAGTCAGTTATTGTTATTTTTTAAATTATTTTTTTTCAATTTCCTCAATAATGTGATTGATTTTGAGTGATAGTTGATAGCTGTGATTAAAGTGTTTTTGAAGTTTCCGTATTGAACGTTATGTAATATTTTAACAAATTAAAATAATATGCAAAGTGTCAGTTTTGGGTGAATATGTTTCATCCATATTTGAGGTTAAAAACGAAAAACTTCGTTTTTCTCACTGTTTACCTCTCTTTAAAAAGCACCGTTATTGATAGAAGAGTAGAAAAAATGACGAGTTTGACCCTTAATATAATTCATGGATTGGTGTGGAAAACCTTTAAAAAAAGAGGATTCTTGGTAATTTATTTTAATGCTATAATATTCTCAGAGCCCGCAAATAAGTTCTTTGCTGAGACAAGTAACATCATTAACGTATAAAGTTCCAAGTCTTTGTATTATTGTTACTCATCAAGTTACTCATTTACTTAACATGTTTTTATTTATTACTATAATTTACGAGGTTACTCATGACTTATATCACGAATCATTTATTCCCAAGATTTTTTACTACAGATCTACGCTCTTCTCTGCCCCGAAAAAAGAATTCATCATGCCATAACAGTTATTCTTTCATGGTTCACTTTATCTGCATTCAAAGTATTCATCACTGGGTGTTCATCGCGGGGAGCCCGCAAGAATAAGATTCGTAAGCGGTAAAATGCTACTATTCAGAGTTAAAGCTACCGAAAAACAGCAGTTTACATGTGGGTACATGATGACGACTGATTAAAGCAAAGAAAATGAATATAAGGTTCTATTACGGGCTATTGTGAATGGATTTTATTTCGTTCAAATGGTCGTGTTGATTGTGTGAAAGCAAATGTTGAATAAATGTGTATTATGTAATAATTAACAATGTGAGAGTATCTCCATCGTCTCAGGCTCAACCTTGTGGAAGTTCATTTTATCGTAAATGAAAGTAAAACTTTGTAATATTCCACCAATTTATTTTCAGGTACAACTAGTTTCGACGCAGCGTGTCATCTTCAGTTACAAAAATATAACAAAGTTTTTCTTTCATTTACGATAATGTGAGAGAAATTTTTTTCGTAGATTTTTGCAGTTCATTTTAATTTTGGTAAGTTTCTTTTGGTTTTCTGCGATTAAACTAAACTTTTTTAGCAATAGTTTCGCCGTGCTATTCCGCCGGCTTCCTTACTTCCTTATAGGTGGAAAAGACTTTTGAAAAACTGAAGTATTAATTAATCATGCTGTACATAATAACCACTTAAGTTTGTTTAATTATTTTTAATTGTTGATTTAGAATGCCTGACGAAACCGGCAGAATAGCACGGCGAAACTGTTGCAAAAAAAGTTTAGTTTAATAGCAGAAAACCAAAAGAAATTTACCAAAATGTGAGAGTAATTTTTGTCCGTTCGAAAAGCTAGTAAGAACTCGAAGATTCATTATAACACATTAAGACAATTATAAGCATAAAAGCATAATAGTATTAAAGAAGCATCGTTCTGCCTTTCCGATAATGGAAGACGAAAGAGTTTCCCATGCCTCCTAGTTGTCGAAGCCGTACACTGCACTCCGCCGCGGTGATATATATCCGCACGTCTCCTCTTTCTCTCTCAAAGCAATTCGTTTTTGACTTCTTCCCACGTGCTACGCGGGTGAGCATTAAAACCAACTTTTTCCATTTGAGACGCCTTCTACTTTTTCGGAAAACTTCTCTTTCTTCGCATTCCTTGGTCCCCCCCTCTCTCTCTCTTGCCTCGTATCTCTCTTTCCCTTTCTCCTTCATACGACCTCCATTCATTCCTCCTTCTTTTTCGTCGCGCACGGATTCCGCACTTCTTTTGTCTTTTCCCGATGCCTCGAGTCCATTAGTAGAGGGCTCGCGCCCGGAGCAGTATAATAGGGCTGGACTGGACTCCATTAGCCTCTCTCCGACAATATCTTTTGGAATTGAATCCGTGAGCGAATTAAGATTCTAATGGGATACCGAGTAGGTCGACAATTCCTTATTTCCCCTTTTATCAATTAGAATTGATTTAGATTAGAAAGCTACCGAGGAAAATATTTCGTGATTTTCTTTTATTTAACGGCAAAGAAAAATAAATAAGGATTACACGAAACGCATCGCTGTCTCAGAGAAAGAAAAAGTAATTTTTATGGCGAAGGGGCTGATTTATTTTCATGGAATACAAGCATAGCCGAATACAGGACAACATTTAGAATAATTTTATCATTGCTTATGCCAAATTGAAAACTGATTAGGTAAATAGTAGATTTATTAGTAATTTCCCAAGGCATTATGTGTATTTGGCACTAAAACTATTTTATTAGTGTTATAAGCCCAGTCATTTTAGGACCAGGGGTATGAGTTGAAGAAAGAATGTGCTGATTTTAAAATAAATCATCCGGAATCCATTTTGGTAACGTATCACCCAATAGGGAGTTTCCTTTTTAACTTCAGTTCATTTCCCTTAGGAAACTCATAGAAAACCAATGGGAATTACTTAGATATTTGTAATAGAAATACGCCATATTTCAGTGGTCACAGGGATGTAATATTAAATAGAGGGCTCAGTGATAAAGTGAGCCAAGACCATCAAAGTGAATTTTGAGGGAAATGTGTTTATAGCTGCGAAAAATCCTCATATAAATCTGTTTTTGTTTGCGCTCTTGAGACTTCCCGCAATATAGATGCAAATATTCGAACTATTTACTTGGTCTTGTATTGCACAAAATGTATGCATCTCTAGCCATCCTATACAATAGCTAGTTAAGTAATGGAAAAAAAGACTTGGTGTACTTTACACTGAGCCCTCCAAATGACGAAGAAACCTTCCTGCATGATATTTTATCTCATGTTTATTGGAACTGCATCAAGGCTGTTTGTATGGTCATAAAATTTCCAATGATCAAATGGTTCACTACCGTGCTACATGACCAACCGTGCTTTCTCAAAATTTTCCGTCAAAAAATATTGGAAAGTTTTTCACGAACACAGTGATTATAGCGAGGACGATCTCGGAGTGTAGAACTTATGCAGCTTGTGTGGATATCGCCTTGACTGCCAGAGAGGAAGCGACAATTGATTAGCGTATCGGAAGCACTCCTCATAATTGGATGTGATGTCTTGCGGTGGATTGGAACGAGGAACGCGTTCAGGTCACTTTAATGCCATAAGCAAGCCGCCGTTCCTGGAGGAGAGAAAGGCAGAGAGCAGTTTGTACATTATAAGGCTGCGAGGCGAACGTGAGTGGTGGATGGTGTGGAGAGAGGACTAGTTAAAGGACTGCACAAAGGGTTTGAGAGATTGATTGAGAAGGGAGTGGAAAGGAATAAGGGACTTCAGGTTGAGAGCGGTAAAGACTACACTCCCTGTAAGCTTGTAAGTCCTTCAAGGGAATAGGTACCGATCCCTTAGTGGAATCGGGCATCACTTTGCGGTGGGATAATGGGAAGAGAAGAGAATGCAGATGAGGAATGGAATTTGTGGCAGTGGAGGAAGAGTTGGCCTACGGCAGTTGCAGAGTTTTTCCAAATAACAAGTGAGAATGAGTCCAGTTGTAAACACGGTATATTCTATCATCCAGCACCTCTTTACTAGATCGTAACATCCCGGACGCATTCTTGCGTTCCAATATAGAAAACGACGAATGTACCGAAATAAATGTGATTTCCTTGATAGTGGATTGACGGATAATCGTTTTGTTCTGTTATTCTCATGTTCAATGCAAAGCTTTTGAGGTGGTTCGACCCTAAAAAGATGTAAATGCCATTAAATTCGTTGCCTGGAGCCGAATAGAAAAACGTGCACGATATATGAAACTGAATGTTCTAACTTTCCTCACCATTTGTTTTTCGCAAGTTTAATATGATATTACATGTTGTTAAATGAGAGAATGAGTGAGATATGGGGGAAAAGCATGTTGTGCATACAGAAAATATCCCGGTGTTAGTACACAGCATATACCTCCTATTGGTTGGTCACGGGCAATGGTATACTTGCTCTCAAGGTAGTCCTTTCAGAATGGATCCTAGGTGGAGCAGATGATTAAATGCGGGCCTTGGGTATTACTAGGCTTTGGTTTCTCTAGTGTTATACCGGCGAAAATATGCCAACAGTAGAGCGCCAACACCATTACCAGGGAAAGCTGTATGTGGTGAGGGAACAGTAAAGAATGGCAATCTTGCATACTCTATTTCAACTAACATCTAACAGTGAAAGAATAGCCTCGGATGGCGAAGTCACGATGGGCGGCCATCATCTCTCCATTCGAACTGGACCATCGGTAATTGGAATGTGAGAAGATTGAATGAAAAATTAGACGGGTTTAGTGTGTGTGTGTGTGTGTGAAACAAAGTGCAAGGGGACGAATGATGTAACTACTGACGATGGTGACATGGCATTGTGGTCAGAAATGAACGATAGGGTGCACGGCATGGGAGTCAGGGCGAAGGCTTGATTCTAAATGAGAGAGTTAAAATGCTAGTTACCAAAGGCAAGCTAGTTTTCCCTTAGACTACTTTGGGATTGCAAGAAGGTAAGTATTCAAATAGTTGTTATTGTAGCATTTTATGCACTCGTGAATGGAGAGATTGGCAGTGTAAAAGATGAGTTTCGGAGAAAGCTGAGAGAGGTTTTGAATGACTGTAACCCTGGTGAAAAATAATTGTACTAGGTGACATGAATGTCTGGGTTGGTTTAAGACGGAGTGCATATGAGGGAGTGGTTGAGCTATTTGATGACCCTCATGAGAGTGATAATGGCGAAAACATTTGTCTCAATGCATGGTTTTAACGTAAGAAACTTCACGTGTTCATGGCAAATGGGCGATTCTATAGGCATGATTGATTCCACTGTGTACAATGAGAGATTGAGAGAGTACGTAATAGATAAAAGGGTGAAAGTAAGTAAAATGTGGGACCGACCAATGTTGTCTATTGAGTGAATCTGGGTAAAAAACTGTTTCGAAGGAAGAACATTGTGCGTAAGCCAATAAGAGTGGAAGTGAATAGATTGAACGAGCTGAGAGTACAAAATGCATGCATGCTTGAGAATGTTATTTCCTTGAAGCAGTGTGAATGGAATGAATATATGAGAAGCAGGAGTGTGAGTGATGGTGAGAGTTTGAAAGGAATGGCTGTTAAATGTGCTGAAAATGCATTTGGAAATGGGGTGATAGGTGGAATGAAAAGCAATGCTTGATAGATTGAAGAAGTAAATATTGCGGTGAGTGAAAAAATGAGGAATACAAGATATTGATTGCAGTAAAATCTGATAAACAAAAGTCCGTATCCTATGAATACAGAGTAAAAACGAATGCATGCAAATATTTTGTGCAAGAAAGTAAGGAAAGAATGGGGGTAAATGCTACTGAAAAACTACAGAGTGATCATAAATATAGTAAAAAGTAATTTTGGAAATCGGAAAAATGAGCAAAGCAGGGAGAGAGCAGAGGAATGCTTTAAAGAACAAAAGTGACGAGGTCGTGTGGGTTGAAATCAGCGCTAAGGAATGTTGAACGGATTTATTTGAAGGTCTATACAATAATGTTGCAGACGATAAAGATGAACATTACGGATTAGTTTGCGTGAATAAATATGTGGAAAAGGAGATAAGTGGGAATGGCCACCTTTACAGCAGTGAGAACATTGTAAAATTTGAAGGCTGCTGGCCGATATAGGATATCCAGTGAAATGTTGAAGTGTGGCTGTAAATAAATAGTAAGTCCCTTGTGTGAGTTGTATAATTTATTTTTAAAAGTTTCAGTTGTTCCAACGGATTGGAAAGGTGCAAAAATAATTCCATTGTACAATGAGCAGGGCGGTAAGACCAAATGTAAAAAACTATAGAGCTATTAGTTTATTGAGTATACCTATTTATATTGAGTACATATATTTATTAGTATTGAGGGATATGTATTCAGCAAGATATAGATCGAAAAAAGAAAAAGTGGCTTGTTTCCATGATAACTACAGTCCTGTCAGAATTGAGGATAAATTTGAAGATTTGTCTCATCTAGCTCGTCACTCCTCCCACATCTAAGCTAAGCATTTACTCCTTCATAAGTATTCATTTCTACGTTTTATGTAGTTTTCCTGGCTTAAACTGTCCTTTCTCTTCCTCAATAATTTTCCCCATTCAATTTTCTTCGATAATTATTGTAAAAAGTCTGTTGTGTCTAACATTTTGTCTAATAATGTTGTCTTTTTAAACTCAGCAGAGTTTTCATCAAACAAATGTTCTCTCCTAGTCTTCGTACTTCAATGTTTATTTCATCAGGCCATTCGGTCTTCATCATTCTTTGATAACTACACGTTTCCATGGCTTCCAATCTATGTTCTCCGTGTTAACGTCTAAGCTTCGCTGCCATTCAAGAGAATGTCCCCTTTAAAAGCTTCCTTATTTCCGGCCTTATGCTGCTAGTCGTTAGCAAACTCCTCCTCTGAGAGAATATGCCTTCTGTGTTTGGGCCGTTTTTGCTTGCATTATGTTTCTTGCTTCTTACACGACTCATTCTTAAAGAGTAAAATTCTTCTACTTCTTATAGTTTTAACTGTTGAAGTCTCACTATTATATACTTTATTTAAAATTAGCTGTCAACTTTATTTCTTTATCTTTTTTTCAATTCAGCTCAGCATTCTTATTAGACTCTTTCTTCTCTGCAAGAATTGATATGCCAGGGGATATAAAGCGTGTGTGACAGCAAACCAACCACGTCGCTAAGTGTTGCAAGTCTCTTGTGCCTTCATCCGGGGTGTCTATTCTCAAAACACCGTTGTATTACTGCATGTGAAAATACTAATGTTATCCTATTTTTTTTATTTATTCAGCATTCTCAAGTCGTTACATCTTGTCCGCATGAAATAATTATTGATTGGAACGTACCAAGCAGTAGAGTAGGACGCGATGCTTTTACGATATCGTACGACAGTCCGCTATTTTCACATGTGATAATTATTAATTTAATTTGAAAGTCAACTCCCTGGTTCCTTTTCGTCTTCTTATCTCAATGCAAAAACGAAACGACCACATTCGGGCTGTGATGGATTTTTCGCAGAGTGTGTATTAGCTAGTGTACTAGCTTCCAATCCCAAGGTACCGGGATTTTTTTCCGGACATGGCGGATTTTATTCCACCGTATCCCGTTCTCTGCCTACAAGATATGCAGAGAGCTCTCTATGTCCAGTACTCCGTTCGTTGGAAGAGACGGGAAACTATGGAGACATATGCGCCTTTCTTTACGAGTAGGGTAATACCAACTCCGCGTTGTTCACACCCCTCTCTACCAAACGAATGAGTTAGGCTCTCCCGCCATATAATGAGCCATTACCACATTACACTCGCAAAACGAATTTTTAATCATGTTTATTAAAGTGTAAAGAGTAGAATTTATTTTTTTTAAGTATCAAATAGTAATAATGGCAAACAGTGGGTCCAAAGGATAAAGAAACTAATGGAAGAGATGGGGATAATGGAAGACATATTAAGGGATAAAAGAACATTTAGAAGATAGATTTCTGAGCATAATGGAAAGTTAATTTATCTCAATTCTGACTGTTCTAAAATATCTTGTTCCTGCCCGATTATTAAAAAGGTGGAGTTGTATAAATACCTTGGTGTACACGTAGACAATTGCTTAAAATGGAAGAATCACCTCGATGCTGTTGCTGAAGTACTACGGTCCTGCTTATCCAAAATGTGTTTTATTCGCAATAAATACCCGACAGCCTTCCGCAAGGCGATTTATTGCGCCCTTGCGCAGTCCAAATTAACGTATGGGTTAATTTTCTGGGGAAGTGCTTATAAAAATTCTTTGCATCCTGTTGTTTTACAAAAGAGGATTGCTCGAGTTCTATATTTAAAATCCCGCTATGATCACACATTTCCGCTATTCCAAAATTTGAACTTACTCTCAATAAAGCATATGTTTTTGTTTAGAACACTGAGAATGTTTTATATCCGATCTGGTGACAGACCAATATTGTTTGGAACTTATGACCAAAAACTGTGTACAACACCAGAGAAAATCATTTTATAAGGTATGCCAAACCTTACATCTCATTTTACAAAAGATCATTTGTGTATTTAGGGCATAAAATGTATAATATGTTGCCGTGCTATATAACTCATGCTAATAGCTCTCATGTATTTCTTAAATTGATAACGAAATGGCTGTTGCAAAAAGAAGAAGTTTTTGGATTATCATATATATATATATATATATATATATATACATAAATATGTTATTTTATTTTTAAAAAATACTACTGGAGAAATAAATTTAATTTCATTTTTATTTCAGATACAAACTCTCAAGAGTTTCAGGAGGGAGGAAAAGAAAGAAAGGAATAACATCTGGACGGGAGATAGGAGGAGAAACCAAAGCAAAAGGATAAAGAGCTATTGGAAGACAAGAGAAGAAGCGGAAAGTAAGTAACGATAATTAAAGCGTAAGGATATTTAACGTGATCCTCAGTCGACAGCCAAACTCGAGAGAAAAAATAAATGAGTTTCGAAGCTTTTTAAGAGCATGACTTCTGATTGTTGGTTTTTTTTCTGGAAATATATAAATCACCACTTTTGATTGTTCCAGTTGACCAGGAGAAAACAAGGGAATTAATCTCGTTCGGCGGAAAACACCGCAGATATAAAAATAATTTGTAACACGTACACAACGGAAGGTCGAGGATGAACAGGTGATGACGGAATGCGATGTGGAATTAGCAGTCGTTCGTGTTATTTTCACGCTTTCCACCTCTCTGGCGCTCTTCTGTTTTAATCCCCGGGGGGTGAACGAGCGAGAGAAAAAAATTAAACCGTTTTTGGGGAATGGTTCTTTTTTCGTCTTTCGCATTCGAGAGAGGGACGACAACGAAAATCCACAGTCCACAAAAAAGACCACATTCTAAGGGGGACTTCACCGGACTGAGGCCCGTGCGACTCCTGACCGTGATGGGATTAAAAGACCTTCGGTGCCCTCTCACACCCTCCATCCCGCCCTTGGGGAGTCCTGCAGGGAGAGGGAGATAGGGCAGGGCAAGGGAGAATGGATTATAGTGGGTCGGGAGGGAGGGAACCAAGGCATCGGGGAGTAGTGCGCTGCCGCTCCAAGCAGAGGAGTCAACTCCCCTTATCAATCGCGGGAGTCGTCCTATTCCCCGGGGGGTACAGCACTGGAAGGGAAAGGCCTTTTCGGAATGGGAATACCTTTGTTTGTGCAGTGAGGTGGCCGTGAAAGGACGACTGGGATGCGGACCAAATGGGATAAGGGTCAAGGTTAATTTATGACCACATGCGTGGTAAATGCGTAGGGAAATACAAACATCTATCGGTTACACCTGAAAGGTTGATTTGTTTATTCATCTCTTTTTACGTTTAAAGAGTAGAATATTTATACGAATTAAATACTGACTTATCATAAGGTGAAGATAAAAATAGTTTCGATCATCGAGACTTTGTTATATTGCAAATCAGTGAGTCTATATATCAGTAACCCTTGATATCAATATTAATTAAAAGTACATTTCATAAATTTTTACTCTTTCTCAAACTCTGAATGGTAGAATCTAACACTTGATTTTATATATCACCATGTATGTGGCAGCGTCCAGTATTTATATTCAAATTTGTTTTCATATTTTCCCTGTATCCTCTCATTTTCTTATTCTCAAGCCTAAAGGCAGTTTTACACGAGAAACTTCATTGCGCAGTTTGATGGAAAGAAACTGCGAGAAAGCGTGCTAAGAATTGGAGTAGGTGTTATATTCCCATCTGTCGTTTCTGCATTTGCGCATGCATTCTAGCAATTCACCGCTTTACACGACGCAGGTTTCAATGCATATCTATACATAAATCAGAATGTGCAATATAGTCCCTCGTGTAAAACGACTATAATGCAAGACCTTCAGGAAAAATGATAATTTTTATTTATTTCACCCAGCTGCAAATGTTTTGCTATGAACTCATTTATTTTCTCAAGTAAAGGTAGTTTGAGCGAAAAATCATTTCACCTAGGATATGAAGAATTTGCCCTAATTAAAAAAAACATCCATCTTTCCAACTATGCATATCAAAATATTAACCCCTTACGGAACTAATTTTCGAGCAATTTGCCTGAAAATATAAACTGTTTTACATGAGATAGATTTCGGCTGTGCGCTCTATAGGGAGAATATTGAAAAAAATTAGGAATATATAACACCTAGATTTCGTCAAAAAACTAACGGTGTGTAGTTTGTATGTTTTATCAATTATTTATAAAAATTAATTCATTACTCACCGCAGTAATTTTTACAGAATCTCAAAAAACCTACTGTTTTGAAGGCTTTTTAACCGTACGGGGTGAAAAAATGAGCCAATTTAGATGCTTAAGTAGATATAATTATTTAATTACTGAGAATTTTTGTCATGCATGACTATATGTTTGCAACATTTATGTTACAATATTTGCTTCATATGTCTTATAGACGCTGATATTAAGAAAATAAAATTCGAAGATGGTCTCTAGGTTATGACTAGGGAACTATTTCACCCCATCTACCCAAGGGAGAAAAAACCTTAACAAGCATCATTTTGGCATACGCTCGTTTTTATGAGCAGTGAGATCAATTATACTTGTTGAAAAATAAAAAGGTTTGCTGGCTTGCAATGAATGTAGCTTTTTCTTATGCCTACTCACTGCATTGCGCGGCAACCCCGAGTGCTCACTTCATTGCATAAATTCCTTCTTCAGATTTCATGAGAACTTTCTTTCAATAATTTCCCGTGGAAAGTAGGATCACTTAGCTTTTTAGTGTATGTACCCCAGGGAAGTGTCATCGGTCCCTTATTGTTCCTTTTGCATATGAATGACATCACTACCGTTAATACGAGCAAAATTTTCCTCTTCACAGATGACGCAGTGTTGTACAAGGATCTAGGCAAAGAGTCTGACAAGATTGCGTTACAAAAAGACTTAGATGCTATGAATGAAAGGTGAAATACTTGGCAGTTACAATTGAATTTTAAAAAGAGCGTTGTTATGAATTTTTTGAAAAAGAATAACTCGGTCAACGAAACGTACACAATTAATAAAATAGACTTATCAAATGTAGAGTCAGTTAAAGACTTAGGTGTGACCCTTACTCAGGACTTGTCTTGGAGGAAACACGTCCGGGAAATCTGCGGACAGGCTAGTCGCAAATTGGGATTTATGAAAAGAATATTAGGAAAATGTGACGAGAAGGTTAAAGAGCAATGTTATTTTTCACTATTGAGACCTCACTTGGAGATTGCCGCTAGCATATAGTACCCTTACTAAGTAGGGCTAATCTCTGAAATACATTAATACAGCGGAGAGCAGCAATATTTGTTAAAAGCTGTTATGATAAACTTAGCAGTGTTACCGAATTGTTGAAGGAATTAGGGTGGCAATCTCTAACTGATCGAAGGGAGAAATACAGGTTAAATCTTTTGCGCAAGTAAGGAGCAGACAGTTTTTGCCGGACATTCAACATATACTGCTAGACCCAACGTACTACGGTAGAAACGATCACAGGAATAAGATAAAGGAAATTGGCTACAGAACCGATAGATTTTAAATATCATTTTTCCCACGTACAATAAGGGATCATAATAGTTGCAATAGATCAATCATATGAAACTCCCACCCTCAACAGGTAGAGTAGAATTTTCACTTGTGCTTAATAACATAACATCATTACCAACACTTCCCACCGGTTGATTTGTCCGGCATTATTTTATTTTGTTCTCTGCATGAAGTAGCATCTTCTAGAATTCATAAATTAACATTATTAATAATAATAACCACTAGATGTGTCTATAGCATTACTCTGCATGTTTGCAAGTTCATTTACGTATCCCTTTCCCAGTTTCTGGTTGGACTACGCACTGTTCTCCTGACTGCTTTTTAGCCTGCGCCTTGCGGCCGGGGGAGCGTTCGAGGTTCTGATTTGTGCTGGCAAGAGTGCTGCATGCCTGGTGTGAAATCACCCCGTGCCACACACCCTAGTGGTGGCTTGCACGGTACTTCGTATATGTAGATGTAGTGTACAAATTCTCTATTTAAGAAATTATTCGAAGGGAACATAGGCAATGAACGGTTTGTGAATCGAAACTGTCACATCCCTAAATAATCCTATGGAAATTACGTTCTTAGGATGAAATTGAATACGATGACGTGGCAAACTTTGGAATTTGCCGCACCATGGGGAGCAATGCAATAATGGGAGGGGTGGTTGTATGGTGTGGATTAGGGGGAAGGGGAAAAAAAGATTTCTCGTGATGGGTCAGGTGGTTTCGGTGGAATTCACGTGAGCAGTAAGTGGGACGGGAGAAAGGAAAGGAAGTCAGTTGGCTCGTTGCTTCTGCCGAGTGATTCACCTCGGGGGAGCCACCTCCACTGTGATCCCCAAAACACCCGGTCGTGAACCCAAGAGTGATTTTAAGCGGTCGGGCTATCTCGCCGTCGAAATCCTTTCGCTTACAGCAAGTAATCTCCGTCTGCCCACTTGGTTGTATGGGTCCCCAAAGGTTGAAGAAATTTGGCCCTTGAATGAGGAACGGTCATTAATATTTAAAACCGTTTGTACTTGAAGTACTTATCATTATCCACACAAGACGTGAATTTCACCGGAAAAAATTTAATGTGATGAAAATATGTCTTCTAATACATTACGCCAGACTGGCGGCTTGGAAACACTCCGTCATAGGGAACCCGGGTGATGAGGCCTCGGAACGGTATCGCACTCAGCAATAGGATTAATTTCCATTTGAAGTAAGTCTTGCGTTTCGTAGTTTAGCGAAATTACCACTTTTATTGATTTTCTGGAAGACAATGAACTAGTATCACTTGTTCCCTACCATTGAAATAAGTGTAGAGCAGATAAGCGATACCGTATGGTGATGTTAAGCAACTGAGATTGTGACTTATTGTACATTTCATGTACTTTTCAAGGAAAATTATTAAATCTTACCATTATAGCACATACATATAGACTATGGATGTGAGTTCTTGAGGAAATGTTTAGTCATATACACTACTTAAAATATGAGAAATAGATTTTAAGCTGATTCCTCATTGAAATCCATTTCTGGTTCTCAAAATTTCGGCTATTTTTTAAACGAATTGACTTATTTTCTGCAATGGTATCCATCCCACAGAAGTGCCGAATCACTCATCTTAAATCGTTTCTTTTCTCAAAGTACATGTTGGCACAAAACTGTGAAATCGATCGTATTAATTTATTTATTTAATTCATTTAATTCTACATCCCCGGAAATTACTCAACCGGCCTTTTACGTCGGCTGTTTCAACAAGTAGTAACGGACGAACACAAACAGCCATTTTATGAGTGTTGAAATCCACTCAGGCGGGACTCGAACCAGCGACCCTAGTATTAGCAGGCGAGAACTTTATCCCATCACCACCGGGGCCGATAGGAAGTAAGCGAACCCATATAGTTTCATCTAGCACCTATCGTAAAAATTACATCAGCTACCACCAAACAGTTTATGATGAAAAAGGTCTAATTTGCCCTCATTGACTGGCAAGATTTCGAACTAAATTGACATGTACTATCAGTATCAAAGGCCAAATCCCCCGAAAGCGTTTTCCAGAGAGAAAAGGCCGAAGTAAATAACAATTTGTAGAATTTTTTAAGAATAAAATCTACTTGCAAATATAGTTCGCTTTCACTATAGAGATAAAATAAATTTTTTATGGAAAAATGAGGGTAAATGCGGAATTTGAAATTTATTCTGCATTTTATTTTCACTATTATCTGAATTAATGTTTCATTTAAGGTAGTTTGAGCGAAAAATCACTTTATCTATAATTTAATGAACTTGACCATATTTTAAAGAAAAAACTCTCATCCTTCCAACGATATCAAAATGCTAAACCCTGTCAACACTACTTTCCGAGCAACAAACTACTTTGCTTAAAAATATAAGCTGCTTTACATGGCATAGATTACAGCTGTGCGCACCTGAGAGAGAATATTGAAATAAATTAGGAATGTACAGCACCTAGATTTCGTCAAAATACTAACGCTTTAGTTTGTATGTTTTCTCAACTATTTATAAAAAATATAATACCTACCGCAGAATTTTTTAAGAATCGCAAAAAACTTGCTGTTTTAGTAGATTTTTCGCCATACGGCGCGAGTGAAAAATGAGTCAAGCTAGAGACTTATGTAGATATATTTATTTAATTTCTGAGAATTTTGGTCATATATAACTATATTTTTTCACCATTAGTATTACAATATTTACTTCACACTTCTTACAGACGCTGAAATTAAAATATAAAATTCGAATATGGTATCCATTATGACTAGGGAAATATCTCGCTCAAACTACCTTAAGACTTCCTGTCATCACGCTCCTTTGCATAATTGTGATAGTCTGAATATAATTTTTTTTAATTCCAGAATATGACACCTTATATCAGAGTTTGAGAGGCAATGCGTAGACCCTCATTCCTCTGCACGGAGGGAGGGTGGTCATCAGACGGAGGGCGCACGGAGGGGATATAAGGGTTGAGTCTCGGAGGGGAAGGGAATGGTGCTCTGTGGTGCAGCTGTTCCGATTGGCAACCTGGGGTGCACACTGCGTGGGACCACATTGCAGAAACACAAATAGTTAAATAAAACTCGACAAAACTTTGGTCCTATAGGCTTTCGCTTTTGTGTTTTACATAGGAAGAGCGATTTTCCCACCCAAAAAACCATATTTAGTTTCCGAGTATTTAGGGCCCCTGGGGCACGAATTCCCGATAACTAAGAGTGACAAAGATTAAGCAAATAAATTTGCACTCCACAGCGATCATTTTTAGAGTTGGAAAGCATTACTTTTCTCACTTCCGAAAAATAAGTTCCACCCTCTGCGCTCACACCTTACTGAAAAAAAGGTATGAAAAGGAAGAGGAGGTGTTATCATGCTGTATATCCAGAGAAACGCCGAGGCCTACACGGTCGTCATTACACGAAATCCATGCAAAGCATCATCATCGGTCGACACAAGGGATAGGAGGGAGAAGAATGAGAAAAAGAGGAAGAGGAGGAGGAAAACAGCGGTAAAAATAGGAACTTGGAACGTAAGGACCTAATGAAGGCCGTGAAGCTTGAAAATATTAAGCAGGAAATGGAAAATTGAAAAATAGTTGATTTGGGATTGTGCGAGGTGAGATGGAAGGATAGCGGAGATTATTGGAGTGATAGTTACAGGGTAATCTATAGTGGAGGAGACGAGAGTCAATGTGGGGTAGGCATGGTACTGAACACACAATTGGGACTGAGGGTAGTAAACATTGAACAGGTGAACGACAGGATACTAGTGGTCGAAATAAAAGCACGCCCAACGAATTTCGTACTGGTCCAGGTATACAAGCCTACGAGCAACCATAGAGAGGAAGAGGTGTACGAACAAGTAGAAGAAATAATTAGGGAAGTGCCGGGAAAGAAAAACCTGATAGTTATGGGTGACTGGAATGCAGTGGTGGGGGAAGGGAGGGACGAATTAGAAGTGGGAGGGTTTGGGCTAGGAAGAATAAATGATCGCGGTAAAAAGGCAGTTGAATTTTGTAGATGAAATAAAGTAGTAGTGACAAATACTTGGTATAAACATAAACCCAGGCGTAGGTACACATGGAAAATGCCGGGTGATACTGGGAAATACCAAATTGATTATATAATGGCAAGGCAGAGATTTAGGAACAGTGTAAAAAACTCGCGTAGCTATCCAGGGGCGGATGCGGACTCGGATCACAACTTGGTGATGATGAAGTGTGAAGGTAGATTCAAAAGGCTTTGTAACGGTAGGAAGTTAAAGAGGTGGAACCTTGAAGCATCGAAAGGGTTGAAAAGGAGGGAATACCAAGAGCTGGTAGAAAAGAACATAGGCGAAGCAAAGCGGATGGGAAATATAGAGAGAAGATGTGAGATTATAAAAACAGGCATCGCAGGATCGGCAGAGAAAACAATAGGAACGGTGGAAAAGAAGAGGGTTAAAAAGCAGTGGGTTACGGAAGAAATGATAAAGAAAATGGAGGAGAGAAGGATATGGAAAAACGTCAACACCGACGTAGGCAAGAGGAAGTACAAGGAATTGAATAATAAACTCCGGCGAGTGACCATTCGGGCAAAAGAAAAGTGGTGGAAGGGACAATGCGAGGAAATGAAAAAGCTGCAGGAAGAGGGGGAAGTGACCGCTTTGTACGCCAAGGTGAAAATTTTATCGGGTGGTAAGAGAGGTCAAACGATGCCTAAGGTTAAGGACATAATACAGAGAAGATAATTATCTTCCCTGACAGAGATATTAGAATGAGACAGAATATACAGGGAAGATATTAATCAATCAGGAATGTATCCAAGAAAGATGGAGAGAATAAGTAGAGGAGCTATATGACAGCGAGAATAGACCCTTTAGCCTATTTCTAGAGGATGAAGGATCAATAGATAAGGATAACCTCGGACCAGAGTTACTTGACAGCGAAATAGAGAAGGCATTGAGAGAGATGAAGGGTAGAAAAGCCGTGTGAACCGTTAACCTACCTTCGGAGCTGCTGAATAATATAGGTAGTAAGGGGAGAAAATCGTTTTTCGAACTTATTCGCAAGATCTACGAGGAAGGAGTATGGCCAGAGGATTTCGTGAAAACAGTATTAATACCTATCCCGAAGATGAAGAATGCGTCAGAATGCGAGGAGTATAGAATAATCAGTTTAATTTAGCACGCGGCAAAATTTGTACTGGAATTATAAATACAAGGTCTGAGAGCAGAGCAGACTACTATTTAGGCGATGACCAATTTGGGTTCAAGAAGGGGAGGACCACCAGAGACGCGATTGCGGTAATGAGGACACTTATAGATAGAAACATAGAGTATAATCAGGATGTTTTCGCTTGCTTTGTGGATTTCGAATAGGCGTTTGACAGAGCACACTGGGAGAAACTAATGGAGATATTGGGGAAAATAGGAATAGATTGGTGTGATATGAGACTCATCTGAAACCTATATATGGGTCATAGGCCTCAGGTGAGAGTAGCTGAGGGCGAATCAGGGTGGGCAGTTATAGGTCGCGGGGTGCGGCAAAGGTGCGCGTTGTCGCCATTGCTTTTTAACACCTATGCTGAGGAAATGGTAAGAGAGTTATGGGATGAGCTAGATGTGGGAATGAAAGTAGGAGACAGGCGGATAAAGTCGGTTAGATTCGCAGACGACCAGGTGTTGGTCAGTTGGTCATCGAAAGGATTTCAAACTTCAGTAGATGAATTGGAAATGTAGTGCGAGAAATACGAAATGAAGCTAATCATAAGGAAACAAAAGTAATGATATTATCTAGGATAAAGAAGGCGAGGCTGATGATAAGAGTAGGAAGTCACAAACTGGGGCAAGTAGAATAATTTAATTACTTGGGTAGTACGCTAGAAGAAAGAGGACATAGTAGCAAAGACATTAGGAGGAGAATAGCGCTAGCGAAGGAAGCGTTCAATAATAGAAGGGAGCTGATGATGGGAACCCTAATTAAGGATGTAAAAATGAGGCTGGAGAAGAGCTTGATATGGAGTGTGGCGTTGTATGGGGCAGAAACGTGGATCTTGAGAAAGGAAGACGAAAATAGGCTGAAGGCTTTTGAGATGTGGGTGTGGAGGATGGAGAAGGTGCTTTGGACGGAAAGGAAGACAAATGAGGAAGTGTTTGACATGGTGGGCGAGGAGAGAAAACTTTTGGATGAGATTAGGGGACGGCAGGGTAGGTGGCTGGGAGCGGTAATGAGGGGCGATGGTTTGCTGACGGCCGTGATAGAGGGAAGGATGTTGGGTAGGCGAGGTAGGGGAAGAAAGAGATTAGGTTTTTTGGACGGGATGAAGAAAGACTTATGCTAAGATGAAGAAATAAATACTAGAGGTAGAAAAGGCTCGGCACGTGTAAGAATTCGTTGGGTGTTCTCTGACTTTCATCACAACCTACCTCTAACCGGTAGATTACTCTAATGAATGAATGAATTCGTGTCAGAAATATTTTATATTTTTTTTATTCTTTATGTTTGATCCCATACTGAGGAGTTGGCATCGTTATTCCGATATTGATACTTTAGTAATGTATTCTTTTAATTTAGCGATAATTTCTTCGCGAAAAGGAGAGAACTTATGAGGAGAATTTTCCCCGGTGGGAAAGGTACGAGGAGGAAGGTTTTAAAGCATCCCTCTTCCCAAATAAAGAACTAACTTTTTCACCCCTAACTTCTTCTTCGAACGAAAGTTGTACAACTTGGCACTGGAAAATCATTTCCCTCCATTTTCCTTATTCTTAATTCTTAAATAAGTCTCCAAGTGTCTTTGACCCCCCAACCACCAATATCCTTATTTCTCCTTGGCCCTCTCTCTTTTTCATACCCTAAGCCCTTTATCACTTGTTTCCAATCCCTTGGGGAACTTTTCCATTAAAAATCCATTCTCAACCCTCGCTGCTTACTCTCAAATTCATAGTCTCTTGGCAAGGTGGTTCAAATAAGCTCCTGTCCAATGGTAATTATCAAGCAAGTCCAGAGTTTTTCCCCGTACCTGGAGAGGATATTTTCTACGCATAAACCTTCTTTCGGTCCAAAACAAGTTTTTTACCTTTCAGTATGGAAAGAGGTTTGCAGATGAAGATATTCTTAAGTGTTGTTTCATATTGTGTGTCCAGAATTCTCGTTAAAGGCTGACATTTGATATACATATTTTCATGGATGTGATCTCATACATTGCTTTATTTTACCCCTAAATTGAGCTTTTGTACTCAATTAGCATTTTTTTAAGTTTTAATTGGTTAATTTAATTCAGGAATTTTAACTAGATTAAAATTACAAAAGAAATAAGAAATAACGATACATTGAAAAAGGAAACAAATTTAAAATTATTATACAAAAACAAAATTTTCCATTAAATGACAAACAAACCCACAATCACATGCATTTTAAATTATTTAATTACTTAACGATTCCTGAGCCTTAACAGGATCTTTTTAATCTATAAATTAGCATATTGTTGTTGCACTCAATGTTGACAAACATAGGAAAATTCCTCGGTGAAAGATATATATATATATATATATATATAATATAAAAGGAAAGGAAATAAATATAAAAGTATATGCTAGCAACAAGGCGTTGAGGTTGGGGAAGGATAGGAAAGTAAATCAGTGGACACTCACAGGCAGATGATCAATGACGACACCGGTGTCCACTGCTTAGGGGTAGCTTTCGGGCTAAGGACCCTTCTTCAGCTAGAGGAGATTCACTACTAAGGAGTGTCACACTGGAGTTAGGAGTTTAGGGTATGTCTTGGTACGGGGTTGGTTGTTGGGGAAAGGGGATTGGTTGGAAGGAAGTGCAGGGGGGGGTGGAGTGGGAGGGGAAGGAGCTAGCGAAGATTGAGTCCGGGAGGGCAGGTTGACTTTAAAATGGAAATATAAGAGAGCTCCCAGTGGCGGAGCTCTATTATGGGTGTGTCGGGTGGGTATATATATATATATATATATATATATATATATATATATATATATATATATATACATTATTTATATTAGTGTACTTGTTTTTACATTTATATACTTATGCGATAAACCACAGTGTATGTTATGTATTAAAACTATCTAGTTGCCAAATTTCCGGGATCTCCGCCTCGTTTTATTTATGTTAGGACGAATATTAATCCTCCAGTCTTTATGCTGGCCTCCTTATCAGTGAAGGGAGGATATTACAAGTGTCTGTCAATATACAAAAGAGCTTCACGAATTTTATGCCGAGCCTTTGGACTAAATTTTTTGTGAGAAAAAAAACAATATTATGGACAATGGATTAACAGAAGCCTCAAGACTATGCCAGTGGATTACTTAGTACGCAATTACAAATATCGTTCAAACCAATATAGCTAATACCCTATCACCATAGAATAGGGTTACAGGAGCTGTTATCAAATATGGAAATATACCAATTGAGGTACGTTTCCCAGTATTAACATCCTTTTACCGTAAGAGATTTTAGAATTTAATCATCAAAATTCTTACCATTGTTATTTATATAATATATATCATCTATATCACGGAATAACCCCTGATGAGTACATTAATTGAATAAATAAAAAAATAATAAACAAATAACCGGGTATATTCTGTTACCTAGGTGATTATAGACTTTAATCATCTAAATTCTTACAACTTTCAATTATATAATATGTATCATGTAGATCACGTGATAACCCCTTCTATCAAAAGCTTTAGTTGAGCCTTCTGTGGTCGGATTCTGACATATCAAGGTTGGCTTATAATCCATAGCAGCAATGGATTAAAATACGGTCGATATCCGATACAAAGGCATCTCCCGTACACAATATACTCCCACCTTTTTTATGCCAATACGTGGAGGTTCATAATTCGAAGCAATGAACAAGAACGGAGTGACGAAATGTCACGGTGAATTGGTGTGAATCTACCTCGCAAGATGGGATGACGTAGACCGCGAGCACGACCTCCTAAGCATGTATCGGGAACTACTACAGAGCATGAAACATGAATTTTCCTCCCCTCACAAGTCGTCCTTCCCCTTTCAACTGCGAAACTCGCAGCTGAGCTGTGACTCGCGGGATTTTAATCGGCGCGCCGCGGTCTATTATTTTCCGAAAAGAGAATATTAAGTCATAATTTACGCGCTTTCGTATACATCTCACTGTTCGAATTCCCTGACTAAGGAATGTCTTCCCAGGATATCTTTTCACCCCCCTCTCATTCATTCGAATCCATCGGCTTTTCTATTGCCAGCTGGGAGCGAATACCATGGGAATACCCACGGAATTGACTTCAAGCAAGCAAGGATCGTACTCTGCTTAAATTACGGTGACGTTATTTCGCACATTATATTCACCACGTTCTGGAAACCTTTTAAACTACCTTCTACACGTGGTCGGATAGATATCAAACAGATTACTTTTTGTCATGCCTAACGCTTGTAAAGAAAACATTTTAACAACTATCAAAATTAGTTCCCAACAGTAACTATCCCAGTTTCTTATACGCAAGGAAAAATTCAACAAGCTCAGCAATAAACACAGAAAACCGTGGAATGGAGACTTTGAAAACTTCAAGAATAGTCAAAGCGGTAAAAGTGACTCTCTCTGGGACCTGTACGAATTTATAGTAAAAAGCTACTAGAAAGATCTGATGCTTTCCCGGCATATGCTGGTAGTGAAATCTCTTCGGGTTCTCCACCGGGTCAAGCTCTACATTTCAGCCGACGTTTCGAAGGACAAGTCGTCCATCGCCTTAAGGTCTGAAGAGGAGAAGAGGAAAAACTAGCATTTATGAACCCAGAATTAGTTGTGCTTCGGTTTAATCAGAGTACTCAAATTCTAAAATCTTTCACAAATTTTGGGACTTAATAGGAATCAGTCTTTTAATATTCTTCTCTATAAAGAATAATAAGAAATCTTTTATTCTATAGCGGGAAAGAGTTGTTTGAAAACAGTATCTATGATTTTGCAATATATATTTGTGTCAGGATAGTCATAGGACTGGGCTAAGTAGAGAGAGAATGGAGTAGGTGAAAATTGTTGGCGTCAAAACTAATGGATAGGGTTAGGAATGAGTGGATCTTAAAAGAATGTGGGTTGGATGCTCCAGTGATGGACTGAATGTACACATGAAAGGAGTGTATTCCCTTGGTTTGGCCATGTTGAGAGAATGGGTGAGAGCCGAATAACGAAACCGAGGATATCATGTATGAATGACAGGATGGCGACAAGGTAGATGACTGCATTAGCGCCTCCTTGCCGAACTATGCATCCTAACAAATTCCCAAAAATCCCTCTTCCTGCGTCTTTCCCCTCCACACCTCTCCAGGACCCCTCCACTGAGACTGGCATAAAATTGCGAAATCGGCAGATGCCCGGAGAGTGGAATAAGAAAGGCAACCCGATACTTTTTTGTATAAAACATTTTAGACGAACTAGAAGGGGATCTTGGTCGTATAGAAAACTGTGGCTGAAGTTCTTTTTCTTTTTTTTAAAAAGCTTCAGGCATAGGTCATGCCACGGGAGTCGTTCGTCATTTTCCTTTCTTCTGGGGCTAGGCGCAGCTTTGACTTTTCCTTCGATATCGGTCGCGGCGAAGTTACTCTGGGCTGATATTCGTTTAGAGATTATGTCTGGCCGCAATCGATCAATCACCCTGATCAATTTAAAGGTGAATTCAGCAAGAGGAGGCATGGCAAGTTGAATTCCGATAATCTCCGCAGGCAGCAGTAGGGTCTGATACCGTCCGGAATAACTCAGAAATAAAATTACTAATACGTGATATTTATACATCAAATACCTCTGATAATGTCTTTGCGTTGACACTAATAGAATATACCAAAATCATTGGAACTAATTTCCTAGGAAAAATTCGATAGAGGTCCGTTTTTAATTAGGAACCAAGAACTGATGTTTGGATTCAAGACATTCGATTCCAAGGCAGACGGCGAAGAAAAAGCATTTTCTCTTGCTTTAAAATCGCTGAAATCAGTATATTTCGTGTCCAACATCTAGAAAATCATCGATATACAAAGAAAAAGGCATAGATATATCAAATAGGCAACCATTTTGCATTCCACGCTAAAAGTTCCTGGTTCTTGTACCGTTTCTTTTTTTTGTAGACGGAAATAACTTATGCATTACTTAAAGCTTTCCCGGCGAATCTCAAATTTGCCACAAAACCATGGTTTAAAAACGTCTTGCCTGAGAATTTCAGCAATGATGTTTTTAAAAACCATAATTAATTTTCATAAAAGAAATATCTAAAATTTTAGATCAAATAAAAATTAGCCGTTTAAACTGGCATGTGTGGAAAAAATACCTCATAGATGCAATTGGAGGAGGTGGATGATGACTTAATCTTGGAGGGACAAGTTTTTCGCAAATCATGACTGTTCACTTCGTTATTGGACAGTGTCACTGTGCAATCACTGTACAACATCCTTCCCGAAAGAAACATTGATATTACCCAGAAGATTACTAGATTCCATTGGATAATTCTTAATTTAAGTATTGCTTGTTTAGAGAAACAAAATGTTTTCTCACACTCGTGAGAAAACATTTTGTTTCCAGCCCTACCTGGAATTTAATGGGATAAATATTCGGCGGAGGTCCTTCGAGAGAAAACTCGAAACATATCAAATGCAGAAAGAGAGTCGTTTCCGCTGATGGCCGAAGTGTTTTCCTCTCTGTACTCAATTATCTGTCCGTGATACAACTAGTACGTGGGTGGAATACAAATTAATTTTTAATAAAAATAGGGGTATTAACACATATTAATACTTGTGGTCAAAAGGAAACAAATTTTAGCATCAACAAACAGAGACAAAATATTACAGAAATAAATTATTTTTACAAGTGACCAGCGATGCCAGTATATGCTTTCGCTTGACAGCGGTGCGCACTGGTTTTAGATTTACATGGTGGTGAAACAGTGCCATGAATTTTAATTCCAAAAGGTTCAATCCACAATCGCAAGTTCAGGGACATTTTCTTACTAACTCCCAGCTCTCAGATTCCTTGTTTCATTCTAATCCTATTTTGTTACGAATCACCTTCATCTACATCTTCGAAGCACCGTGCCAGCCACCACTAGGGTGTGTGGCTTGGGGTGATTTCACAACAGACATGCAGCACTCGTCCCAGTTCAAACAGGGACCTCGAACGTTGCCCCGGCCCCTAGGCTCATATCAAAAAGCTGTCAGCAGAACAGTGCGCAGTCAAACCAGAAACTGGGAGAGTGCTACCTATGTACAAGAACAGGCAAACATGCAGTACACTGGTAAAGAGACATCTAGCGGTTAATAATACTAATTTTATTAATTTATGAATGCTACGAGATACTACTTCATGCAGAATACAAAATAATGCCGGGAATTATAAGCGGGCTGAAGTGTTTTATTTATTTTATTTTCAAGAACCACCGAAAACAGCTCTAATTGGCCTTTACATCGGGGTATTAACAATTAACAATGGACGAGCACACACAACCATGCCCTGGGGGTGAAAAATCCTCCCCAGGCGGGATGCGAACCCGCGACCTTTGGGTTAGCAGGCGAGGACTTTACCCCGCCGCCAGCGAGGCCGCTGTTAGTAATGATGTTACGTTATGTGAAGTTAAAAGTTTACCTAGTGAGGGTATCTTATAATCTTTACAATTATCTCCTGCCGTAAGCCATTCACTTGCCTACTCCTCACCTACAGCCGTGTACTACATTCGCCCATCTTGCGATCGGTCCAACCCTTTCCCTCAAACTTTCAATCATCAATCATTTTCTAGCTCAATGATGACTCAGTTAGCACCATTATTGGGCGTCCTCAGACCAGTTAAATTACTATCAAAGGAAGAAAACGTAATAGCTCTATAAGTATACCGGTAATTTTCATCTTTAACACGTGCTGGCTGATTGATGTAACCATTCTTTGAGGGTGTGTTCCCATCTCTCAACGAGTTGGACGTGTTGCCGTATGCCGACGATTGCTTCTGGTTTTATTCCCGACGAGGGTGAGAGTGGAGTTTCAGAAACGCATCGGATTTCTTTTTCGTCTTTCTTTGGAAAGGAATGTGATTCTCTTTCCTTTTCAGCCGAAAGCACGCCGTCTCTTTATTTCCTTCTCTGAGGGTGCCACTTTAGATTCCCCGAAAGTCCTCTCTACGAACTGGAGCAGGGAGGGAATGCCTGAGTGCGAGCAACGTGAGCTTTCTTTGCTTGAAGGTGATTGGGTCTCCCTATTCCACCCTCTCCCATTGGCTCCCTACCTTCATCCTTCCACCACCCCCGTTTCACTAACATACACCCTCTCTTCATCTCACCCCATTAGCTACAGCGAAAGCCTCAATGTCGACTTGCCTGAAGTTTTTCGGAGCAGCACGAAGCGCACGCCATGTTCGTTCATTCAAGTATTCTATCAGCTGATTGGTAGGTTCTTGGACAGTCCCCATTCTGCATCCCAATTTATGAACATTGTTTCGCTTTCCCTCCTAATGCCTGTTGTTGCTCACGGTAAAATTTTCCATAAAAAAGTTTTAAAAACATTTTTATTGAAAGTTTTATGAATCGTACGTAAAACGTACTTGCTTGCTCATGGTAAAACTATTCATAAAACCGCAATGTCCTGCCATCTATGAGACGCTTTGCGAACACGTGAAGTGATAAATGCACTCTCTTTTAGATGACTGTTAGGTTAAAAACTATATGTATTGTTTATTTACTTACTTCCTGATTATACTCGAGGGTGCTAAGGCTCTAACGCGTTCTTCTAACAAGAAGGATACTGCCTCAACGTTCCATGAACTTCCAGCTATGTTTGTTTACGTTTTCCTTGTTTGGCTTCCCATGGATACGAGACTATTATCAACCCGATGAGCGGAACGTCTCATTGGTTGTTGCATAGAACGATTTCATGGAAATAGAACCTGTCCTATTCCGTAAAATGTTGTATAAAACTAGGTTTTATAAAACGGTTTTATCGTTAGCAAGCTCATTTTTATAAAACTAGTCGATTTTATAATACGTTCTACCGAAAGTTTTACCGTGAGCAACAGGCATAAGGATACCCGCCATTAAATCCCTCTTAAATTCCTCATATCTTCTACCTCCTCTTGTTTCGTTGATTCGAGTGTGGGAAGATCAAAACAGCCTTTGCCTCCCTCATTTTTTCATTTATTCGAATACATTTCTGCAAGGAGTGCTCTCTACGTGCACCGTGAAGACTTGAAAAAAAAGTGAAGAATGAAGAGAAAGTAAAAAAAAATAAAAAAGGAAATCATCTCTATCTCTCGTTGGGTATTGCTCTCTTTATTTTAAAATTTTCATTAGTCCGAGACTGAGAAAATAAAAAAAATTCCAATTTAATTCACATATTTTTTTGGGGGAAAAAGATACTCCGAGCTTCCAAGAAGAGATATTGAGTGGGTGGCTTGAAAGAGCTGGGGATAAAAGAGACTTGTTTCTTTTACAACAAGCAGGAAGTTAGCATTTGAGCATTGGCAAAAGATAAATCAATGCTCCTCAGCATGGGTGTTCTCTGAGCGAACCAGGGTCTCTTTATCTTTCCTGTGCCTGCTGTCCGTTTGACAGAGTCCTCAAAAATATTACTGAGATGGCCATCCAAAAGAGTTTGCGATTGATATCATCGGCATTTACCTCTTTTTAATACCAAGTAATACCACCACAAAGGATTTGAAAGGAGGGATTCAAATAACAGCTAATCGCCAAATGGGGTGAAAGAGGAAAGAGGGTCTTAAAGAACATTTAACTATGAATGTTTGTGCCAAGGTCGTGAATTTTGCCATAGTAAAAATAATTTTTAAGTCTGCGACCTTGGCATTTAATGTTAGTTTCTTTGCCATTTCCTTTGGCCTTTGGATTTAGAATGGTTGAGATAAGCGAGCCTCCGAGTGCCGTAAATTACAGCTTTTACCTCTGCCATTTGTTTGATACCGCTATGGGTGGCCAAGTGACGATATTCCGTGGGATTCACACCATTGCTACATCACTTATATATACATTGCTTTCATGAGTTTCTCAATATTCGGGTGGAATGTAAGTCATTGCTCAAGTAAAGGAATTATAAATTGACATTCACTGTAAAATACCTTCTTTAGAACGATAAATTTATAATTTTATTTAAAAACTATATTATTCTCGGAAATAATAGAATATTTCATTTGGTTAACTTGAATGTTATCTCAAGTAGCGGGATATATAATAAATGCATTATTTACAGAGGTAGATAGAGTTATAAAGGCAGTTTTATAGAACGTTTGAATTATTTAAAAACTAAAGTGGAATCCTTAATAACTTCCAAATTACATTTTACTTTTTCATAGTCACGAAATGCGTTAAATTCAATATTACTGGAGCCGGAAAGTTAAAATGTTATCTAAATATAGTTATCTAAAAAGACAGAGACAAACACAAAGCATTCATTACGGAAAGAAATATATACCACACGTGTTGTTTTAATGAAGTGTTTGCAGGCGTTAAATAAAGCAATAGCAGGGGAAAAATGCTGAAATTTATGCTTTGCAAGTACCAATTTTTTCAGGCCGTTTTCACAAATCAAACCTTATTTTTTAGCCTTCAAGAACTATAAAATATTCATCACCATAATCATCACTTGAATTAAACATGCAATTTATGTGGAAATTTTCATCTCGAAAAGTATGCATCGGATGTTGAACGGTGCTTCATTTATGTGATATTCGAAGATATACCTACCCTGTTGCATGGTAGTGAATATATCACTATGAAGTTTCAGATTGGGTAATATCTTCACTATGACTGATGACCGTTAAAAATCGTGTCCGTTTATAGCATTATATTAGGAATATTGGTAATGAAAGAGAGTGACCGCGGATGAAAACTAAAGATAGATTGACCGATGAGAAAATCCATGGAAGGCCAAGTAATCGGGGAGCTCTGTGGAATGTCCTCATGCGATGAGGAAGGAAAATCATTGGACGCATTCAAGAGGAAAGAAATAATGAAACAAATGCCATTTCAGGGAAGCGAATTCCAAGAGAAGCTAACGTGAGGAAATACGTTATTATTAGATTAATTCTTAAGGATGCTACGGAATCGGCAGCATCAAATTACTATGGCGTTTTCAATGAAGGAGTAATCAAAAGAATGTCGAGAACAAAGCAATCTAATTGTTTTTCCTAATGACTCGTACATGATACTCTTAAGTAGGACACTTTGTTTTAGTCGTAATAGTAGGACAATTTAGCTCTTGAATTGAGGACGTGATTATGACAATCAGTTATAGCCGACGAACATTCGTTTCCTGCAGGCTGATGTTCAAAATTATTATTCTCTTTAAGTATTATTTGAATCCTCAAAAGAGAATGTGAATATGGAATTTAATGTGATCTCGTATCCATTATAAATATCCCTTGCCTAAAGAAACTGGCCGCTTAATGAAACAAGCAATTGGATTTCCATATAGTATTTCTACTTTATATGAACCGTTCTGGAGCTACGTTTTTTTAAATAACATAGAAATAGGATAATGTAAGTCCACTAAAAGTGCTTATGCATTGGTGACAGTGTCATGGAATACGTTAATTGCATAGGTATTATCCTTAATATGGATTTTTGTTGAAATGAATTAACAAGTTAGTTTTTCAAGCAGTAGATGTGTGCACACGTGATACCATTGCTAAGTCATCTCAAATGCCTCTTGGTATTTACTATTGGTATTGGTCACGACCATGCATAGTCGCGATTCCATGCTATATGTTCGACGAGAACTTTGAACATGTAGCCAAGTAGCCTTATCTTTATAAAAGCCGCTCATTTCTCACCAAGAAGCTTAAATTGTCTTCAGCATTTAAAACGTGCCTCACATAATAAAGAATCTCTACTCCGGAAGAAAAGCATCTGAAGAATATTTATGATGAACGATTAAAACTTGTACCAGTTTCACGCTTGTTAACTTTCCAACCAATTTTAACACTTAAGTGTCATTATCAACGACTAAACTGAAACTAAAGACACTAATGTGTTGAAACGTGGTCGTTAAATGAGCAAGTGTGAAAATGGTACATGTTTTTATTGTAAATCATGAACGTTCAAACTTTCACAAAATGACGCCTCAAGTTACTTCTTATAACTGAAGAACACTCTGAAGTATTCCTTTATTCCGCCTCCAGAGTCATTAAGCCCTAGTCCATGACCACATATCATTTAGCGACGATGACCAGAGTCATTTAATACAAAAATTACCAATTTCATTTTTGTTTACTGTTACGGTGTAACTTTAGCGTAAAACAAGTATCCAGCATAGAAGAAAACTATGGACAAACAAGATTTTGAATTCTATTCTCAACACGAAATTAAAGGTATTGCTAAGATGAATGTTTGAACTGAGATATGGAAAGCCGCCGTTGCTTACGGAGGAAACAAACCTTAATGATTCTTCACCCTGAGTATTGGAGAATTAATAAATTGTGCCGAAGAGGCGTGCACGGGTATTAGTGAATAGCTGTTTCAGTCGGAATCATCAGTAGTAGTCATTAATCCAGAGATTAGTTTTCTGAAGCGATTCACTCAGCTCTATTTTGCACCTGACTCCATAACTTTTCATTTGAATATCCTTAATATTTTGACTGGTTGATTACATTCTTAGTCTTCCTCTGCAATTCCTTCATTTCATTTCTCTGTTGTAGGCTATTATGTCGTAAAATATTTTCAATATGTTTGATTCACCTTCTCCGAGTTTTTATAATACTTTTTTTTTCTATCCAACACTTTGTTTGTCGTCTTCCTGGTTATTTTTCTCCGACCATTTGATTTTCATCATCTCTTTTGCTCTGCAGTTATTACCTACTGTCCACGATCCACTGCCATTGAGGAGGAACATGCAAACATTTTGCATTAAAAAGTGCTTCCTTAAGCTTGAGTTAATAGGTGTAAGAAGGCTCCTCTTCAGGTAGAATGCCCCATTTTCTTGGGCTAACCGAATATAGCTACATACCTATTTCTCGCTTCGTTCACTATATGGTCATCCTATTTCCCCGATTGCTAAATTCTTCCACTTGCGCCAGTTTTTGCCGTACAAATTTGATAAATAGATAGATAGAAAATGTATTGCTCCAGGGAATACCGTATAAGAACAAATACGTATAAATCAAAATATTTGCTCCGACTTAAACGTGACGTTAACGTTATCGGTTTTGACGATGACTTTTCTTGATTTCTTCCATTAACCATGACTATGGTTTTCGTGATATCAGTATTCATGTTGTATTTCAACATATATTTGTCCCTACACTTCGGAAGTATTGTCCGCTCTCTTTTCTTCCAAAATTGCAATGTCGTTATCGAAGCGTGGCATGCTGATTATTTTCCTTTGCGCACATTTTTTTAATATTTTTTTTTTTTATTTTCAATGTACATTTTTAAGAAGATGGATCACAACGTACTCACTTATCGTACATTTCTCATTTTAATTTCCTCTGAATATCCACCACGCCACAATTATTGTCAACTATTCTTCATGTAGCCTGCAGACTTCTGTTCTATCAATAACTGACACTTTTCGGCTCTTCAAGGTATATATATATATGAAAGTGTTTTGGGTTTGCATATCCTGAATGGAGACCGATAAATGTACTCAGAACAAGCTCGTATGATAGATATCCTACAAACATGTTAGTAGGATATCGATCGGGCTTCAATTTTCTTTCCAAAATAGTATTTTGAATAAACCTGAAGGAAAAATCATGCTCTCAGGGGGAAAGGCGAGTTTTGGAGAAATTTGTGCTTGAACAAGTGGTGATCCTTCCGACGATACTCAACCATTAGTTATTTCTCCTACATTTCAGAAATTTCTGTCCGCTTTATCCTCTACATTGTATTCATATCAATCGATTGGTTCTATGATTAAAGACCCTTGGCCCATCGAAATTCCTGATCTATTTCTTCTTCTTCCGTAGTCGTTAAAAATTTCTCTCCTTTCATCAACCACTTTTTCAAGCCTTTACGTCTCTGATCTTCTTATGTCAATTTTTATTTCCTCCGCTACCAGCTTTCTTTACTCTCCCGTCATCTTAAGGACTTACCCGTTTGTTTCCTCGCTATTCAGCTCACCCTCACCATTCTTCACGTCACGCACATCTAAGAGCACTTGAAATTTGCAATTTACCGTTAATTGCTCCCAGTATGGCGAGCATTCAGTCGGCATGAAGTCCATTTCATATTCAACGTATTTGTCTCTTAAGAATATCGACCGTCGACAAAAACCCACGATGCTCGACGCCTAAGGGTAACTGCTAAACTCTTCATTTTCCCATTGCTTGGGCCCTCCGAAATCTATTTTTTTCCTTTTGCCTGGAAAGGGGTTTATTGTATTGATAATACCAGGACATTCAGAGTTATAACAGCTTTTCATCCTCGTTTAATTGATTTCTCGTTCTCACCGCTTCGAAAAACTAATTATTTCGTTTCCACCTTCATATTCGGTACCTATGGAAAAAGGTAAGCAATGGACCCTACTTTTCTTTCCAATTATAAATCCCAAATTAATGTGCCATGGAGGGTTATTTATTTTAGGAGCGGAACTCAAAGGTCCTTTTCTCTTATTAAGTGATTATTCGTCCCGCGAAATAATTGTTATCTGACTTCAAATTTACGGCCAAGAAAAATAACTCCGAGGACGGAGAACAAGTAAAAAAGCATAAGAAGGTAGAAAATTATTTTTTTTAGAATTTTTGGCCATTCTATGTGAATTAATTTTGAAATTGGAAAAGACTTAATTGATAAAAAAAAATGGTGTGAAGGAAAATAATGACGTGTGAGATGCTACTTAGTGCCTTATAAGTATATTTTCCATGTTCTTTTAGAATAGTTTTTCTTAAATAAATATAAATATATACCTATATAACTAGTGACGTTACGATGGCCTGAAATTTATTTAGTCGAAAATCCCGACCATAGGAAAATGAGCACTAGAATTAAACTCATCGAAGAAAAATGATGTTGCCTATTTGATGAAGCCGGTCATCCATTAAAACTCAATCCTGTGAAAATTAAAGAATAGTTTTATTACGTTATTTTATTATTTATTAATATTAAACTTTATTTTTATTAAAAAAACGCATTACATCCCTTATTGCCGTGATATTGTTGGGATATGTATTCAAAATCTCGTTTCAACAGGTTGATTACATTGATGAAATTAGGGCCTCACGTACTATCCCATAGTCATTAGCGTAGTACCTTACTCGGAGCGTCTCGTGAATTGATTATAGCGCTCTATTTGATTGGAAAACGTTGGAAGTTATTTTATGTAAATACACGGGGCAAGATCACTGTGTACGAACGCGTCATATATTGACTCAGCACTCCACATTTAATCCTAACTGTACAATTCATGCAGTAAGTTTCTTCCTTCAGAGAAACCTCACAAACGAATACAACACAAACATTCGTTAATGTCCATTAACTTTAAAAATCAATAATTATATTGCGCAATATATGTCATTTAACCGGTAGGGGTAAGTGTCGCACTCACCGAGAAGTTAAAATAACGCAAAAAATAAATACCTGTGACGTGAGACGCAGCATTCAAATCCCTGATGACGATGTCAGCCGTTAGCTAGTCATCAAAATGTCGACAGCCCAATAACTGACTTAGAGGAAAACCCCTTAAACAATTCACTCACAGAATATTTACGTGTTCGTTTGTTATCATTTATATTTTTACATTTCAAAGATTTCTTTAAACTTAACTCGAAGACGGAAAGCTTTTATATTTCTTTGGGTTGAGCATCGGCCCAGTGTAACTATATGCAATCATATGAAGTTTATATCTAGCCAAGAATAGTAGTTCCGTTAGGGTGGAATCGCCCTGTATTGAAATTAATACTTCATGTTAAAGATAATGTCTATTAAATCAACGCATTCCACCACACTGGCATCTTTACATAACCACTTTTAGTGAAATTACAGTATCCTTTTGCTATATTATAATTTAAGAAAAGGGCAGCACTAGAAAACGGTGCATGTGAAACAGAAATATTATACCGAAACCCAATGGTTTGTTTCATTAAGCGGCCAGTCCCTTAGTGCCAAGGGATCTTTATAATTCATATGAGATCGCATTAAATTCCATGCTCACATTCTTTTTTGATGATTTTAATCATACTTTAAGCGAATTAATAATAATGTTTATTGCGAATAATAATGTTAAACATTGACCTTCAGTAAATTAATGTTCACTAGCTTTAACTGATTGCCATAATAACGTCCTCAATTCAGGAGCTAAATTGAGTTACAACAGTTTGTCGTACTCAGGAGTATCATTTACGAGTAATTAGTGACAAAATTATATATCTTTGTTCTCGAATTCCTTTGATTACTCCTTCATTGAAAACTCATTAGTAATTTTGTGCTGCCGATTCCTTCCTTAGCATCCTTAACATTGAATCTAATAATTATTTATTTTCTCACGTCACCTTTTTCCAGCAATAGCTTCTCTGGAATGGCATTCGTTTCATTATTTCTTTCCTCGGAATGCGCCTAATCACTTTCCTTCCTCATCGCATGAGAGCATTCTACAGAACTCCCCAACATTTAATGTCTTAATTAGATAATTCAGTATCACACCAAATAATGCTCATTTATATATAATTTTGACGATAAACCAAGTTTTTGTCGGTTTTTGCATGGGACACATCCCGAAATATATGTCCCAGTATTATTCACCATTATTTGTTTGTTGCAGCGTCACAGTTGCAGATTCCCCCGAAAGGAATTACCTCAAACAACAGATATTTAATTAATGTTTGATGAAAAAATATATGTCAAGTCCATTCAGAAATGTTGGTGCTTAAAATACATTTGAAGCAGGATTTTCTTCTTTATCTTGTATAATTTCATGCGACCCTTGGAATTGGCATTTCAAATTTCGGAATAAAAAAACTATTTAATCCATATAAGAGTCATCACCTACAGTTATATCTCGGTTTTACATATACTACTGCCACTAATGTACACCTATATGTTGTTCCTCTCCCCCTTAAACTTGGCTTTTTAGATAGGGGTATTCTTCATATATTTTTATCCCTAAACCAAGTTTATTCCAGGACACTGCGTCGACACGAAGTTGTTCCACCTTCCTAAGTTTGTCCAGTCAACTTTATTTTTAATATCGCTTCTCTTATTCTATATACTATGATTTCATTGATGTATATATTCTAAACATACCTCTCACATTGATCTTGGAAAGCTCTATGACTGCTGTCTTTTGGCCGGCTAGCTAACTAACGCTTGATCATTTAAAAATCTACCTGACATTTTCAGTTTCCCTCCTCAATTTTATTTCCATCTCTCAACACGGTTATCTCATCATTTATCTCATGCACAAGTTGAATAGCGCTCGCTATAATGGGCATCTCTGTCTACCTCCTCTCCCTCCCACCCTTTTTCTCAATCAGCGACGAACTCCGTTTGCAGTCTTTCAGCGTTGAGGTATTATACTCTATTATTCACATCATGTAGGTAAAGGTTACGTCATTTAATAATTATGATTTCTCAATTTATTTTGTGGTCTTGATGGCCTGAGTCATTGAAATAGTATCATCATTAGCGATCTATAGCTGAACAAAAAGGTATTTATGCAGTTCATGCTTGCAATGATTTCATTTGCAGGTCCATCTCTTCGTAGCCTGTTTTATTTTACACTCATTTACATTGGTCACAGTCTCTTAATCCTAATATATTACTCACAAAATTCAATCTCATGACTTCCATGGAGGATACCACTCATCTCTTTAATATCTTTGCTCAATTTATCTTCTTGCTCTTACCCTCCGCAAACAATTTTGAGATTTATGAAAATGATATTGTACATATACCCATTGAAAATATTTGATTATTCCGGTTGCAAAATGGTGGTTTAATTATGGGTGATGGAAGCGGTTAATAGTTAATTTCAATTAAGCGATAAATCGGTGATAAAGTGGAATATATTGAATTCAAATTATGTTTATCATGGACACGGAAGTCATGTTAACTTATTGTTAGTCACGTAGCCGTATGTTTACATAAGTTGCGCCCATTCATAGAACTCAATTTTTCAACGCTATGTGTATATTGGCGAGTTTTTCTAGTACCAACCATGAAGAATTGAGAGTGTAGAAATAATTTACAAGTAACTAGAAAATATTTTTAAAAATGTCTTTGACGCGTATTATGAAGATAAAAGTTTAAATTATGTATTCTGGAAATGAATGAATTTACTTTGCTAGTTCGCCTTGTCGTCTCCAAGGTTTTTCTATGCTATTGCTTTCTGGATGGTTATCAGTCGTCATTTTTTTATAAATTTAATGTTACTTAAGTTTAATTAGAGAGACAATGCGTTGAGAAAGCGCAATAGTACTTCCTATGAAGATAAGCCTCACTCCCTGGAACGTGCCATTAACCTTTGAGTCGCTTCCCATTAAAGGCACTGCCTCTCCCTGGCTGCTTGATTCCTCTTCCCTTAGTAATTTGAGCTAGATTAAAGGCTAGCCACTCATGAGGGCAGTGAACGTCATCTCCACGACATTGCAGGTACAGTGAGTGCTCTTCTCTGCCGGTAAAGTGATCAGGCCTACCCACAATAATCCTTGGCCGGTCACGTTCCAAATCACCAAGGGTTAAACCACTCCTCTTTCGATGTCAAGGGTGCAATGGACCGTGGCGATATCCTTTGATAGTCTGTTTTCACCGCTTACCTACCTATGTCCAGGACTGCAGCTTTGATGTCTCGTCTTGTATCGCGTTACCAGTAACGCTGACTTGCACGTATTTTAATCTCTTTCCGAGAAATTTGCAGCATATGTTAACCTCCTAAAAACTCATGCGATGTAAAAAGATGTGGATGAAAATATTTAGTTGAATGATTACAGAAATATTTTGATAAATTTTGCGAAAATTCTTAATATAGTTGTTTATCATTTTGTAAGAAATACTTTAATTTTAATTAATACTTTACGAAGATTTAAACTCGAACTTATGTAATTTATTGATTTTAAACTGATAGAATCCCAGAATATATCAAATGGTTTATAGTACCCCGATCACATATTAAATTGACGGTAATTTGCTATATTAAGCAAAGCACAATTGTTTTTCTTTATCACCTTAGGTCAGCGTATATTCGAGAAGACTCTGAAAAGCAAGGAACGTTAGGTCCGCTTAATTGAAAAGCACCGGAGTGGTAGAATTCTGCAGAAATTTCTTCTAAGCAATTTGCTTTGAGAGGGAGTAATATGTGCTATGAGTCTTGGTAATGGAGGAATTTCCTAGTTTCGTTATATTAGTCTTGAAAGTAGAATCCCTTAGTGACGAATTTAATTATAACAATAATCCAGGAGCTATTGGTGCTTTAGTCTGGCTTTAATACCAGTTAATAACAGTTAATAAAATGAGTAATGATTGTTTATTCTGAGCAGTGGGAAAGCAAAATGAATAAGGTGACTCGTTCATCAAAAGCAAAAAGAGATTATTGAAAATATTGTAGAATGACGAGAGGTGAGTTTTCTGAGTCCTGCCAAGCAAGCTTAAAAAATGAGTAATATCTCCTTTTTAAATACAATTTTCTAATATTTATATTACAGCGACTAATTTAGATTCATTGATAATTATAAAATTTATAAAAAATAGAAATGCACTTACATGGGAATTTTTCCTCATAAAAGCCAAGTCATGCCTTGCAGAATCAACAGATTGCACTGTAAATAAAAATATGTTATATGCGAGAAAACTTGGACTCTAACTCGTTAAATAAATATACTCTTGTTTACCCGTTCAATCGTTTACCCGGGAACATCTTACATTTCGACCTGAACATTACTCCCGCACTCTGAGACTCCCGATTCTTTCCCGTTGCAACTTCTACGGTGTCTCTATTAAGAGATACTGATATCAAGGTATTTTGACCAACTTCCTTTAAAGGGGGGATGAATATGGTAAATTGATGACTAAGGAAAACGCCCATCACCACGGTATGTTGCATGCTTCCTGTTCACTGCTAGTTTCCGCTGCGCTTTAGCTGCAAAATTCAATTCCGACAAGCCACAGAGGAAATATGGAGGATAGTGAGGCAAGGGACAAAGTTCAGGGTGGGAGGGGCACCGTTTTCTCCTCCAAATCGCAACCCTGACCCTCCTTCCCCATACAACTCGATCCCCGCAAACTTGCCCATGGCTGACACGGCGCCAAAAAGGCGAAGAAGCGAGGTGGTGGAAAGTCATTGTGTGGGAGGCCACGGGGGTAACTCAAGGGTTTGTTTGGGGCCCGGAACGTTTTCGCGTGAACTATTGAATGTTCCTCCGTTGGAGGAGACGGGTTAAGAAAGAAGTGAGTGCGCAGAACTCTTTGGAACTTGGAGTCCGATGAGGGAAGAGGGCAAGTCATGGTATCGGATCGCGAAAAATAAAATCGTCTTCCAGAAAAATGGAAACCTCTGAAGAAATCACGGTATAGATCCCGAAAGGATATAAGTAATGGACCAGGTGGCGTAGCAGTAACGCTCTGCTCCCATGCGACCGGGAATTGAGCCAATCAACCAATGATTTCGCGGAGAGTTGATCTGCATACTCAGAAATTGAGAAGGGAATGGATAATCGGAATCCACAAAATTAGGAGAGAAATCACAACCATAACTATGTGAAAAATCTCTGCTATGTATTTTTTAACGAAAAATATTAATTTTTATTTTTAATTGGTACAGGAAACGTGAAAATTTTAAGTGCAACGTCCGAAGGTGGATATAAATAGATTTTAGTTGGGTTAAATATTTTTAGGGATAGTGCTGGTTAATTATATTTACTTCTATGTTATCAATGTTGTTTGTAATGAACAAATACTCGTATCCTATGCCTCTATCATTACTACGCTTAGCCATATTCTATTATCTCTCAAATTTTGCAGGAAATATTTGTAAAACGAATTTATTAAAAAACTTTTACAAACCACAGAGAAATATACGTACAAACACGACCCGGGTTTCGGCGCTAAGCACCATCATCAGGTGATGAAGCAATACAAGCAACCTGTATATATACCACACTGGAGGGAGGGGGGTGGGTTGAGTGGGAGGGGGATGTAGTAGTTAGGGGGTGGACACGGATTGTAGTGGTGGATGATGGGGAGATAAGTGGTGACGTGCAGGGCTGGTAGCGGACCTTGAGTAGAATGAGGGAGGAGCGGAAACAGCGACTGCGTCAAGGATAGGAGAGGAGGCAGGGTACAAATATTCGTTAATAACGGAAACATTCGGGTCATTATATGCTTTTAAAATCTCCAATTGCTCTAGTGAGTTCAACTCCATTCTGTTGTTAGACAAATGTAAAATTTTAACAATAAAATCACTAGTATGGTCACAAACTAAAAGATGCTTAGCGAAGTTGCTCTTGTCGTCATTGTTCTGTTTAAAAGCTCTAAAATGTTCTTTACCTCTAGTGTTAAAATTTCTGATGGTTTGGCCCACATACACTCCATCGCATTCACCACACTGTAGAACATATACCCCACTTCTTTCCTTGGAGTCCACTGGGTCTTTGCACTTAACAAATAATGTTTTTAACGTTACAGGGGTTCTATAGGAGATGTTATACATTTCTGTAGGGAATATTTTAGCCAATCTATGTGTGATGTCACCAAGGTATCTTAACGAGCACCACCGTTTTTTGTTATTTAGCAAGCTTTTGGTGGGATAAATAGACTCGAGTGCCAATTTCTTTTGTTTATTAGAAATTAATTTATCTATTAATCTGTTCGTGTATCCGTTATTCCTAGCGATCTGTTTAATGATACTGACTTCCTTATTGAAGTCGTCTTTTGACATTGGTACGTTTAACAGGCGGTGAATTAGGGAATTGAATGCAGCTATCTTGTGTGGATACCAATGTCTTGAATCGGCAGGAATGACATGGTCGGTGTATGTTGGTTTTCGAAAAATGGAGAATTTGTGACGACCGTTCTCAATAGAAATGGAGAGATCAAGATAATTTAGCGTGCGATTTGACTCCTTTTCACAGGAAAAGGAAATATTCTGATGGAACTGATTCAGGAACAAGGTAAAAGAGTCTAATTGACGATCTGTGCCAGTCCAGAGTACTAAAATATCGTCCACATATCTGTGCCAGTATAAAATGGACCCTAAAAGCTTATTCCCGGAGTTAAACAAATTATTTTCGAAACGGTCCATGAATATTTCTGCAAGCAGGGGAGAGATAGGCGATCCCATTGCTAAGCCATCCGTCATAGTATAAAAAGAATTGTTAAAAGTAAAGTAATTTTGGTTCAGGCAAATTGTGAGTAAGGTGGAAAATTCTTTGATCACGTTGGGTTGAACGTTGGCTTTCTTTAATAATTCCAGCGCTATACTCGTGGTTTCTATTACAGGCACTTTCGTAAATAGATTTACGATGTCAAATGACACCAACTTGTCATTATTGGGAACTGGAATGCCTTTCACTTTTTCCACGAGTTCTAGAGCGTTCTTGATGCCATGTCTGGATTTAAATGCCGTGAAATGAATGAATTGGCGACTTAAGGCCTGGGCTACTTTGTGGGCTGGAGCTCCTATACTCGAAACTACTGGTCTAATAGGTACACCCGGCTTGTGTATTTTTATGAGACCATAAAGACGCGGAGGCAATGGGTTTGTGGAGGGTAAATAGAAGATGTCTCTTTGGGAAAATAGTTCTTTCGTTGAACGAAGAGCATCTCTAATTGACTGTTGAAATTTGTTTGTCGGATCTTTGGGTAGCACAGCCGAATCACTTTGATTGATGAAATCCTGGCACTTACGAATGTAATCTTTTTTGTCTAAAATCACCAGGCAATTGCCTTTGTCTGCTTTTTGAATCACGAGGTTCTCATCTTTAATTTGTTTTTGAATGGATTTCACAGCTTTCAGGATTTTGTAGGAATCACCATAATTAGCAGTCTTAAGATTCGAGTGAAATCCGCGGATTTCGTGGGCAACGATATGCTTAAGATTAAGAGACGAAGGGTTAAGGGCTACATCACAGTCCACTGCTAGGAGTTCCACCTCTCGAGAGGACACTGGAACTGGTGGGGCGTATTTCAATCCTTTCTTTAGGAGGGAGGAATCCACATCGTTGAACTGATGGTGGGACAGGTTAAGTACTCTTTCGTGAAACACATGAGGGCGGTGGTCGGGGAAGCTGTTGACAGCAGAAGGATGACGACGTCCCTTCAGTAATAGCAGATTCCGGTTTTGGATCTCACGTTCATCAGAAATTTTAACACTAGAGGTAAAGAACATTTTAGAGCTTTTAAACAGAACAATGACGACAAGAGCAACTTCGCTAAGCATCTTTTAGTTTGTGACCATACTAGTGATTTTATTGTTAAAATTTTACATTTGTCTAACAACAGAATGGAGTTGAACTCACTAGAGCAATTGGAGATTTTAAAAGCATATAATGACCCGAATGTTTCCGTTATTAACGAATATTTGTACCCTGCCTCCTCTCCTATCCTTGACGCAGTCGCTGTTTCCGCTCCTCTCTCATTCTACTCAAGGTCCGCTACCAGCCCTGCACGTCACCACTTATCTCCCCATCATCCACCACTACAATCCGTGTCCACCCCCTAACTACTACATCCCCCACCCACTCAACCCACCCCCCTCCCTCCAGTGTGGTATATATACAGGTTGCTTGTATTGCTTCATCACCTGATGATGGTGCTTAGCGCCGAAACCCGGGTCGTGTTTGTACGTATATTTCTCTGTGGTTTGTAAAAGTTTTTTAATAAATTCGTTTTACAGAATGGAATACCACCAAGTTACCAGTGAGCTTATTTTATTTATAGGAAATATTTGGACTATAATTACCAAAATCTAAAGCAGATCAATTTGATAGGTGGAAGAGTGCTAGAAAAACTTTGACCTAGCTATTGATAATTTAAACTCTGTGACGCTAAAAGCTCATTCATGTCGAAGCTGTTTCGTCATGATATCCTCAATGTAGAGGCTCAATAATTTCGAATCTTTCCCGTGTAAGACCGCATGATACTTGTCTTCGACCTCTGTCGAAACGGGACTTCTGGGCGTGATATCTTCAAGACATATTTGAACGTAAAGAACTTAGGATTCGCATCTTTTTCGGTTGCCGTCAATGTGGAGGAGAGAGTGGTGACGAAGGGACAGTGAACAATGGCGCAAGATATATGAATGGCGCTGCTGTTTTCCACGACATCGCATTGTCCAGCAAAGACAGGATGATGGTGGAATCTTAGTCGGGGTTACAATTTGGGTGTCGTTACTTTGATCCGCGTCCTTATCCCTTTCACGCCTTGTCCATTGGGCCACTAACTTCAAACGGCAGAAAGGAAAGTCTCCAGATGGCAGATGAAGATGAAGATGTTCAGTGAGCAAAGAAGAGGTATGGAGAGAGAATAAAGATAGCAGTGGAGTGAGTGGGAAGATAGGAGTATGAAATCATTGAAATATTACCAGTGAAATTATCTCGAGCTTCCAACTGGCTAAGGTTCTTCATCTCCACCAACGCACAGTGGGCTGAAATTGAAAAAAAGCTGGCCAAAATTCAAAAAGGGATTTTTTCAATCCAGGAAGCTGAAACTTTGCATAAATATTTAAAAAAGACCTGTGCATGCGATGAAGGAAAGCATTTTTCTTTGTACTCAACAATTAACAACTTGCATGAGGTCAAAGTTGCACAGATTTCGCAAAAATTGTTTACACTTAATTTTCTCACGAAATCTTCAAAATCAAGCCCATGCTAAACCTTTATGGGTAAATAATTTGAATAAAAAGTGATGCAGTTAGATGAAACAGTTATTCATCTTCATTTTAATGTAGTTTAATTACTTTTTTGTCATTATTTACCAAAGATATTAAACAAAATGTCGGACCCTCATTTTTTGTCATTTTTTAAATATATGTAGAGAAATAGTTATTTGTATTTCCGAGCATCGCGGAGTAACCTATATGGGAAAACTCTAGAAAGCTTCCACAGTGCGAATCCGATGAGTTATGCTGCGACTGTTTGCGACGCCGAATTTCACATCAGTTTTTCGATCGCGCTGTCGAGTCTGGTCCAACCCACCTGTAACCGTAAGGTGGCGGGGCAAGTGTGTGGAATGGATTGCAGCCGCATCCACTCCGCTATGGAGATTTTCGAGATACAAAAATTGAAAAGAGCCTCCATCTTTTATATTTTGGAGAAATCGCGGAAAAATAACGGATTTTGTCACATTGGGTAAAGGTTTAGGAGGTACTGAACGACTGCTTTCTTCTGGTGCACCGTGGGTGTTTCTCTTTTTAGCAACTTGACATCGCCCACTGACGAATACGTACACTTTTAACGGAGCCAGCATGCGTACCCTTAGTAAATAATGACAGAAAAGTAAGTACACAACATTAAAACAAAGATGAACAACTGTTTCATCTAACTGCATCACTTTTTATTCAAATTCTTTACCCATTAAGGTTTAGCATGGGCTTGATTTTGAATATTTCGTGAGAAAATTCTGTTTAGACCATTTTTGCGAAATTTGTGTAACTTTGACCTCATGCAAATTGTTAACTGTTGAGTACAAAGAAAAGTGCCTTCCGTCATCGAATGCACATGTCTTTTGAGAATATTTATGCAATGTTTCAGTTTCCTGGCTTGAAAAAATCACTTTTTGAATTTTGGCCAGCTTTTTTCGATTTCATCCCACTGTGCGACGTTTCGATGGAAGACTTTTACATCGTCCTCGGGGCTATTGATGCCGAGTGTCGAAGTTATCGGGTTAATGTTAATATCAGGTTAAGGTGGGCGGAGATGGAGTTTGAGAAGCTGACCCGTTCGGAAGTCCGAAAGAATTACACTGGAATAATTCACCGGGAAAGCCGCACATCCTAAAATAAAGTAATAGACTACATACAGGAAAGAAAATATTATTTCCATTGGCTAGTACACATAGGCTTAGAGGCTAAGACAGTGATGGAAACGCAATTTCATACAGTTTTAACTCAACATTGGTAGACTTCACTTCGTAGAAGTTCGTTTCGTTCGTACTCATGGTTAATGATAATACTTAGTACTTTTCTACAATTTTTTTACGACGCATTTCACAGATTTACGGCATCGTCAGTTGAACCTAGTAAACATTTTGCAACCTGATGATGCCGTAAATCGGTGAAACGCGTCGTAAAATTAAATTTGCAGAAAAGTACTGAGTATTTTCACTAGCCATGTTCATACAGTTTGTTAATTCACACCCACGCGTCCAAGATAATGGTGGCAAAAACGAAGGTTTGACCGTGTGGATGTGACCTGCAGAGGGATGTGTATGTGTATCGTCACTACACTACCAGACAGTCACGACCGCGGAGGAAGAGGGAGAGTTCATTGGGTGAAGTGAGGGATGGGGAGCCCTGAGGAAAAGGATTGCTTTCTTGCAGTGTGTGCGGAGGGAATCACTTCTTCCCCGTGGCCTTTGGGAAGAGAATGTGGAGGCTCTTTAAGAGGGGATGAATGTGAGGATGGAAAAATGTGGAGACATAATGGGATCACGGACATAAAATGATAAGAGAGCAACGAAGGGAACTCGAAGTCAGATCGAAAAGGCAGGAAAGGGTAACGATATTTGTATGAGGATCGTGGAGACCTGACTCTCAGTTCTAGAGGATACGAAGGTAGTGACGATATATGACGAATAAATTCTTTATTGGATAGTTATGGATAGCGATATCGCTCATCTCGGAAAAATCTATCGTGGTCAGTAACTACGATGCGTCTGCGATGTCTGCATCACGTCATCGGCTCAAGCTTAACCTGTTGACGCTTTTGATGTCCTTTTGCTTTTCAGTAGTGTAATATCCGTTCATTCTGTAACTAACGCAAGCCACGCGTACAATATTCCGTTCAAATTCTTGAAAGCATTTTCCTGAATTAAAGACAGCTTAACGGTGCTAGAACCATTTTTACGGCCCTGGGAAGACTGGCCAGCGGTACACATATCTTTTAATTTATTTCTTTTATCATTTCACTTCCACAATCCGCGGGCCGATCCCAGTAATCTCAATTGATTTTATAGTTAAACTGGCTTAAATCAGGGTGTTGTCATAAAGTATGGCACCATTATTAGAGAAAAAACACTAAAAATCATCTTTTTTAATTACCCTGGCATTTTAAAAATCCTTGTGAAAATGCCAATACACTGCGGATTCAGTTGAGTGTCGGAAGATAGGGGTATTCCTAAGAGCGATAATCGCTCTTTTCTTCTCCTAACCAATTTTTCCAATGTTTTATGACATTGTACAACGTATTTTTAAATCTCAAACCATGCGAATCAAACTTAATTATTGGGACTAGGATGCTTAAACTAATGTTGCAGTGATATCAGTGTCTGTTTTCTCCATTAGCAGCAAAATCTTTGTGGAATGTTTACGTGATTGATTTCTCTCCAAAAGTTTTTCCCTCATCTTTATTTCCCTCAGCCATTTAGCTTAAAAAACGCCTGCATATATCCCGCAGCGTCTGCTAAATGAATGCGTTTAATCGTCCAAACACTGAATCTTTGAAACCCCGCGTTTTTTTAGTGAAAAAATAAACTGCTAACGTCTTTCCGCAGTTTTGATTACTCAACGTCCCATAAATTGCCTCTTCAGCGGAATTTATCTCCACGGCCCTCTCTTGTGTGCATCTTCTCGTCCACTACCCACAGTTTTTAATTGAGCCATTCCCCAAATTCATCACGGGTGAATTAAAAAGATGAATTTTCATTAGCGTTGAAGAGGATGCGTTCCTTTTGCATATCTGCGCGATACTTCAATGCAAATATCCCGGAAATACATCATTTTTTTAATAAACGATACCTCCCTAAGATGATACAGTTATTATATTGAAGAGTTAAAAATTGTAGTGAGTGAAAAACCGTCATATATTGTTGCTTGGGCCGTGTACGGCTTTATTATGAATTTATACTAAGAAATATTTATCGATGAAACATCTGCCAATGAAAAATTAACGTAGAAGAAACAAAAGGTCCCAACTTTCGTAGGTCAAACAAAAAAATGAAACCAGCTGAATCTGAGATAGTGGCGTGCGCCGTGAGTATTTGGGCGTTTTGCACCTATATTTCAACTTTTCTCTATTTGGTTCATTTTTCTTCCATTGTATTTTAGGATAATACTCGTAGCTATTATCATCCTTACCATTGTGGGACAGATTTATCATCCGTATTCCTTAGGCGAAATGCTTTTGTAATACATATAAGTATGTTAAAAAATGCTTCCTTGTTTCTAAACCATCACGAAAACCAAATTCGGTATTTCCCCATCCTTTTCATTTGTATGATGGATTTGTAGGTATCGTCAGTGCGTGACTCATCAAACTCAGCTCAATGACCACTTCATACGACTTGGCTTTTTTGGTGGTAAGCACAGTGGCGTAGCCAGGTTTTAGGTCTAGGGGGGGCATCAACGTTTTAGGGAGGGGGGGCAGAAAAGCTTTAGGGGGCGCCGATCATAAATTATCCAGTTTACTAAACTACAAATTATGGTGATGGAATAGGTGGATGGATTTGCACAAAATATGACAATTGACAACGTATTATACACATTTATTTATACGTATTTGGGAATTAAGAGTGGAAAAATACACTGCTTAGGGGCGCTAGAACACGGGGCGGGGGGGCCTTCGCCCCCACCCCGTGCTTCTTCCGCCCGCCCTTCGCCCTGGCTACGCCAATGGATAAGCATGATGTAAGCCAGTTGGATAGTATAGCTCCCCCATTGGAAATATTAATAATAATTTGAGCAAATGACCATCTAGCTAGTGCTGATGTCTCCCGCTTGTTCTCCAGATTTATTAAAAATTTGAGAAAGATTTTTGTCGACATCATGTGCCACTTTGCTTCTGGTCATTTCAATGGCACTTTCAATTACGTATTTGAAGTGTAAACTTCTGTAGGCGCACCACGCACAGTAAATTCTGCAGGCGGTAAATCGGATTCTGGGCGACACGTCCTGAACGTCACGTTCTTTTTCTCACGTCACGCTCGGCTATATGCAGTAATAGTAGGTACGCATATGTTTATTAGCTATAGCAGAGTGCGCAGTTCTGATGCTGATGCTGAATGTATTTCTTTCGGCGCGCGCAACTCTCACTCACTCTCACACACACATACAATCTCTATCTTTCTTGGCGTACCGGCGGCGCTGAGGCTGGGTCACCACAAAAGTATATACTTTCATTGTCGAAGCACATGTTTTGGTGCTGCTTAGCGTGATTGTGTTTTGCTCGATGTGAAGTTACTGGTGTCTATTTATTGTTTATAGTACTTTGACTGTGTTCTTTGGAAAGCTGTGTGGTGCTCGAATACAGTTTCGCGAGGGTGTGTCGAGTATGTAGTAGAGTATGTAAAATAAGGCATGTAACAAATTTTGTAAATAATTTCTGTGTAAAAAATTGTTTATAATATTTGAATAAAAATGTTGTGTACTTCAAAAATTCTTTTTAAGCAGAATTTTTTTATACCCAAAATACTTTCCATGATATTTTTTGTATATAATAAGCGCAGGATAGAGTGACGAGCATAATATATAACATATATGAAACAGGGAATTGGCCTGAAGAGCTACTTAAAACAATACTAGTCCCGATAACATTGAAAAACAATGCCAAAGAATGTAAATATTTTAGAACTATCAGTTTAATATGCCATATTACCAAAACAGTCTCTCGAGTTGTGCTAAGAAGAGTTGAGAAGAAGATTGTTGAGTACTTAGGAAATGACCAGTTTGGTTTTAGGAAAGGAATGGGAACAAGAGATGCGATTGGATGCCTTAGAATGTTAGCAGGGAGATTTATGGAAATAAACTGATTACTGTATATTTGTTTTATAGATTGGAAAAAAGCTTTTGACAATGTTCAATGGAGCATGCTGATGAAAATTTTGAAAAACATTAAAATTGACTGGAAAGATAGACGGTTTATAAAAGAGCTATACACGGGACAGAGAGTTAAAATGAAATTAGAAGATGAGGAAACAGGAGAAATGAGGATTGGAAAGGGAGTTAGGCAAGGTTGCTGAATGTCACCAGTCTTCTTCAATCTTTACAAAGAAAAGCTAATGGAAATAGCTCTAAAGAAGGCAAGAGGGGTAAATGTTAGAGGAGTAAAAATAAAAACTATTAAATATGCTGACAATTAAGCGATTGTGGCAGAGACAGAAAAAGAACTACACAAAAACATGGAAAGTATACATAAGGATGGAGAGATGTACGGAATGAAAATAAATGTTATTAAAACAAAGGTTATGAGGATTGGGAAAGAAGAAGGGGATGTTAATATCACAGTAAAAGGTCAGCGACTAGAGCAGGTAGAATCTTTCAGATACCTCGGTAGCCTGATAAACAAAGATGGCAACTCTACTCAGGAAATCAAGAGTAGAATATCCATGGGAAAGAAAGCCTTTGAAAAAACAAAAGCTCTGTTAACTGCCAAAAAAATACCTACTACCCTAAGGAAGTGATTTTCCAAATGCTTTCTATGGAGCGTGGTCGTGTATGGACCAGAAACTTGGACTTTTAGAAAAAAAGAAGTCTTGAAGTTGTCTTATCTTGAAAGTTTTTAAATGTGGTTATGGAGAAGAATGATGAGAGTGAGGTGGACAGACAAGGTGAGGAATGACCAAGTTTTGGAATGGATTGAGAAGAAAAGGTCAACCATGAGTGCAATAAAAAGGAGGGAAAATTGGTTAAGGCACATCATGAGGCATGACTGCCTCCTGAGTAAGATAATGGAAGGAAAAGTGAAAGGAAAACGGAAGAAAGGAAGAAGAAAATTTGATATGTTGACGGATTTGAGGGAGAATAGGAGTTATCAAGAGATGAAAATGTGGGCTCAAAATGGAGAAGTTTGAAGGAGTTAAGCTGGAACTGATCTACCTTGATGATGAATATTTTTGTATATTATATTTAACAGAATGTCGCCATAGACGTTTACACCTCCTGTGTGGTCTTAAGCACACCAATTTTTAAAATCTGAAGTGAGATATAGCTTTTAGTTGAAATAATTTTAAAAATTTTAATAAAAAATACATACCATATCGTGAGCTTCCTCAGCTCTTGTCTTTAACACAGTGAAATGACATATTTTACTTTTATTTGCAGAGTTTTTTTAATTTTTAGGCTTAAAAACTGTCCAGTAATCCGCGTACGGCCCCAGCCGGGATCTAAAGGATCGTCTTTTCCGCTGATCATTGCTCCCTGATGAAGCTGAAGGTCATATCAATAGGAGGTCAATAATGAATTATTGCGTGTTGAATTTCGAATAGTTCTCATTACTTTGAAATTCACAAAACTCTTGGTCAATGCTCCATATTTTAATACTTAACGGACCTACCGCTCGCTCGTTTTACTTAATATTATTTGCAAAAAAACTAGGGGAGGCAAAAGTTCACTCGTTAGCATTAGCATTAAAAAGGAAAGGGGGATATGTAATATCTTGATTTGAAAGGGTCCCTTATTTACATTGAGAAAGGATGCTGGAAACACCACATCTTCATTTATCTGCTCTAAAGGAAAGCGCCAGGGGATATACTTTTTTCTTTCATCCCACCCAGTGGACGGGGAACAAAGTAGGACGGAGGACGGACGGAGGACGTACGCAACCATCGAAAATGTGTGAAACCTGAGAGTTAAATATACTCTTTCCGCGCATTTGGCAATTGATTAGGGTTTACGATCAATTATTTATTCCAACTGACTGCGCCTAAACGAGGAATACAGTCACAAATGCGTTTCCTGGATTCAAATTGAGAGAATTTCACCAATAGCAACCCACGTAAAATGAAGCCTTTAGAAAATTCTCATCGGCCCGTTGAATCGCTGGAACGTTAACAATGACGATCATTTAAAGACTACTATCATCTGCTCTATGCTTTTTGAATGAAATTTTGTATGTTATCTTCATTTTAAGAGCTTAAGAAACTCTTTTTATATATCCTCGTTATTAAGGTATTAGCTGCTTAATAAGCTGCTGCTTGCTGCTTAAGGTACATGCTGCTCGATCATTTAATAGAGTTTAAAAGCGGATGTATTTACTGATTTACTCCAAGTGCTCTTTAAAATAAATATAAAAATACTGTGAAGAAGTTGAATCTGAAGTTGTGTGCAGCTGAGTGTTAGGTGCATATAATTTGAAAATTTTGGTTCATTCTCTTGGTCTAAAGCCATCTACACAGTTCAAAGCATTAATTATTTTAATACAACTCAAAATCAGAGTTGAGACTAGCTGAACAATCTGCATCATACAGAAAATATTTAATTCACATTGGTGAAGCAAGGTACGTTCTCTTCCTTTTTGAGTCAGAGGAGGAAATAAATTGGTCTTTTTCATAACTGTGCTTTCGCTAAATGTTTTCAAGTTCCGAGCTGAGGTGATTGCAATAATTGAGTGAATCTAAATAAAAAGCAGTTAGAAAGGGAATTGAAAACTGAAGGGTCACTTTGAGTGAGAGAATGTTGAAAAATCTATTGGAACAAGAGAAAAATAAATTTCCTGCTGCTTATGGTTTCAAGGATTCCTTTATTTGACTTATGATTAATCAAATCTCTCCTCAAAGAGAGGCGAAATTACGCCCTTGGATCAACTTGAATGCCTAACAGCTTTAGGATCTTTCTTTTTCCTATTTCCTATCCATTCCCGGAGCTTCTATATCCTTTGATTTACGATATCCACTCGATCCCTATAATTGTTTGCTCCTTCAGTCACCCGCCCAGTCGCGGTTTTTCCACAGCGCAAGTAAAAATAAAACGGTGATTTTCTCCGTAAGTGGTAAACAAAACAAAAATGGCAAAAAAGGTAAAAATAAAAGAATATATTATCGAAAGAGTCAAGTAATATATTTTCTCTTGGGGCATTCTTTTTATTCCTCTTTCTCAGAATTATAGTCCTAATTATGGTGAACTAAGGTCATTAGGGAATCTCTCAGCATTGTAAATCTTATGGACGAGTGTAATACTTAGGGTTGGTGTTGTTAATGATTTCAATTGGTTTTAAAAAGTAACAAGTAGTGGCCATACCCTGCAGAACGTGGCTTCGCTATTTGTCCTAAATGAATATGTACACGGTTTCAGAGGGCAGTCAGGAGACTGAGTATCCGTTTGGTACACTTGTTTAGCCATTTCTCCTTGATTAAAATAAAGCGAGAAGAGAAAAATTTGTCATTCATTATCTGATAATGCCACTAATATTAAACTGATCTAATTAAATAAGCCAAAAGTAATCAAATCATAGATAATATTTATTCGATCAACACCACCATTTATGGCAGTAGGTAGGGAATAATTTTGAGATATTCATAAATTAGACTAAAGACCGATTAGAAAATAAAATTACCAAGTTATGGACACTATGCAAATTAGCAAGAAAAACATATGATACAAAATGCATGAAAGTTACTTTAACAAGGGTTCCCCAAAAACTTAAATTCCAAAAAGAGGAAAGGAAAATCAGAAAGAATGCCTTGACATTATTATTGACCAATGAATTACATTTCTTTTGTCACTAAATCCATATCTGAAAGGTATAGAAAAGGTGAGTTGGAGTCATTTACCTAAGAGACAATACTACATGGTTGAATGTAGTAAATAGTATTTTTATTAACCTAATAATGAGTTAAGGAGGAACCTGCGCCCTATAGTACTGTGTTCATAAGAAGAATAAAATATCACCTGATGGGGGAATTTAGGATTAATATATCATTTCATAATTTTTCGAAGAAATCCAAATACTCGATTGGGTTATGTTGCTCAGAAAATATGCTTAAGTATGAATGTTAAGAACCTCATGTAGGGTCAGTGGTTGTGTTGCATCTAGCCGTCGCTGTTATTTCGACGTAATATGATTATTAGATTAAATTTGTGGCTGTAAAGAAGAATTATCAATTTAATAATATAAAACCCCGAAAAGTCTATAAAAATATATAATATTGCAGTTTTATTCTTATTGTTATGCATAATAACATCAATAGTTGACACATGGCAACACTGAGACAGGCTGTAAACAAATATGTGCTACTCTGCCCATCCCTGTTGGTGTCTGGTCTCCTGCAATCTATGACTGCGAATTCGAAGTGTTTGAAATCGGTTGAATTTTTCTCTAATTCATTAATTTCTTTATTATATTTTCGTTTACTTTCATCGTAATTCCTTTTTCCTCAGTTTGATAATTTCTCTATTACGTATTCTTTTACTTTCTTCATAATTCGTTTCAGCATCTGTGTATCGCTTTCTATTTGAATTTTTCTTTTTGCTGTTCTTCATTTTTCCTTTCATTTACGCATCACGTTCACTCATTGATCACATGCATCGTTATTTACCATTTTTGGTACATCATCTCAAAATATATTTCCGTGTGTTCGTTTTCTGCAATGGATAAAGTGTATGCCTAATGAGTTGTTATCCCTGTGCATCCTTTCTGACCATTTATTATTGACCACTGTCACATCAAAGTCCTTTCTGGTGTTGTGGTGTATATGGTATATACTTAATAGGTAGGATAATTTAAAATACTAAAGTATGCCATCACATAATAATAACAACATAGTATTTAAAATGTAAATTTTTGATTTGAGAGGGCAGGGAAGTTTAAGTGGATAGAGCGTTTTAGCGTAGTGAGGAAGGGAGTTCCAGCTCATTACGTAGTTACAAGGGTGTATGGATTATGTGCCAGTGCAGTTTGCAAGGCATTTTGTTGCACTGCTTCTCTACTCATGCTGCCCGACTTCCAAACTCCCTTGGTTTAGTTACAATTTAAAGACAGTTTCAGCAGAGAAGCAAGTTAGTGTGATTTAAGGGTGTTTCAGTTAGTTTAAAGGGAGATATTTTTACCTGAGATTACAGTATTAATCTAGCAAGCACATTGTGATTCTAACGTTGTAATAACCTGGTAGAAATAATGTTGTTACAACATCAGGATTTTAACCTGCCAATTACATTGAAGAACTAACCTTGCAATAACATAGCAGTATAAACTTTCCAACGACGTTGCGATTTTAAACTTACCACAGCATTGTGATGTTAGTTGCCTTTTTTTTCACTAAGGGCAAGGGTAAATCAAAAGTTCGGATGATTCGTGGCTTTCTTCCAGGAAATGTATACTACCTTGTTTTTTCCACTATCTGAGACCCGGTTTTCTTATGATTCCCCGTGTTCTATCACATATTTATTATCTGGTATCATGTTCATAAAGCCTATTCTTAGTATCGTAATCTAGAGGAAATGTTATGTACATGCTTATGTGTATGAATATCTGGAATAACATTACCGCTAATGTGTTCGAGAAAAGCTTTGCCGTGGAGTCATTGATTGATCGTGCAAATAGTTTTTTTAATGAAATTATCCATCAACAAATAAAAGTTTAAAAATTCTAAATATATACCTAGGTTTGGATATTTTGAAATTACGTAATTTTTGAAGACTTTATTAAAGTTACGTACTTAGTAGTAAGTAAAGGCATAAATTTAACCAAAGAAGAGTCGTTGGCAAAGATAATTACTGAGAACCGCCTTACATGTATGCTCTCGTTGATATTTATATTGAAAAATGCGTACTTGAATTCAGTGCTGCCAAGCAGCTTGCATTGAAAATGCGTAATTCAATTTATAAAAACGCCATAAGGATTAAAATATATTCAGTCAACTTGAGTACTACGCCGTATTTCACATTTTACCTCCAAGCAGTTTCCAACGTTGCCGCATTGTTCGCAGTATTTCGGCTCCTTGCTCAGAGAAAAACCGGAAGTATGTTTTTTAAACTTTAATGATGACACTAAATTGCCGATGACCTAATCTGAAAAAAATATATTGTGTGCCTTGATATCTTTTGCACGTTGTACTAGTTTTTTAATGATATGTTTCGGGCCAAACTTGAGATAAAAAATTTTTTATGAAGGGAAGTCATCGTTCTGCCATTAGGACAATGCATTTCAACGTAAAATTCCATCATTTTCAAATCCATATATCTTCATTAAATGGCCGATGACATAGTAATATTTTTACACCAATCGATAGGAGAAATCATGGACAATAATATATGTCAAAATCAGGGCAGGTTTTCGAGCATGCCTAAAATGATGATTCCTCCTTAAATACGCTGCTTTGGAGTGCGTATTGTAAATAACCTCATAAGAGTTCACTTGAACTCTTATTGAGTTATTTATTGTAATTGGAGTTTTGACTTTCTCTCAGTGATACGACGTTGCACCTCAATAATGCCACAGCTTACCATAATTCCCACCATTAACATATGGTTAGGATTTCGGTCTTCTTATGACAAAAGTTAGTATTTTTCAAAATCTAAAGGTAATCACTACAATAAAATTAATTATAACAGTTTGTCAGTGGGATCACCTCTTCATAATGATAAAAATTCATGCAACGCCTACGGTAATGACCAAATACGAATTCTCTTATTGCTTGGATCGCATAACCTCTCGAATAAAACTACTCTCTGATAACACATTCCCTAATATAAATTCATAGATACGATCTATGAGCACCAAGAAAGCAATTACACTATAAATAACATCGCCTTCCAGAAGAGTTTCTCCAATGAAGCGTTCTTGCCGAAGGCCTTGGAGTAGGCATTTAGTCTCAAAGCTTGCGTTATCACGATTATCACCTAAAGTAGTAGTAAAAACAAAGTTTGGCACATTATCAACGACATAAGGCAACGAACGAGGTACTTAACCACCACATAAACGAAGTATACATACACTTTTGTAACATGCTCAGCATTGTTTACTTTATCTTCAACGGATAATTTCGTCACTAAATGGCCCCATGTATGTGTAAAAAGTTATTTCTATCATAGAAAAGAAACCGAAAAATACCAATAAAAAAGATAAATCCTCATCATACCCACTTTTATTGGCAATCAAACGAGCAAAATTAATACACGGCCATGCCCGGTAAAGTAGAATCGTACGCATGACACGTTATCGGCGAGAAAGGTGGCGCTTATGGTGACGTCATTAGCACTCTACTTTAAATATCTCTATGGTCTTCACGTTCTTACGAAAAATTCAGTAATAACCTGTGCTGGGGCTTAGTTTATTCAAGAAAGATTTTTGTAGAAAGTAATTAGAATTTTTTATTTGAACTTTTTTTATGTCCATTAAGAATAAACAAATATTCATATCTAAATTGGCACATTTTGGAGCACGTTTGTAAGTAGTTACTCTCCACCTTTGTTCATCGGCCATCGCGAAGAAAGAAACCCACTAAGACATCAGGCAAGCGACAAACTTAACACTCTTTGGCCTAGCGTGCGTGGAATGGGAACATACGGAATAGTGGATGAATAGGTACACAGAATATGTAAAGGAAAGTCAAAATTAGAACATCTCTCGTGAAACGGTTCACGGAAAAAAAACATTGTAGCGATGCTGAACTTTGTGGTGGATGAGTGAGTGAGTGAAAGTAAATAAAACTTGACTCACTTTCACCTTTAGATCGAGGGATGTAAATAAAATGAAGAGGAAATGAGTTTAGACGCGATGGAGGTTAAAGGAGTTGAAAGGACGTCTGGGAGCGTTGTGAGTGGGGAGGAATTCCCTCTTCCAGCCTCTTAAAGGGAAAGGAAATGTCCTTGTGGGAGAGACGATTATGCGATGAGGCAGATATGAGAACGGGAGGCAAACAGCCGCGGAATGTATAAAGTTAGGCGTTGGGAGGCAATAAAACGCCAAAACTTCGCCTCTTTGTGCTACAGGAGACGAGATTTTTACATGCTGTGAATTTAATAGAGCCATTTAAATTTAAACCACCAAGACTGTTTTTTTGGATGCGACTTGTTCCACAATGACTATATTTTTCCATAAAAATATCTAACGGTCCATCCAGTGGATTATCTGGATGCTGTATCACAGTATTTTTATTTTCGGCTAAAATATAGCATCCAAAGTAAGATATAAAAGTTACTTTTTTGTTATTTGTAAATTACTTGTAATTGCTATTGTTCCAAAAAAGCTTCGAAAAGCAAGGTAAACGTCTAACTTTAATTGCTTATCAAATAAAACGGATGGAAATGTCTTTTTAAGGACGTTATCTAAAAAAACGTTGGTCATCAACATGCATAAAATCAACCCTATCTAGTCTCCAAGCATAATTCCCATCTAGAACTAGTTTTTCTTCTATGTTCCGTTCAATTATAATAATAAGCCCCTGAAATTCCGAACTCCAAAGTTAAATAGTTTTCGACAATATAGGTTGTTGCAGGAAAAAAGGTATTTTGATTAAAGGCCTCTTAAAGGTAAAATTTTAAACTCTCAAAAATGCTTTCAAAAATTCCTAAATTTGAAAACTCAACGAATGAATTTAATTTGATTATTAATTTTTGAAAAAAATGTAATTTTGCATCTCAGAAATTAGCATTCCGTTGAAAACGAATTTATAAGCATAATATAGTGCTTAATATTTTATTCAAATAAAAAAAAAACATTGTACAAAAAACTTCGTTAGAACCGGTGATATTGCATCAAACGTGTTTAAAAAAAATTCACATAACTGTAAATAATTGGCCTACAAGACCGGAATTTATAGCTATGAAACTTATAACCTATATAATTTTTAATAAGTTTAAATAACAGGGGCCTAAACTTTGAGTTATTGTACATTGATAAAATGATTTTTTTAAATTGATATAAAAAAATAATGAATGGGCCTCCACCAAAGGGACTTATTTGTGTATTTTTTTATCCCCTACAACTTTTGTTTGAAACACATTTCTCTAAACTGCTTAGTTTTCGCTGCAAAATAAAAAACACACTTTCTCAACTCAACATGGATGCCATTAACAATCCCCCAATCAGCTGCTTGTCCCAAACTATCTTAATACATCTAAAATTACTTTTTCTGCCAACGCTCCCAAAAAAACCTCAGTAGTAGCAATTTTTCCCGTATACACTTCTAATTTGACTGGACTATGTATTTGAGGAAAGAAATTAAACTCAGTGATATTTTAAATACTATAATGTATTGTATTGTATTTTAAATTTCCATTTCTCAAAGTTATTAATCGTTTTAACACCATTTACTCGAGGAGTTTCCTTTTAAAATATTGACGGAGAGAGAAAATATGAAGTAAAATACGGCATAAGTGTGTTATTTTCTTTCTTTTATTAGAATTTTATTTGTTTTAATCATTTTACAACGGAGTTACCAAGCAGTTATTACGATACGCTGTTTGACTTATATCGGAAGTCAACTCAAGGTAAAAGTAAAACTGACAGTAGTTGACGCTTTTTCCGTAAATTCTGCTCTATTTCTCACGAGTTTGATGACGTGCCGATTGTCACTTATCTAATGGGAATGACGTGAAAAACGATACCGCCCGTGAGTAATGAGCAAACGCTGAGCGACGGCAAAACTTTCCTCATAAACTCGGCGCCCCAAGTCTCTCAAACGCTGGGAATATGACGATGATTCCTTTTGATAATTGCTTCTCCTTCTCCTTACGACAGAGGGGAAGGGGATGGCAATAGCAAACTTTGAGGTGTGTGCGGTGACGAAGAGTTGCTTGAAGACTTGCGTGAGGGAGTAAGTGTCTTGGTGTTAAGTGTTGGTGTTACCTATGCATAAAACAATAAATGCAAAGAGGGTGGCCGATAAAAATACAGAAAACACGAAAGACACAAGACTTCTTATATTTCGATGGACCGTCGAACCATCTTTCTCAAAGGAAATAGGGTGTATTGGCGCATAATTAATGGCGAACCGGTATCATTATTTAATATAGATATGTTTTTCATTTCCACTGATCTTGTCCATGCCTTATTGCAACCGCTATCCGTTATTCCCCTACAAGGGAATCTTATCTGCCACTACGATCTTGAAATTAGATTAAAGACTTGATGATAGTGTTTGTCAAATACCAGGCGACATTTGAACAAGGGTTATTCGGTCTTTAGATTATTTTGCGTCATACTTAAATATAAAGGCTACGGAGAGAGTGAGCGCTATGAAGATCCGAGATACCGACGATGCTTAATCACTTCACTCTGGACAGTGCGTGTGCAGCGATGCTTTCTTGTGATATCCTGCCGTAACATATGATGCATACTCTTACAGTATTTCTGCTGCCAAAGTAACATGTTATTCTTCTCTAACTGTCGTTTGTGTAAATTTCGTAAATTTCAATGTCGTTTTCTAACTCACATGATTTTCATGTCAAATTGGCCTGGACTAATACATAATTCTGGTATTCGTGATTACTAAATTGGATAGCACAAAACAAATCGTTTGGAGATTTCCTCCCACTCAACGCTTCGCTTTATATATTCATCAAGCGATAGTCGCTTTCACACATTCAGTGTGATACTTCCCAGCTTTAGATTTTTATTACAGGTATGGATAATGTACTATTGCCGATCAAAACGGTGTCTTGTGCTTCCGAGAAGTGTGGAACGCAGTCAAAGAGAGAGAGAAAGAGATGGAGGAGGAAGAGGAAGAGTGGAAAACCATAGCCCCCCTATTCCTCCGTCTTGAGGAACGGGGATCTACAAAAGAAGGTGCGGGCCGCAGTGACTCGGAATGATTTTGCCGCGGGGATGGGGTAGGAAGTGGTGGGAGCGATGAGGGTGGGGTAAGTAAGGGGGGGGGCCTCCAAGTAAGAGGAGCAGTGTGAGAGAGACGGAGGGAATCCTGGGATTACCTCTCGTTCGTGATGGGCGAGGGTCGAAAAAGGATTTATTCAGGGGATCAGGAGTTGAGGGTGTCAGGAATCGCAGATCGAAGGTGAAGGGGAGTTGGCCGGATTATATGAGCAGCGAGTGGGAGTTATGACGGAGGAAACAGGACGGAATAAGTGCAGAATACGATTGTAGGGGATAAAGGGAAAGTTTTAGTGCAAGGTAGAAAAGCGTTTGGTTCCGAATGACTGAAATACAATCGTGCTTTCTCAACATTTGTCGAATTTTTGACAAATATGCATGTTGCTTCTCGTCCTATTTCCTTCGCCATCACCATCTGGCACTGTCTGACTAGATTTTTCTTACATTTTCGATTCACGGATTTCACGTTCACAGGTACAGCATTTTCGTTGTAAACTGGTTAACTAGTTGCCTTTGCTCATCACCAGTGACCTAAAATTCATATCTATTCATATATAATAAAGTAGGAACTCAGCAAATAATGAACCGTCCTGAATTATTTATTGAAAAGTTATTTATGCCTGAAAGATCCTGTAGGTATTTTGACTCTCAGCATTCATTGCTTCGCTAATTTTCACTATCATCTGTTCTCATCTGCCTCCAGCATCACGTAGATAATCTCTAATTAGTAGAAAAATTATCAGGTTTAAATTTGAGTGCAGTCATCCATTGGAGCGGGTACTTGCTTCGAGAGATTTGGAAAAATAAAAGCCGGCATAACTTTCTTAGTGAAAATGTTACGATACCTGGGTAGTGGACTTTTCCACTGAAAGGATCATCTGTGCAACTGCCACCATGCATCTCCACCACTATACTAGGTGAAGTTTTGAATTGTCGTGGAATAGAATCGCATGAGTTTCGTGCATGTGCATGTTGCCATTAATCTGCGATAAAGCAACAAGCACAAGTTCTGTTTAAGTAACAAATAATTCTGCATTCTTTTTTGGAAACTCAATGAACCTTTTCGTAGTCGATCTAATTCTGAGATGATACTGGAATTTCTCCTTTTACAGGGGCATGAGGGAAAGTAAAATCTCCCTCCATAAAATATGAATTCTCAGCAAGCGTTTTTCTGTCGTAATACCAACATCACCTGCTTTCCAAAGACTTGTAACGCTTGTGACAGCCGCAGGTGAGCAATTCCAGAATTAGGTCTCGACGATTGAACTAATATTTTAGGTGTACCAAGTAAGGCTTTATTACTGAAAAAACATAACATCTATGCCAAAGGTGGTAAATCGTGGCCAGGACCCTTGAGTTGCCGGCTCGTTACCAATCTATCCACCGCGGTCGAGTACCTGCAGCCGAATACACCACCCACAACTGGTGTTCTGTGATATCCGATAAAGTAGAATATGACCAGCTGAATAGGTATGCTTTAATGGCTCTAATCCTACTATTTACTGCACTCATAAGCACGCTACTCAAGGCATGTGGCCCAGAATTTCACATTTCATGAAAAGCATACAAGTACAAGAATATGCAAATGTCAAGGGGGGCAGGGGCTCAGGAAATGCAGAACATGAATGATAGACGCTCAAATTAGAAATGCAACTTAACTGAAGCATGAATTAGGCCCCGGACTGAAATATGTGCTAAAGGAAGAAGTTGACAAACATCTACATGCTGAAATGGTTTGGGCGAATTATGCCCCAAAAGGATATATGAATATATTGCGATATCGCTCAACTATTTTCAACGACATCACCTTATATTTCATTAAGTTTCATGAATAGATAACAAGAAATAATGAACATTACCTCACAGCTACTCGAGGAGCCATCTTCAAGGTTAGAAACGCTCTCTCTTGACATGCTGTGCTTCTCCAGGAACTGGAGAGAATTGAAGCACCACAGGGTGGGCTTGCATATATCATCCACTCCAGCTCCGCTTTTTCTCCCTTTTTTATTTTATTTCTCTCCGCCATAAATTGAGTCCTTAGCCCATTTATTTTACATTTTATATCCTCCGGAATGGTACATGGTAGAAGCTAAAAATGAAAACATATGCATCAATCATTATCTCTCATCATACAACTCTCAGAAGAAATATGCACTAGGAAATCGTTTCACAGTCAAAGAAATTCATTTTTGCAAATATACTAAGGAGTACTCATTTAAAACCACGCAGTGGGATCTCTAGTGACGATCACTAGTGCCGATAGTTCAAATAATAAGAAAAAATTATTCCATTGCAGTTCGAAAATTTACAATTACAATAAGTCTTACTACTGATCATCATCTACGTGAGGATTTAATTTTCTGCTGACTGACATAGTTGACTATTCGATATGATTAAGACGTCAATAATGAACTATGAGCGCTATCAATCACGAGGGAAAATTAGTTCCTCGATATTATCTTTAACGCACAAAGGCTATTCATTATGCCGAGATGAAAGCGCTTATAAAAAATACAACATTATCCTTCAACGCCAAAACAAAGTCACATAACAAAGGGGCACTGAATCCATCAATATAACGTAGGATAACATCACACGGATCATTACTCCAGCATCGAGCACTTATAAATAAATATGCATTAATTTCCCAATAATATCATTAGATACACGTCACCATGGCAAACTCAGCGTGTTTCATATCATGAAATTTTAGTAAAGAGGACTCCCAGGATATAGAAGTTGTTATTGAAACAGTTCATGCGTCCAGTTAAACTTCTAAACTCAACTATATCCAATTTAAAAACAAAATATTTAGTTAATTTACTTACATCGGCCAAACAAGCTGTCATTTCTTTCAAGGCTGCGTATCTCTTCTCTTTATTGTGATAATCAGGCGAACCTATTTCATAAACTAGACACATTTTATTTATATAAATCGATGAGTAGTTCACCATTTGTCTTCTCCACGTAGCCATTTTGAGATTTGTGTGCTTGTTCCTCTTGAGAAGCAGGCGGAATCCTGGGAAGGCTAAAGGTCGCTCGCTATTAGCTGAGAACCTTCAAACCGATTCAAGATTTTTTTAAACCGTTCAAGACTAGAGGAATTTGATGGCGACGAAGCTTTTCAAGAGCTTTCAAGACAAGTCCGCTGTCATGATGTCATGTCCATTCGAGAAACCTTGATCAATGATTTTTGAATGGAATTTGACGCAGAATTTGATCGTGTGGAACGGGCTCACGGCAGTTACTTTCATTCCTGAAACTCCTGGTTAATTTTCTCCTTTTTTGACTCCTAAAAATAACATTTCTGTGAAAAAGCCAGTTTTGTCCGTTTTCTTACTTAATTTCGGTGTCTTTGGCGGAATTCAACTCGTCTCCCTTGTTTTCCTGCCTGTCATGTCCCAGTGGAAGCTTTAATTAAATCTGAGCCGGAGGAGTGGTTGTTGGTTAACCGTGAAAGAGCCGAGATAAGTTTCTGCCACGGAATTTTGAATATTCATTGAGGTCCCTTGCAAGACTTGTAAGTGATACCACCGAAACTCTGGCATTCTTAAAATTCACCTTCACTCATGCGGTAAAGTACGAATACGCTATCCTCTCTACCTCATTTTGTTTTGAGTTTTGTAGCATGTATGCCCTTTTTCAGTTTTTACAGAATCATATCCCTGAAAATATGTTTTGTTTTAGGTTTTGAATGTCTAGTTTTCCATTAGGATTGTATCCCATTCAGAAATAGTGAATTTACTACCGTCCTTATTGTTGCGAAGTTCGTCACAGATAAGAGAGGTCAATAATAAATTCAAATTTAGTTGGAATTTGGCAATTTTGTGGATTAATTATGGGGTTTTAAGAATGATTATCATTCTGGGAATTCCTGTTTCATTAGTTGCGCAACCTTCAAAATTATACATGTCATCAACGTCTGTGCATCCACATTTGACTCACGACTTTATCGCTGCCTCTTAGCCTTTGTTAAAATTATTTTAATTTCCGTACAAAGCACATGGAGTTGCAATGATTGGTATGATGAGTCCTGTTGTGCGAAAATAGATATTAAAAGTAATCTGTAAATAATAGAATATCCTTGCCTATTTTACCTTGCTATCTCAATGACTATTCATCCCATCATTTTCGTGGTGATGCTTGACCATACAATTATCATATGGGGGGATGAATTGAGTTATTATAGCAGGTCTAGAAGTATTAAATGATGCATTAGAGAAAATGAGCCCGGCTATCTGAGCAGTTTAAATAGCATTTGCATACCTTAGAGTTAGAGAAACCAGGTACCTCTCCACCTGATTCCACTCCGCTGCAATTCGAGCAAGATTATAGGCCGGGACACTCTGAGGGCAGTGGACTCAGCTCTCCGCTTCCTCGGCCAGTTAGGTTCAATGAGCGACTGCCCCAATGTCTCGGTGGAGTGATCCGGCCTACCCATGGCGAACTTCAATCAATCGCGTTCCACCTCACCAATGGTTTAACCTCTCCTCATTCGGCGTCCAATGGTCCGTGGTGATATCCTTTGATTGCCTGTTCCTACGGAACATTTAACTTAGTCTTGGAACATTTCTTTGATTTCTTCTCTTGTTTCAGGTAAGCATTTACTTTGTTATGCATGTTCTTCGTTTTATTTTGCTTAATAGGCATTATATATACATATGCATCGGAAAACCTCGTATTATGTGTGGAAAATTTTAGGAAAACCTTGTCAATGGAATGTCACGGAGATTGAGTCAAGTTATTTAACGGTAATTCGATTTTTAGGGGATATTATTTTTCGAGAACTAATTATAACTCTATTGACATTTTTCCTTTACTTTATGGTTCAAGCTGAATATTTTTATATCTATATATATATACATATATATATATATATATATATATATATATATACTACTCTGTCATTAAGTATTCTTTCTTAACATGTGCCTTCAAGTTTTACGCTACTTGTAAATTTATGGCTATGTAAAATGGCATAAAATATTTTAATAAGTCGATAGTTGGCGGCCATTGGCTTTTATTTACTAAAAATTATATTTCTTTTGCAGATTCAGTGCGGCGATACATGAGAAACATCCGGGAAAGGGAGAGATGAGGGCTCTTCAGCATTTGTCTTCAGCATCAATCACCTATGTAAGAAAAGTTCCTATTGCATTTTTTTCTTATTTTGCCACCACTCGTGAGATAGTGGTAATGTGACAAAGTTATGCGTAATTGAATATTAATTTCTAATTTCCGTGGAAATACCCGCCTATGGTAGAGGTAAACATGATTTTAAAAAGAGTTCCTGGTGTTCCGATAGGCACTAATTCCGGTTGATTACTGTTTGAAATCTGAGTTATAATATAGAATATGGTGCATTGGAAAAGAAAAATAAATATTACAAATCTTCCGTTGAAAGATCAGCTTTATTGATGAGAGACATGGTGAATTATGGTAGATAGAGTTTTCAATTCCCAAATTTCACATGAGAATTTTGAAGCCTCATCGCTGGGTTCCAGTTTGTTTTTTGTGTCCTTATTGTATTCTCATAGCTGAGCTCTTAATCGTCCGTGCTCTCTAAAAACGACCGCTTTGCTTTCCTCTTTTGTTCACATACACTTTTTCTTTCTTTTTTGAATAATTGTTTCAGCTGATTCTCCGGTGATCCTCATACGCTTATTTTATTGCAATTTAATGAATATACTTTGAATGGTAGTGAAGTCAAAAAAAGTATAACCCGCAAAAAAGAATGCTATTAATTTTTTCACTGCATATAGTGGACTTTCCATTGGCAGTGGTGATCGTAAGATTTCTTAAAACCTTAGGAATTCTTTCACGTGATAATTCAACATTAAATAAATAGAGCATATTTTAGCCTAAATGAATAATAAAACTAAATCTCCTTATTCAAATTGCGACCAATTGTTAGATTGGTTTTTTTTTAATTCGACTTATACTTCTTTCCGTCACACTGTAGTCCCTCGTCATAAAAAGTATTGAAAATTGATGGAATCCTCTTTAAACATCATCAAATCGTCCATAACCATTATAAATCCTCTGAAAACTTCATAGAAATATCTAGCAATTTTATGTAACCTTCAAAAAACCAGCAGTTGACATTGGTTAATATTTGTAATTAGATTATAATCAAACTATTAGAAGAGTTGAGCACCCTTAGAAGCCTCCTGCTAATTCATTGAAATAGAATTATAATATTTTGTATTTTTTATTGAAGTTACATACCTAGGATCATAATCTTGTTCTTCTTATAAATATTTAATGAGATGGAATACTAATCATTGTTTTCTGTTTTCCGTCGAACGCTCAAATTTAAATTGTGCAAAAAGAAAGTAATTAAGGTAATATTGTATTAAGTTTGATAAATTCCATCTTTTAATAAAAATTTAAAAAGCATTCAAGGGTAGCTTTAGAAGCGAGTTGAGCAAATATGCGAAACTTAGGTATGATCAACATTTGGTGCCCATGAATTTTGATTCAAATTATCTTTCTCTACAGCAAACTCTTAGCAAACCTTTTTCTTATTTACCCCTTTTTATGTGTACTAAACCAAAAGCATTCTTAAAAAAAATATTTTTATTATTTTAAGCAGGGTTTCCAAAACTATTTTCCGGGGAACAATGGTGTTCCTCGGAATATTAGCATGTTCCCCGGAAACGTGAAATGGTTGTATGTGTTGCCGACTAAACGTAACCGTTTTTTATCTGCAAAATGAGCAAGGTGTCTCGTTAAAGTTTCAATACTGACTAAGCGATTCATCGTAGGAAACATTTTGTAAACCCTAATTTAAGGATAAAGTTAAGGAACATTGCGATTATAAAGTGTTTTCATTTTATCAATTAAGGCACACCTGGGGCCTGTTTCTCAAAGCTATAAGTCCACAATTTACAAGTATGATCTTACAAGTTTGACTTCCGAGTAACATGTGAAATTCTGTTTTTCAAACGTACAAGTCTACTAATTACAAGTAACGAGTCCATTTTAAAAGTTAAAAGTGTTTACTCACAAGTGTTTTCATTGTTACGACACATTCTGTTTCTCAAACAGACTTGTGAGTAACAAATCCTTGTAACTTGTAAGGAAATTTCTACAAGTCCTCCGAGGTGAGTAAATCGCAGTCAATCGGAAAGAATAACTGGGAAAACAAATGAAAAGCGACTAGCGATCTCTTTTTCTCAACTGTTATGAAGGCGATAGCGACGAACAAGGTATCAGTAGATAGGATTTTTTACCGACTTTTGACATAACATGCTCAGTTTACGTTAAAACACATTGGTTTTTTATAATTTAAAGTTAAAAGAAAATTCTTTTAGACTAAGACGTAACGAGAAAAGAACACCCCCACGGAGACTTTGTGAATAAACAACGAAGAAGAAAGATTTATTTCCAACCGAGACAGGAATGTTGCTTTTAATCGTGCAATTTATAAATGATCTCATTTGATAAAGAATAAATTATTTTGGGGAGGTGGGAAAGGTTGAAAATGCGAAAGTTAAGCGCTAGTTTGCTAGTATTATTTATTACTAATTATCAATATATACCTACTTTTCATGCCACGTCATTATGTTTATACATTGAGAGGTAAAAATGCAGAGCATAAGTTCCCGTAATAAAATGATAAATCGCCATGAGATATCAAGTTGCGAAAGTTCAATAGGAAACTCCATACGTAATTAAAGTTGACTTTTTTATGTGACATCTCGCAAATGCTACGCTAATGTGCTGTGGTTTTTCCTAATACACCGTAGGCATGTGTCGGTACCCTTGGTGTAACTTGGGGATCAAGAACAAGTGAAATTAAAAATAAATTGTGCATAAGTCCTAGAACGAAGTGACATAATTGGTGGTAAAATGTCTCCTTAGCCCATCAAAATGAAAGAGGAAAAAAAGTTACCCCGGCGGGGGTCGATCCACTGTCCCAACTACTGAACCAACTGGCTTCCTTCACAGTTTGAGATCCCTTTGGGTATTAATAATGAACATTCAAAATGCCTGAAATAGTCTTCGCTTGTCTGACGATAAAACGCTATTCCGCTATTTATTCGTACCTATGAAAGATAAACACTGCACAAGATGATGTCTTGACATGCTAGAATTGTGAATAACCTTCATTTAGAGTTCATCTTTCCCTTCCTGCGATGGAATAAACGACTTTTCCTCATGATGTTCAACTTTTGCAGACGATTCCTCCTCTCTTGAGATATTTTAAGGTAAACTGTAAACTAAAATTTCCGTTTATCTTGTGTTCACGCATTTATAGACACCGAGCAACATAGCACTGACTCTTGGTTAAAAAAGATGCATGAAAATTTACGTCCCGTACGTATCCCATCCTTGCCGTAATATTGTTATTATGTCTTACGAAAGTGGTTTGAAAGATAAACACAGGACAACAATATATCTTGTCGTCCAAGAATTATAAATTACTTTCATTACAAGATAAAATAGCAATTCATACATTGAAATAAACGATTCCAATCGTACGTATCCCATCCTTTCCGTACAATATTGTTATTATGTCGTACTTACGAAAGTGGTTTGAAAGATAAACACAGCACAACAATATATCTTGGCGTTCAAGAATTATAAATTACATTCATTACAAGATAACAATGCAAATCTTACGTTGGAATAACCGATTTTTCCTTATTATGTTCAAGTATTGCCGATGATTCGTCCTCGCTTGGGATATTTTAAGGTGAATTATACACCAAAAATACCATTTATCATGTATTCACGTATTTATATACACCGAGCAACGTTGCAGTGACTCTAGGTAAAAGTAGATTGCTGGAAAAACTCTCGAAATATATTTAAAGCTTAAAAAAATAGCTAAATACGGACAGGATGACGACCGCCATTTTCACTTGTAAAATATTAGTTACAATTGTGGAGAATTCACAAATCCTCCGTTTTCGTTTGAAAAACTTGTAAGTCACACTTGTAAAATCCGACTTGTAAATTGTGGACTTGTAGCTTTGAGAAACGGGCTCCTGGTGGAGCTTAGTTAAAACTAAACAGTATGCTTACTTCTGATTAATTGATGAACCTTGCACTTCAGTTACACCCACAAACACTCATTTACCCCTTCAACAGGATACCCTGGAAAAAGACATCGAGTTTTTTCCTCGGCATATCTCTCGCACCCAATACCCTTGCTCTGTATCCTCATTCATATTTGTATTTTTCGGGGCCATTGCACGAGTCCAGTTCCTGACTCAGTCGAACTTTCATGCAAGGGAGAGGAGGAGTGGGTTGGGATGACGATGATCAAGGGTATAGCTTCCGCAAATGTCCCTGGTGCAGACCTGCGCGGAATGCAGAGGAGGTAGAAGCTGAGGGGGGTGAAGTTAAAGGATGGAGGGGAAGAGAGGGAGGCTACGAGAGAGAGAGAGTGAGACAGGGGAACCACAGTAGTTCGGAAAAAGACGCGATGCACACACTCGCAATGCAGGTGACTCCATCACCCATCGCTATGACTTTACGTGAGGTGAGTCGAAACAGGATGGCAGGTCGTAGTGAGTCATCCCACCTCTCGAAGCGTTTGTGTTGGCAACAATTAGAAAGGTATTCTGACCCTCCACACTCAATAACCTTCTTCCCCTGTTTCGTAGGATTTCGAACGTTCGTAGCTCATGCCTAAAAATCGTCAACTGCGTAGCACCAGGGCTATTATTTATGGCCTCGTAATTTCCGAGTTTCGACAGTGACGAAATGGTAACGCCACAGCCACGAAAATTTCAAAAGGAGCCATTCAAGAGTTGAGATTTGTCAGGGTCTATCACTTCACAGAGTTTTTTTCGAGATTCAGCCGTGTCGAGTTCTTATTGGATAAGGCCCAAGGAACTCTTCTAGAGCTATAAGTGCCCGTCGGCACAGTCTGTTGTGAGCAGCTCATTCTGCCCTCTGCTCCTCCCCACCTGACGTGAAATTCAATTTCGATCGACCTGGGGCGGAATAGGAGAGCCTGGCGGCCGATGGGGGCCAGGAACAATGGGAGAGGGGAATACCGTATCCTCCCACCCTGACCCTTCCCCGTATGCTCGTCTGCCTGCAAACTTGCCCGGGAGTGACGTAGCATCGGAAACGGGGATGGGGCGCTGGGAGGACAGGAGGGGTTCCTCGAGGGTTTGAATGGGACACGGAATGTTTAGGTGAGCGGTGGACAAGCGGGTGGAAGGGTGAATTTCCTCGGAAATGATTTGGTTCGCTGACCCCTCTGAAGGGCTAGGAGTCGTGGAACGGACACGGAGTGTAAATTATGTCGTGGAAGATGAATCTTCCCAGGTTTAATCATCTGCGATGGAAATTGAAGATGACGGACTAGGTTGCGGAATATATCCCAAGAGGACTACTGCAAATGGCACGTTGGCGTATAGGTTAGGCTCTGCTCAATATGGTGTCTAACCGCACCAACACAACTCACTGATGGAGATATGTTGGGCCTATGAAGTGAACGAACGATTAACGGTAAGGTGTAGCAAGGTGGTTCAGAATTATTACAACTAGTTAAATAATTAAGACAAAATACAGAAAAACTGTGACTAGAAAGAGCTCTTGCGCATATTTTATCACAACGGAAAACATCATTATGTTTCCTAATATTCCATTAGAGGGATGAGTTTGAAAATCGTAAGTGCATAAACGGAAGGTGATACCCACAGGTGCAACAGAAGAGATTTCAGTTAATTGCATATAAGTCTTGTATAATATAGTCTGAGTTAGTCTACAATGTGACAACTATTATTTACAATTAGCACAGCTGCTTTAATAATTTTTCGAGTGATCACAAAATGTTTTGACGAATTTATTGCTAAAATAATTGTACAAGTTCTGCACTTAGCTGAAAGAGTGCATGAGAGCATTTGATAATAAGTATCAATAATGCCGAATCAGTGACGTCAGGATTTTTTAGTGATCGAGGCTCTATTTATCAAATGTATCTTGAGTAAGGGTCAAGAGATATTTTCCTCACTCTCCGTTCTTGCTGAATTTTTTCAAGCATTCTATCCAAAATACTTTGGACGGATGGTATGAAGGAGTCCCGCCTTTCAGGTTGTTGTCAACGGGGAAGAGAGAATAGCGTTGAAGGGACAGCGGACAAGGGAGAGATGAGAAAATATGGAAGCGTTGCTGTCTGCTACGACAGCACACTGTCCGGCGACGGTGGGAATTTTCTCTGAGCGAATGATTCGGCTGTCGTTCCGTTGAGTGGAGTCCGAATATTTCTCCTCCGTTTGACTGCGAGCCTGAATCAGAGCTGAGAAGTTTCTCTGACTTTCCTTTAAGGAGAAATAACAGCGTTAGATTTCAAGGTTCATGAAAAGGTTGATTGAGAGACTAAGATGGATGGAGAGGGAAAGAAGATTGAAGTGGATTTGAATGGGTATTTATGACACGATAAAAATAGGCCACACAAAGTTTATGAATGTTTGTACAGTCACCGCATAAAGTCTATTGACATCGGCAACTTAATCCCCTTAATTCACTAGCCCCCAAGACGAGGTTCCGATTCACGACTACTCTGGTCACTTTCTCACCTCCTTCCCACCCCCTCTTCTTTATCTCCCCTCCCCATCCCTCACCTTTGAATCACTGGAGCCACTCAAAATCGTAGTTTTGCTTATTCGGCGCATTTATCGTTGTCGCCAGACTTTATGCGGCGACTGTACTTTGCCAACCGGATACGCTAGCATTGGGGTTATTTTAGAACTTTCCAATTTCACATCGTAAAGTTGGCTTGGTTGCTTACTGATAAAGTGTCGTAAATTAGCTCGGAAACCTAGAAAAAAACCGGTAGTAGAAAATTACATTGTGTAATATTGTTTATGATTTTGTTTTGTTTAAAATCGTGTTTTCTTTATCATCATACAACCCTGTGAACCGCTAAAGATTGCAAGGGGTGCTGGGACATCAGCCATGAAAATTGGGGGAATAGGAAAAGGGCGAAAGTAAATTGTACATTGACAGAGAGCCTTGGTTTTGCGATTTCTTCATGTTTTTATTGCCAGAAAAGGAGAAGATATTGTACCTATTTGATTGGTAATGGTATATCTGTCTTGGCTTCACATGCGAACGGATGGCCTGAATCGAGTACCCATAATATGCACGGTTACTACAAAAATGAAAGACCCATTGTAAAACTTATTCTTCTTTATCATGATGAAAATTGTTAATTTTCAAGGTCCTTGTTAAATTCACTTTAATTTTGTGTATTTTTTCTAAGTGTTTGATATATTATGCTTATTGTTCGCAGAAAAACGTTGGTGACAAGGTGTGTTAGATATTATTTAATAAAAAACGTGGGTAAACAGTGGTGGTTCTAGATGGTTGCGCTGGCTACCCAGTACCGAAATGACAAGGACGACCTCACCACCACTTCGTATTCCACTCTCGAATCAGCTGTTGTGTAGACGGGAACCCTGAGTGAGCGATGCAATGCATTATATTTTGCTACTGCATTATAAAGTTTCCTGTTATCTGTGTTAGAGTATTATTTACACCATAGAATTGTGACGAATAAAAACGCATTTATTGCATGAAATAACACAAAGCAGATCATATTAATTTATTTTTTATTTTCTACAGAGAGGACCATTGATATGGAAATATTTCCGTTGAAAATTGCTTTATCACAGCGAGTATTACGATTTATTTCCCACGTTTTGTTTTCAAACAAACGCCTGCAGAATTTACGCAGCGTGGGCAAAATAAGCCCGTTGAAACTCGCTCTTAATCCTTTAACTCTCGAGTTTGAGAGAGGAAAAAAGTAAACCGTTAACACATCTTTCGGCGACTTTCATTGCTCAACGTGCAATAAATCTTCCCTCCAACGATATTTACTCTCAGCTTACTCCTCGGTTCACGTCTCTCGCCACATTTCGCCGCCGCGTTTTTTTTCTTAGAATCACTCCCATAATTCATCTCTCATGAATCGAAAACGTTGAATCTGCTCTAGATTTAAAGTGGGTGTGTCTCTTATTTGTGAAAGCAGTGCATGAAAAAAATTCGGAGATAAACAATGCTAGACAAACATTTACCACCTGATGTGGGACTGGTGCTCTTCTTTTAATATGTAAACGAAAGTGTAATAAGAGAAAAAACTTCAAATATCTGCCACATTGATTTAGCTGCATGGACATTTTATGATTTTAAATTTACGGAATGACCGTTTTAAATAAGCTTCTCTCCATCAAACTCAATATAAGAACCGAGAATAACCATGATTCAGAACACAGCTTCTAATAAAATTATTAGATAATTAAATAATTACAATTTGTTCAGCAAGTAGTCAAAAAACCCTTTTATAAAATCCAATATTTTACTCTGTAGCTTGGATGCTATTGTAAAATTTTTTATGCATACACCATAGTTAGAAGCAAAGCAAAACCAATTTTCAATGCTCTTGAAGATAATTGTGTTAGTATTTCTTCGTATGATTCAAAAGATGAAAACAAAAATCTGTAACTTAATTGCGTTATTTTATGAGTAATAAACCTAGTTACTGGTTATACTACTTAACTATTACATATAAGTAAAATCTACTGTCGATAAATTAGCCACAAGTTTATATCCTACATCGATCCTCAGTGCTTAACTTGGCAAGTCACTACCTACTAGTAAAGAAATTAAAAATCCAGATTTTTCAGTATTCAAAAATCTTTCATTGTTTGCATACATATTTAACTACAAATTCAATGTTTCAAAAGGTGCTTCAAGGATATGAGTATGAAAATTGAGGCCATTATTGGCAGTGGAAAACATCAGCATTAGCAGTTACCCATTTTAACCTCGGATTTCTATTTCAAGGACCTCTTAATGTAAACAATTTTGACTTTGCCACGTTATTGGAGTCAGATATCGCTTTACCAAATTGATAAAAATGCCCTTACAACTTATTGACTCCAATGCCGGAGGAATAGTATTTACCAGTGAATTGTTTAAACTCTAAAATGGCAAAGAATGCATTACACAAAGTCCTGTCTATGATAACAATGTCAACGATTCAATTAAACACCAATGTTAAGAATTTCCATTGAAATTAAATGATTAACGAAATATGTAAACATAATTTACCAGTGCCTTTCATTTGCTCACAGTTAAAAACTTTCATCCGTATTGAGCCGTAAGTGACAGCGAGCAATTTAAAACTTGTAGGAGATTCTCTGGTCTCAAAGAGAAACATACGAATGCCCAAACTATTTACCATGGTCTCAAAGTGAAGCATACGAATGCCCAAACTATTTATCAGTTCATCAGTCCATTGTTACATTTTCAAAGTTATCCCAAATTTAACAGAGTTCCCGCTCAGTTTTACGTACATGCATTGATATTTACATGTAGTACAACTGTTTGCGGCGAAGGGATTTACTCGATTGTAGAGTGATGTAAAAGGTAGTAGAGAAACCATTTTGCAAGACTAATAATGGTTTTGTTCTCGTCCCTGAAAATAATGCCTCTGGTTTCAATGATCATTATTAAGAACCGCTTTGGTCTGTTTTTATAAGGGAATCACATCTCATCTAAGTAAATGCTCTAGATATGTTTCAAATGCTTTCTCTTGAGAAGATTACAATTGCTTAAATGCGATGTTCCGATTGAGTACATTATGTCTCACATTCGGGAAAAAATATTCTAGCCTTTAAAGTCGTTCCTAATAATAACACATTTTCGTTTGCAGTCATTCAGGGGACTCAGAAAGTTGGAATAACTAGGTATGACGAAAAACGTTACGTATTTTTTACGACCGTATTTTTTTAAACCAGATAAACATTAATTTAGAGAAAAACCCAGAGTAAACCGTGAAAATTTAACCATTCTGAAGTGAAATAAACAAATTGAAGGATTTTGACCATCATGTATTCAATAAAACAATTATTCCATCTACATATGCATCACGCTAGTCTTTCCATGGACATCCTATTTTCAATTTAGTGACTGAGGAAGGAGTGAGTCTTGAATTTTATTTTTCATTTAAAGTCTTCATTTTTTCCTACGATAACAAGGCGCTTATCTTTTAAAATTCAGGGTGCCAGTCAGTTAAAAAAGTACGCCAGTGTACAAACAAGAACTATCCCAATCGACTAACACGAAGTAGAATTTTTTAACTGATCTGATTGCAGTCTATCTATTTAATTAGTCGTGGTAGTGGAATAACATAAGAAAAAGAATAGAGTTGATATTGAAAGATAAAGTAGCTCAATGACTTCACCTCTAATAATTGAACTTACACTAGTAAGTAAAAATATAATGTGTTTATACAGTAAACTTATAAAAAGTCGCGACACTGGCACTGCGCTGTTATCAATATTTTATTTCAGATTATAATGGATTTATAGCTGACTATGAATGGGAGCATCCACAAACGCCATTGGGGAATGCAAGGATTTAAATAAAGTGAAATAAAAAATCAAGCTGTACTCAAGATGTGCTGGAGACGAAGGCAATGTGAAATATGGTTAATGGGAAGCTTTTTCAGATATTTCGCTTCACGTGTCACCTGAGACGTGGCTGAATCATAGGTACAGTCACTAACTATTATTAGCATAGGTAATAGATTTACATAACAGATTCTCTCGAATCTTTAAAATTAGCATTTTTGGAAATAGGTACCTAATTATTACTATTGAATAAGGTTTTATAATTTTTCCCCCGAAGGCTTATTATTTTAAATTAAAAAGGTGAGTATGAATAGGTTTCTCAACAGAATACAGATTCTAGTTGTGTTCGGCTCAGACATACTAAATTGGATGGATCAGAACTACGTATCGGACTGATCTGCCTGCAGATTTATGGTCGTTTTTTCAACACAATTTAGCGGCAGGTGAGCGTGGGGAGAAATTGAGTTGAAGGGAGAGTGAGAAGGGATGCAGAGTTCAAATGAGCCGCTCGATAGAAGCGGAGGGAGGAGGAAGAATGCGGAAGCCGGGAAGGTAAACATGGAAGTTGATTTACGACCAATCATTCCGCATGATTGCGCCCAAACCGAAAATATATCCGCCATTTTACGTCACAGATTCAAGTAGAGAGGAGATAACTCGAGTGATCCATGTTAGTCGAAGTGTATAAAAATTACCTCCGCTCCGTTGAACTTCCGGAATGTTAAAAAAAAAATTATTTTCTCTAACAAGAATCTGCTTCACGTGATTCGAATAATATTTGGAAAATTTCCTCCATTTTAGGAGCTTATGAAATTCTGTAAATGTCCTGCTTCATTATAAATGGCTGCTCTTTTAGTTGAGTGATCTCTGACACTAGAAGCCCTGGTGCACCGAAAATTGACGACTTTCGATTTTATAATAGCCCTCACTCTATAAGTATAAATGAAAATTTCTCAACTTCTGTGGCTCTTAAAATTTAATTGATGTTATAAAAGCACTTCTAAGATATTAGTTATCTTGCTCAGTGCCTTTGAAGTAATGTGTCCTGCATATATGTTGGTACCGCAACCCGTAAAGTGATGGTAATTCTTTTTTTCACTCAGTAGCGTTGCAAACATTCCTGCCGAAACAGTGGCTTTTGAAAAGATAAAAGTAAGAAGCTTAAGAAAATAACTAAGTGAATACCTTAGCTAAGTTAGCATATTTACCAATTTGTTAACTTAGTGACAAAATCCAGTATAAAACGAAATTCTGTAAGGCTTTCTAGGACATTCTGTAAGGAAATTCTAGTATTAAAAACTGCACGCAGGAAGATAATAACTGAACTTATTTGAAAGGATTACAATAATGATTTTTTTTCAGTTTCAACTAAAAGCAATGGAAAAAATCGAAATAATTGTTTTTAAAGGCTATGTGCATCAAATGACTCTACTTAGCTGAATTTTTTATACTAAAAAAAGTATTTTAGGTACGCAAATGTGCTATAGGGTATTTTTTCTCGTTAGTTAGCATAAATAAATAAAAGTCTCGCAAGTATTTCTGCCCGATGACTACAGCAAAAACAGAAGCAACGGAAACTTGCAGCCTTGCGTCTTAGCAGTTGATGATGAATTTCAATGAGAAATTTAACTGTAAAAGCAAGACACTTAAGTTTGAGATAAGTTGACAATTGCTGTTTTTTCCATCACTATTTATATCAGAACGATAACAAGGCGCTTATCTTTTAATATTCAGGGTGCCAGTCAGTTAAAAAAGTACGCCAGTGTACAAACAAGAACCAACCCAATCGACTAACACGAAGTAGAATTTTTTAACTGATCTGATTGCAGTCAATCTATTTAATTAGTCGTGGTAGTGGAATAACATAAGAAAAAGAATAGAGTTGATATTGAAAGATAAAGTAGCTCAATGACTTCACCTCTAATAATTGAACTTACACTAGTAAGTAAAAATATAATGTGTTTATACAGTAAACTTATAAAAAGTCGCGACACTGTCCACTGCGCTGTTATCAATATTTTATTTCAGATTATAATGGATTTATAGCTGACTATGAATGGGAGCATCCAAAAACGCCATTGGGGAATGCAAGGATTTAAATAAAGTGAAATAAAAAATCAAGCTGTACTCAAGATGTGCTGGAGACGAAGGCAATGTGAAATATGGTTAATGGGAAGCTTTTTCAGATATTTCGCTTCACGTGTCACCTGAGACGTGACTGAATCATAGGTACAGTCACTAATTAATACTAATTAGTCACTAATTAATACTAATTTATTAGTCAGTCATTAATACTATATTTTTTACATCACCTTTACGGCTGTTTTAACTAAAGAGGTGAAATTATGCCGTTATTGGAATGATTCTCGTGTTAGAATAAGAAATTTTATTGATTTAGTTTCATTATGACGATATTTTCTCGAAAAATACTTCCCTAATAACAGTCATTTCATGAAAATTTCACATTGCTGCTTTTCGTGACTGACAGCCATTGTCTTCGTTAATATTATGCGACTTTCATTGAAATCGATGCAAAAGATGGGGTGGATTTTTTAAAAATGAAGGTGACCGAACATAATGTGTATCATTAAAGATCTTCAATATGCTTATAATTCAGTTGGTATTTAAGTAACTATGACATGAAAAATTTGTGTTTGTCAAGGCTAGGACGTATAAAATTTGTCCTTGTGAAATATGTGATGTCAATCCCGGACGTCGCTCGATAACGCCGATTTCTTCATGAAAAAAACGTGGAAAAAGGGAAACGAAAGTGTAGAAACTTTTTCACACTTTCGGTCGCAACAGAACATTTCAGTCGCTCTGTTCATAACTTGTAGTGCGTCCGGTACACAGGAATCCCATCTCTTCCATCTGTTGTAAGGAGTGAAGGTTTGACAGTGGAGGAGGGAAAGAAGAGGGACTGTGGGACGGTTCTGTCTGCGACGACGGAGCATTGTCCGAAGGGACGATTGGATCCATAATGAGAGAGGGAGTTGGATGTCGCGTCTCGAGGAGTTGGAAAGTTCCTCTCCCTGTCTCACCTCTGTGGAAAAGAAAGGCATAGGAAAAAATTAGGGACGCATATGGTTGCAGAAATGGATTTAGCGATGGAATTAAATGAGAAGGAACGAGCATGGGGCGGAGATAATTACGGTCAGAGATGGGCAGTACCGAAAATACATTTACTTGAAATACTTATTTTTGATACCTATTTTGTAGTTTGTATCGGAAATACATTTTCTGGGTGTATTTTGCATTTTTATGGTGAAAATACCTTTAAAGAGTATTTTGTATTCTCAAAATACATTCATACATTAAATTTCACAATATTTTCTCTGAGATGTAGGGAATTGGTTTGGCAGTTAACCATCAGTAGGTTTAAATGACCCAGTAATATTCTACCATCTAAAAATCAGTTTCATATAAATGCGTGGTAAAATACTTCAGCCTCTTAATTTATAAGAAATGTACTCAAAATGCTAATAGTGTGTACCTAGTAATAGGGATGGGAAAAAATACCGGTATTCGGTAGTACCGAATACTATTGTTTTTTAATCTGGTAGTACCGACCGGTATTTAAAATCGGAACAACCGACGGTAGCGGTACTAAAAATACCGGTATTTAGACAGCGCTGCCATCTCGCGTCAACTAACTAAACTAGCCACGTAAATTGCTAACTACGCTAAATTATCAAATATTCTGGTTTTATGTCTTTTTTTCTTATTTGCATAACCGTGAGTTGAAATATGTTTGTAATCATTATTGGTATAATAGGTAAGTATAAGGTTCTGACGCATGCCGAACACCAGATAATTGATGATTTACATAACCGTGAAGTTGAGATATGTTTGTAATCATTATTGGTATAATAGGTAAGTATAAGGTTCTGACGCATGCCGAACACCAGATAATTGATGATTTTGAACCGTATAAATACAGATATTTATTCCTGCAAATTAAACGTTAGTGCGACCGCAAGGATTGATCACTATAACAGGGGATTTTACCTGACCACAACATTAAAACAATACCGATCGTTCTTCATATGATTTAAATCATTCCAACAAAATGCGACGAGCGCAAACACAGCGTCAATTAAAAAGTATTTACTGAATACCCGATGTATATATCCCGATGAATGTTGGGGGTTGTTCGGAACGACTCGTTCATCGAAACGTCGGCAGCAATGAAGAGTTTGACTCGGTCGGAAACCCGAACAACCCCCATCATCGCTATACGCCGGGAAAGCCTTAGATCTTAATTCGCGATGAATGTTCATTACAAATGCCGGTGGATGGAAATTTCTCCGTATGTTTTTGGACTGATACTCTAACTTGACAAAATACCGGAAAATTAGGGTGAAACGCATGTTAATTTGTAAATAATTAAAATATGTAATGAATTACATAAATTCCAGTATACCGGTATTTTTTCTTCGGTACTACCAGACGAGTGGTATTATTGCCATTTAATACTCATGAAAAAACGGTACTTTTTTTAGTACCGCCCATCCCTACCTAGTAACTCTCAATCTAGTAGTCACAAAGACCTTTTAATTTCAAAGTGTAATGAAAGAATGTCTTTTGTATTTTAAAGTATGCATTTAGAAATTACTTTTGTATTTTGTATCAAAAATACTTTTTCCAAAGTAATTTGCATTTGGTATTTTAGATGCAGTTGTTGAGAGTAATGTGTATTTTGCATCTAAAATAAATTTGAAATTTATTTTTCCGCTCTCTGGTTATGGTTGCATTAGGGGATGATAGTTAGAAGCGCAATGTAGTTTCGGACCTGAATAAGCAGTTGGCATGCTTTCTTTTTCATACAAATTTTACGCGGTTGACCGAGACGCTGAATGGAATAGACATCCCTTTCCAAAAGTGGAATTCTCGCGTGTACAATAGCCTTGTGGAGACATTATTTCTCCAGATACTACTCGAGACCATACTTAAAAATATTCATTATAATTTCAATGCAAGGGCCTCGTTGAGGAAAGATAAATGAACAGACTCCTCGGACCTGATATCCGAAAACGGGGCCTCGGAGTGGGATGCCAACACTCTTACCACCATGTATCCGATCCACAACACCCGAATACTTCACAAGTATGAGAATGATTCACACAGTTTTTTCCGAAATATAAAATCTCCCAATTAGCCTTATCTACTCGTTGCACACCCCGCTATTTTTCGATAGTGTTTCATTCGGTATGATCGAGCCAGCAAAGGGACTATGGCAATAGAAAAAGTTTTTGTAACTCAATTTTGACCTGATATCCATTGAGTTACAAAAACTTTTTCTATTGCCATAGTCCCTTTGCTGGCTCGATCATACCGAATGAAACACTATCGAAAAATAGCGGGGTGTGCAACGAGTAGATAAGGCTAATTGGGAGATTTTATATTTCGGAAAAAACTGTGTGAATCATTCTCATATTTGTGAAGTATTCGGGTGTTGTGGATCGGATACATGGTGGTAAGAGTGTTGGCATCCCACTCCGAGGCCCCGTTTTCGGATTCAAAACTGTCCAGAGGAAGTAATTGAGTTAAATACCAACTCCTATTTGAATTTCACGTATAACGAACTACAATTGCACTTTAAAGGTCAGATAAAACCTAAAATTACCAAGTCCTTTACGCCTGTCATTAACAGTACACTAATTTCAACACCGGGTTCCTCCCTTATATGATTCCTTTCTACCCAGACACAATTAGGTATGCTGACCTACTCATCTCAGTTACCATATCGGGAACATCTTGGAATTCATAATTGTATGCACCTTGATCGTACACATTTCCTACATCTCCAATTTTCTTTTTCTCGTATCTTCTTCTGTTGCACCGTTCCAACTTTTCTTCTACCATCTTGTCCTTAATCTAACGACGCATCTCTCCTGATGGCTTTTAAAGCATGGATGATTTTGGGATTGCCTCTCTCTGAATCCGCATAACATTTTATTTCTAATTTTTTTTTGTATTCCCCCATTTTACACTTTGATTGGTTATATACTTAGCTCTTCTGTTATGCATCTATCCTTTAATATTTCTATTGTGGTAGAGCCCAGTTCGGGTCGGAGCAATCTCATTTCAGAATTGTTTCGTGTTTTTTTTTCTTGTTCCCCAGGATTACGATCCATGCAACAGAGTAGGGACTGCCATATTTTTGTGAATTTGTATTTTTATTTATTTTCTAGTTTTAACTGTTAACGATCATCTTATCGTTTTTACATATCCTATTGAATACATTCATTTATTTTGATGTATCTTTTTCGTCTTCGTAGGCTTTATCACATCCCTTATATTGGAAATGAGATACCTGTTCAATGATATGATCTACTATGACAATGTTTGTTTACATCACGTGGTGTCCTAAGAATACTGTGCATTTTTGTTTTTCAATATATATTTTTGGGGTCATATGCTTTACTCAATTATTGTGGCTATAATACCACCGTACGAAATTCATCTTCATCTTCTAGTATAAAAACCTGATCATCGGCAAATAGCTCTATATTTAAGTATCCAAAGTGTTCCAACTTCATGGCTGTAGCTATAGTGTTTTACTTCTATTCTTCCACAAGGTCCTTTTTGCAGAGATCAAAATATGTTGGTGGCGTTCTTCAACCATGTATTGATTTATAAAACTTTTCGCCGTTTTATGTTATCCCGCATCAATTATAATTTTGGATTTTTGTATAAACTTTGTGACTTATAACATAGTACAGGATATTTTTTTCATTATTTACCATAGCGTTTTTCTTATTACACGTTCAAAAGCATTTTTCATAGTTAATGAAACCCTGTCGAGTCTCTATGTTAAATTGTTTTAGTTTCTGTAAAATCTATGGTCTTGTGAAAATATTGACTATGCGAGACCTTCCTTTATACATGACTACTTGATCATCTAATAACATCCCATATTTTGACAAGATGAAGTTAAATACCTTCATATCAAAAATAAATTTTAAAAATCAATGCATAGGTACTTTCTAGCTGTTCTGACCTAATGGCTGTTTTACCCGTGGCGTTCACGTTCAGGGATTCTGGAGTAGACTCATTTTACCATCATCAGTTACAGGCATGCAAACCTAGAATCCCCAGCTGTATATGTGAGCGTGGTGAAATGATATATCTTTATTCCGCAACAACTGCGTGCCTCATTTACAGACTCTATTTGAGCCATTTTTCACCACAGTATTGACTCTGGAAACGGATTCAAGTGGCTCCAACCAATCCTGCCATCCTTTGGTCACTCTTTGTGATTTGAAGCGAGCATTGTTAACAACCTAGTTGACTTCTAAAGAAGTCGATTTTTACAAATATAACCACCCACATTCTTGAACTCTTAATTGTGGTTTGATGTAAGAGGCTCGAGCACTCTTCCATTTTGAAAGCTTTTCGGCATCACTCATCCAGAAAGGTTAGTTATCATTTCCTTTCCACGATTCACCACCTCTGGTATGTGAATATTCAGTACTCTTAATTGCACATAAAATACCGCACGATACCGGTAGGGGTATTTTTGATGTATCACATAATTTTCTTACGAGGAAAGTTAGTCATTGAAAAACCCTCTTCGCTACTTGTGGATGGAGCCGGATTATCATTGCGTATTACATTCTCAAATACACATCACATAGAGTACGGCTTATTTCTTACATGCATTGCAGGTTTTCAAACTTCCTCCGAAAATGTCTGTAATATTTCAGGAGCTCTTCAGTTCGGAAGTTGAGTCATGACTCTTGGCGTCTCATTCCCATTTTACAAATGTTTCTTTGTAGACATTGTTTTAAACTTTTTTTTAATATAAATTCATCACATTTGGAAGTCGTAATTGGGAAAAGAAAAATAAGCCAATGAGCCTTAATTTGCATAATTGAAGACATCAGGACTGGACTGATGGAAACGATGAATATGACCATTGAAATTACAAACTTCTTAATTTCCACTACATTTTGACTGGCACTCGTTTTATCAATGGGCTTTTAAAATAGACTCAAAATTTTGTTCTTATTTTATTATTTATTATTGACATTATCGTCACAGAACTTATCCATTCTTTAAGTTTGAAAGATTTTTTCATCTAATTTTTTTGTGTTCAAACTATCGATAGCATAATGCACGCCACATAACTAATGCAAATCCGTTTAAACACCCACATAAGTCGGTTTTTTCTGATGCATAGTTTACTTCTTTCCGCTGCTCTGGTAATCGAAGTCCAATAAATCGCCACTCCTTTGTAATCCCTTCCATCGTCGTCCGCGCATATTTTTCCGCACATAACTGCCTTTTTGCATTAAATCATGCCCATATATCATCTCGGCTTAATCAGAAACAAACTTGAATTTCTTTGGAAACGGAGGACTCCCCTGTGTTTCAACGCGATACGCTCGAAAAGGCCCGGAAATAAATCATCTTGAAAGAGAAAAAATGTACCTCCTGAATTTGGCAGATTATTACTTTTGCCCAAAACGGAAGATGAAAAAACAAAGTGCCATCATAATTCGGTAGCGTGGGTGGGCGATTTTTCGTTTGGAAATTAATGGCGTTATAATGTCAATTGCTTTACCCTTCATTTCTTAAGTACACGCATATTAACTTAACAAATAAAATAAACATAATAAATTACGCCCATATATTGATTATTCTCTCTGTACAAGACACTGTTTCCAAACATATTTACTCTTATTGGTGAAAGAAGTCAAAGATTGCTTAGCAGTTAGCAAAGGATGGGTGAGATTGTGTTTTTCATTAAGGTCATAAGACGAAGGACTGCGTTTAGGAATCCTAGGAAATTAAAAAGTTGTAATTTTAAATCCACATATGGAAGCCTTTTATGGATTTCTTTTTCAGAAACCTGACCGTCATGGAAGGAAAGTGAACGTAGATTGGAAGCTTATGATGTGTGGACCTTTTAGCAAAATGGGCATATTAAGCGCAATGGAGTGAAAAATAAATGATTAAGTCATGGATATTGGAGGAAAGGAGGCCGGAAGAAGAAATTACGTGCAGCCAGCAACATTGGCTGCAGGACGTATAGTGAGTTAACGGCACACCTATTAAAGAGGGTGATTGATGGGAGAATGTAAAGCAAGTGTGGGTGAGCATAGTGGAGAAGAAAAGGAACTTTGAGCCAACGGCATTAAGGGAAGCAAAATATAATAAATTTGTATATAAGAGTGGAAATTTTACATATGATCAGTATTGGACAGGGTGATTACAAAAAAGTGCGTCGATTTCAAAGATCTGTATTTTTCAAATGGTACGAGCTACAGAGCTGCGCGACCTCTTAAAATGACCGATACCTTCTCTAGTTTTGTTGAAAAAAATAACATTACAAATGACCCTCGTTGAATAACCCGAACAATATCAAGTCAATATTCAAATTCCTCCCACATTCTGTGAAGCATGTCAGCAGTTACTGTCTTCACAGCCAAAGTTATGCGTATTTTCAATTCCTCGCTGTTAGTAGGCATTGATTAACATTGGCTTTTTCCTATACTGGAAGCAGATTCCAATGATTTTATGTTTCAGCAAGACGGGGCTCTTCCCCCCCATTGGCACCTCTCTGTTCATGCTCATCTTAATGAGACGCACCCACAAAAATGGACAGGTCGATCTGCAAGGCAAGACCTCGCCCTTCATCTGTGGCCTCCGAGGTCACCTGATCTCGCACAATGCGATTTTTTATGGGGATATATTAAGGGTCAAGTCTTAGTGCCGTTATTGCCTACTAACAGCTAGGAATTGATAGCACGCATAACTTTGGCTGTGAAGACAGTAACTGCTGACATGCTTCACAGAGTGTGGGAGGAATTTGAATATCGACTTGATATTGTTCGGGTTACTCAACGAGGGCATATTTAGCATTCGTAATGTTATTTTTTTCAGCAAAACTAAAGAATATATCGGTCATTTTAAGATATCGCGCAGCTTTGTTTCTCGCACCATTTGAAAAATACAATCTTTGAAACTGACGCATTCTTTTGTATAAGAGCAGTTTTTAGAAGGAAATATTGCAGAAAACTGCACTCTCAAGGTACTTTTCAGGGAGTCTATAAAACTACCATTTTTTGGTTGAATATAAATTATTATATACTTTTGACGACTCTATGCATCAGAAAAAGAGTATAAAGCTAAGTTGCGGCGATGAAAATTGTTATGATAACTCGTGGCAAGTAATTTTTATTTTTTATTTTTATTTCTTATTTTATCTGATTTACAAAAAATCCAGAAAAGAACTGAATAAAGAGGTAGAGCTAATTATTTTTAGAGAGATGAGAGAAAGCTAGTTTTGTGATTGCGTTAGGCGATAGAGAAAATGGATCAACGATCTCAGGAAGTGAATTACGAAAAGAAGGGAGGCGGAAAAAAGTGAGCGTTAAGAGAGCGATAATCTGGGAACTGGTAAATGGAATAGAGAGTGGGTGCGCGTAGGTCGGGAGGGTACTCGGAAATTTATTAAAGAAAGGAGTTCAGGACAGTCTGAGATGGAGTTAAGAATGTTGTAAATAAATTTTAGGTCTGTTTTAAGGCGGAGACATTGAAGATTGCAAATGGAGAGAGAAGGCAGAATGGCGTTGGTGGACATATCGCGCATATAGGGGATTCTGTATTTCACTATTTTTGTGAAGAAATGGGTTACGATATCAAGGGTGGCGAGATTAGATGGAGCAGACATCACCCAAATAGGAGAGCAATACGTGACCACTGGAAGAACAATCGTTGAAAAATATGATTGAAGAGCTTGGGGATATTTAATTTCTGTGTAGCGGTATAGAAGGCCTAGGAGAGACATAGCTTTCGATTTAACTGTCTGAATGTGATCGGAGAAATTAAGTTTGTTATCTATTAATGCACCAAGATCCTTTACTGACGACAGGCGGCTTAGGGGTATTGAATTAAGGGTGTAATTGAAGTTAAGTGTACATTTTTTTAGGTGGATAGACATGGCATTCCACTTTCTTTCATTTAAGTTTAACTTCCAGGTAGTGCACCAATGAGAGATCATATTTAAAGTATTCTGGAGTTCGTGACAGTCGGTGGGGGAGTGAATGGTTTTAAAAATTTTACAATCATCAGCGTATAACAGCAAGCGGGCTTGGGAGGTGGAAACTAGGGAGGCTAAGTCATCAATGTATAAATTAAAAAGATATGGTCCTAGGACGCTGCCTTGGGCAACTCCTGACGTTACAGGAGACCAACACGATGAGGTGCCAGAAATAATTACGCGCTGGGTTCTATCACAAAGGAAGCTAGTAATTGTACATATTCGCAAGCTAGCATCTACATTAAGATTTTTCTTCGTTTTCATGCCTAACAACCATTTTTTCCCTCCCTGAACATGTCTAAAACTGACATTAAACTTCATTCAGCGATTGAATGTCAAAAATGGCAACGGCTTTAAATTACATATAAACTTTCCTTTTTCATCGCGGAGATCCAATATGAACCCAGAGGAAATGGGTAAGGAGTATAAAAGTGACATTACTCGTAATGATTGGGCTTAACGAGAAATATTAAACTAACTGAATGTATAGAAAATATTCGTTTATTAAGTTTCTAAAAACATATATTTTATGGGTTATTTCTTTGTTATATCCAAGAACAGTGAAAAGTAGCTTAATTATCGTCTTGAAATAGTTTGCGAAAACTTAATCGTGTCATATATTCTACAAAAAACACTAAGTTTTAAAATTTTTGTATTTTAAGACAAATTCTTTTCGTATTTTCTGACTCCCAATAATCGATCACATGAGCACAGTCACACGCGTTAACGGATTCCATTCCGAATAAATGGTGGCAAGTTCTTTTGGAACTTTAAACCGTGTATTGACCCTGAGATTTGCAAAATTATTTCATAATATTATAGTTATTTTTCCCGAGAATCAGTCGGAGTTCGGTTCGTGGAGGACAAATGCCAACGCGATCCAAAGCAAATTCCGCTTCACAAGATTTATTCTCAGACGAGGGTGCAAAGAATTACGAACCAAGAAACTGGACAGGAATTGGACTACATCCGGAATGGCGGACATCCAAGAGTAACTTACCGCCATGGTGACGCAAATAGCTAACCTGTGGCAGGCACTCCAGAACCAGAACATACCGGCTCAAGTGGCCCCGTCCTTCACCAGCATTTTACCAACCTCCGTTGCGGGAATGGACCCCCCCTCCCGAAGAGAATGACGCATTAGAATAGTTCGTAGACCTAAACTGTAACAAACAGTCTCCTAAGCTAAAGATAGTTTGATCGAGATATTTCCCTAGTCCTAATCGATACCATTTTCGAATTTTATATTTTAACTTAAGCATATTTAAGTAGTTTGAAATAGATATTGTAATATTAATGGTGCGAAAATATAGTTACATATTACAAAAATTCTCAGTAATTAAATAAATACATCGACTTAAGTCTCTAACTTGACTAATTTATTCACGCCGTACGTCTAAAACTCATTCAAAGTGGCAGGTTTTTCGTGATTCTGTAAAATTTACTACGGTGAGTAATCGATTAGTTTTTGCAAATAGTTGAGAAAACATGCACATACAAACATGTTGGTTTTTTGACAAAATCGAGGTGTTATAAATTCCTAATTTTTTTCAATATTCTTTCTCTGGAGCGCACAGCCGTAATCTATCCCATGTAAAACAGCTTGTATCTTTAGAAAAATTGCTCGAAAAGTAATTCAGCAAAGGGTTAATATTTCGATATCATTGGAAAGATGAGAGTTCTTTCTTTAAAATTAGGCCAAATTCATCAAAATTTAGGTGAAGTGATTTTTCGCTCAAACTTACTTCAGCACGGAACATACCTGAGGTTGGCCTTGTACTAACCATGGCGGCGGCGCGGCGCTGCAGTTACATCTACAAAATACCCTGCAAGCCACCTCAAGGGTCTGTGGCAGGGGCTAATCTTATCTTAGTTGCAACGCAAGGCGCTTTACATCCAGGGGTGAGTCCTTTTAGCAGTGGCAACTATCGGTCTGGCGGATGCCCTTCGTCTTAATCAACGGTGTGCAGATGATTGAAATCGCAGGTACATTATTGCATACTGCAAAGAGATTTACGGACGTTCACTCTAAAGAGAGATGTGAAACTGGAGGGAAGGCGGACGGGATGGAGAGTAAAGACATACGTTTTATAAATTTGGCGAGGGTGAAATATAGATTAAATAACAATTATACCGACTGATTGCGTCTCAACGAAATTTACGGCAACCATGGCAGTACAGGTTTTGGGTAATCTCCATCTATAGATGTATTTCTCGACTTATAATTTCTTTATTTTCTGACCTATCACTTCAAGTCCCTTACTGTATCTAAAACTTCTATATCTGTCTCTCTCCAGCAATTACCCGAAGCGCTCCAATTTTTACGTTCCTAATCTTAAAAAAAATTGCCATGTTTCTGTGTCATGTAATTCTACGCTCCCTATTTGAATTTGTAATATAATCCTGTCCTTTCTTCATCAATGCGAGTGGCCCTGTAACTTTCGTCCACCGTATAACTTCTTCCTTTACCAGAGAAATTCATGCACATAGTAATCAACCTCTTCTCATGCAAAAACTTCCATCTGAAACTTCCTCTATTAATGACTTCTTGTTGTTTTATGACGCTGTACGAAATTGGACAGCTTTTAAAGTCCTTAAGAGTAATGAGTTTTATGATTAATTTATGCTTAGTGAAAGAATCATTTTCTCCACTTGAAAATAGTTTTTTACAGAATTTGTCCTTCATTACATTAGAAATGTTATATTTGCGCAAATGCCACATAACATACCATCGATGATATGCTACCGGCAAATAAATTTATACTTGAGTGGAATTATTGAATATCAGTGCTACTGAAAGAATTCACTATCATAGTGTTGCTAGAGTCTGATGTGAAATATTTTTTTTTACATCTGTAGGAAATAAGCCCCATGATCCAGTATTTTAGCATTTTCATATTGTATCCATGTTCTTGGTCAGAGCATTGTACGCTAATTCATAGAGGGTTTTTTTTGAAGTAATAATACTTTTATATCGAGAGAGTCTGAGTTCAAGAAATTCTTACTTTGCATTAATAATAAAAGATTCATACTATATATTATTATTGTACTCGTTTACTAGTGTTCCATAAAATATTTGAACGAGTAAAATAGTATATAAATACTAGCCCTGTAGCCCGAAGAATGTCTGTAATTACAGAGAGATGTATGCATTTGTGTTAAGAGTTTTATTTTTCGACCAACACCCCCCGAACTATAGAAAAGAGTACTATGCATAGTTATGTTGTCATGATACGATTTACTTTACATTGCGTAAAAATCAATTTGTCGATACTAGAGGCAAAACTTTTTTTAAGATTCAATAAAAGAACCTTACAAGGCTGATGCTCATTTCGTATCGGTGAAATATAGTAAATTTCAAGTGAAAAATTATGAACTTCTATCAACACTTGTTCACATTGGTTTTAAATCCACAGGTAGTTGAGTTGGATGACAGAAATTATCCAAGAATTAGCATTCAGTGGTCCAATTATTCGCATTTAAGTTGTTTTAAAACGTAAAACTGACAAATCTTTAATTATTTTGTGATGGAAGATCTAACTACCTATGTACTAATTGCGTGACTTTCATTCACATTAAGTGCATTAAAGTCATCCCATTGAGGTTGTTCTGAGGAAAAATACACCTGAAAGGATTTTTATGTGCTCGCAATCAGGGTCAGTAGTAAATTGTTCACATTAAGACATTTCTGAATTGTTCTTCATTTAGTCATTATGAAGCACGTGTAACTATGGATGAGAAGTTGGAAGTTCTCTCGATTAACGAAAAAAAGCCTTACTTGTACTCATTAATAACGGAATATTTCTGCTCCTCTTTTGCTGTAAGATTTTGCGTTTTTTTATGAATGCTTCACTAACTACATGGAAGAGGTGATTCGTGAAGCATTCATAAAAAAACAAAAAATCTTACAGCAATATCCCATTATTAATAAGTACAAGTAAGGCTTTTTTTCGTAAATCGAGAGACAAGAGCGACGTCAGTCGAACGAGTCTGATTGTTTAATGCTTGAGATCCCTCCTTTTCTTTATCTTCGTCTCCGCGACTATTATTATATCCGCGGCTCCGCGGCTTTACCTTCGATCTCCGATATTCATTATATCCTTCGTATCAGTAGTTCGTCCACTCATTCATTCAATAGGCACCTTTTACACCGCCAAAGAAAAGAAAGAAGTAATCGCTTTTTACTCAAAAGTACTAAGAAGTTTTTACTCAAATTGGCGGACCAACTGGACTCTGGCCTTAAAAAATTGTCTTTCGTAGCTTAAAACCCCAATCCCTGGAATCCCGTGAGCAGGAGGTCCGACGGGGAAAATCATAATGTGAGACCAGAGTGGCCTCCGAAACGCTTGTATAACTTATGCACACACGTCAATAATTAAGCCATATCCTGCATAGTCAGGCTTCACAGGGAAAGCATAGGTTTAAATGACTACTGTCTGGTTAGAAATAATGTCAATGTAGTAGCTTTTATGAGGGAAACTTATCAGCCTTAAACCTCAGCCTATCAGAAAAGATAGTCAAAAAGTAATAAAGTACTCTTTACTTTTGATAACAAGAGAAATCCATAAATGGCCAACTCATGTGAATTGTGTGGCTGATGTACCATAGCTTATATATTGTTGGTATTATATGCTACGCATGTTAATCAATAACTGAAACTAAAACTTTGATCTTAAATTATATATATATAACCTTGACATAGGTATGGTTCCCTTTTATGTTTTACACTTGGTAAAAAATGCCAATGGCTGCGTTCTTATTTTCATGATAATTTAACCAAATTCAGATAATGCATTTCTGAGGCAGTTTGTAACAACAAAGTGGCTGCTTACAGGCCTGAAACTCTCGGCCTTTCTTCCCTCTCTACGAATGCACGCCACACCTATGCTGTTTTGAAACTCAAATCCCTTCTCGAGACTCCAATTGACTTTATGTTGCTGCTACAAGCATTTTTCTAGTAAACTTCGAGTAGTAATTAATCCAAGTAATGCAATTTGTTGTGCATAAAAATTGTTTATTACTCTCAAACATTTTTTTCACAGCCTTAAAATACGACTGTTTCGAAGATTTATTTTTCAAAGGATGCATTTAATAATAATAATTTTATTTTTCCTTAACTAAATATACAAGTACAATTAATAAAAATACATACATTTTGAGGGGGAATATTGGTACTCCAGAGGCCAACCTGTGTTGGGGTTTACCATCATCAATGTTCGAAAGAAGCGGTTGGTACTAATACATATTAACGTTTTACCTAGAGGTTGAGCAATTTTAATTTTCATCATAGTGTATTCAGGTTAACAAGAATAAATGTAACAGTACTTACAGTAATAACATGTACCAGTACAAAGACAAAAAGAAAGTACAGATTCAAAATCACCAAGATCACACAACAACTTTTAATAGTTATACCACTTTATCACTCTCCTTTGATATAAGCAATTGTTTAAATTTGCGCAGAAATATAGCCGTGTAGTTTTGTTTCCACAGTTGAACCGAGAGGGAGCAGAACAACTTTGGCACAAGGTATGCGCATGTTTGTTTAAAGGCTTCGTTACTGGGCTTAGGTATTTCAATGCTTATGCATAATATTTCTAATTCTTTTCAAACTCAAATCACACAATATGAAAGCTGAAATACAGCTAGCCTTAAAATGTTAAGTACTTGAAGAGATTATCCGCAAAAAGTTTTTATTTAAGTTGACCGTAAACTTGATTACTTAGGGAAATTTTAGACATACACATCTAAGAGAAAGAAATAGATATTATTCCAATTATTTCTGTTCCTCAAATGCTTCAGTGTTGGAAACCAATTTCGGAAAATGTTACCTGTTTGACCATTGACTAAAACAGAAAAATAATGTGGAGTACTGCAAAGATGTACCATATGCTTTTACTTATTCTGATTTCTGTATCGCATTTACTCTCTTTCCATTATTCAGATACCAAGTCAAGATATACATAACTCTTTGAAGATGCAGATACTTAACCTTTCCATCAAAATTCTGCTCTATTCCTCTTTCAATTGGGGTTGTGCTAATTTTCACTTAGGCGATTGGACCGCCGTAAAAATGAAGCTGTCCAAGAGGGAACTAACATATAGTGAAGGTAGAACTTTCGTCATAACCTCGGTTCCCTGAATCTCTCTCAAACGCCAAGACTTAATACACAGATACCCTTATGATATTGAATTCTTCTCCTCTACGCTCCGATAAGGGTGATGAGATGGAATTTCTAATTTTGAGCTGTCCGAAGCGAAGAAGTGTTGATTGAGGAACACCAGGAGGGGGACTGTGTTTCTTTGTGTGACGTACCAGTGCCCGTGCACGTGATCCTCGATTTCCTTAACTTTTACCTCAATTAATCCCGAGCGGTTTACAGTTTGTCAGTGAATAAGAAATAATGACTGTTTACTTACTCCAAGATAAACATATTAGAGAAAGTTCTAAGTGTATGAAGCAACAGGCACTGCCCGATACATTCAATAAAAATGCTAGGAAGCAGGAAAAAGTAGCAGTAGAGTCCACACTTGATAATCCACTGCCATCAACTTCAGGTCAATCAGATGTGCCCTCACCACCATCAACACTTCCTCCACAAGTTGAATCTGTCCCATTTGCTGTAGAGAATTTAGTAATTGGTATTGATGAAGATGATAATCTTGACTGCCCATTTTCTATTTAGATTTTTTTTATGTTACAGTAGAAGCTTATGATCAAAGTTCTGAGGAAATATTTTTTAGTTAAATTATAAGACAAAGGACCTTGTTTTAATCACAATTCCTTGGAACAATTTTATTCAATTGAACTAAAATTCTGTAGAACTGCTTTATTCAGTCGGTAACATTAAAATTTTATTTGCTTTTTATTTGTGTTTAATTTTCCTTCTATAAAGGACTGTACTGGATTTGATTTTCCGATAAATTTATACAGTAGATATAACCATCGAAAATCCGGTATTTTCGAAAATCCGGCCCCCCTCAGGTCCGGAGGTTGCCGGATTTTCGAATTTCAACCTGTATATCAAAATATTTCTCCATGGTGCAAAGCTGTTTCCGATGTTAATAAAACACACCAGGTACATTATGTGGTCTGCAGGCATGCATGAGGCTGGTTCCCTCGCTTCGATTCTTATGAACTTCGGCCGCCGGCGCGCCGTTCGACTTGGCTCTGACACGTCTTTGGCGAGTGGCTTATCAATTGAATGGCAATTGAATTCGGAAGCAGGAAACTCATCTCTCTTACAGTATATTTGGAGATTTTCTTATCACCCAATAATTTCCGGTATAAAAGCCTTGTGCTGCTTTCAACGCCCGAGGTTCCAAAACCAATTATCTTTACCCTAGCGTCAATCAATATCACATCTTCCTTATTTGCTTTTAGTTTGCGAAATCACGTGAATTGGGGTATTTGCGTGATTTTTTCTGAGGTCATTAGCAAAAGATACAATATGTCCAGAACACGAAAACGTGTGTTATACACTCAATGTGACCTTCCTTTACCGATTAGTGACATATGTGCCCATATTCCTGGACATTTCGTGACGTAAAAGCTGAATTCGCGGCCCTACCCTAGTGTTTGGTGTTATCCGAGTGTTTGGAATTGGCATTTAATTAGTCACATGAAAGTATAAATAATATTTAATTAGATAAAATAGTAGTCAAATAAATATTTCGCTACTTTTTTCTGTTCCTGTCTTCCCCGGAAAGAAAGTCCTGCATATTAAGTGCGATTTAGATTTTTTTTAATTCCTATACTTATGGATTGCTTGGTGCTACTAAAGTTCATTCAAACCTTCACAGCCGATAACTAAGAGAAGACATAAATAGAGCATATTTCCCAATTTGTATTTTAGTTAAAAAAATTGTCATCAATAAGGGATATTGCAGATAGCCAGGATATAGCTGTATTTAATCCGAGGAAATGGTAATGATTTCTTCGGCTGTATAATAAGGCTTTTTTTCCATGGGGGACATTCAACGAACGTGAGGGATGCAAACTTCGCTTCAAATTTACAATCAAATATGATCTTTTAAATACTAGAAGTGTTTCCAAAATTGGCTTTAAGTTCTTTAAGTGAACCAATTTGAGGATACCGGGACTAGCCACGGTATTACCCGCAAACATAAGTGCGATATTCCACAGAGGAAAATTCATTGCGATTAAGCGCCATAGTCCACTAGGATAAATCCAAACATGGGTGACAATTGCTGGTACCTCCGTAAAGGTAATATGATGGCTAGTCTTACAATTAGTATCTGCAAAATTTGTCAAAACAACGAACACCTCACAGTGTTCCAAGTTCAGCTTTAATCTTGTGGGAAGTGGCGCTACGCGCATTCCTTGGACTGCTTCGAGACATCATGTGTCCGGCAGCCCTGGACACCTTATTCCTATAATACCCTAAAAATTCCACTTCCAAAAATTCCAAGGACGTCTCGATAGCTTAACTGGCGCGAAATCGAGGTATCTCAGTTCGAGTCCCGGTCAAGGCGAATTATTTTTCCTCTGTGTAATTTCGCACTTACTTGCCTTTGTGGGTGACTCCGTTAAGGTAATATCATGGCTCAAAATTCATCCTGCTGATTTGAAAGTACTTCTGGATGCCTAAAATATAACTTGAGAATCTCAGCCAAAAAAGGCTAAAAAATAAATTTTCTTTTTTATACACAATGAAGTTCACAGGCTGTGTTTTTGGCTGTTTTTTAATTAAATATTTGAACAGTATTCATTACACAGGATTATCGCTTGCAAGCTCAAATTCCAAGGTCCAAGTAAATGTTGTTTCGAAATAAATAGCAGCAATCACTCTTACCATAAAAAAGTAGCATACTGCTAAGGTTTTTTAGAATCTGCTCACGAAAAGTATAAAAATTTCTTTAAAAAAGCCGCCACATATTTATGATCGTGGTTGAATGATTATATTAAAGAATTTAAGTTGAATTTCTTCTGAAAATAAGGCCTTCCACATTTTCCTCATTCCTTTGAATCTCACTGCCAGACCTTTTCCCCCATAAATCTCATCGCTAGCATTTCACGATCAACAGAATTCAGCAGTGTGAAGAGACGGAAGCAGGAAAGGAAACGAAATGTAAATATATTTTATTGAGAGGAAAAGTGAGGCAGAAATCAGAAGTCTCTCCCCGCACTCGCAACTGTAATGCAGTTTAGTTGTATTACCTATCATTCAGTGGTGGATTCGTATTAGTTTTACATTTCAGCCGGGATTTTTGATTCCCAGCTGAAATTCACCTCTAACTGAGATGGCTCAATGGTGCAATTGGCTAATACAATTGATCGCCTAATAAGGGAAGGGTGAAGTCAAGTTGTTATTCCATGGGGAATTTCATCGCTTTAGGTGTATATGTAACACGACTACCCGATTCAATAAAGCATTCACTTAGTCGCAGCCACAAAAGCCTTTTTAATCATCTGAGTTATTTTATCATCTATTAGCATCTTTTTAAGGATCTGGCCTAATTCTACAAATTGGCTGATTAGAAAACAATTTTTTAAATCATTATGTATGTCCCCTAAGTGTGCGGTTGGTAGACTCTTTAAATTCTACTTGATGCTAAATATTACCACTATAATGCTGTTTTCTAGTAGAAGGTAGGTAAAATAGTCAAATAGAATAATTTTTATAATAAGGGGGTTTTGAACAACATATTTGTGCAGATTTCGGAACAGTTTACACGCCAGGATTATTTTTCAAAAAGATTTGAATTGTCGAGTGTGAAACGTTGAAAGTTGAACTGGAATATTTTGGAAAAAAATAAGTTGTATTTCTTTAGCTACTACAGCATTTTTGAAGAGATTAATTTTGGCAAAGTCGGGCAAGCTTAAATGTGGCGCGTGACGCTGTACGAATCTAAAAAGGGCAATTGCGAAAACAAGATGTATATTGACCGTAGGCATTTGGCCTATGGGCTACGGAGGGGGTAAGCTGGATAGTGAGGAAGACAAAGGAGAGTGTTTTGGATATGGAAGAGGAGGAAAGAAAATGGTTGGTAGGGAATCGGGGAAGGCGAAAAAGTTGAATGAAGGACGTGCTGAGAGGTGGGGGAATGTTGAAGAAGGTTATTGAGTGGAGAACGCTTGGCAAGTGCGGAAGAGGTAGGAAGAGTACAGTAATATTTGAACGATGCACGGAGAAACAAGAGGGTGTGAGGAACTAACGAGAGGCATGGTAGCGGTAATGATAATAAAAGGCAGGAAAGCAAAAAGATCACTTTGAAACAGGGAAGTTTGGACTGTCCTAGAACCTCCCAATCAGCTGGCGGGAAGCTCAATGATTAATTTGGCTTTTCAACTAAATAAGGTGACACTTGATCTGGATAACACAGCAACGGAGGTGACCCAAACAGCCCCAACATTTGGAGCAACGGATAATTTAAGAGTAAAACATTCTCTGGCATTTATATTTAGTTTCTCATTCAGCATTTTTGTGAAATAACTCAGTTGTATTTAAAGATGCATTTATGTCTTTATTTTGATCTTTGAACCGTACTCTGGTGAAAATTATTCTGTATTAGGGCGTTAAGTAAATTATAGTTATTTTTAAAAGTTGCAGAATGAACATTCCGCAGGCCGATATTTTTTAAATAATGGGACCACTGCTCCTAACATGTTGAAGGGTGATTTAATCTTGTGAGATTTTAACATTCGTACTTTAAATCAACAAGTTAATACGGATTATTTCTCAGTGCCTTTCAAAAACATAATGCCCCAACAACGTCATAAAAGTTAAATTTTGTCCGACCAGAAATCTCACCCTAAGCCCTAAGCCCGAATAGTGACATACTGCTTGTATGGTTTGTTTGAAGCTGTTTGCCGAAGTAGTCTATGAAATTTACTGTAACTAGTCTTCCTATTATTCTTATACTAGGGGTGACAAAATTGTACGAAGGACGAAAACTGCATTTCCTCTGAAAAATGTCATTATATTTCCTCCTTCTTCGGAATCTCGCTGCCAAAACTTTATAATAATAATAATTTTTATTACTCCATGCACAAAAAACATTTTCAATAGCAAATTTTGAGTAACTTTAGGTAGTCTTGAAGGAGAACCTGTTTAAGGTTACCATCAAATAATTAACCATAACACGTTATGCTTACACTATAAGATACATGTAGCTCATGTAGTGAGACCAAGACAATTACTTAACTATGTAAGTGCGTACCTTAAGAAGCTACTTACCAACAGTTTATGGAGTTATTAATAAAACATTTACTTCAACATTTCTTCCTCATTCTCTTTGGCTCGAAGCCAAGACTACATTTTTTGAAAATATTTTTACGCATAATACATTACATTATCAATAGGATAACCTGTTTAAGGCTACCATCAAATAATAACACGTTATGTTTTTACTTTAAACTTACTTAAGGCTCATGTAGTGAGACTAAGACATTTGCAATTAACAGACACTTAAAAATTTAATTGTGTACAATAAGAAGCTACTAACTAACACTTTGGAGTTATTTATAACACATTTACAACAATATTTACAACAATATTTCCTCTACACTCTCTTTGGTGAGAAGCCAAGAATGTACATTTTGCGAAAATACTTTCACAGACTTAGAATCAATGCATGAATGGGGTAATAGATTGTATACGTTTCGTTCTACATACAAAAAAAATCTTTTAAATACCGTCAAATTTGGTTAGGGTAAGGGTATAATTTTTTTACGCAGGGTAAAGGGAGAAGGCAGGCACAGAAATATTCCAGAGTTACCACTTTTAGTATAAAAACACCGTAGAACCTTATAAATATATAAATGCCTCAATGGAAGCAAACCTAAATGAAGAAAGAGTGGGAAGAATCTTTCAAATCTGTTTTTTTTTTCAAAATAACACGGATAATTCTTTTTTTGTAAAGAAACGGCAGGTTTCCAGGAGTTCAAATAAGCGCCACCCCAACAAAAAATGCCATAACTTAGTGTGGAAGGTACTAACGCGTTGTATATTATCCTAAGGAAATTTATTCCTGATGAAGTAAATATTTGTCAGTGTTTGTCGCATAATATTTGTTAGACTATCAATATATATCGCATCGCAATCGCATAATATTTGTTAGACTAGACTATTTAGAAAGTGATTTTCACTTTCTAATAAGTCAATTCTAGCAAAGCACTCGTCGGATCGCTTACTTATGCTCATGAATCTCATCGCTAGCATTTCAGCTGTGCGATGAGACGGAAGCAGGGAAGGAAACGGAATGTAAATATATTTTATTGCGAGGGAAAACGAGGGAGAAAAGGCTTTCCTCGCGCCCGCCACTTTAATGCCACTTTGATATATCACCTAACGTTGATTCGCCAAAGGAGAGGGAATTTCGGGGTTGGAGGATGAGGAATAGGTACCCTAAGATGTCGCTTAATGGAAAAAGATTTCAGCGCCCTTTCCCGCACCGAGTTGCGACGGTTCATCTTTTTCGAAATGAAGTTGTACGATGTCGTTTACTGTTTTTCGGAGGTGTCCGCTGTATTCTTACTTTGTCGTGAGGAGAGGACACTTGGCGAATAAGCACCATACTTTTCACTTCCATCCAGACCCTGATTCCCTTCGTGCCCTGTCAAACTCTCCGAATCCCAGCTCCCTTAAAAATGTCCCGTGACGCAATATCCCTGACCCCCGGCAACCTCTCGTCCATGAAGAGGTCAATGAGTGAAGGATTTGACACGGATTCCCTTTTAAGCGCGTGGAGTAATATTCTCCCTTCGGAACCCACCACGTCACTCGCCCAGTCAACGGCCGTCATTACGTATCACGATAGCGTAGCATTTGAATTTTCGTCATTTATAATATTACCAATAAAATATTCTAATGTGCTTGCCGCAAATATAGTATACCTGACATGCATCGCAAAGTACGTTAATTGCTCATTATGCTCTATTATATGATGTCGTATAGCATGCCCTGGTAGATCAAAATTAAGTATTGCATTTCAGGAATATCGCTGCATTTTGCAACTCGCAACATCGTTTTGACCTTTCCCTTTCATTTTGTTTTCCAGCATTCCCAGCAGTCGACGTTGCCTCGCCCCGATGATTTATCAGGTATTTGAAGGTGACCTTTTGGTGAAATGTTGCAAATGACTTTTATTAAAATTTCTTCTTTCCTTCCTTATCTTCTTTCCTTCCTTATCTTCTTTCCTTCCTTATTTTCTTTCCTTCCTTATCTTCTTTTACCTCGTTACTCCTTCCTGGAACCATTAAATAACAGCTCTGTTTTGAAGGTGACCTTTAGCTGAGCTGTTTCAAATGACTTTTATAGAAGTCTCTCCTTTCCTTCCTTACCTTCTATTATCTCATTATCCCCTCCTGGGAAGCATGAAATAAGAGCTCTGTTTTTAGCTCACCTCAAATAAAAATCATCGCGCCGTTAAAGTATTTAGGGTTTACATTTGTTTTTTCATTCATGTTTGAGAGATATCATTCTTCTTCAGTTAATATTAGCAGGAGTACAGATGAGCTAAGTTTGATTTTTTATGAAATTAAAAGCCTTACAAGAAAAAGACTGCTGAAGAAAAACTGCGTTGTAAATCAATCATCGGATCTATTGATGATCTCCCGGTGAAAAATGCTCTTTTTATAACCGTTTCCCCCCGACTCACGAAAGTGTGGAGTAGAAAATTTTCCTCCTCTGCTGATAAAAATCTGGTGAGATTGGAATGTATCAAAAAGTTTCCTTCTTCCTTGCGATTTGCTTTTATCGAAAAGACCTGGATTCCTTGAAACCCGTGTTTCTCTCGAAAAATACATTCGGCTCCATTTCTTTGACTGTGAATAGAATTTCGGGAATGTATCCGTTTCGAGAATATGGGGAAGGACTGGAAAAAAACAGAGAAAACGTTTTTATTACCTCTCTCTCCCGTCGAGAAACTGTTTTCTTTCGGTGAGTAAATAGGGAAAAAATTCAAATTATGAAATAGGCAGTTACTAGGTCTACAATTCGTCTACTGGTCCATCTTTTGGCCACCTCCTACCAATTTTGACCCCATTTTTCTGTATAAACTTTCTCTTGATCTCTTTTCTATGTGAATTGAAATACTTGGGTCATGCTGTGGGGGAGACCTATAATCCGCCTTTTACACTACTAAATAGGAGTCTCCAGTCATGCGGACGGACTTGAGTCGCTTGCATGTAAAGAACAGTCCCTCCCCACTCACAATTCACCTCCCTTCTCCCCACATTCGGGCAATGTACTCCGTCCCCTCTCCTCGAGTGAGCTTACCATTCACCCTAACACATGCACGTAGCGACTATAGGTACTTAAAAGGTCCAAGGCTTTAGCGATACGGAAAACCGACACCAACATTGGTCTCGTGGAATTTATACGATTTACGTCGCAGTTTAAAGAGGACTTCAGTTAAGTCACAATATCCGCGACTACCAGTATACTTTTATCTTTCGTCGCTCAAACAGTAATCAAATGGAGAGTTGAATATTGATGAAAAGATGCGTATTTCACTTCGCGCCAGGTCCACCAGTGGATAAAATTCACTGGTGTCGATCTTACTTGGCCGCCGGCGCACAAAACCTTTGCTAGATAAGGCTTTAATTTGTCTAACTCTCTCACCTCCAAATGTTTTTGAATTAATCTTATGAGAATGTTTACGCTTAGATTTTTGTAGTTTGCTCATGCTCCTACAAGTAGATCCCTAAGGTTGAACAATCAGGCGTCCTGGGCTGCTGATGCCCTAGCATATGCTTTGCATTATAGGTCACCCTAAAAGGGAACGAGTTTTTAGTTCTTCATATCTGATATATAGAGGTCCAGGAAAATAGTTTTATAAATAAGGAAAATAGCATTATAGGTCACCCTCAAAGGGAAAAAGTTTTTAGTTCTTCATATCTGATATATAGACGTCCAGTAAAACAGATTATAAAAATATAAACTTAGTTTTAAAAATCCCAAAATTAGTGTAATGTAGTTTTATGTTTATTATTGCTTTTTCCGGCACAAATAATATGTACAAAACAAAAAAATGGTGTTGCTATCAAAGCGTCACGCCAGCTAAAACCTGTTTTTTATCCCTTTAAAACTTACTTATTGCACCCAAATTCACATCAATTTTCATGCCAATTATGCGCATTTATTTATATTCTTTCACCTTCTTAACTAGTTTCTTTCCAAACACCAAGCTGTCAAATGTGAGATGTGACTTTTTTTCTCATCGCCATCTTAGATAATTCTCCCTGTCCCTCCCATTGCCCTTAGATGGCGCAGCGCTCGACGAGTTTCTCCTCTTCGTTTTACACACCCATGTTATGATTTCTACCGCCTTCATCTTGAACTATCCCCGCTTCATGACGCGTTTCACATTACCTCTTCCCCTACCATTCCACACATACTATCGCACCGCCCATTCTCCTTCAAACGGACGTTTCGCACACAAACCCCGCTTTACGACGCGTTTTACACAACCTCTTCCCCTACCATTCCACACATTTGATAGCACTTCCCACCGCACATTCACCTTCAAATGGTACATTGACCACACTACAACTACTCCCCCCTCCAATAACCAACCCACTCGGGGGATTATTTCTTTTAAAAAATACGCTCCCACATTCCCGACACTATAACTACACCTTCCATCAATCACCAACGCACTCGAGGGATTTTGTTCCTTACAATTTTCTCATATTTACATTTTGCCTTAATCTTCAACTTTTTTTCTCTAACATTTTCCTTGCCTGCATTCGTACACTCAATAATGCTGTGTCCAACTTTCTCGGTCTGTTAACATTGCATTTTCACTTTCTTCTTCACCCATAAATGCATTTCTCTCATTTGAAAGTTGCCATTTCCATTAAGCTCCTTATGCCTAAATTTAGACTTTTTCCCGTTTTCCACTGAAAAATCTTTTTCAACCTTTACGTCCTCTAAAAACTGTATTTTGCCTTTCCTCAACACCCAGAAATGTCTTTTTCGCGTTTGAAAATGGACATTTCCAGGCCGCTTACCGTCCCACTAGTATTAAATTTGGATAAAACTATAAATGTATTTTTGGTGAAAAAATCATAACTTTATTCGAATGCAATAGGAGTGATGAATTTTTGATTTTATTAAATATTTTTACCACGGCAAAATTTCAGCCTCTAGCCGGATTTCGTGGCAGTTTTCCGTGGCTATCTTCTTCACTCAATTGTCTGCAAACAGTTAACAACACTAGCCCTTAAACTGTTTACAATAGTACTGGTTGTATAATACATGAATTCTAGATGCATATATGATGTAGAACTATCCATATTATCTCTTAAACGCGAGCTACACTTCAACTGCCCGTGTCAGTCAGTGCCGAGCCGTAGCCGGGGTAAACCTAAAATGGCGGCCGAAGGTAACCTGTCGTTACTTTTTAAATGGAGGGCTTTAGGGTTACATAGAGGCCCTCTATTAGCAGAGGTTGGCCAAGTGTTCCGCTAATTTTCTATACTCTGACGCTTTTCACCCAGATTTTACTCTGAGACTGGACGCCATTATTCGCATATGATTCACTTGGATTACATTGAAGTGAAGGGAAGGTGATTGCAATTTTGCCATTCTGCGTCACTGTAAAGGTAAGTACGACAAACCTTTTGCTGAAATCATGAGCACTAATACTGCTGTATTGATTTGAAATGAGTTTTCACTGGATTTTTTGTAATATTATGCTAAGTTAAATGCTGAACTCAATGTATGAAAGCATGATTTTCTGTTTTTGGACCTGCTTTTACGTATTATTTCGGGGTGGGGACTTAAAAGTGAGGTCTTCGTTGCAAGTCTTAACGGTAATTACGGAAAAGTGAGGAAACTAGCATTGGACAGGGGCGCATTGAGAGCTGCAGTCAACCAATCAAAGGATTGAATGAGCGGTGGTGGTGCAAGTCTCTGTCCCCCATATGTCAATAAATAGTTTGTAAAGCATGATGATATCGGTTTTGCGTTGCGCTGCCAAGCGTAGGCAATCCTCTAGCTATATTCATTAACTTGTTACGGAAATGGGTTCATCATTTCGGTATTTAACTCTTCTGTGACAGTATTTGTTTATTGTTGATTATCGCTGCACTCATACGCCTTCTTCAGTCCATTGTATCTATGATATGATGACGGTGGACATTTTCAAAATTCACAGTTCTTACAGCATTACTTCAATGCCGTGTAAAAGGTTCCACGCCTCAATTATTTTTCATGTTGCCGGGAAATCCCTTTTGTAACCCCGGATACAATATCTATAAATGGGACTCAGCCCGTCAATATCAGCGAATTTTCTCCATATCATCCCTTTTCAATTCAATCAATTTTTTTTTCTAACTTCTTTCTCAAGTCAATTTTTTTTTATTTTCAAACTTCTTTCATGTATCTGTGGATGTTTTAAAAGCCAATACCATGGGATGACAACGAGAAAATTCGCTAATATCGTAGCCCTTACTCCGTACGCCTATTTGCGGTACCGTAGTGGGAGTGCCCCGTCAGTTAATTATTGCCAATTGCGGCCGAGTTTATGCAAAATGCTCATTTTTTTATTTTCAAACTTCTTTCATATATCTGTGGATGTTTTATAAGCCATTATAATGGGATGATATGGAGGAAATTCGCTAATATTGATCATCTTACTCCGTACGCCCATAAGCGGCCATGTAAAATCCGTGGCCCGTCATGCGAAAAATGGTGCCTGCCTTTCACTTTGCCAACCTCTGCTAATAGATGGCCTCTAGGATTACAGAACTAACAGTGCCAAAAAGACAGAACTATTACCGAAGCCTAACACGGTAGCCAGCTGACCCCTAAGGGCAAGAGAGGAAGTGGCCAGACCGGTATGTATATGCGACCGTGCACTCCATAGGCCCTCAACCTTGTAGGGGGCTACGACCGTGGTTGGGGTGGTGGGTTATGGGCATATTTTAGACGTAAAATAAAGCTCTAGATCCTATCCAGAGCTTAAGTTAAACGTGAAATTAGTCCGTATCCCTCTACCGGGACTTCAGTAAACCTCACACTACGGCATCAAAATCTCACGCTTAAGTCGCAAATTTCGTCATTTTCACACGTAAGTTTCTCTAAAACTACGTATTCCACGGGTAGTTTCCTTACATTTCCATAATGATCATTTCTTGCCATAGCATGTGGTTTCACTGTCATTTCCCTCACTTTCCTAGGTTTTCGTAAAAACGTTTTTACCTGGCGTGACGCTTCGATAGGTTTATCCCCTTTATTTTGCTCGTTATATATATATATCGTTTATATGCTCGTTATTCACTTTATTATGCTCGTTGCGGGGCCCCTTCGGGAGCGCATCGAAGCGCTGCAACGTGAGAAACGGAAAGACGACTTCGATACAAAAGCGTAAAGATACGATTCGGGTTAAAAGGCCTATTTTTTTCATAGGATATTGTATGAAATTTTAGTCTTATAAGAATCGAATAATGATTGGCAATTTTTTCGTGGATTCGTCGAAAATGTCATGAATTAGTGTAATGTCGTTTTATGGTCGCATATTCGCGTCGGGTCGTTTTGTGGCGAAAAAGAGATTTTTCTGGATCTCTACTGATGTACGTAATCATACGTCAAATTTGATCTCACACAAGGTAAAATGAAGAGAATATATTCTGTAATTAGTCAAATAATATATTTTCCCTTGATCATAAAGTTATTATTTTTATTCCTGTTTCTCAGGATTATAGTGTTATCTATGGTAAACTATAGTTCATGGGAAATTGAACATTTTAAATATTATGGACAAGTGTAATACTTAGGGCTAGTGTTTATAATGATCTCTATTGGTTAAAAAAAATAATCAGTATTGGCCATACACTACAGAAAGTGGCTTCACAATTTGTCCCAAATGAATATGTACACAGGTTATGAGGGCAGTCAGGAGACAGAATATCCAAATGGTACACATGTGCAGCCACTTCTCCTTGGTTAAAATAAGATGAGAAGTGCATAATTTTACTGGCACTATCTAAAAATGCCATTAATACAAAACTGATCTGATTAAAAAAGTCAGAAGTAATAAAATCATAGGGAATATTTATGCAATTCACGCCACCATTTCTAACACTAGAAAGGGAATCCTTTGAGATGTTCATAAATTAGATGAAATAATTGATAGTAAAAAAAACATTCCCAAGTTATGGACACCATGCAAATCAGCTAGAAAAACACATAAATTGAGATGAATTGCATGAAAGTTACATAATACAAGGGCTCCCAAAAAATGTAATTTCCAAATGCTAGGAAAGGAAAATAAGGACACCCTTGGCATAATTATAGACCAATGGATTACATTAATCGATTTACTCGCTTGAATTAATAAGAGATTAATATCCATAGTGAATTGACTTAGTTTTATTCCATGAAAATATAGAGGAAAATAAATTACAAACACCAGGTAAGGGTGAGTGTTTCACCTCACGAAAAGTCTTCTCTTTGTGTTATTAACCATAAAATCTCAATCTCGAAGAGGATAAAATTGGTGATTTGGAGACCTTAACTTAAGAAACAATACTACAGGGTGGAATATAATATACTTTTTGTCACCCTGATAATGAAGGTTACCGGAACAAATGTTCTGACTTTCTCTCAGTGTTACGATCGGTGCACCTCAACAACGTCAACGGCTTTACTGCCACTACTAAATCCTGAGAGCAGTATTAGCGGAAGTAAAATTCACAGTAGGAAACTTCATCAACTGACTGACGTCATTGGTCATTGCGCAGTACTTCCAGTTGATTATGGAACGCTTTGGCAGCACTGACAGTGCTGGCAGTAAACTTTGGAACGCGCCCTTCAATAGCTCTATGGTGGCAACTTTACCAGGAAAAATAGCGAAGGAGATTGCATATATCACCACCAGGTGGCCGGCAGGCACGACGGCAAGTGCGGAGAGATATTAAATCAGTAGAAGGGAGGGACACTCCGATAAGGCTCCAATGGCGGTTTCCCCAAACACAGCCCGGAGGCACCTGTAACTCTGCCACCAGCCGACGTGTGATCGATCCCCGGTGGAAATGCGGAGACGATTGTTATCCGAAGATAACGGCTGCGGGAAGGTATAAAATAAAATCACCAAGAGGTGTCAGCAGTTAAGAAAAACAAAATGTGTACATGAAGTAGATTACATTTGCTTCAAGTTGCTGAAATCGGATATAAAAATAAAATGTGAATCGAGAACAAATGTACAACTGATATCCTTGTTAGCCTTGTTCTATTTCAAATAACACAAAATGAATCACTCACTGAAGAGTCACTCAGGTGGTGTAAAACTTAGCCTCATTCTTCTTCTCCCTGTCTATCCTTGGCTTCTCCCTATTATCATGAAGAGCAAACTGTTGCATCCTCATTCGTAAGTAGTAGTGAATAGCATAGTATAAAACTCCTTCACCATGTGATGAACAGGTTAAAGTAAGTTGATATTTTCCTAAAATATAATTAGTTACTCTTTCACGATGAAACAATGGGATGGGAAAAGGGATGGATGGATGCAAATCAAATAGATAAATAGACAAAAATATATTTTTTCTCCAAACTTTGTTAATTTTGTTGTTAACTTTTATCACTTATGTAATATAGTAACCTCAATATATATATTTGGTATCCCAGTTCATTCTATTGTTAACGTTGCTTAACTTTCATGTGTTTAAACGAATTTGTACACCATCTACTATCTAAATTGATTTGAAACCTTGAGAACTTTTAACAAGAGTCTATACACTTACTGCCTGGGTGGGTACTTATCTCGTTCAAGTATGCTCTCGATGCGTTTATTGTTAGGCACATGGAAAGGAGCCTGGAAGGTCTTTTAAAACATCTCAATAGTCGGCGACCTCTGATGCCGGCTAAGGAAGCGAATCATGTGGCAGACGTAGCCTTAATGGTGGCCTTAGTTTACATCACATGACCGTAACATTGTTTACTTTACATTTCTCTCCAAAATCATTAGATTTCATCGAATTTTAGTATTTAAAGTATTGTTTAATTTTCTAAAAAATAGCTTGGCGTTTATTTTCCCCAATGATAACGCTGCTTTGAGATATTGGTATTGGTTGAAATATCATAAGGTAAATATGGTATTTTAACTCAATGCTGATGATTTCCATGTAAAGGTTTCTTAAGCTCGTTCCCTCTGTGATTACATGTTGAACCTTCCGCAATAATCACTCGATTTTGCTTTGTTTTCGTTGGCTGCAGTTTTTTTTGTTTACTTCATAAAGTAGCTGCACAATGCCCTCTTACGACATTGATGCCGACATTGTAAAAACATAGATACATTAGTTAGTTACACATGGTTTGACGTAGATCGCTATCTTGGTGTATAAAACGAAACTGTGTAGAACGCTAATATTTCATCAGAGAGATCGGCACCACGTTCTTAATCGTCGTGGAAATATTTGTGAATCTGTACTTCGAGTTAACATTCGTCTTTTGAGTTACCGTTCATAATTAATAAGATTGGAGAATGCTTCACTCCAAAACTTACTTCCTTAGAATTTTTGAAGAATGATTAACTGGCGGGAGTAATTTCTAAACGTACATTCGCCTCATTTTCCTCTTAACTGCCCTGCCCTGAAGACGATGCACGAGTTGAACATCGTAACGTCGGCCATTATGGAGAATCTGACCTGATCTATGCCTGAACCACAGAGGAATTTCTGCATCGTGGCTCTTATTGTTTAGCCCGCGGCCCATCATCAACCAGGACAGTTTGTGACTCGCGTTAGTTCTTGAGCCGTGCCCGTGAGTGATATCAAATGCCACTGTTGGAAGCTCAAATCCTGGAGGGTATGCACACGTTACCAATTATGTGTATGTTAAAAAGTATATCTATCAGGATAAAGCTGTATTTGATTCCAGTGACGAAGGTTGTAAACGAAACCATAATTTGGTGAATGAGTCACTTTGTTAGGATGGAACCAAGGGGGCTAAAAATTACCAGGCGAGTAGTATTATTCCACCATAACCGATTGGGATTTGAAATGTATTTTCCGTGAAGGTACATTACCACTCAAATGGAGGCTACAGGCTTTTAGGCTGTTTTTGATTTATTATATATCGTTAAATAAGTAGAAGTCAAAAGTGAGGAAAAACATCGAATACCCCCTACTGTTCTTAAAATCCTTTATTAGATCTATCGTTTCATAATCTGAATGGTTTTCCTTCATGGTATCCTTTGCCGGTGGATATGTTAGGATGACTGCGGTACAATCATCAATACCATGGAGCTGATACTGCTAGGCTAGGTAATTTTTTTCTGCGCAGAACTTCTGTTACTGAAGACTGATTGTGTTATCACTTTTACCAGAATTATGATTTGATGGAATATTTTATCACTTAAAAAACTCGTTTCGTTTCGTTTGTTTTGTCTATTTTCTTTCGGTGAGTCTAAATTTCGGTGACTTTTTCAATGTGTTTCTTGGAGCAGTTAAGGTAGTTTGAGCGAAAAATCACTTAACCTAGAATATGATGAATTTGGCCTCATTTTAAAGAAAAAACTCATCTTTCGAATGATATCAAAATATCAACCCCTTGCCGAACTACTTTTCGAGCAATTTGCCTAAAAATTTAAGCTCTTTTACATGGGATAGATTATGGCTGTGCGCTGCAGAGGGAGAATATTTAAAAAAAATTAGGAACTTCTAGCACCTACATTTCGTCAAAAAACTTACGGTGTGTAGATTGTATGTTTTCTCAACTGTTCATAAAAAATAATCTAATACACACCAAAGTAATTTTTACAGAATCGAAAAAAAACCTGCTGTTTTGAAGGGTTTTCAGCCGTACCGCGGAAAAAAATGAGTCAAGTTAGAGACTTATGCAGCTATAATTATTTAATTACTGAGAATTTTGGCCATATATAATTATATATTTGCGCCATTAATATTACAATATTTATTTCATACTTCTAACAGACGCTGAAGTCAAAAAATAAAATTTTAATATGGTCTCCATTATGACTAGGGAACTATCTCGCTCAAACCACCTTAACTGCTTTTGCTTTTTGACAGACTTGGGCTTAAGTTTGCTTCCTGGTACCAATTATTTTACACTTACTCACAACAGATACCCATTACGCCATCCCTTTTCGGGATAGGCAAAGTCAAAGAAATTAGTCATTGCTGTAAGGCCTTGAAAACGAACTTTTATCTTTTTATATTTTCATCTACAGGTATAAAGTCCTACACAAACATACCTCTTCCATTTATCTACTATTATTTATATTCTAGTCTCTGGTATTGTAATGTATCCATGGCGATTTCAAAAGCATAGTCTTGAGCTAACTTTAGATGGATCTAACAAGTTGGCTTCAAGTGCAAACTAAAATTACTGCATTTTTAGTTTGAGCATCTTACATATTTCTTTGTACATTTTAGATTCCTGTGCTGCATTCCATTGTGTTCCTAGGCTTTTGTGAGCATATATTTATTGATAACTATGACATTTAATATTATATATAGGCTCATTCGAGGCACAAATAAGTGCTCTTTACGTTCAGATAAATTCTGGCGAGTAAATTAACTGGGGTATCGGGCAAGACAGCTTTGCCAAGATCACGTGATGGCTTGAGACTTTCAATATCAATTCTATAACTTACCCTTTCGATTCGTATTTGGATCAAAACTGGTGGTACTTGTTTTTTAATCTTTCTTGGGATTCAGCAGCTCCCTTTTTATCCAACTGACAGTCAGGTAAACTGCAAGTGATTTTAGCTACTAATTGGCAATAACGGATGCAAAATCTGAGACTTCTGTCAACCATTGTCAATTACGCGTATAATAAGGAAAATGCATAAGTTTCATTTCTCTTATTTAAGAAATGTACACGTTGGTTTATTCCTTCGAGAACTCAACTATATAGTCCATATGTATAAGTGTAAATGCGGGCGGGCATTAATAATTGCCTTTCAAAAGTGCATAAAATTTGAAGAAGCCACGTGATCCTTAACGACATCTTGGTGGTTTGAAGTCACCACACTGGTTCGTTTCTCTAATTTTCATGTACTTCAACGAGAAGGATATGTTTTTCAAATTACGAAAAAATAACTCAAACTTTAAAAGGAAATACGTCGTATTGGTGTATTCTCCAGGGTTCCCGATGGTGTAGTTTCTCCATACCGTCAAGGGAACGTAATTTCTAATAATAAATATTTCAATAATCCAACATTGTATTCCGATAGAATCTAATGTCCGACATATTTAAAAATATGCAGGACGTTAATTCTATACCTATATTCTTCAAATGCAAATATTTTTTTAAATTATGCATTTTTTTCTTCTTGGTCAATCATACCAAGAATGGAAATTTGCCGTGTGAAAAGAGCTGAATATGCAATATTAAAATCACGATATAGAAATGTACCGAAAATTAAATCGAAGGAACCTGTGGTAATCAAATGGAACAAATTACTTTAAAAAATTATCTCGGCCCTCAACGCTTTGCGCCCGTCACATTAATACTCAATTGAGCTCATTGTACGACATACCACTAAGATGAGATTGTGTAGAAATCGCCTTAATAAATAATCCGCCTGGGCGGGAATCGAAAATAGAATATAATAGAATTTATTTCACCCATATAAATATATACAGTTTTAACAAATACAAATTTTGTTGATGAAATTTGGCACCCCAGAAGAAATAATTTCATGTTTTGGGGTTCCCATTCCTTGAATATATTGGCTGTAGTTCAGCAGATAGCATTCACAAAAATAATTATAAAATGAATTGTGGGTATCAAATAAGATAAATGTGCTTTGTAATAACAGTTTTGAGTTGGAACTAAAATAAAGTACAAAATTCACACAATTCAATAAAAATAAGTACACATGCCAAACGAGAATCATACCATGGTTTTTAGCGGACATTCCACATCATTTTTCTGTAGCCACCAAATTTTCAATTTTCTGAGGAAAGTAGTTTTATTCTCGATTTATGAAACCTCATTTGGAATTTTTTGATAAGTTAAAGGGGCAATGAAATCATAGAAATATTTGTAAGTTTCAATATTGGGTTTCGGTAGAGTATAATAATGAAATACATTTGTCAGATGAAAATTTTACAATATAGTTATCAGATTTTAATCGCGGAATCATTCCATTCGATTCACAGCAATAGTTATTTTTATACTGAACACTATTTTTATAAGACTTTCATTGATGAAAATAAATTTGCCTCATGAAAACGGTGGATCGGTTGGAGTGGGTTAACGAGGACTACTTACAAAAAAGAGGGCGTTCTGAACTTGCCGTTCGATCCAGGATCAGCCCGGCACAATAATTGACGTCAGTGCGTGGCGGTGGACGAAGGTGTGGCGGTGACAGAACGGTGTGGCTGGATAGGGGTTTCATACCCGGGCAGGCGGTGGGTCGAGGTATGGGTTGGGAGGACTTGGCAGCGAGTCGAGGCTCAAGTGGGAGTGGCTTTGGCAGGAGACGACGACCGTGTGTGCGAGGGACGTGAGATAAGGCGATTGATTCGGAAGCATCCGTAAGCCCAGCTCCCGCAAGGCGAGAGGCGTCGGATTAACGAGACGGATAGAGAAGGGATTAAGACTGCTTAAGAGAGTTCGATTATTCTTTGTCAGGTGGGACTATAATACCCCTGGCCGCACATGCCGCGACATCGGACCGCTTTTTGCTTAGTATGGGAACCGCTGAACCGTTTGAAAATGTTTTGGAGTGTTTACTTATGGAATTTATATCATCACCTTGAGTTTTTCCATAGGTACTACTCCATCTCTCCATTGTTTTTGGCTTTTTAACCGCGTTCGAACTTTGTTTACTTAAGTTTCGTTGGTATTCTAACCAGCGTCCTCAGGTCGAGTTACCGGGTTGAAATTTTGGCTGCCTTATATAGGACATTATTGGCACCTTTTTATGTGGAGTGTTTTGCCGAAAAAACCAAGGCGCCAAAACACCGTATATAAAAAGGCGCCAAAAGTGTCCTATATAAAGCGGCCAAAATCTCAACCCGGCAAATCGACCTAAGAACGCTGGTTGGAATACCATAGAAAATGTCGTCATCAACAAAGTTCAAACGTGGTTAAAACCCAGAAAAAATGGAGAAATCAAACGATTAACGCTGCAGAAACCTAAGAATCAACGGTACTACTTCATTTTCTATTCTAACTCTCCATTCTTTCATCACCCTTGCTAATATTGTAATACACAAGTTCCTCACTCTAGTTCTCTGGATATTTATTTTGCCAATAACGTTATTCCTTGATATAATTCACTGAACCTAGGCTTTGATTCTTCTTCTGTATTCGCAGTTATGGTTCCTTTTGGCATGTCTAATCCAGTTGATTTTCTTTTCTCTGCTTTCAAGTTTTTTTTTATTTACTTTTCACGTACATAATGTTGAACGCTAGCACAACCTATCTAACTGCAATGACCTCAAAATGTCAGAATGTTAACCACTCAGATATTTAACTCAGGGCAAACTGTTGCTTTCTAGTACTAAAACCAAAAATATAGTGATGATTGAGTAAATTACTGTCGAACTTTTAACTATCAAACAATTTTTCTTCGACTGTCTTATTTCCACGACGATTTACGTCTAATTTTGTTAAAAATGCATACAAAATATTTTCTTTTAAGTTTCATTTCCCGGTCGAAACGGTTGCGCTGCCACCATTATTGCTCTGATTCATCTCAATATAGAAATATGGTCATTTCATCCTGATTAACAAATATAAATGATTATTTAGTAAAATGCTTAAAAACTATAAACGTTTTGCCGGAAATTATTTTGTTGCACTCTTCTATGCTCAGAATTGAAGAATAAAATCAAACGATGAGGTAAAGATTTTCATGAAAGTTGTCATTAGTTTATCACATAATGCCATATCTGGCAGAACTCTCACTCATTTACTGATGCATACAAATTATTGTGAACCTCCAATTTCATGAAATTAATGCTAAAAGTAAAAATCTTGAAGAATGTTATATTTGGATACCGTTGCTATAAAGCATCTTTTGGGGGATTTGACGAACAAATGACATATAAACTGAATAAATTAATTCTTATGGAAATTTATTGGAAGAGATCTCTGCATCTATTCATCAAATTGCAGAAAAATATCTTTCTAAAATCTCTGAATAGATTGACTTTCTTGACAAATGAGTATTACGAACTTTCAGTCAAGATTGGGATTATAAATAAGCAGAATTCGGTAATATTACACATTTATTTCAACATAAATGTTGTCTTTAGTGTTTATTTAGATATGTTACATCCATGATAGTTTTTCAAATGTGAAGTTGGCATGTTAAAATTTCATCGCTACTAGGCGCAAGTACTAATATGTATTAATGTATAATTGCTTTGTGTTTTCAAATATTGTATTAGTGCTGGAAACATTTTTTTCCTTAATAAAGAAAAGTTAAAACTTTTAAATTGGTTCCCGGATACAGCATAACCTAGGATTTACATGTTTTCCTGGCAGTATAATATCACTCGAATTTTTTAGTGTTATTCAATTCAGATGTTTCAAGCACATCTACGGAGTTTCACATATTCTTTAGCTCCCGTGAATTCATTTCAGCTGCGAAGCGTTTGGCCAATTTATTTGCTGACTATTAAAAATCTTAAGTAGTTAATTAAGGTGGTCCTTAAGTAACTAATTAAGTAATCCTTAAGTACTACCTGTGGCTTTTTCCTCTTTGCCATAAGGACTCCCTCGCTCAAATTCTCAAGTTGGATACATCGAGAAGAGATTTGTAATGATTGCTTGATTTTTGTATCCTAAAATATACTATAATCGGAATCAAATGGCAGGCGTTTTATGATAAGGGGTAGTGGGACCTGCCCACTTCTTGTTCAAATTCACATTCCTTCCCAACCACTCTCCTCCTTCCGTTCTCGCTTATCAGTTCCCAAACAATCCCTCCCACATTCCACCCTTTCCCCTCCCTCGACCCTTTTCGCAAACCTCAGCGATCAATCTCTCGCCTCCCCAGATTCCCTTTCCCTCACTAGCCCACCTGCTTCCCGAAACAAGTTCTACCGTCAAATATGGAAAAAATATTTCCTCATATCAAACTGAAATTAAAAAGAAAATATTTCAATTTTTGTTACCTCCCATCCCAGAAGAGGGAAGTGGAGGACGAGGAGAGACACAGTTATGATCTGCGAACGATTGACGCGGAGTTAAGACATTTGTCACTCGTTCAGAAGTTCCCTCCCATTCGATGAAGACATAGCTTGAGTGTCAATATTATACTGCACTCTCTCTTTCGCGCAAGCTAAGATTATAACGCAACACTCACATATGAGTTGCTTAGGGGCATGACTTATTTATTAACGTGATCAAAATTCAAAGTTCGTTCAAAGAGGAGCTGTGTGTTTGAAATTTATAGGGAAAAGGCTCATTCGGAAGTTTTTTTCGTCCAAAATACCTGTATTTGGAAGACCAGAACGAAAACATGTAGTACAATGATAAGATCACCATAATCATCTGAGTAATCTACCGGTTAAAGGTAGGTTGTGATGAAATTCAGAGAATATCTAACTGACTCTTACACGTGCATTGCTCTATCTACCTCTCTGTGAATTACTTTCATGTTCTGCTTAATTTATAGTGGAGAGGGGCTCCCACACCACTTCTCAGCGGTATTTTTAACGTGGCGCCATCACCAAACTACCTTTCGTATCCAAGGATTGGTTGGATATTCTCTGACATTCATCATAACCTACCTTTAACCGTTAGATTACTCAGATGATGATGATGAATACCGGTATTATCTTTTTCAAGCACAAAACGCTGAAATTTTATTTTTTTCCTTTTTAAATAATACTGCTTGTTTGTAAGTAGTTCAGTTAAACGTTGTCATATGACATCATATTTGACGACAGCCTCGCTTGCGTTGCAACTGGCATCTTCAGGTCTGAAGAGTTCTTGAGTTCAGAGAAGTTCACTGCAGACCTGAAGATGCCTGCTGCAACTACGGCGAAGCTGTCGTGGAATAAGATGATACAAATCGGAAGACATTACAGAAATCTAACTGGTTTAGAAAGCCGAACACGCCCAAAATTCCGAGCTCAACAGGGCTTTTGCACTTTTAACTGCCGATCCTTTAACTGTAATCCTTTCTTGGTGGAAGAATTGAAGAAGTCCATTCCTTGACCCTTACCAACCTCCTTTTTTAGGGAGGAGTGAAATGGGAAAATGACAAGTTAGGGATAGCGCCCATCACCAAGGCCTGTCGTGAACACCTCGTCCTGTCCACCTCTCTACCCGACGTGAAATTCAATTTTCTATCAACATTAGGGGGAAATGGCACCGGAATGTTTAGGGGGAGGCACTCTCCTTCCACTGTCTATCCCCCCATCTACCGAGGCTCCTTGTGAACTTGCTCGGGGCTGACATGGCTTCGGAGAGAGGTGAGGGGTCGGGAAGACATAGTGGAAGAGGAGAGGGGTTCCTCAAGGGTTTGTATGGGGCCCGGAACGGTGGACAGACGGGTGGACGGGTCGGGTGTAATATGAAAAGGGTGCGCTGACCCATTCAGGACCTAGAGTCTAGCAAGAGAAAGGGCAAATCATGGCATGAGAGATGGATCGCCCCAAGTGTAATCATCAGCTACGAAATTGGGGTGGATGGACTGGATGGAGGAATAGATCCGGAATGGACTACGGTGATGGGGCCCATTACCATGGGGCGATGCTATTCGAGTATGCGTAGGATGGTATTGCATCATTGTGCCTTATAGCTCCCGCAAGTGAGCAAATGTAGAATATCAAGTGAATAAATGAATTTCAAGTGTGCGATGGACATTGTGGACATAAAACGGTAAAATACTTTATTAGGGATATAAAATGTCTGTGCTATGCCCATTGTGGGTGGAGTTACTAAACCGCTCACGTCCAAGCAATTCTTTCTTAGTTCTGACTGAATTCTTGTTATTTCGCTACAAAATAGTAATGTAGTGGATACGGAACTGCTATTTCCACAATAATCTACAGTAAAATGAGCACATTAATGATTGTATGTATCGAAATTCTCATATTAAAAGAAAATTTAAACATTTTTCATTTTGAATCAATTGATCATTCCAGCAGACAAACACAAAATTTAATTTTGAAGTAATTATTTCTACTCAAAATAAACTAGAGAATGTGCCCGTTGAATATCAACGGGAAGAATATTATCATTAACATTGATTGTAATAAACCATTCATATCTTATTCAGTGCAAAGAATCATTGAGTTAGTGCTTACACACGGAATCTCGACTTAAACAATGAGTATGGCCCCTATGAGGACGATGACTCGAAAACGTTAAAATATTGCAAAAGATCGTTACATTTTAGCGAACATTTTGGAATTTCGACCGAAATAAGAAATTCGATTGAATGAATAAGGATTTTTACTTTATTTTCTTTCTATTGATACCTTTCCCAAAAACAGAAAACCACTATTTCTAATTTAATTTTGCAAATAAAAAAAGGTTAGCAGCCAAACGAAGGTTCAGCTTCACGTGTATTTTTCGTGTGAAAATTACTGACATATATATTGGTGTGGGCCGAAAAACACGAAAGTGTCCGAATAGAATCGCAATAGCGCGACAAAGTTGCTACTCGTCCCCTTGATCACAAAGAAAGAAAAAGTTTTGAAAGCGGACCATACCTTCCGGTCGCAGTTTAAACGCCCTGCCGTCATTTTCGACTGTGAATTTCGCAGATTCTTAAAAGCGACTGGATATTCTTTTACGAGGTGCCAAGCAAATGATCTCACTAATTACCCACATACCCGCTCCTAGGCCATCACTTATTGAACGTTAGCTCTTCTTCCCTCGCATTTATAACCATAGCGCAGGAAAATATATTTTAACATTGATATTGTCATCTTCGTTCTTATCAAAAATAACGCAATTTGCCGATGAACGGCGATCAGTCTCGTGACCAGCTTATCGACTGTATTCAGATGATGTATATTTTATTTCATTTGGTTCCCCGCACCAAAATTGGGACGATTGCCAAAATTTGCCGGTCCGGCCGGATCTCGTTCGAAATTTCAAAAAAATGTACAAAATATGCTTTTTCGGGTTTTTTTAAAAAAAAAGGTACAGTGATTGGATTGCGTTCAAAATCGGTACGTGGCCTCTTCTAAAGATCTTTTGTCTTTTAAAATAGGTATAATTCCCCTTCCCTCCTTCTTTTATGGGGAGGGGGAGTCGCTCATTGCATTCAAATTATCGAAAAATCGTAAAAAAAACATGACTTTTTTCGGGATTTTGTCTTTATAAGTAACAGTGATCGGATTGCGTTCAAAATCGATATGTTGCCTCTTCTAAAGGTCCTTTGTCTATTAAAAAGATATTATTCCCGTTCCCCCCTTTTTTGCGGGGGAGGGAAGGGGAATATATCGTAAAAATGAGTGACCTTACGATCGTTGTTTTCCTCGTGTGAAGTGTGCAGCTCTTCGCCGCAGAAACTTAAGGAATTTGTGTACTTTCGGCTGCACCGCGAGTTCCACCTTTTATTTCTCTTACTTAGAAAATGTCATGATAGAAAGGAACAAATTTTTTTCTACAAACCGAGTAAAACAAGAGTGTGGTAATTCTTCTGAAACTTTGGCCAGCATTACCTCAGATCCTGAGACAGAAGAGACAGATACGGTTGACAGAAGGTTAGAAGCTGACATCCTGTTTTGGACTGGCCGAAGCCAGTGCTAAAGAATATCTAACATACTGGAAATACAGTAAAATATCAGCATGCGATGGAAGAATCTGATAGTTCAGACTTTGAGACGGTCCAAATAAAGGACAGTGAAATTTCTCACCAAACGTCCTCAACGCCATTGTACAGCTCTCTTTAACTCGAAGATCCGACCGTGCTCCAACTTTAAGCGGCAGTAGAAATCGACTGTAACTCATAAAGAGAAAATCCCGAAAAAAGTCATATTTTGTATGATTTTTCGAAACTTCGAACGAGATGTGCGACCGGAAGATATGGTCTGATTTCAAATATTTTTCTTTCTTTGTAATCAGGTTGACGAGTAGCAACTTTTTCGTGCTTTTGCGATTCGATTCGGACACTTTCGTGTTTTTTGGCCAACCCTAATATATATACACAACGGTGATTATTATAGTAGATGGTTCATTATATGAAAGAACTTCTTATTATGTATACATTCATGTACTGAAGTATTTACGAAATCAAAAGCAAACAATATCAAGCTGAGATTGATGAGTAAGAGGAAAGGCAAACAATATAACTCACCACTTAAAATCCTATTATAACGCTCAAATAAAATCGAATCGAGGCGGAAATTATTTAAGTGGGGGTTCAGCAGACCCTTGCCCTCATGATATAAATTAATCGAATCATAATTCAAAGTTTCTGCTGAAAATTTGTCTCTTCAAGCATGGCACTGAAACGATTGAAGAAGTCTTACTTTGGAGATTTCGATAACATAATCTCAAACAACTCATTTGACAAATAAATTTTTCGTATCTGATACGGTCACGAAAGAGGTAAAATTGCGGATCTGCCAAATAGGCATAAACAAAGGTAGGCATAGGCATGCCACCGAAGGCATATTTGAACTAATTATAGACTAACAAATAAATAAGATCGAATTTATGCTTATATATTGTTACGAAATCAATTTGAAGGTTGTTAACTAATTGAGATAAGGATATGGTGTTTTAATTCATATTTTTCATCTATAAATCGATTATTATTTTAAATCTTTGCGTAGATGGTGGCCATTTCAGGTTATACTTATGGAGAAATTGATTAATTGAAAAAAAAACTCATTACATTTGTTAAATTTTGGCCTATACAATGCTTTCGCTAGGGGGTTGGAGAACGCTTTTGATATTTCCAATAACAGAGGGCTCTTCTCTCAGAACTTATTTTGTATCCATAGATGCATTGGAAGTTGAATTACAGAATATTGAAGGATCCATTGCTCTTCCGGCGAATTTTATTGGGTGTATTTTTAACGGGTTTCCAACCAGGTCAGAAGTTCAGGCACCGACGCGACGTTTCGATGACAATCTCACCTTGACAGAGATGGCAGAGGTAGTCCCGGAAACGTCGCGACGCCGACACGTCGGTGACTGAACTCCTGATCCGGTTGGGAACCCGTTAAGAATTTACCCATACGAAATACTATTGAAATGGATGGAATGAAAATTTATTTTAATGAAATCCAGTACCGAATACACTGGGGCCCGGTTTTTAATGCCTGGTTAACGTTAACCGCAGGATGACGTAGGCTTGATGATCAATTGATTCCAACTGAGAGTTAAGGTTTCATATATTACATAGGAAATATGTTAGATGATATGAGCGTCAGCGATGTGAAAAAGTATTAACTTCGGTTTTACTTCCGTGAAAATATTTTACTTTAAAATTTTAAAATGGGCATAAATATCGCACGTGAATTATCTTATTTATAATCGCCCAGCTCACAAATTCTTAGGGGACCCTGTGAATGGCGTAGATTACAAACATATTTTACCTCATTTTTTTGTACGATAATTACATTTGCCAAATCAGTTATAATTTTTATTTTTAATATTTCTTCCTTTATTAATGGCATAATGGACAAGAGTATTATATTAAAAGTTGCCGGGACATACTCTTCTTCGTTGAGAATTCATTCCATGCAATGGAGAAGTGATTACCTCCTGAGTATTATTTTAGTCTGATGATTTGTAGGTCACCAAAGTGAAACGATAAAAAGGAAAATGCTTGGTATTTTGAAGAATGGATTTCGCTTTGGTTTACTCGATTATTCTCTCAGTGAAGTGTGCTAAGGCTGACGGAATTCAAATGTAGAGCAAAAAAAATTCATCTTAAAAGAATGTCGTCAGCTATACTAGAGTATGTCAATGCTCATATTATAGTTGCGTTACTAATTAAAATTTTAGGAAGTTCAATGCATATAAAACATATTATCAAAATCATTTAAAAATATTTGATTACATGACTTTTAACTATTAATTAAATGTGACCTCTTCTATTTTTAAATAAAAGGCGCGATATTTTCAAACTCTAATGTTCATAATCACGTCTTAAAAGTATGTTTCTCACTGATTGCTTCCTCATGTTTTCCTTCGATGACAATAGATTCTACGAATTCGGAGGTAATATGAAGAAGCATCAAGGCTCTAAAGATGCGGATTAAGTGACAATTGAAGTTATTTCACTTTAAAATAATTATCATGTTCATATGTGACGTTATCATAATTAGATTACATTTGAATTCTGGAGTAGCAAATGTAGGACCTTTTCACTTGAACTAATGCGTTTCTTCCGAAATAATTGCATCAGTTGAAATAACTGAATGTGAGAAGGATTAGTGCTTTATCTTCATTGGAATTTATTTTTTTGGATAAATGAGTGACCGTCTGATTTTCTCACTAACACTCCAAATGCCCTTGCTGCAACAATTTATTTTTGATATGTGATACCCACTCTAATGTTTATAATGGTTTTAAAAATATTGGGTGAATGTTCTGCTAATTGAATGCGCAAGAGACATATCATCTACGCTTGTAATTAATTTGTAGACATAAAATGGTCTTCTTTGCATGCATGTCACATTCAACACTTAAAGTAGCAGTGACATACAAATTTCGTTTTGTTTGACAATGACGTCTGCTGTTCCTCTCTGTCTGAGTTTCAACTTCAAGTTTTCGTCAATAAAGCCTAGTGGACAACTGGCGTCAACTTGAAACGCTGACCGTGATTAGGTGAACTTTCACTATTTCGTTGTACGATCGCCTCTCAACCTAGACTTGCCCCGGCAATTGTCGTCCGTCATAGAAATTCTTCGGTTGCACAGCCTCGTGCAAACACACACCGCTGTTAATATAACCATGATGACAGTGCTCTCATTTTCGTGAAATGCGTTATAGTGTTAACATCATAGTGAATTATACAGCTGTGAACAAATATAAAACAATAACAGCTGCTTATTACTGGCATATTAGCTGAGGAATCGCAATAAATTCAAAAAGACAACGCTGATAAATGAATATGTCTTTACGGTGAGTTCCGGGCATAAGATAGCGTCCTCCGTGAAAGTGAAAGTTGGGACCGGTTGGACTATGAAGTCCGACTTTAGATATTCATGTTTGAAGCTTTCTTTACGATCGTAAACGCCTCCGGAAATACCAATGAATTGAACTTCCTACGTCAATCACAAACTGACCTTCACTAACGAGGCTGAAAATTTTCGAACGGCTCTTGAATAAGGTCCTATGGTGCTCGTCTTCACTTCTTGTCCGAGTTGGACTTTTTGGGGAATGCCGTAAAAACTTTAAGGTAGTTTGAGCGAAAAATCACTTCACCTAGAATTTGATGAATCTCTCATCTTTCCAATGATATCAAAATATTAACCCCTTGCTTAACAAAATATAAGCTGTTTTACATGGGATTCATTATGGCTGTGCGCTCCAGAGGGAGAATATTTATAAAATTAGGAATTTCTAGCATCTAGATATCGTCAAAAAACTGACGGTGTGTAGATTGCACGTTTTCTCAACTATTTATAAAAAATAATCTATTACTCACCACAGTAATTTTTACAGAATCGCAAAAACAACCTGCTGTTTTGAAGGGTTTTCAGCCGTACGGCGGGAAAAAATGAGTCAAGTCAGAGACTTATTTAGCTTTATTTATTTAATTACTGAGAATTTTGGTCATATATAACTATATCTTTGCGCCATTAATATTACAATATTATTTCATACTTCTTACAGACACTGAAATAAAAAAATAAAATTTGAATATGGTCTCCATTATGACTAGGGAACTATCTCGCTCAAACCACCTTAAGCACGACCAGCGCGTAGAATAAGTCCCAATTTCTAGCGGACGGTGTCAAGGGGGGAGGAGGTGACAGAGGGCAGCGGAGAAGGATGGGAACGTATGGACGCTGCTGCCCACGACGACGGCACTGCTGGCGAGGGAGAGAATGATTCGGACTTCTTCCCATCGCGACGCTCTCTCGCGTCTCCTCTTAACGTGCACTTAGCCTCGAGGAGTTGAATAGATTCTAGTTCTCCGTCTCTTTTCTAAGGGAGTGGAGAACAGCTGGGTATTGAAGACGCGGTAGTTTCAGAAACGAAAAGGGATAGGAAATGGAGGAAGATTGAAGTGGCAGTGAGTAGAAAGAAAAGAGTATGGGCCCCACAAGGCAAACAAAATGTTACCCACTTGCCACTCTATGGATTCTATGGAACTAGTAGGGTACGGGGCAAGAGCTTTATGTAAGCACAATTGTGTGGAAACCAGTTTTGGATGAAAATCAAGCAAAGACTGGTACAATTAGGCGAAGTAGCGTCTTCATTCTCAGTCAGTATTCTTGAGGATAAATTTTTCGAAGGTCTCCATACAGACCTATTCCGGGCTTACCGCTTTCCACCGTTGTGTATGTTTTTCTTTGGATAGTTTAGGAGATTGAAAGATTTCACTAAATGGTCATATGTGATTCTGAGATTAAATGAAAAACGGAAATAATCTATTTTAAATACTATTGAATAGTTAATTTTTGTACTAGTTTCTTCCAGGTAAATACAAAAAGAATTGTGCTTGACAGGAACTAAGGGCATAATTAAAGTACAGTGCATCTGTGAATTTTTCGAGAAAAAATTAAGAGAAAGAAATGCAGATTTTTTACAAAGGAAAAAAAGTTCATTTTTTACAAAAATTTTACAAATTACAAAATTTACATTGTAAATATACGATCTAATGTTTTTAAATAATCTATGACACAAAAATTAAACTAAGTACATAATCATGCGCGAAATTCCATTGGTAACATTATTTTTTTATAATTTATGACAACAATTTCAACAGGATACATCAATATTTTTTTATGAAAAGTAATCGTTTATTATAATGTTTGGCATCATAAGTCATACGAGGTATACATCACCATACACAAAATAATAATTGATAACAGTAATTTTTTATAATCTCTGATACAAAAATTTAAACAAGGTGCATCATCATATACGAAATAGTATTGGTGACAGTAATTTTATCGGTAGCAGTCTTTCATCACGTAAAAATTATTTTAAGTATCTGTTCATCACGATGGTTAAAATTTGAAACTGGATGAGAGAATTGCATAGATAATGATAGCCATTATTCAGTGAGACAAAAGGTAATGAAGAAAGTTGAGAAAAAATAATGATAATACAATTTAGGACCTGCTAAGCCAAAGCGGCTTGTCAGCTGGTGCCTTTTGTTCAAATTGTTTTTTTTTTATGTGAAGCTTTTTCACAGTTTTAACTAAGCAGCCACGCCTTTAGTGATTTCTTAATAGCATATAACTATACATTTAATATCAAGCATTGACATAAGTAATTCGTTTAACAACCCAGGGACTACATACAAGCGATTGATGTAATAGATGTGGAAATTACATATTTAGTGGCTTTTACATTTTTATTTATATTACGAGTCAGGTCTTGAATTCTAAAAACTTTCCAAACTCATTTTTTTGTTGATATTGGTATTGATTATTTTTGGTATTGTGTTTCCACATAAGACATTACATGCGTGAAATTAAAAATATTGGGGCCGAATTTTATTGAGTAGGACGAGTGTGGACGTGAGATTATTACGTTTATATAATAGAGTGACAGAGGATAAGGGAGGTTAGTTTTACACTTGAAGGTGATGCAATATATTTTACATATTTTGCTTGGATAAAATAAGACGCCGAGGCTGATCTAGACATTTCAACGTCTCTTGCGATTGTGGAAGGCAGTAGAGGTCGTATTTATATATATTCTTTTTTCAGTTAAATACTTCTTCATAATCAATTCAAGACCGCAGTAAATGAACCACTCAGAGCAGTACGTTTTTCTCATTTTTTTAAATATTTTGCCAGCCCCACCATACCGTAAAAGTAGTTGATGGAGTTAAAAAGTGTACTCGATTGAAAGTGTAAATACTTTTAGATGATCAAGTATCACTAAAACTCTATTGTGGGGAGATTCTTGATATAATAGTATAAATAGACTGTGCTATTATGAGTTATGGAATTGGATTGGCATTGTAGCTAGAGAATAATAATAATAATAATAATAATAATAATAAAACGTCTTTATTGGGCGAGATTGGGACTAGAAAGTCCCATCTTCCATCTAACCCCTCGTCAAACATAAAATTATTGCAGTTAAATACATTGTCAAGTTGCTCTTGGAATTACATTCAACAATCAAAATTATAAGTTAGCAAAGTGTAAAAAGATGTGAGCAAACGTGGGAAAAACCTAAGGATATTGACTGTCGTCCTTATTGGAAAAAAACCCACTGCAGGAAAACGCCCACACAAGAAGGGGGGCGTGAAAAACCTGCGAAAACCTACTGAGAAAGAGCTAATGTAAACATGGATGTATACAAATACAAGAAAATATCACCCAGTACCTGGAAAGAAAAAGAATATTAGATGAGGCAGGAGGAGATTAGTGTTGAATCTTTCCTACTGTTCCCATGGTGTTTTATGTGTCTCGTTGTTGTTCTCGGAGAAGTTTTTCGTATAGTGCCCTTTTGAAGGATGCGAGTGATGATGATTTACGTAGCGGTAAGTCAATGTTGTTCCACTCGCGACATGCGGTCACAATGAATGATTTATTGAATCTGACTGTCCGGTGGTGAGGAATAACGAGTTTATCATTTCCCCTCGTATTTGAGTCGTGTACTCTACTAAGTGTTTGAAACTCGTCTCTTAGGTACGCTGGTGTATTTGTTTGTAAAATTTGATAGAGAAGACCAAGGATATGCAGCCGGCGTCGTGAACTAGGTTTTAACCAATTGAGATTGTTAATATAATTGGTAGTATGATCTGATATATGTAAATTAAATATGAACCTAATGCAGGCGTTGAAGGAGCGTTGAAGTTTAGTTGACAGGGCCTGAGATATGTCTTGAAAGGCAACATCGGCATAGTCAAAATGGGGAAATATTAAGGTTGAAACTAATTGCTTCTTTAAGGAGAGAGGAATAAAGTGTTTGAAACGAATTAGAGGAAATAATGACTTATTCACTGCTTTACATACCTTAGTTACATGAGATGACCAAGACAGACTTTCATCAATGACCAGTCCTAGATTAATAACTTCGTCGCAGTACTTTATAGGAGAATCAGAAATGCGTAGTTGCGGTAATTGATCCCTGTCGATTGACTTGAGTATTTTCGGATATCCAATTATAATAGCCTGCGACTTACTAGGGTTTATGCTTAGAAAATTGGATTTACTCCAATTGTTGATGTTTTCTAGGTCATTATTTAAATTACATATTCCATTGCATAGGCTTTTAACATTTGAATTTAGGTATACTTGGAGATCGTCAGCATAAAGATGATATTTGGAATGGTTAATCACTGAAGGGCAATCATTAATGTACAGGGAAAATAGCAGAGGTCCTAGTATAGAGCCTTGAGGCGCACCTCTTGCTGTTTTGATCCACATTGAGCATAAATCATTTGTAATTACTCGCTGATACCGGCCTGATAAGTATGATGTTATCCAGTGGACTGCTGTAGGAGAAAAACCCATGCCTCTCATTTTTGCTGCAAGGATATCTTTGTCTAAGGAATCAAAAGCTTTCGAAAAGTCAAGCAACACGAGTACTGAAACTTCTTTTTGATCCATGGAGCGTCTCAAGTCATCGGTGATTTTAGCTAATGCGGTAGACGTGCTGTGACCGTGTCGGAAACCAGACTGGCATTTATCAAGAATATTGTTGCACTTTAAGAAATGTGTTAACTGCTCATATACAAGTTTTTCGAGAACTTTGGACAGGATGGGAAGAAAGGATATTGGACGGAATTCTTTTTCCCCTTGGGAATTATTCTTTTTTGGAATAGGTCTGATTAACGCTCGCTTCCATTGACTTGGGAAGTGATTCTGAGATAGGGAGGAGTTGAAAATATTGGTGATGTATGGGATAATAACAGGAAATAGCTTTTTTAAGAAATCTAGCGGTATACCATCAGAGCCTTGTGCTTTAGACTTGATTCTCTTGAAACACGATTCAACTTGTATTTGGGTAATAGGGGTAAATTCGAATTTTTGGTCTCTATTTAATATGTATGAGTCTTTAGAGGCGTACAGTTTCAGAGTTTTATCTTTGATTTCGGTTTGAATAAGGTTCGGGGGTTGGGAAAACTTATCATTTAAGGAGTTCAGACACAAGTCAGGAGGGAGAATGAGGTCTTTACTTTTACCTATACCAAGTGATTTAAGTTTGTTCCACAATTTTCCCGAGGAGTGGTTAGATTTAGTGACTGAGTGGAAGAATTTAATTTTCGAATTTCTTATAAGCTGTTTCGTCTTGTTTCTCAAGTTTTTGTATCTTTGAAATGCATCGAGAGTCATTGTTTTCTTAAAAAAACGGAAGGCTGAGTCTCGTTTTGCCATTGATTGTTTTATTTCTGAATTTAACCAGGGCGCTCGTGGCTTCGAAACTCGGATCATCTTTACAGGAGCAAATTTGTCAAGCAGATAAATCATCAGTGAATTTAGAGTCTCAACTTTGTCGTCAACTGAATCAGTGAATTCAATATGGGCCCATGGAAGTGAGAATGCTGCATTAAGTAATTCATTGTCGTTTATTTCCCTGATATTTCGTTGACTTATAAACTTCTGCTCGAATTTTTTAGCTTTAACTGAATAGGCAAGGTACAGTAAATCGTGAGAAGAGATACCAGGAACTGGAAGCTGTCCGTGCGCAATAACCTTTTCTCTTTTTGCCGTAGCCATAAGATCAATCCATGTTGACGAAGTTTTCGTAGTATTAGTCGGGCCTAAAGGTAGGATTTTGAGATTGTTTTCGGTGAACATTCGCTTAAAGTAGACTGTGTCATGCGCATCTGTATTAAAGTTTGCATTGAAATCTCCTGCTATTATTATATGTTCATATTCCGTGGAGTATTCCGATATTACCGAATCCAGATCGTCTAGGTGACCCAGTTTAGGTGGCCTATAGATGATGCCGATAAGAATCTTAGTGAAATCTATTTTAATCTCAACAAAGAGATATTCCGGCCTCCTGTCATAGTTGGACTCACTCATAGAAAGTACTTTACATTTTAAGTCGTTGCGTACGTATACTCCTACGCCACCACCGCGTTTTCCAACGCGATCATTACGAAAAAGAGTATAATCCGGGAGTTCAACTGCTTTAGACGGCATGGAGGGCTTCAACCATGTTTCGGCCATGCATATGATGTGTAGATTGTTGCTAGTGAGAAGTGAACGTAGCTCGTCATAATGAGCTGGCAAACTTTGTACATTTAGGTGTATCATTTTGAAAGAGCGTGGAAAGCATTTTATTTTGTTTTCTAGAAGCTTCCCCGTGGAATATGTATGACACATGTTAGATGTTGATTGGCAACTATTAGAGTGCTTCCCGCTTATGCGTGAGGGGATGAATTCAGGTACATTAGGATTTAGGTTGGTTGTCTGTGCGACCGCGGGGGTTGGGACAAGTGCAGGTAAAAATGCTTGGGCAAGAGGGATTTCAGGTGAGTCATGTGGGAGGGGGGAATTTCGCCGAGTACATGAGCTGTGGAATGTTGCCGCAGGGGTCGAAGTGAGGGAAGGGACAAAGGGTTCAGCTAGAGGGTTTAACGATGAGTCGCTCGGGAGTGGAACATTTAGTGAGTCATGTGGGGGGGGGGGATTTCGCCGAGTACATGAGCTGTGGAGTGTTGCCGCAGGGGTCGAAGTGAGGGAAGGGACAATGGGTTCAGCTAGAGGGTTTCAGAGAAGAGAGCTTACCGCCCAGAAAAGACCGGGTTTTGATTCCAGCAGTGTTGGAGATTGTCAATGAAATCCCGATCTTAATGCAATTGTACGATATAGTAAGAATATGTTCAACACAGTGATGCGCCTGTCGAATGGGACTTATGGGTTTCTTTCAAATCTATTTCCATCCCCCAAATAGGTATTTTAGCCTACACTGACCGATTCACCAGCTTTTATCAGCTTAAATAGCCTCATGTGAGTTGGTTTCCTATCGTAATTTCTACGATTACTCCCCGCGCAACGGAATACTAGAGGATCAAGGTATGAAACAATGTTTCATTAAAAAAACGGTGAACGTGATATTACTAGAGGGATAGCAAGTGATAATAGTCAAGAACGAAAACAATAGTTGAGATATGATTAAAATCAGCCACCAATACTTAGAAATGCTGCACTTTCTTCAGTATAATTGACCTGAAGGAAATGTGTGCTATCGATACAAATGTACCACGTTGAAATGATGGCTTCCTTTTTTGCAATTATATATTTAAGGAGGAAAATCATTGTTGCTGACAAGTTATTCTTGGGAATAACCAGAAAAATTAGCCCTGTAACTAATTTTTTCCTTGCGCAATTTCACATTTACGACTTATATGCGCGCTACTTACATTTTAATTAAATGTATCACTGTTACCGAATGACCATTCTTTTTTCAACGCGCAGCAGTAGTGTCGACTGCAAGCAGCAGGTTTTACCGATAGTGCGAGAATCGATACCCTTTTAAGAACAGCAGTGCATATTTCTTGCTACGAGGTTGGCTTCTAGTATGGCCAATTTAGGGATGCTCAAATGATATTCCGTGAAAGCAATGAGAGATACATATCACGTCAGTTCTGGCTCCTGGTTCAACAATGACCGCAGAATTGCTTCAGCAATACGCCGTATATGAATAATAACTTGAAGATTATTTTACCATTGTTTACACAGCATCGCTTCCGAATTAAAACCCGATGAATTTCCGCGGGCAAAAGAACAAGAAAAAAAATTTTTCATTAACTTCCAACTATTATGGAGAATAAAATAGACATACTCCGCAGATTTGATCACTTGACGGCCTATTTATCATCTCCGTGATATTTTCTACCGTGGTCCTCCTCAAACTTTATCTTCAAATGTGTGACCGTCTGTTTTCCATAAAACACTCTCATAATTCATCTCAGATGAATCGAGAGTGTTGAATTTGCAATTTTTTAGGAATGGATTCGAACACTGCATTCCAAAGTGATGTGGGTTTTAGTCGAGGTCTTCTTTTTAATAAAGTTCGACTTGTCATATCGGTACTCACTTAATGGCCCACTTAACCATCATTAGAGAAAATTACGATGGAATTCTTCGCCACTTTGGTCACGGAGCGGTCGGAGTACTAAACGAGAAAATGATGACAGTGAGAAAATTAATCCTTTTTTAACTGTCCCGTCGGTACATGCCAAATCTTCAGCAGGATAAGATGTTTGGTCGTTTTGTTATTTTGGTGAGATGACCATTACCTGAGGTAATTTGCGCCATTAATGTTGAATTTTCTACGATTCACGTGGAAAATAATAACACCGAGTGTCGGCACGGTTGATTCAAATACACCCAGGGAACAAGCAAAAACTTGAATCACAATTGCGCTCCAAATTGAACAAGTGAGACACGGAATGCACTGAAGAGCGATTAAGGTGGTACCACCGTAATATGACTAAAATGTCATTTTATTCATATTCTGTCTACTTGTAGAAAAATTTGTCCTCTATCTGATATGAGCAACAAAATAATACCTTTCCACGCTATATTAGTCTCTAATTGAATTTGAAATTACATGGTGTTCAATGGGGGAATGAGAGAAATACGGGTAAAAATAGTATTTTTCCATAAAATACAAATGCCATTTTCCTGGAAAACTGTCTCTAAGAAGGAAATAATCCAGAGAAATTGAATAAAAATAAAATTCAGGCATCTTACCACGTTATTTTTTTAGTTATTAGGGAATTACTGCCGTAATTGAAGTCAAAATGCGGTAATTTCAATACTTTCGTGGAATAATCTGCATTTTTTCTACTTTACTTTTGGTTTTCTGTAGGTAACGTATTTCATCAGTGAAAGCAGGATTTTTTGGACCAAATATAAAAAATGTGGAATTTAGTATCTGTTTTGACTCTCACAGTCGCGGCGGAACCTCCTTCATTCAAAATGTAGATTACACTTAGCAACAATAATTAAGGACAGTAGGATAGGCCAATATGAATAGAGTTACTACACTCGAGTGTTATATCATTATAGAATAAATTATTTACTTTACCGAATGGCTTGTATCATGACGATGTGTATCACGTTTTCTATCAAAAGTGCTGTGCCATAAAACCCCTTATTTTAATTTTTAACTTTCAATTCAAAACTGAGGATTACTGACTTCATTAAGCGAGAGAATAATGAGCATAATATCAGAAATTTCAAATGCAGTTAATAAACACCACTTTGGTAATATACACTTGGAAGGAAGGGGCCTGTATCAGATGCATAAGTGAACCTCTAGATATTTATTTATGTTGATTCAAACTCATGTCAAACCCTCTCATGCAAATTGAGCTTCATTTTGCCATGCATGCTCACCTTAAAATTTCAAAACAATTAAAATATTGTCATCATCAACAAAATTCCTAATTATTAGTGGACTCTTGTTATTGTTAGCTCCGAATTTGTTCTTCCATTAGGATATTGGGGTAATCAATCGTGCTTTTAGTACTATCGTGCTATTTTAGATTCATTAAATGTGCCATTTCTCACAGTTATCATTTAAGGTATTCCACCAAGGACGCTTGATAAGATGAATATTCACTCTATCACATAGCGTGCACTGGATGACCAATGTATTCTCTTTCTTTCAAACCTCAACTTGACAGTGGCAGGCTTCACTTCGTAGAAGTTCATTATGTTGGTATTCATGATTAATTTAAATACTCTGTACTTTTCTACAAATTTATATTTGTGCCACGCGTAACTTAATCTTTTTTAACTTTCTGTGCCTGACGATACCGTAAATCGGTGAAACGCGTCCTACAAATAAAAATGTGTACAACATTGCTATGAATTTTAAATTATCATTAATACACCTTTCAAAACGTAGGGAATGCTTATTCTTCAACTTTATTCCTCCTTCCTGCTCGCTTAATATATTTCTTTATTTGTGAGCCTCCAAAAATTTTCTTTTTCATTCACATTCATAAGTGAGATCTTTTTCCTGTAGCTATTAACCGTCTGATGAGTCTGATTTCATCGATATACTTTATTGCTCACGAGAATTTGATATCCCACTGCAACCTGATAAGCGATAGAAATTCATGACAATTTTTCTTTTCTGTATCTCGCATTACATGTTCAGCCTAACACGCGACGAAGCCAAAGAAAACGGCTCCTTGACTGGAGCAGGATCTTGAATCCGCAATGGTAGCGATAAATGTTTTCGAGCGTCCTTTTTTATGAATTTTGCTCCAAATGATTGCGCTTATCTAGTATCGTGACACGTATGTCAGCATTTCAATAGGATATACTCGTTCTGCCACGTAATCAGGCAGGTTAAATACCCTTTTCCTTCCTCGACAAAAACGGATTCCGAGGGAATCAGGGTGAGACAGAGGTCAAAAAAGATAAAATTATAAATGTTGAAGGAATTACGCGTGATCAAGAAGTTTATTTTTGTCTCCCTTCATACTCTAACCCATTTCTTCACAATAATAGTGAAGTACATATCGATCAATGTTTCTGGTACAAGTTTGTAAATATTTCAAATTATTGCAAAAGTGAGCAGTTTATTTGGACTCCAAGGAAAGGGGGCGAGACTGAGCTGCAGACGTTTTGGATATGGATGTGGAGAATTATGCAGAAGGTGTGACGGACGGAAAGATAGACAAACGAGGAATTGTTAATAAGTGAGAAGTTTTCTCCCTCATAACCACGCCACGGTGGAAGCGTAATGTCTTAAATAATTACTAATCCTCACGTATTTCTCGAAATGACGTAGGTATAATACCCTTGGAATCAGTCTTATATTAATACCTACATGCGTAATAATAATATATTTGCATCAATAAGAATGTAGGCTATTATTAAATCGTCAGTTATTATGCACAATATTTAGAAACACACGTTTTTCACAGTAAGTACAGTAAAATAGCAGTTAAAATTCTCCTTTCTTGAACGTTTTGGGATTTCCCCTTCCCTGGATGTGCCTATGTGCATGTAAATAATGCATCACCCAAGTGTGTGCTCTATCATAAGCTGTACCTTCATGTTTATTATGATGGTATTCTTATATTTCTTTGATCCCTACAGTTCACAAAGAAACTGAAGCCTATCTTCAGCTTCTAGAAACCTTAGCTACAGCTAAAGTGCATAAACGTCTCTGTCTCCAAGGGAATTCTGGTGTAATATTTTATTGATTTTTATTGTTGTAGATTATTTGTTGCGAATCGTAGCCATAATAGTCTAATTTATTACTGAACTTCGAAATAATAATTTTTTTTCGAGAGAGTAAATGTTACGTTTTAGCACCTCGGGTATTTTATAGCAGCATAGATTTTCCACTAAATTCAGAGAATTGATTCCCGCGGACGAGAAAAATACAAATTTAAAGATAAGGAAATAATAATCATTCTCAGCACGTATTCATCCCAATGACCACCATCTAAAGACGCTGTTTTAATACTACAAGTAACATAAAGGCTATGGAGTGGCATAAAAGTGTAAAGTGAAAAAAAAGGTAAAATAAAAATATTTCTCGAGGAGGAAGGATAATGGACATTCGCTCCATCCTGTTGATAACGCTACTTGCAGATATTTCCAACCACTCCTACGCCATCGACGCACATCTCTCTCCTGTTCGGCCAATCACGGCCGGATTTCAGTGTGTCGGATGTCATTAACTACATTTCCTCGCATCTTCTTCGAGTCCTCGCCTCTTCCAATTAGCCGGTCGCCCTCAACCCCAATCACATCCAGTGAGGAAAACTGGAAATGAGGACCGTCCCGGCGTTATTCGCGCGGACTACCGAAAGGAAATGGTCGTTTTCCCTTTTCTGCAAATAAAAGTGGTCCTCAGCCAATTATCTGTTAATGCTAAACAAATTAATGAGGTTATGACACTATTTTTATGCTTTCTTCGTATTTTTAGAACTTCACTGATACCTCATACTTCAAAGATATTTGGAATAAACTTTATATTTACTTGTAATAATTTACATCTCATTAAACAAATAGTTAATCTTTCAAAATAATAAGTTATTAAGCATCAGATAATAGTAGCGATAGTAAAAAGCAATTGTAGCTCATAGCCCCTAGTTGCACTTTTAATTACGATATACCTACTCCCTTCTAAAATTGAACGAAGAATAGGCATGCAAGCAATTAGTAATTTGGTTGCTAAATTAAACTGAAATTGGAATAAAATTGATACTAACTTAAAATTCATTACGTATTATTTTTTGTGAATTCGTTCTTAAAATTTTAGGAAACATTTTTCTTAATACCTCGTTTTCTTGTTCTTCGTTGTTTTTTTTTTTTTATTTTGCCTTTATATTTTGAAGCTCAAAGATACTACGAATTACACTCAATTGCATATGGCCTTCAAAGTGATTTTCAATATTCACGTAATGAATGTCAATACAATACGCAGTGGATGCCACGAGAATGTAACGGACGTTATCTGGGCATAGAAACACGGGACTAGCTTTCCGGACCAATCCGCAGCCCACCATATCAAATAAAACCATATTTCAGTAATGATTTATTTTTCGCTAACTATTGCTTTGCGAATGGCAAATTAGAGTACTATATCAGTTTAACATTTTCTGAGGAAGCAAACTTACTAAGAGCTACAGGAATACTAAATAATAAATCAAAATCGTTCCTTGTTTTTGTTTCTATTCCTCGGCCAGTACTTTCCCCTACGTGATTTACTCTTAACGCTAACTAAGGTGGTGTCCATTGCTTACCCAAAGAATTTCATTTTATCTGGATTTTTTATACGCAATGTAAAAATAGGTTGACCCTCTTACTTAATAGTTTTGTTAAACTTTTCAGGAAAGACCCGCTGATTAATATTTGCTTAATACATCACCATATTTTAACTTTGGCTGAAAATACCTAAGTACAAGGCGGCTTCTTAATTATAAATGTTTTCTTAAAGCATACATTTTTGAGGAAAAAAAAGGAAAGCATTCTTTTTTCAAATAAAAATGAGAACTCTTCTTAATAAGCTAACTGAGAACTGTTTGCAAATGTTGTCTATAAAATTCGATAAATACTTCACATTTTTACGCTAACCTTGTCTAGATGTTATCAAGAAACGAAAATTGAATTTGCTCTTGGAAGACAAGTTTTCTCATTTACTTCTTCCTTTGCACGGCCTTCCTTCCTTCCTTTTGCCACGGCGATACATCCCATCTCTATAAATCTCATCGCTCGGATTTCACGAGCAAAAGGATTCAGGCACAGCTCGAGGGAACGAAAGCAGGAAGGAAGTGGAATGTAAATATATTTTATTGCTTGAGGGAGAAAGGGCCTTATACGGTCTCGCCTTTTTAAGGCCGTCATGATACAGCACTCTTTATTGGTAACCCTAGGGAAAGGGACTGCTGGGGGACGGGGAAATAAGGAAACTCCCGCACCCCGGGAAATGTCGAGTGATGGAAATAAGAATCGTTCATCCTTGCCATAATGAGCCACGAAATTTCATTGTGAACTAAACCTAGTCGGTCGGCGTTCATTTTTTTTCCTTGAGGAAAAGGCCGTGACTAGTCTTTAGGATGCACACTGGATCTTCCAGACCGTGGTAGAGGACATTTCTCAACTTCTTCACTTTCACCCAAACCCTGATTTCCTCCATACGCAGTTATACTCTTCGGATTCTTGCACTCTTAAATACATCCCGTGACGTCAAACCCCTGCGGTCAGATAATCTCTCATCCCTTACGATGATTAATTTATTAGTGAATAATTCAACCCGGAATCTCTTTCACGCGAGATGAGTGATCATCTCTTCGGAAGATCTTGGAACCATGCCGTGTCACCTACGCAACCGCCAGCAGTCATATTTTATTTACTCGTCAGATTACTCTACGAGTTTTCTGCGGCAATGGAGACACCATGTGGAGTACATCTTAAACCAGTTGAATTGTCACGTATGTTGTGTACATGGCATTGTGCCGCGTATCGTACGATTTCGCTCCGCTACACATAAAAAAGTCCGGGTTCAGAATCTAAATATCTGCAGTCAGCAATATCGTATTTCACATTTGACGATTCTCAAGATCGCAGCCGAAACAAACCAATTCCCCTCCCTGCTTTAAAAGCACACATACCCACGACTTTCGACGTACCCACACCGAGGAGTCTGCAAATTAATCATCGAAGTCTAAATTCGATAAATACATGCGAGCAGTAAATTAAACTCCCTTTTTTATTTTCCATCTCTTATTTCTTTTGTCATGCTTAAAGAAGTTATTTTTTGCCAGACAAATCGCTACACTATTAAGTATTTTATTAATCAACTTCAACAAATATATCTTTTCTGAAAGTCAATAATAAATGAACAATGAAATTCAAGTATATTATAAATGACAAATCGGCCACTTTCGCTGTACCCTCCCATTCAAGCGGCCCGATTTGTGACTCATGCGCTCCAAATCCTGAGTCCCTACTCCTCTCTCCCCCCCACACTGCCGTTTCCTCTCCCCCAATGCATTCACAGTCGCTCCGGCACTAGCACGTGGCGACCTCCCTCGGTGATCTGCGGAATGAGTGAAATTGAGAATATCTCCGCCAGCAGGCTCTGTGGCGAGTGGCGGGACACGCTCCGTGAATCTAAAGAAATTAGGTGGTTTGAGCGAGATAGTTCCCTAGTCATAATGGAGACCATATTAAAATTTTATTTTTTTATTTCAGCGTCAGTAAGAAGTATGAAATAAATATTGTAATATTAATGGCGCAAATATATAGTTATATATGAGAAAAATTCTCAGTAATTAAATAAGTAAAGCTACATAAGTCTCTAACTTGGCTCATTTTTTCCCGCCGTACGGCTGAAACTCTTCAAAACAGCAGGTTGTTTTACAATTCTGTAAATAATACTGTGGTGAGTAAAAGATTATTTTTTATAAATAGTTGAGAAAACATGCTATCTACACACCGTTAGTTTTTTTTTAACGAAATCTAGGTGCTAGAAGTTCCTAATTTCTTAATATTCTCCCTCTGGAGCGCACAGCCGTAATTTATCCCATGTAAAACATCTTACATTTTTTAGACAAATTGCTCGAAAAGTAGTTCGGCATGGGGTTGATATTTTGATATTATTGGAAAGATGAGAGTTTTTTCTTTAAAATGAGGCCAAATTCATCAAATTCTAGGTGAAGTGATTTTTCGCTCAAACTACCTTAACTCGAGGCAGTTTTATCATTTTTAAGCACGCGCGTCGCTACCTCCCCTCCTCAATTACTGCGGCAGAGATAAGGGATCACTTTGGCGTCCTTATACACACAAAGGGGTGAGTCCAAAGCGCTTCTCCCACTCTATTTGATTTAGCGCAGTCGCCCGCTGCACAATATTTGGTATTTTATTTCGTCTGACTGGATTTCTTATCGTAGTAAAAGTTTCAACAACCCTTGAGGATGATGTACCTAGGGAGAGGAATTCTAGTAATGTTGTACGCAACTTACCGTACTCACTCACTCTCACTAACTCACGTAAAAACTCACCGTACGGATGACTATATCGAGCATAAGGTATCTGACGTATTTTCATCAAATATTTTACATGATTGTTATCATTTCTAACTCAAGTTTATCATTTTTGCTCGCCAAAAGTATAAATGAAATTTTAGTGTTTGTTAGAAAAGTCCTTTGAGCATCTTAAAATATTTGTCCTATAGTAAGTATGCTTATGATGCTTTAAAAAGTATCTTTCTTACGAATACCTCCATTCTGCTTCTACGAAATGCTTCTTATGTTCGAAGAGTTGAAGAGAAAAGAAGTAATTATAACGAAATCCGTGGGAAGAAGAAGAGAATATCTCATTGGGCACATTTACAACGCAATTAGATTTTGAAATCGGTAATGGAAGGAGATATGAATTAGAAAGGTGGCAGAGGAAGATAAAGAATGTGATATATGGGCTAAGTTATGGAGATCACAATGAAGAGATACGTAGCGGTTGGGTAATAGGTGGGCGTAGTGGAGAGCTAGAGCAAAGCAACTGATGACTGCTGAGGATGTTCATGACACCATAAAGTCTTGGGCCTGTCTCACTGTCATCTATATTTACAAATCGGTACAATAACTTTTCCACGTAAATTTATTAATTATTTACGTCACATTTGAGGATCGTTTAAACTTAAACTTCCTCGGTAAAAGTTCCGAGAATCATCTGGCACGGGTGCGAAAGGCATTATTCCAGCCAGGATATTTCAACAAATATTAGTGAACAAACAATTTCACTATACTGCGTAGGTGCATAACGACGGTCTGTGTATCAGCGCACTGAAATTTGTAATTGCGGCATCAAAATAAAACTTTAGAATATTAATATTCAGACTGGAACGTTCTCCTCGAAAACAGGTTCTCTAAGGAGGGCGGGCCAAACTTTTCCGAAGTTCGAGCAACCTGAATGAAGGGTGGGACGTGGGTGGGGACTTGGGAGGTGTTTTATAATGGACAACTATTAAAGGATTAGATACATTTCTGCTATTGCATTCAAGGATTGGCGATCAAAATAAATAATAAAAAACTAAATTGCAAATTTTCCAAATTTTTACTATAATGTTAAAAATATTTATTTAAAAAGCCTATTGCATCAGAAAAGAGTCAAAGGCATTAAATCTCTGCATGAGTGTCATGAAATAGCCACTGAATTGCTTGTAAAAAGAATCTACCATGCACGAAACATTATAGCTTTGCCGGGATCCTAACGCCCTCATTAGAGGGCTTCAAAAACGTGTATAATCAATGAGTGAAATTATCCAGGAAATTGCGTTTATCGATTACTTACCAAGCACCTAAACCGAACATTATCAATTTGAAAAAGAAAATAATTTTTTTTTAAGATTCATAAAACGTCCGAAGGTAAAAAAAACTGGCTCCAAAGACTAACGTTGTTAGAATAGCCAACTAATTTGTTTTGAGAAAGGACTCCAAAATATTCCATCGTCCACCTTCTGAACCTCACAGACATTTACTACGCCGTAGTTTCGTTCATTTTACTCTGTTGTCACGCTCTTGCCTTGGAAATGCCAATTTTAATTCACTTATGGCTAGCAGAAACGGTTGGATGCTGCACACCTCTGCAAATCCAAGCCTTGGTGGATTACGTGACTGTTCGAGCATGATCTCGAATTTCGCAATTTTACCGACTCCGGTAATCTTGATGCGTTTCTCTGACAATTTAAGTGATGACAACAACGTATTTGACGTAACTTTATGAAAAATAAATATTATAAATTAGAGTGAGAGAGAAATCATGAGAAACAAATAGGCTATAACTAATCTGAATTTGAAATTATGTGAACAAGTAGGTAAAAAGCGTCCTTAGTTTGATCAGTCTCGTTGAGAGAATGAACGAGAGGCAAATGATGAAAGAGGACATTGCAATAAGTGCGGAGAGGGAAACAGCAGCGAAAGAGGAACAGATCTGCGGTAGTTGGAGAAAATTTAAAGAATAAATAATGAGCATAATATGTGTGAAACGATACATGCATTCAAGTAACTTAATTGAAAGAAAAGGACAAGAAAAATTTAATAAAAAAAAGGGATTATTCAGGGAGAATGAAATATTTCTAAGACCTCTCAACATTAGTTCTTCCGCCAAATGTTGGGCTGCTTTTGGCCGTCCGCGTGGACCAGCTTATACGAACCTCTATGCTTTGTTGCTGCTGCCAACGCCTGTAATCCTAGAAGAAGGACATCTCATTTCCTATGCCATTAAGGTGATGACAATGCAAGTATCTCTACTCTGAAACCATCCTTCGTGTACACGTGCTACATATGATTCTAATTTCTTATGTGCACATATGTGTAAACGGATAAGTATGACACATGCAATTCGGCCTTCCCCCGAGGTGTTTCTTCGCCCTTGGGGACAGATGGGAGTGTTTAAGGCCGCTCGGGAGATTGGATCTCGCCGTGCGGGAACCGCAGGAGCTCTGAGAGAGAAATTAAGGGGTTGATATTTGAATAAAGGACCAAGGACGGAGAGAGGGTATAATGGGTAGGATTAAGTAGGATCCGTCCCTTTTGCCTGACTTACTTCTCTCGGTGAGGGAGCTCGACTCCGAGATTAGCGCTTTTATTGAGCGGACCAGGGGCCTGCAATGCACGAGTAGGCAGAAATGGAAGAAAGATATTGCTCCCACTCCAAACTCGATCACTGTGGCCATACAGCTAAGAATTTGTGACACCTTCCGTTGAATTAAGTGAGTTCCCCAGAACGGGGAACTATGTCAGCACTTTCCACATATCCGTTCGATTTTAGAAGTTGCGATTAAATGTATATATTCAGAACACATACTTTGGCAGGCTCAATTTTATGGAATCTTAGCATTTCTAATGGTTTTAAGTGTTATTCCGTGGATCGAGTTCACATAACACATTATGGGTCCGCAATTATAATTGAGTTCAATTACTATTTCATAAAACTTGGTGGTATGGCAATGAGAAACGTGATGAGGTTCTGTCACTGACCACTTTTACCTTAAGATAGGACATTAGAAGAGGCCGAAATAGATCACTTTTTGGTGAAAAGGTGTATAGGTATGGCGGAACTAAGGAGAGGTGAATGACCTTCGAAGAGTACGTAAGGAGGAGTTATTGAAAAAACCCTTCGGAGTAAGGGATACAAATTGATTATTCATATTCTGAAAATAATAACGAGCTGAAAAAAATAATGGTTAGAGAAAATAATTCAAGGAATATCCTTGGAAGACCAAGGATGGATTGGGTTAGGCCAACCTTGAAGTAGGTCAAAATCAAGCATTGCGAAGAAACCAAGCTTTTAGTTGACGGTAGAGTGGAGTGGAGAGCTGTAGTCGTGTTGATTACTGCTTCTGCTGATAATGAAGACTCTAAAGTGACGTCTGCAGATTTTTTAAAGATTTCTTATGATATTTATTATCTCCAAATATATCACTACTTGCAGTGCATCTTTCGGCTTTCGTCTTACTGCCGAGTCATCCGTAAACATGTATGACGCAAGTAAACAATGAACATTGCAAATTGATATATCGAGATAATATTGTTAAAATTCGTAGCGGCAAAGAGGGGTAGTACCAATCCGCGAGTTGCTGCACGCCGCACCGCCAGCTGCAACGGCAAAATAACTTATCCGGTGGCGCCATTTTAGACATTCCTTTACACGTTTGAATTTTTTGATTGAATATGTATGTTCGTATCTTTGAAAGTTCGTAAGCCAGATGATCGTAAGTCGAGGACTCACTGTATTCACTTTGGAGAAACTAACGACAGGAATTTAAGGTAAAATGGTGCGCGGCTTACACGAAAATCAAGAGGATTCGTGTAAGCCGCGCACCTCCATTATTTCACAGGCATTTTCGGAAAAAATGTGCGCGGCTTACACGAGTAAATACGGTATCTATTGCGATTGTGATAGTAGTTTAGTGAGTTTATTTAGGAAGAAAAACATTTTTTTACGTTAAATCTTTCGGTTAACATGCATAAAAGAAGTCAAAGAATAATTTATAAAAAAGTGGCTCAGCGGAATGCAGCGAAACCTAATGTTAATAAAAACATTCCAAACTGTTCTATTTGGTTTTGTGGCGGATTTATTGAGAGTAAGACGCCGAAGGCATTGCTACTAAACGACCCATGGCGACTCCCAGAAGCTTCTGCTGTCTCCTGGTTAGCGGAGTGTGGGCCGTACGCGTACGCCTCCACAATCAGAATTTGAAATGACTCGTAGAAGCGCGGTTGGTGAATGGCTTGTTTCTCGAGTCCCTCGTTCCCTGTAACACCTTTACCCCCGCTATGCCACACCCGGGGTGTAAGAGCGAAGCTAAAAAAGGTCCCAATAGGATGCCGGCCAAAAGAAAATGCTCGAGAAACGCATCCCTACTTTTGTGTGGTCCTTATGACTCAACAAATCAATTAACTCATTCATCATATATCAGCTAACGGATGGCTGCTAATTTTATTGAAAGAAAACCAGCATATTTTTGTTTGAAATTATAACTATTTTTTCAAGTTACTTGATGTTCTTGATTCAAGTCGGCGCTAAGTTTAATTGACTCCGCTACTTAGAGGAATTTTAACAGTACCCCACATGCATTTTTTGTATCGCTGACATTTTTTATGATATCTTAGAATGACAACATTACCAATGATAGCTCTGATGATGAAAAATCAGCGTACATATGAGAAGGGGTCTATTCTCTATGTGATCAAACGAATAAAGAAACCAGATGGGAAGTGGCGGGAAAAATATGTTTTTGGACATATTTTAGTATATTGTTCCGCCAATGAAACCATTTTACTGTTTGGTACATTTTTCTTCCAAATTATTTCTGGAAAAGACTAGGAAATAAAAGTATTTAAACTTCCAAGCAAGTCTCCGAGCGTGTACCTTTCTTCTGGTAAGTCGAAATATTCTTTTTTCAAGGATAATCATTTAAAGTCTCCGTCCCAGCCAGAAAACAAAAGTGCCTACGCCTGCGGTTCAGCGGGTATCATTCCAGCAAGGAAGGACACGCCAGAAGAGAGGGAATGGCAATTTTTTCGAGAACCCGGACCATTTTCCCCAATATGTAGTATGTACTATGTGTCGGGTAGTAAGAAATTCCATGCACATTGCGCTCTCTTCAGAGATACCACTCGGCTTCTTGTCCATCCACAAATACTTTCGCTCTCGCTTTCTATCGAGGAATACGCAAACGGGGGAGAAAATTGGCGTTAAACATGTTTGGTAGTTAGATTTAACTAAAACTTTTGGAAGTTTTGCCATTTTAAAATAATAATTCGGCATTTAAAATAACGGGAAATAATTTAAAGCTCATCAGAGCAAATCTAGGAAATTTACATGGCGACCACAGAAGATACGTGATATTTGTTTAAAATTTACAAGAAGAAATTAAGAATAACTGACCACTGTTAGATTAAGGAAACGAGACTACTAAGAAAGACTATTTAGAGACTACTTTTGTAAAGAGCAAACCCAATTATTCAAAACTAAAATTATATACCTACATCTCAGGACTAAAAAATAAGATCTCTCACTAGATTTATACAATCCATCACTACGAAAGGAAATAAGGAAAAGACCTTATCTCATATATTTGTTCCATCTCATATCTCCCATAACGGAGAATCACAATAAAACCAAAGTCATTCGTGCCATCAGTTTTGGTGGTGTAGATAATTTTTCTGTGTAAACATTTGTCGGTCAGAAAATAAAATCATGCAATTGAAGTTATCGAAAAAAGGAGGTATAACCTTTATAATTGGGACAGTACTAATTGGAAAATATTTAACTCCTTATACGGTAGCTTATATCAAAATACTCAATTTAGCGAGCGTGTTTCTTGCTAAGGCTCCGATGATTACAAGCTCATCAATCTCTCCTTTTACTTTCAATTTTAACGCAATCGTGATCGCTTTTTTTCATGTATGGGCAGCTAGTATTGGAATTCTAAGCACTCGTGGTTTACATAATGCCGGGTATATTTCAACATTTATGGCGAAAAACGCCAGGAGAATAATTCTGGGTGTTCAACTGAGAATATTTATTAATTGTCAATGACTCCTTAGAAAGGCTAAATTGTTGAACTGCCACATTCAGTACTGATAATAATCTCAATTGGAATATGTGTGTTAAAATGCATCACACAGTAATCACAGTTGCATACAATCACATTATCCAGCTATAAAAATGGCATCTGTTCGAAATGAAATATCCAGCTAAAATAATTGCAGAATTATATACAATTTCAACCCGTGATCATTTGATTGCGAAAATCTGTCGGCGAATCAACAAATAAAAGTAGAATGCCGTCCTTACCTGATAGATACCTGAAATGTGATACGTTTGGTTCGCGGTCGTAGCTGATAAGGGACTCCCAAAGGCAACGACCCCCCCTCCCCCCTACTTTTGGAAGCCATCTGTGAAGTTAAGGCGTGGGAAAGCGATGAGTTAAATGTGATACTTATGATAAAATGTGATGTTGACTCGAAAAAAAATATCACTTTACTCCGGCCCCCTAACTATGAGCGCCGAGGCGAGGGTGGGGGGAGAGAGATGTACATCTTTCTCATGAATTTATTGCGTTACGTTTTAGTATCGTCACGATACACAGCCCGTTTTATTGTGCATCTTTTTCTCCTAACATCACACAGTAATCACAGTTGCATACAATCACATCATCCAGCTATAAAAATGGCATCTGTTCGAAATGAAATAACCAGCTAAAATAATTGCAGAATTATATACAATATCAACCCGTGATCATTTGATTGCGAAAATCTGTCGGCGAATCAACAAATAAAAGTAGAATGCCGTCCTTACCTGATAGATACCTGAAATGTGATACGTTTGGTTCGCGGTCGTAGCTGATAAGGGACTCCCAAAGGCAACGACCCCCCCTCCCCCCTACTTTTGGAAGCCAACTGTGAAGTTAAGGCGTGGGAAAGCGATGAGTTAAATGTGATACTTATGATAAAATGTGATGTTGACTCGAAAAAAAATATCACTTTACTCCGGCCCCTAACTATGAGCGCCGAGGCGAGGGTGGGGGGAGAGAGATGTACATCTTTCTCATGAATTTATTGCGTTACGTTTTAGTATCGTCACGATACACAGCCCGTTTTATTGTGCATCTTTTTCTCCTAACATCACACAGTAATCACAGGTGCATACAATCACATCATCCAGCTATAAAAATGGCATCTGTTCGAAATGAAATATCCAGCTAAAATAATTGCAGAATTATATACAATTTCAACCCGTGATCATTTGATTACGAAAATCCGTCGGCGAATCAACAAATAAAAGTAGAATGCCGTCCTTACCTGATAGATACCTGAAATGTGATAGGTTTGGTTCGCGGTCGTAGCTGACAAGGGACTCCCAAAGGGCAACGACCCCCCCTCCCCCGCCTCCTTTTGGAAGCCACCTGTGAAGTTAAGGCGTGGGAAAGCGATGAGTGAAATGTGATACTTATGATAAAATGTGATGCAGACTCGAAAAAAAATATCACATCTCTTTACATTTCAATGGAAATCGACTTCCGTGTGTCAAGCTGCCTTCGCATCAAATAGAGGCATGATTATATTCACTCATTCGTTTTGTGATGACAAATAATTATTACCGGCAATACGAGGCTCGATTCAGGTTATCGTGATGAATGGTAAAATATCCTTTCCATGGTATGTGGAAATTGCCTTACAGGCAGTCCTTCCATCCAGCCGGCCCTCTCAATCACTCAGCCGGAAACAATAAAGCTGTCAGATTTTAGGGTGATACCTCAGTCGGATCTGAACAATTGTCGTGTCCAAACCGGTTTTTCCCAGAAGACCCCTCAAGAAAAAGGTTCTTCGTTCCTTATTCCTGGGCGCGACGACATTCATCTGCGCGGGACTCATTCTCGAGAAAGAGAAGGGGGTAACCCGAGAGGATCATTCCTTCACCTTATCTGTTATTATCTACCCTCACCCAGTTTCGCTTTTACCCAGGTGGCTTTCACTAGTGGGGGAGGGGTTGACCTCCTTTCAGGGGCCTCGGCAGCCAACACTAGATTGGTACGGCCGATGCTCGAACGAGGGAGCCGTTATTTCGGTCGATTCAAATTGTAAGCTTACCCCGGTGGTAGTAGCTGTGAGGTTGATTTCGCACTCCATGATTTTTCCACAACCTGAAATTATGTTGCGTAGCGCCCGAGTGAGCTTTGAAATGCATCGTCACATCAATGGGATAATTAAAGTAGTGCATCGGCGCATGCAATGAGAGAATCGGAACTCTAGTCTGTTTTTACTTCCTTTTATATGAAGCATCATTTACTTATTATAGTGGATACCACGCCAGGAAATTTAACATCGTTCAGACCGTTGACTTTTAAATCGCCATGTTAATAGATAAAGAAATTCTGTTTTCACCGTTTGGCGCAGGAAGGATGTTGCTAGAACTTATTTCATAGGGCGTTTACAAGATATCAATCATATCGGAGAAAAAAATAGTTAACTTGCCTAAAATCGATCATTTCGCGGAAATGCTACTCGGCTATGAGAATTGATACGAAAATGACCTTTGATATAAGTTCCAGTTGCATCGTTTATCTTTTAATGCAGATACTCCTCAAGTTGGTAAGTAAGTTTAATTCAATTACTGTAGTCGTGTAAAGCAAAGAGGATGTTCAGCGCTTTTTCCCACAGGCCTTTACGCCGAGCGCTGGCGCTTCCGGCAGTCCAGCGAACGGCTACGCGTCCTTCTCTCTGCCTGCCTCTTGTTCTCCCCTTCATCTCTCTCTCTCTCCCCACCCTCTCCTCGGCGCTCATAGTTAGGGGGCCGGAGTAAAGTGATATTTTTTTTTCGAGTCAGCATCACATTTCATCATAAGTATCACATTTCACTCATCGCTTTCCCACGCCCTAACTTCACAGTTGGCTTCCAAAAGGAGGCGGGGGAGGGGGGGTCGTTGCCCTTTGGGAGTCCCTTATCAGCTACGACCGCGAACCAAACCTATCACATTTCAGGTATCTATCAGGTAAGGACGGCATTCTACTTTTATTTGTTGATTCGCCGACGGATTTTCGTAATCAAATGATCACGGGTTGAAATTGTATATAATTCTGCAATTATTTTAGCTGGATATTTCATTTCGAACAGATGCCATTTTTATAGCTGGATGATGTGATTGTATGCAACTGTGATTACTGTGTGATGTTAGGAGAAAAAGATGCACAGTAAAACGGGCTGTGTATCGTGACGATACTAAAACGTAACGCAATAAATTCATGAGAAAGATGTACATCAACACTTAACTTTGGCACAGAATTTCTATTAAAGAACGTGCATTCATGTTATGATAAAATGATGCAGGCTCAAGGGCAAAAAATTGATTTTTTGATAAAAATAAGTTTTTTCCTCACGAGCCTGCCCGAAAATGGGGGTGCGCGGGATACACGAGGGCGCGGCTTACACGAGTAAATACGTAAATTACTCAAGATAGAAAGGAGAATAGTCAGAACTTGCATAAATAAAAAATACCAAGAAAACGGGTACTGGAGGTTAGCTTCCAATGAAACAGTCTACAGAGAAATAGAACCTGTAATGAGCACAATGAGAAAGAAATGAATCTCAATCTTTGGACACCTAATCAGAACACCAGAAAACAGAATAATAAAAAGATTATAGAAAAATTATGGAACAGTAAGACCAGTGCAAGATGGATAGCAGAAATTAAGGAAGATATGAGTGAATTACACATTACAATAGAAGATTAGAAAGAAAAGACAGATGCTATCGTGAAACTCAAGGACAAACAGATCAGACTACAAACCAACATCAACAAACAGAGAATAGGAAGGGTAATCTCAGATGAATAAAGAAAGCTACGATCCGAGCGAATGAAGAAATACTGGGCTGACAGAAAACAGAAGAAACCCAGAAGATGACTAAAGTGGTCCAATGAAGGCCATAATATTAAAAATAAATAAATAAACTCACTAATAATATATTTCATGGGTTGGAGTAGTGATGTAATATATAGCATGACTGTATTTTCTGGGTTGAAACAGCGATTAAAAATTGATATTGTCTGAAGTCACTTTTGCAATGAAAAGGATGGATTCAGGGGTCCGGTTCCGGAAACTTAAGCACCCATCCGAGACCAGGCTTTGGTAGTAATTTGGAAATTTGAGTATTATGGCGTCGGGCGTCTCCAATATCGCCCACACACTGGCTCGCACGGCTGGCACTGGCCGACAACTCTAGCTGGACCAGGGGGTCCTTTCGCGGCGCATATACGCCTTCGTCAGGACACGCCATTTTTCGTATTCAAGCTAGTTTCCCAAACCGAGAGGAGGCTATTGAATATGCAGAAAGCCGTCAGATGGCACGCCCTGGCACCCGAATTGATCCGTTTGGAATGAATTTCGAAACCAAATCATTCGGGTTTAATACTTCCTGGAAAATATTACATCCTCTGAGAGACCCTGAGATCTTATTTGCAGAATAAATAATAACCCTCCATTTTCAGTGAAATTCAGTTGAGAAGTCATTTTATACTAAAGGGGCAAATATGATTTTACTAATTCCGCACGTCTGTTTATGTAATACCAAAACAGAGAGATATTTTTGTTTAATATGGTATCTCTCAGGAAAACATGCATTTTAACACTCATATTCCAATTGAGATTATTATCAGTACTGAATGTAGCAGTGCAACAATTTAGCCTTTCTAAGGAGCCGTTGACAATTAATAAATATTCTCAGCTGAACACCCAAAATTATTCTCCTGGCGTTTTTCACCATAATTGTTGAAATATACCCGGCATTATGTAAACCACGAGTGCTTAGAATTCCAATGTTAGCTGCCCATACATGAAAAAAAGCAATCACGATTGCGTTAAAATTGAAAGTAAAAGGAGAGATGGATGAGCTCGTAGGCTTCATCGGAGCCTTAGCAAAAAAACACGCTCGCTAAATTGAGTATTTTGATATAAGCTACCGTATAAGGAGTTAAATATTTTCCAATTAGTACTGTCCCAATTATAAAGGTTATACCTCCTTTTTTCGATAACTTCAGTTGCATGATTCTATTTTCTGACCGACAAATGTAGTGTTAATATTCAAAGGCAATTGGCGAAGTAAGAAAAAAGAATTTTGAAGACCCTAAAGTTCCTAATTTAGGAAACAAATGCTCGGATGGAAATATACGGAGATGTACCTAATTTAAACGTTTTGTCTCGGAAATTAGCTTATTCATTACCAGCCGTAGCAGCCATATTACATGAATAGTAATCAAAGAATTTCCATGGAGATATCGGGAGTGATGCCTGGAGATGATATTTTGACGGTGCTCTGGAAACAGAAATCCTCTCCAACAACTCTCGCTTTGGTTTCGTCAGAAAATGTGATCGATGAAGGTCTTCGGTGTAGCCTTTATTTCCCAGTCATGTCATTTCACCGTTCCTGATCACTTAACTATTCTATCATCCCTCACAAGACCCCTAGTAACAATAAGTGATAAATAATGCAAGCTGTTTTCACCTTGGCAGATTTAAATAAATAGAAAACGTCTCGTTTTGAATCTCACAACAATGCATTAATGCTTTCAATTTATTCATGTGATGGTTAATCTTCTCTACGAAGGTATAAAGCTATTTGAATGGTCGGATAAGGTTTTAAATAGCTATAGGTGTCAATGCGCCCAACTCTGTTGAATGCAATGAGCACTGCATTAAAAATGAATCTCTACACCCGATAGGTGGAATACATACGCCAAAATAAGCTATTTCATGAATTTCATCTGACTTCCTTCAGCTGAGGAAGTAGATCATATTAAAGAATATACGGCCCGATAATTTCTTGATCGGAAATATGTAACTTCAAAGTGCCCCATCGTCACCAAAAATAAATTCCATCGTCCATTCAATAAATACCTCCCATAAATTTATTGTACTCTCCAAATGCGCTGGGACGGGGAATGAGAATTCTTTTTTTCTGTTCCCTTGAATATCGTTTCACAATAACCGCAGGATTTGCACCATACAATGTCGATGCTATTGTCACAACTTAGTCGTCAACCAAGCATACTATTGAGATTTCGTCGCTGCTTGTAATCTCATGTAGAGACCTCCTTTTCATCTTCTGCATAGTTTTTACCGGAAGAATTGGGACATCACTAGGAATTTAGTTTTCACGAATCGTTCCCGTATCTTCATATCCTCGCTCTTTGAGGAGAGGAATTCCAGTAAACAAATTGTCAAAGTACAGCTGAAATGGGAGTGCTTCCATTGCTTTAGGAAAGTTATTAAGAATCTTGAGTATGAGTTTGGCAATCTTACCAAAATCACTCTCATACTCAGTGTTAGGGATAGAAGACTTTCCCTGTTAAAAATCATATGACACTAGATAACCTGATGGAGTGTTCATGCACCAAATCATATAGCCAAATCGGATAGGCTTTCCTTGGATGAATTGTTTACATCCATGACGGGCAAGTGAGGCACCATATATTCATCATAACTTAAATACTGTTCACTTATAAACTTAGTCAAAAATTTGTCCTGCAAAATATCAGAGAAGGGCCTCAACTTCCACATGTTATCATTTGGATCTGGTTTCGTACTATCTGCGCAGTCAACAAAGCGGAAAATTTGGAGAAATCTATTTCTACGCATAGCATTACAAACTAGATCAATGTGAATATATCTATTTGATTCCTAATATTATCTTTTAGAAGGAACTTTGTTGTATCCAGACAGGAGCAATATAGCGATGAAAGTTTTATTCTCTTCTATGGTTATATTTGGGTGTGGAAAACATTTTTTGAAGGGCGTACTTATTGGATTCGGCACATAGAAAACGAACCATTTTATAGTCAATGATTTATTCAAATAGTTCTAGTTGATTCAGATTACTTTCATTGGTGTAATCTAAATCAGGAAAAATAGGGATGGTTTTCTGCAGTCCTGCTGTATTCCACTCCCGATGCACCAATGTTATTTTTCTCATCTTCGCCATGGAATTACTTTTTGTGGCCACCTTGTGATCTGGGGATAGCTTCCGTCGTTGAAGTTTTGGACAGTACAACTTCCGCACTGCACCGGAGCTGTCGGCCGCTTAGATTATCAACCAGACCAACATCATCATCATCGGCAGAATCATAGTCCGTGAGGTTGTTTACATCTGGAGGCTCGATGTTTATTTTATCAACATCCTCATACTCCATAATGTCAAGAGAATCTGGCAATGTCAAGTCTCTACAAAATATATACACTTATATTATTAAATATATGGTTGAAACTCGCAAACGTGTATAAATACATTCAGATTAGGACAGATTATATTTATATTTGCAAAAACAATAAGAGAATAGTAACCCCCGAATTTGAAAACAATTGACCCCATATGCGCCTAGCGTGACCATATGGTCACACCTATGAAAAACTACTTATAAAATATCTACTATGGCAAATACATATAAAATAATATATAAATACATTAAAATGAACCTTAACATACTAATATTATTAATTACAACACATGCATTTACCAAAGTATTTTAGAAAGACCATACTTACACAAGGTGGAAATCCATGAGGAGGAGATTCAATGGCACGAGAAAAACCACACGAGTTTAACAGCAGCAAACGTTATGATAGTTGTCTGAAAACTGCCTGTCATGCTTCCAAAAACCCTTCGCGACAATTTAAAACCATGTAGACAAGACGACGGCCCTACGACCATTTATTGTTTCGAGATTACATAGTAACTTCTTCCCGTGACCATATGGTCACGCTAGGCGTTAAAGGGTTAAGATTATAAAATCTACAATTTTCCCCTGATTCTGAGTTCGTGGAAGAACACAGCAATGAGCAGGAACAAAACTCGGACAAGTTGCGAATAAAATACAAGCGGCTTATATTTTCACTGAGATAAACTGCAGTTGCTTACACAAGACCGCAAGAGCATTCTCTACACGCCCATTTAATGCAAAGACTCAATCGCAAAAACGGAATACGCAAGATCATTAAACACTTTCAGTCATTAAGCATTTTAAAAAGCACTATCGCCCGAGTCCAAGGCCCCTTGTATTTACCTTTTCTCTCGGATCGCCGGGAAAACAACACTTAAAACAGCGTAAGGAGGAAGAGAAAAGGAAGGAGCGACAACCAACCTTTCTCGTCTCGCCTGATCCGGATTTCTACGCAAAAGCAAGTGGGACTCAATGTGCTCTTCTAAGTAACGCCATGAAAAAAAAGTAATAGCAAATTTGCGCCACCAAATTGCTTGAACGGAACGTAAACTTACAAACAAAATTATCTACACCATCTAAACTGATGGCACGAATGACTTTGGTTTTGTTGTGATTCTCCGATATGGGAGATATGAGATGGAACAAATATATGAGCTAAGGTCTTTTCCTTATTTCCTTTCGTAGTGATGGATTGTATAAATCTAGTGAGAGATCTTATTTTTTAGTCCTGAGATGTAGGTATATATTTTTAGTTTTGATTAATTGGGTTTTCTCTTTACATAAGTAGTCTCTAAATAGTCTTTCTTAGTAGTCTCGTTTCCTTAATCTACCAGTGGTCAGTTATTCCTAATTTCTTCTTACAAAATTTTAAACAAATATCACGTATCTTCTCTGGTCGCCATGTAAATTTCCTAGATTTGCTCTGATGAGTTTTAACTTATTTCCCGTTATTTTAAATGCCGAATTATTGTTTTAAAATGGCAAAACTTCCAAATATTTTAGCTAAATACTACCTTTAAACTACCAAACATGTTTAACGCCACTTTTCTTTCCCATTCGCGTATTCCTCGATAGAAAGCGAGAGCGAAAGTATTTGTGGAAGGACAAGAAGCCGAGTGGTATCTCTGAAGAGCGCGCAATGTGCATGGGATTTCTTACTACCCGACACATGTACGTACGGCATATGGGGGAAAATGGTCCGGGTTGTCGAAAGAAATTGCCATTCCCTCTCTTCCGGCGTGTCCTTCCTCGCTGGAATGATACCCGCTGAACACTGCCCCCCGCTATACGAGGAAGGGTCATACGAAGGCTCGGTCGCAATCTTCTGACCCTCCATTGCCCTTCCTTCCGTCACGTAGAGCTGATGCTTGTTATCAGTGAAGTGAAAGTAAAAAAAAGAAATCAGCTGAGTGGGAGAGGCATTGCCGTCCACAGACCAGGTCACTCTGCTTCTGTAATCATATCGGGAGGGAGGGAATTTCTGCAGTCGTGTAAATGCTTCGCGAAAGATGTCGGAAGTATTTGTTTCCACTTTGCTACTCAAGGCACTTTCTCAATTTTGGAATTCAACTCACAACTCAAGGTTATTGTAGTTTAAAAGCTGCTCATATTTATCAACCGTCTTCATGACATTAAATGAGATATAAGAGATAAAATATGCCCTGTGATAATGAAATACATAATTTCTATCATGCTCACGAAAATTTAATCAAATAATGGTTCTATTACCCATTATCTTTGTTCTGTAAAAGTTAAAAATTAAGAAGCACTGAGCAATTAAAATCAATCAGGAATCAAAGAGCTGTAGACATTTGAAAAGCCTCAGCCAATGTTTTGCGTGATTATATTATTATCAAAGGTACATGAGGGGAGTGGTTGTAGCAGTTAAAAATTTTCACCTGTGATTTTTTTTTAAAGCTTTTCATTTTAATATTAACTCTGAGGTGACCTTTGAATATTAGTATGCTGTCTTCAAGGAGACTAAAAGTAATCCAGTTGTTTAAATCAATACCAAGAAAACTTCAAGAGTAGCCAGGTTACCCAGACTTCCCGGCTCAAATGTTTCCAAAATGTGCGCCGCTCCTTAGCCCAGGGCCATCCACAACCCACGATTGAAACGCTTAGACCACCGAGAAAACCCAACCATTGGTTTCTTTTCATTTTTTGCGATCACCCCGAGCAGACCAACACTTGCGGATAAAATGACGCTCGTTTTGCATATCCCAACGATAGCAAAATTGCTGCGCGCGTTGCCTCCACATCGCCGCCCGGAATGAATTCTACATTGGTCGACTGGAATGGATAGTCGACGAGTCCTCCGTGCGTTTCAGATTCATCGGAGGGGAGGAAGGGGAAGAATATATGGCCTCACTCATAACCTCTCATCTGGGCATGCTTAGTGAAACCCTCATTGGTGGTAGTGGGTCAATGATAGTACGTCAGTGGGTGGTACGTCAATAAGAGAAAAATGAAATGGAGGACTCGTGGCCGTGAACTCTCATGGGCGAAGGTGAAGTGAGAACAGTCAGTGCATTGGCAGGTATCAGTACCGAGTATGGGTTTTTTTTCTGTTTGTAAAATAGTAAAAACATCGCAATATCCATTTCACGCGTGGAAATCAAATCAGTCCATCGAAAACGCAAGCTAGAGTGAATCATAAACTGTGCCATCTGTAATGGTGGATTTGGATTTAAAAATCAAGTGGAATGTCACCTCCATTTCTTTTCTAACTCCTTGCCGTTCTGTCAGCAGCAAAACTAAATGCGATAAATTTTACCTGCGCCACGACTTCAGACCGATCTAGAACCACAATACGTTGACGCGAAAAATGTTCTTATGTTAGCAGTGTATTTGAAAATAGACGCGTTACGAAGAATCGGAGGTGACAGGGACCAAAGTGGGGCAAGTGGATGAGTGAATGACCACTCGAAGAGACGGGAATACGCCTTGTGCGCCTCGTAGAGCGAGTTGAAGGGAAACGCGAGCCTACCGAACGCTCCGAACTCTTTTACCCGCTGTGATTATTCTTTTTAATCAGTGGTAGAGTGGGGGACGGCATCTGCCGCTTGAGGAAAGAATTGTATGGTTTTCTGTAGCCTCATGTGAAGACGTGCCGGAGATTTTTAGTGGAGTCTCTCATCCATCTTGGGAGCCATAAGGATAGCACCTTGAGTGCTTCGTCCGTCGAATGAGAAGTTAAATTGGGAACCTGCTTTCATTTTTGTTTAAACTATGCAAAGTCCGACTCCGGATTTTTCACCACAATTTATCTGTTCCCAATATAATACTTTCTAACCACATTTGTGTTATATTTACGCCCTTATTTTTCAGAATTTTCCTTGAAAAATGAATACGAACTGCCACATTATTCGTATGTCAAAAAATGGAAATAATAAAAATATGTTTTTAAAGCTCCCCTATAATTTTATTTTTACTCAAATCACTAGATTTTTGTCATAATTATTCATTTCAGAAAAGTACACACCCGAAGACACCCAATTCGTTTTAAAGCATGGGGTCATAAAACCCATTACAATGAGGACACTTATTTTCAGGCTGGGTGGCATTGCAAAAAAACCTGATCATGTATCCGTATCTCATAGTGTCATCAATGATACATTCACTAGTCTTCTGTCAACGAGAGCATTCCATTGCCTTCCTCTAGGTTCATGGAACGAGATGGGCCAGGTTTCTTTCCAACTGAGAACATCAACTTGTTCTCCCTGACACGACGTTCAGCCCGGTGGTTCAGACTTTAGGTGAACCTAAAGCGGACCGAACATGATTCATTGACGGGGAGATTCAAGCATGCATGGGAGGAAGATTCATCCGCGTTGAGGCTCTTGAAAATTGAGTCCAGCATGGATGCTGGATTTGGGAAAGCGGGAATCAGAGGACAGTGCGAATAGGAGAGATATTTTTGTATGTTTTGCCGTAGGGTTGATGAAATGCAAGAGTCTGAGTTAGGCTGAGTCTTTGTGTTTCAGTTTATAAGAGTCTCTTCCTTTCCTATTTTCACCGGCTATCTATGAAATGACAAGATACGTTTTGCGAGCGGCTGGGTCGCGAAGAACTGAAACATTTTTTTCCGTACAAGAAACATCCCCGTGCTTCCTAAGAAGGACAGGTTACTGAAATGAGGACAAAAATGGAAGCTGGTAGAGAAAACTTCCATAGGTAAAATTGGTTTTTCATTCATTTTACCAGAGTTTTAAAAATGCATCAACATTACCCATTCCCTTTTGATAGGGTTTAATTATATTTAGCCGTTGTACAAATATAATCTCAAATGTGATTCGAATAGCATTGAAAATGTTGAAATGATTTAAATACCTTATATTGGTCGACTTATACTGATAAATTTTAGAATTTGTGTTTCAGATGATGGCAAATATTATGAAGGGAGTTGTACTAATAGACGATAATAGCGTTGTAAATGCCAGGAAACTCAGCATGGTGATCTGGCTAGACATAGTTGCCATTGATCGAACTACTGCGAGGCAACAGGATCCACCAATCAGTGAGACCTGTGTTTGCATACGCATTCGGGAGATTGTTTGCGTCATTCATAACTCAGTCATACTAGCGTGGTAATTGATGGGAGCGCAACGACTCTTGCTATGAAACATCGGTTCTTCCTTGGTGCCCTTGCATAATTATTTCGTCTTAGTGTTTTCCTTTGCTTTATTCAAGCTCTCTTGGTTTTCAAGGTTTTTAATATCCCTCTCCTCTTTAATCACTTTCACCACATTCATCATTATCGTAAAAAACTACTCCTTTCCTTTTCTTCCTTTCACTTCTCTTACTCAAGCCAAATGTCATTCGAATTTCATCCACTCCCTTCATATACATCTATAAACCACGCATGTCATCTCAAGGTCGAATGGCAGGGTGTCTTAGGTCACCAGCCATAAAGAAGAAGGGGAAAGGAATTGGGGTTGGGGAAGGAAGAAAAGTGAATGCCAACGGATTATCCTGGCATCGCGCACTTTTTTTGTGGTCACCATAAATGGTCCGTGGGAAAAAAGAATTTAGGGACGCAGATATATATCTCTTTAAAATTGCAGTTCTTATATTTTTCCGTACACGTCAGTATTTAAAAAAATACTTTTTTCTTAAATAATGTACTCCACGCAATCCTGAAACTCTCGTCAGCTGAACTTTTCAAGTATTTTAGCCTAGATTTGGGAAAAAAACGAAGCAAACTCGTTTCATTATTACGCCTTTTATTGAAGTATGCAATTCATGTAATTTATGTACCTATTGAACTCTATTAGTTTGTACTATTGTTATTCCACAAACAATAGTCAAATGCTCCAATACATCTGCTCTGAAGACATCCCTATCTCAACAGGCACTGGTTTCACTCCGAGTATTCCGGGAGGAGTAAATTCTTATGTACCCTATTTACCACTTGCGTGTACTAAAGTCAACTTCCCATTCCATACATTGATAGTTGTCTATGGCTATTGTATTTTATGAATCAATTACATGGTTTTCGGGTTGAATGGCTGACGATTGTTTTTGTAAAAAAAGATGAAAGCTGGCTAATTAGATGGGTAATTTAACATCAACTGCTTAATAATAGAATAGACTGATAGTCTTCTTCTGACCTTCCATTCCTCCAGGTTACACCATTTTTATTTTTACTTAGTCCTCCTTTCATAAAAAAAATAATTTTCTAAAAACATTGAGACATTGGAATGGGCACAACGAAGCACCTAAGGATAACGTCAAGCCTGATGCCAACGTCGTCTCGATCGTTAAACTGGATTGAAAGTTGATACATCAGCACTTTTCAACTAAGAGAGATAGGATCATATAGGCAGGAGCGCGATTATTGACTGCTCCCCAGTCTATATCCGTTTTCCAATCGATAGAGTGATTGCCGGATGTGGAAGTACCGCTTACGATTTAATACGGGAATAGAGGGAGTATTATGGTTCAATGAGACTACGGCTCCTGCTGCTGGGATTGCAAGGAGAAAGAGTGAGGATTTGGAGGCTATTTGTGGAGGGGTCTTCGTTGGGAAAGTAAAGTGAAGCGAACGGAAGAAGGGATCTCAGTAGGGTTTAGGGGATGATTGGGGAGCAAAGTGAAGGTTCGGGAAGAATAAAGGGAAAAGAAAAATAGGAAAAGATATAAAAGAAGAGGATCAAAGCGAGGTGATGATCTTAGAAGATAGATAGAAAGGAGAGGAACAATTCTTTCTCCTCACGGATCGTAAAACTGAAACCTTGTCAGCCCAATATTTAACGGATTGAAGGCAATAGTTGCGCGGGCGGATATTTTGCAAAGATAAAAAATTACCCAGAACATATATTGGTCCAGAGCAACTATAAATATGTAATATTTTACTTATAATTAAGTAATCCAATTTGTCAGTTTTATTTTGGAACCTGGAACATAATGCATTCATCGGAATTTTGACTACATTCTGCGCATTTAATTTTATATTAATGCTTACGCCGTGCGTGCAACCATAGAGTACTTAACTGACGAAAAATTTATTACCATCCTCAGGGCTGTTATATTTTAATTACACTAACATGATGTCAACCATTCCTATTTACTATAGGTATTGGAATGGTTGACATCAAGTTAGTGTAGTTAAAATTTCACAGCCCTGAGGTTGGCAATAAATTTGCTGAAACGTTGGCAGTGAAACAAAGGAATTTTAATTGACCAAAACTCAATTAATTAAAAGCAGAAATTATTTATATGTGGCCAATAAATACATTACCTAATTAATAACTATACGTAATACATGATAAATAACATAAATGAAAAGGAACACGCGTATTCAGGGGGATAAATGTAAGTAAGTAAGTAAGTAAATAAGTTTTATTGGCTCTAGGAGCATATCCTTTGGAGCCTATGTAAGTACATAAACACTCGTACAGAGAAAGTACTACATTAAAATGTAACAATTTTAACATTACTGAATTTTTTATCTGCTGTTTTAAATACTTCAGGGGGTTCACTGCCAGAGAAAACGTTTGTCGTGGTTAGGGTGGTGATGAGGGTGGCAAATATATGCGTGAATACACATCCGTCGTAAAAAAAATAGTATCATGTCGATAGCGATGATTGGTTTTTGAAGTGAGGAATGTTACTACCACAAAATTTACTTAACTTATATTGTCGAGTTCCATTATGTTCATTCTAAATCCGAATATCCTTTTACTTAAACCTGGCTACGCTATGACAGGAGAAATAACCTACGTTACCATTGCAGTGCAGAAGTAAAAGGTTCACTTCAAAATACTCGTATTTAAGTGATTGGCAGTAGCTGTTAATTGATAAACTGCCTATTTGGCATTCTTTATCAGCAATATTTTTATAGGTTGTAGAAAAAGACAACCTGCGAGGTTTACAAGGTCGCACGTCAGCCTCATCTGTCTGCAGTAGGGGATACGCCGTCGAAAGTCAGCAAGCCAATGGCTCTATGTTTAGGCTTAAATATTTGTACTTTTTTGAATGGAATAAAGTTTGCTTCAATTCCACATTAATGAAAATCCTCTATACTCGGCGTTTGACATAGTAAACTGGTTCAATTTTCAAAATTTACTACATAATAACCAATCCGTACATCTTTCACTTCTGTTACATTTATGCGTTGATTTATGCACACTCTCTTGTTTTTAGTCTCAATATTCTAACAAATTAAACACGCTCGTTTATAATTATAATGCCAAAGCTATTACTGCAAGAATCTTTTGATGAAGTGCAAAATATTCCCTTTGATAGAATTGCCTGGAAACATTCAATTGATAAATGACTTATTTTAGACAGGTGACTTCTATATTCCAAAATATAGCCCGTTTTCATATCAAATTCGTATATTATATTGCCTAACTTTGGTTTTTAAGGCCCTCGCTGCGGTTGAAAAAGCATTATGTACCTTCAATTGAACGCGAACTGCATGAAAAACCAAAATATTAATATTCTGTTTAATCAATATTATTTCAATTTGCTAATCTCATCCTACGCACAAGAATTTGCATAATTAAATGAAGTATGCTAGCTATTAGCCATCCTAGGTCGATTCTCGATTAGAGTGTTCTTACTTTTTCAATTGTTTTATCATAGCTGTCAGTTTTCCATGTGACGAATTTTGTACGCAGATTAGGTCACTAGTTTTGGAAGTTATCATATTTTATTAATGATGTAATTGCACTGTTTATTTTTAAACGATGGAATATTATCATAGTTTTCAGAATAGTACATTGGAAAACGCGAGACTTATGAAGTTCCTTTCGAGCTGATAAGAGCGTCTCCGTAAGGCAAGGCGATAATTCTAGCTGAACCGTTTATTATTTCTGCGATTCTAGCAAGCAAAAGAATCCTTTTGCATATGAATAATTTATGTGAATTAATGATGGATCAGGCACAAAGCCTCACCGCATTAATATGCTTGCTCATTTGCGTATGAATAGTCTAGTTTATCTGCTATAGTGTATTACATGATTCTGAGCTGAATGGATTTTAGGTGTTACGCCTGAGCTCCAAGGCTGGCATTATGTGGCTTACCTATTGCACTGACTCGCTGGCTGTAAAAATGAATTGATTCACAGTTAACAGAGATATGAAACTGATTTAAATTAAATGCAGATGTAAATGGCTGGCATTAAAAACGTTCCGGTCGTCCATTATTTTAGAGTGTCAATAGACATTCACAACACAAATACACTCCAATCCATGAATTAGATATTCAGTTAGTAAAAGTAGTTTGAGCGAAAAATCACTTCACCTAGAATTGGATGAATTTGGCCTCATTTTTAAGAAAAAACTCATCTTTCCAATGATATAAAAATATCAACTCCTTGCCGAACTACTTTTCGAGCAATTTGCCTGTAAATATAAGCTGTTTTACATGGTATAGAGCGCTGAGGGCTGAGCGCTCCAGAGGGAGAATATTATAGGAAATTATAACACCTAGATTTCTTCAAAAAACTAACGGTGTATAGAATGCATATTTTCTCAACTATTTATAAAAAATAATATATTACTCACCGCAGTAACGTTTACAGAATCGCAAAAAAACCTGCTGTTTTGAAGGGTTTTCAGCCATTCGGCGGGAAAAAAATGAGTCAAGTTAGAGACTTATGTAGCTTTATTTATTTAATTACTGAGATTTCTGGGCATATATAACTATATCTTTGCGCCATTAATATTACAATATTTATTTCGTACTTCTTACAGACGCTGAAATCAAAGAATAAAATTTGAATATGGTCTCCATTATGACTAGGGATCTATCTCGCCCAAACCACCTTAAAAGCCTACACTCTGTCGAACTTAGGTTGGCCGACGGACCCGGGACTACCTGAGGCCACCCCTATAATCCCTCGCCACGTCCGCCTGGGCTGTCCGCTGCCTAGGTGATGAGTCACCTACTGGCTGTGTTTATACAATGGTACACTTTCTTAACAGAATAATAATTTTCCATTTTTACAATTATATTTGAAATCTACTAAAAAAGTTATGAAAATTGATACCAAATTGGACCTAGGTATTACAAGATTTCATCTGATTATGACAATGTTTATAAACGAATGACAATGACAATGTTTATTAAATGTTCTAATACCTAGGTCGAGTTTGGTATCATTTTTCATAACTTTTTGAGTAGATTTCAAATATAATTTTTAAAATGTTAAATGATTGTTCTGACAAGAAAGTGTACCATTGTATAAACACAGCCAGTAGGTGACTCATCACCTAGGCAGCGGACAGCCCCAGCGGACGCGGCGAGGGATTATAGGGGTGGCCTCAGGTAGTCCCGGGTCCATCGGCCAACTTGAGTTCGAAATCGAAACAATCGCAAGTAATAATTTCATGGCTAGTAGTAATCCGATTCACTATTCTGGCGTGAATGTACGATGTTATCGTGGTAACCTGGTCCCATCTAGCATCTGGCAGTATTAATTAGATTTGGGTCATCCGACAGTGAAAATTTGTGAAATAGGTAGTGATTTACCTTCATTATAAGGACAAATGTGATGACATTTCAGAGAATTGAAAAAAATCAGTTTTTGACCAGAAAAACTGGGCTCTCACATCACTGTGCAACGTCTTCTTCGATCCGGGTTGTTAGGAACCAAAAAGAAATATTTGTCGGGTGTTTTCTGTGACATAGATTTACAACTCGGCACACAACAGTGCACATACGATTTTCTCTCACTCAAATTTAACAAACACGGCCACGCTAACCACTTTAGACTCTTGTAACCGTTTGTGACCGACACCAGCAAGGCATTCCATGGGGTAGGAGGAGCGATATCATATACTTTCCACGTCATCAACATGGCGTCGGCCGAGAAATACGTTTCCGGCGCGAATTTCAAATTGAAATTTCAAACGGCTCTAGGAGCGTAATTATTTGGTTTTTGAGGGTAAAAATCGGTAAGTGACCTTTTTACGTCTCAAATATTATAACCCAAACGTAATCGGAAGTAGTGTGATCCCTCCTAATAGGAATTTTAGGAATAGGAATCCCTCACATAAATTTTATAACTAGAACTCGAAATCACTAGTTTGCTTATATCTAATGTGACAATCAGTGTAAGAAAGTGTATTAGTAGGCTCATCGCTCATAAAACAGGGTATGTATTCTGGAAATTTGAATATTTTTTTACCAGTCCTAAATTCATCGCAAATTTTCCATTAAAGCTCGAATACTACAACTCTTTGATATTATGTTTTCGAAGAAAGGGCCGTCCATGATTTGTATACATACCTATATGTGTTTTTCTATTATTTTTATTTATACTATCTGTACCCGGCATGCGCTGCAATGCCTCTTTTTCTTTCTAAGTAGGCACACATATACTAAGCAGACACATTTGCATGTACAAATTAAATGAAGGTCTATGATTTTTTTTTGTAATTGAAGCTGAAAACGTTTATTCAAGTGCTTTGTGATACACAAAATGTTTGGTCTTACCGCCCTCTGCAAAAACAAATAAAATTTTCGGCAGTCACACTCGTGAGCATGCGACATATGGTTGACCATGAGAAAAGCAACGATTTGCCAGATTTAATCCACACACTTGAAGCGATTGAACTTGTTCCTTGTTGATGGTCATTGAGAATGCAAGGTGAACGGGGAATTGTAGTCGTTTGACTACAACTATCAAATGACACACTGAACTTGACCATTAAATGCTGTAAGCGTGAATTGACATTTTTTAAATCGCTATTTAATGGATATTCACGCCTAGTTGCCAAGGAAATTTCCATTGCTGAAATGGAAGAAAAATTGATGAATTTAGAGACAAAAACGATGCGTATGAGAAAATTTAGTTAAAGAATAAAATACCGCATTCTTTTTATGTGTTCTATGATGAAAATTTCAAACCAATATCTTGAGTGAAAGCACTTTCAAAAAGCAAATAAAGAAATACCTGCACCGAATTCAATGCTTTTCATATCTACTAATCACCGATGTGTATGTATATATGTTAGTAACTTTCACATTAGAAATACACGTGAAGCTGAAATATTCATTTGGCTGCAGCCCTTTTTTATTTGCAAAATTAAATTAGACATATTGGTTTTCTGTTATTGGCAAAGGTACCAATAGAAAGAAAATAAAAATTCTTATTCTTTCAGTCGAATTTTGTCTTCCGGTAGAAATACCGAAATCTTTGCTTAAACGTAACAATTTTTCGCCATGTTTTAGCGTTTTTGAGTCATTGTCCCCATAACTACCATAGCTATTGTTTAAGTCGAGATTCCGTGTGCACCATTAGCTTTCATTCTTTGCACGAAATAAGATATGAATGATTTATTACAATGTATTTGTGTTGATTTTTTCCTTCCCGCTGATATTGAACGGGCACTTTCTCTAGTGTAAGTATAAAAGTTAGCAATAATGGAGTAAAAACTACCCCAAAAATTTCATTTTACTATAAAAAGACGCGTGTATTCAATTGCAACGTTATTTCAAAATGTCAAAGCAATCGGTGAAGAAATTTCGGAGAATTAAGATTTCGAACAAACGAACATTTACATTGTTATTTAAATAGAAGATTTATATTCTTTATTGGATATTTCTATCTATTGTACATTTCTATTCTTTATTACGTCTCGATATTTACATCTGTTTTCAGTTACTTCGCATAGTTAATCGTTCTTGTTTCTAATTTAGTGTTTCATTTACTTCTTTTAAAAAAGCTTGCTCTACCTGTTATTTATGTTGTCTCTGAGAATCATACAGGAAAACTAATACTAATCGGAAAAAGAGCAGCACATTCTCTGCTTTTCATTAACCTTCCTTTGTTCCGTGTTATTGGAGCGTCCAGAACAATAACACCCAATAATACTTCATCTCGTCGCTTCCCTCCTCGTTAACCTCCCCTCCACTGAAGTTTCCTCCGAATCTGTCCCAATCGAATCCACCCCCTCCCGAATCCGTCCCCTTTTCTACAGCAATACCTTAAGGTAGTTTGAGCGAAATATTTCCCTAGTCATTATGGAGGCCATATTCGAATTTTATATTTTTATCTCAGCGTCTGTAAGAAGTGTGAAGTAAATATTGTAATATTAATGGCGCAAAAATATAGTTATACAAGACCAATATTAATAAATATTAATTAAATTAATATATCTACATAAGTCTCTAACTTTTTTTTCCACAGATACACAATTACTGATACAGTTACGCAATCATTGCTAATTTTACTGGCGATGATATAATTGGGTAAAAATTATGAAAATTACTATTCTCATGAAGAAATAGTTATTAATGAGGAAATACATTCTAATGACTCATATATTTTCATTAAAATATCTACTCTCCACGAAATTAGTCAACTGTTCTCGCATGCTGTGAGAGTGTAACGCAACTGAGTGATGCAAAAACAATAACGTCAGTGGTCGCGAGATGAGATAAAGTCTCACACTTTGTAGCTGACGGTATCAGGCATATCATTACACAGCTGCGGACGCTTCATTTATACTTCTTGAGACGGTTGTTCAGTAGGAAGAGATAAAAAGTCAGCTAGAAGGACAGGAAACTTATTATAACTCATGATTATAAAGTGAGCACAAGTTTAAATTTTGTGTGAGAGAAAATCTCATTGCGCGACCAATGGCGGGTTAGGAGTCCCGAAGGGGAACACAATCAACATAATCGCTCCTTGCTTTCAGAAGAAACTGCTGTTGAGCTATCAGGTATCATATCCTTGTAGCCTGCTGATAATTACTCTTCATTTGGTATTGTAGAGAAGATAGAGTAATTTTACTGCCTGCGCTAAGCCTCTGAAACGTTACATTAGTTTTTAATTCATTTTGTCTTCTCACGCGGGGACCGAGGGTGGAAATTCAAGATTCCCTTTGCCCTAAACGAATGACGAATGAAATGAGGTCAATAGCAAGCCATGGAACGTAGTTCCTTAGATCTTCAATACCACATGCCTTTCATTAAATTCCCTACCTCTTTCCACGCACTCGGGAGAACGAGTATAAATGGGAATGATCCAAGATTGTAAAAGTTTCGGAGGGTTCTTCATTTCCAGTTCGCTCCTCGAGTTCGAGCGTAATTGAAAATTAGTTCCGAGTTAAATTTTTCTTAACCCTCGAGTAAGTCCAGGGTTCTGTATAAATCCGACAGGGTGCTCGTCTTCTTATGGGAAAGAATATCCACGAATTCTCACGATTTGCAAGTAGAAGGACAAAGTTCGCTAATCAATGACAACTCATTTCTACTGACGCAAAGCGACAGCGGCAGTTAACTATTTAATACTTACCCGTATAAAATCCTTTAAAAGGCAAAGTAGCACGTCTTTGCAAATTAAGATAAAATTAACATTATTATAATAAATAAAACAAATTTTCCATCGCGTTTTCCCTTAATCTTCAGGCTTTTGATTTTACTATCGTTTTTTATTAATAAAATACGTGTTTCATTGCGTTTTCCTGTATCTTTAAGTTTTCAATGAAAAAAAGAATCCAAGCTCGAATGAAGATATCCTATTAACAAATCTTTTTTTGATGACGTTAATGGATTTTCTTTAATTTATTTATCACTCAATGGTATTTTTTAGGGCAAAGGTTTTTAAATTAGAGGAAACAGTTGCCGAGTCACAATTACGTTGAAAACGCCTCTTGAAATTCCCTGTTCTTATTGTTTCTGTTGCAGCAATCAACTTTGGTTTTCTTTAAAACTTACTTCAGATTCAATAGTATGTAATTAGTCGTCTCTCAGGTCCATATCAGTCTGTCACCTGAGGTCGTCTTTATCTGGTCTAGAGGTTATTTATAGTAATTGCCTTCCTTATCTGCGAATTCATCACCCTAGCTACTTCATATTACATCGTCAATCAAAGTAATTCAGCAGAGAAACTTCCCCTCTCACATTTTAAGTCGCCCACCACGAGGGAAATTTTATGCATGTGATTTTACTTACTATAGCTGACATTCATAAAATCATTTTATATTGTAACCATCACTCCATCGTCAATTGGTAAGCTGAATGAGGAGATTTCTAGGTCAACATGGGCTTAGCTTTACAAAAAAACGCTCGAGCTTTTCGGCCAGATAAACGGGAAGATTAAACCAGATACGACTTCACTTCCAACAACTCGTCCCGATAGAGGGCGCATCGCCCTCTATAGGGACTACCCGCATCCGGTGCGATAACCAATTAATTGCTCGACCCATCCACCATTTTCAACCTTATCATCCCGCGTCATGACCCCGTCGTGGGCCAATGGGTCAATCATCTCTTTCTTAACTCCCCTACCCCCTCACACATCCCCCGCCAATTATCTCGATTCTTGAAATAAGTAACATACTCCGCCGTAACTCTACTAGCCCTAAGATTTAAATGTAATCAGCTGTTTGGAGAGCTAAGCAGAATATTTTTGAAAAGTCTATAATATGCTTACTTTAAGGCCCTATTATGCGATCTGATTTTCCACTCAATCTTATTTAGGAAGTCTCGTATAAACAACCTGATATAAACAACATATATATCAACAACTCTCTCTATCAGACCACATAATTGCAGTCTGGAAAGCGTGATTTTATCAAAATTTATTCAGTCGCTTCAGTATAGCATCTATTCCTGTTCGCTCTAAACATAACTGTAGAATGGATATGGTGCGAAACTTGTATGTGAATATCCCCGGTTATTTTATTTTTTTTCCATGGAAAAAGAAAATCATTGTCTCTTTACTCATTTCTTCTTCGTGTTTTCCTGGAACTATCGTATTTTGATGACTTTTAACGTATTTGTTTCGGGAATCTGGCCCTTTGGTCCCTCACAGATTTTATATTTTTGCAGAATCCTTTTTGGGAAGACTGGTACAAAGCACTTTCTCATCGTAGACAGCATTTACGCTAATAGGCTCAACTAAAAATGGTTTGGACGCCTCGTTTTACATCCAAACCTTGAAAACCTTGAACCTGAAAACCTTGAAAACCTTGATATAACTAGCATTAGTTTTCTTATTAATCATTATTTAACTACTCAACTGAAGAATTCCTCTGATACCAATAATGTTGTTACATTTTCAGGCTATACAATTATTTCACTTGATACACAACTAAAAATAATCTGATTTCATACAATGGATGAGCTGCTAATTATGTACAGTGTCTCAAGAATTGCGTTATTGAAGAGTGCTTAGAGCAATCATAGGCTCATCTATCATATTGCGTACTGGACTGCAACCTATAATACATAACTGCTTTTATGTATTAGGTATGGATTGAGTTTTTTAAAAAGTCATTAGGAATGCATTTTTGCCTTGAATTGCTCAGGAGTTAAGTTTACTTTAGGCATTTTCTATTTCCTTAGCTTCGCACAAAATAAAAATAAAAGTGATCACTTTCTTTTTTGACACCGTGTTCCAAATATAGAGTACATCCAGATTGGTTGTAGCCTGCTCCAAGCCAGTTTTAGAACTTAATCCCGTTGGAGTGCAGCGCTGTTAAATGCCAACCCAACTCCCGATTTAACTTAGCTCGGCTTCGATGCCTCATTCCCCCTCCCTGCTTCCTTTACTCATCCCGTTGCCGTGCCGATTCACTACAGACTGGCTTCTGCCCTGCTTATTTGGTTATCTAAATGATTCCCTGCAGTCAAGAATACAATAAGGTTCCGTTTATAAATTCCTCCTACGTACGCCGCGGATCGCTTACTTTAAAAGTAACAATGGAGCAGGATTGTTTTTTAAGGTTCACTAAAATTTTCTGATTCATAAAATTGAAATGGAAAAAGGAGTACAAAGGCATGGTCTATAAGAAAGCGTTTTAATAAATACAAAATAAGGAATTTAGAGGAGTTTTTTTATAAAGAGTAATAATGAGTGAAAGATTCCCTTCAGAAATAATGTTAGATATTCTGGATTATTAAAGGGAAGCAATTCGAAAAGATAGTTAATTACTTCCTCGGGCTGCTTATTGATTTTGGCGAATTTTTAATGAAAATAAAATGCAGGAAGTATTTTCCCGGGTATGTACTTTGCCTTATGAGTTTTCATCGATATTAGCAATTCATAGATATAAGGCTGATGATAAATAAATAGGTGACGTATGGACTCGTAATGTATACTGAAAAATGCAGATAATGATCTAAACCACTTTATTTTCTTATTAAGAAAATGTAAATAAAATATACTTTTGAAACTAATGCTTTCAATTGGTCCTTAGACACGAATATTTATTTGGTTTATAGTACTTAGCGTTGTTTATTAGTGAAAATATGCATTGATCTGACGAGCATGTGGAGAATAGTTTACATTATGAAACTCATAACATCTAATTCAGAATTGTATTAATTATAAAATATTTCTCAGCAAACCGCAATATTTGCCAACCTATTCAAACCACTTCGTCCGAGCACAACTCATTGTAAATTGGATAAAGGTAGAGAATGGGCCTCTTACCGGTTGGAATTCAACTATTTCTTTTACGCATATTGAAAAATCACTTGGTAAAACTCCACACTTTATTTACGAAAAAATCGACCCAGGTTTCGGCAACTCAGTGCCATTTTCAAAGTATCTGATCGTGTGGTGGCCGATTATATATACCTTATAGTGTGGAGGGGGAGGGAAGTAAAAGGAGTGGGAGGGGGGATGGAGGTGCAAGGCCGGGAGTTGAGGGTGGAGGGAGGGGGTTAGGATAATCCTGGGAAATTGAAAAGAAAGGAGCGGGAGGGATGAGTCAATCTGTGGTTCTTTTTGTGGAGGAGTGAGAACAACAGGGTGAAGGACGATTGTTGGTGACTACGAGGGCAGGAGGTTGTGGGAAGGGGGGGATACTAATTTTTAGGAGAGAAGAATGGGTGGAGAACATATGGTCATTACATAAAATACATTGGCAGTTAACAATTTCAAATTCCTCTAAAAAATCCAGCTTATATCCATTGTCAACTGTATGTAAAGTTTTATAATCTAAATTGCTAAAATGGTTGTTTAAACATAAATGTTCTGCAAAGTTTTAATTACCATTCCCATTTATGAAACAGTTTCTGTATTCTTTCACTCGGTCTTTGAATTTGCGTCCAGTTTGACCAATATAACATATGCCACAGTCGTTGCACTTCAGTTTATATACTCCACTTTTGTCTGTTCCCACATATTTGTCTTTGGAGTTAAAAGGCATTTTCTCCACAGTACCTGAGTTGTAAAATGATCTTCCATGTGTTTCGTCCGATATAAGTGACTCAAGCTAATATGCCGCGCCTTGAAAAATGGCGATGGGTACCTCTTTTTTAAACTCTGAGCAGGGGGATGAACAGTTAACAATTGTATAGCTTTTGATTTTTCTACCTGTTTTATCACGTTATCAACACAAGTCTGGGTATAACCGTTCTGGTGGCCACCACACGATCAGATACCTTGAAAATGGCACTGAGTTGCCGAAACCTGGGTCGGTTTTTTCGTAAATAAAGTGTGAAATTTTACCAAGTGATTTTTCAATATGCATATTAAACATTTCCACAGAGTTACGCCGGAAACGTTTTCTCATATTTCTTTTACCATAAACATTGGAAATTATGAACTAAATTTACAACAAAATAGGCAACACTTCTCTAGGATATACGACACTCGTCTATTGTAAACGTATCATGATTGACGGATAATGGATGAGTACCTACCTATGCTACTACCGACAAAAAACTTTATAGTGACATAAATTTTCCAATTCATTTGTCTATAAATCCTGAGGAAAGTATTTTTTTAAACTTTTTTCGATGCAACGCTTCACTTTTCAAATAATTATCTTTCATTTCAAAGTATCCATGACTTAATTAGTTAATTCAATATTTCGGGAAAAGTGTTCGGTAAAATATGAGTCGAAAAAGTGAGGAAGATTACTATTGACAGTGTTTACAGTGTGTAGGTTATAGTGTGGGTTTATGCCTGGGAGGGGATGTAGTGATCAGCTATTTGCACTTCAACAAGTGCTATAGAAATGCATGGACGTTCAAAAGAAAGTATGTTGTGCATTTGTGAATTTAGAGAAGGCTTATGACAGGGTGAATATAAATTATCGCTGGAAGATTTCGAAGGACTATGGAGTGAGAGAAAATTTATTGAATGTTATGAAGGCGATGTGTGAAAATAGTAAAGCTAGTGAGATAAATGGGATCTTCAGTGATTGGTTTGAAATAAAACAGGGTATAAAGCAGGGATACGTAATGTCACCGTGGCTATTAAATGTTTATACATAAACCTGAGAGAAATTGGTGTAGGGATAAATGTCGGTGTAATGGTTGGAGATATAGATGAACGAGTTCTATTGGTTACAAATGATGCACTGTTGCTTTCGGAGAGCCCACAAGGATTACTGGGGCTCTTAAATAAGTTCCATGAAGCAACAAGGAGAATGTATTTGGAGGATATACACGAAAAAAACCTAGGTAGTAGTTTTTGGTAGGTGGAGAGGGTGATAAGAATGATTGTATGGTTAGGGTAAATGATGAAGTAATTGAACAAGTAGACAATTTTGTGTATCTTGGCCGAATGTTTACGAAAGTTATTGAATACATAAGAGATCAAAGGGCTTTCCAATGCCGGTAGAAATGTCGTATTTAGTATATGGAGCAGATCTAGGAATGAATCTAGGAAAGCGAAAATCGCAGTGTACACAAGTGTTCTCCTCCCGACGTTATTATATGGCAGCGAAACCTGGATATGTCAGTATAAGCATGAGAGTAAGGTAGTTACAGTGGAAATGAGTTACCTGAGTAGTGTTTTCGAGAAAATTAGGATGGACAGGGTTAGGAATGAGTGGGTCATGAAAGAAAGTAGGCTGGATGCTCCAGCAGTGGACATGTATGAAAGGAGACGATAACTTGTATAGCATGCCCTTTGAAAGGGAAATGTCTCATTATTTAAGCCAAATTTAAATATTTTTGAACGATATTTTGTTTACATGGGCCCAAAAGTTTATAATATGTTGCGGGAGAAAATAAACAAATGTTAAAAGTTGTAAAAAATTTCTAAATTTAGCTAAGTCATGGATACTGGCTTTGGAAAATGTTGTCAGATTCCTTTTATATTATTAGATTTTTTTCTTTGTAGATAAATTACTCGTTATTCTGATGTTAATGGCATTATTTTGTATAGTAAATTTCTTTTACTGTGTATGAAAAACATCGAAGTGTTAGCAATGCATATACATTCATGAAGGTTGCCTCAGCACAGGTTTTCCCTTTGAGGCAACCTAGCTTTCTTGTTCCTTTTTTATAATTAAATTAATTAAATTATTTGTTTGTTTGTTGAAATCAATAAAAAAATTTACTAACTTATGGAGTGCACTTCGTTGTTTGGGCCATGTCGAGGGAATGGGAGAGAATCGAATAACGAAACAGATATGTGATAGTAGAGTGAATGGTGTAAGAGGAAGAGGTTGGCAGCGAAAATCATGGGTGAATGTGGTAGAAGAGACACTAAAGAGGAGAAATATTAGCATTCTTAAGAGTGCAGAGTGGGCAGAGTGTGTATGAAGCAATGGATGAGTGCAAAAGAAGCTAAAGTGGTTTGTAGGGATAGAGTATTATGGAGGAAATTAATAAAAGAGAGCCAGTTTTGAAGGTCTAACGGCAATAATTAAATTCTTTGTCTATGCCTATCTCGAATGGGAATAACATGATGGGTATGTATCTATCAGGAAATTCGAAACGCCAAAATGAATAAAGTAAATTTAGATTAATGCACCTGAGTTCACTCCAGCAATCCAATGCCTGCCAGCTTTGGACTCATCCCCTTCATCATCTGCTCCGTTCTTTCGCATCACTCCCACGCCAAAGAGCACTTCCTAAGCTATCGAAAAGTCAGAAATTTTCAGTTTTCTCTCTCACTCTTAGGATACTCCTTCCCTTAAATTCAATCTAAAAGGGTGAGAACCCTTTTAGCCTGAAATCTCCCCGCCCCCGTGCAGCAACCCTCGTCCATGTAAGAACCCTTTTTCCGTATACGGCTCGCTTGAGCTCTGCCCTCTTTTTCATTTTGCTCTCTTGGCATGGGTGTACCGTGAGCACTGCCATTTGAACTAATAACGTGGCGATGTGTTGAGGGAGAGAGAGAGAGAGAAAGAGCGAGAGAGGGAAAGAGCCAAGGAGCAGCTTCTCAATGGCTTCAAAGGGAGCGCATTGCTGGGAAGGAGGCTTGTTCACACGCGGACTGGATGTCGACGGAGAGTGCGTGAAAGGAGGGGCTCTTAATTTCTTTAATGGGTTTCGCCGTAGAGGTGAGGCCGACAGCACTTTGCTCGCGTTTAGCGAGCAGATGGCATTTGAACGACTATGATAACGCCTTATGCGATACATTAAATAGCTTTTAGTAATGCGCTTGTGCGTGAAGCATGAACGTTGTAAAAGTTGTGCAAAATTAGGTTTCTCATGAAATAATATAACGAATCAACGTTTCTGTAGCAATTCAAATAAGACAGCATTATTACAGAAACACTTTGTAAATTTCCACAAGTTCATTCAACCGACCTATGTTCCAGCAAAACGTTGCCATTATCAAGGTATCATTATCACCTCCTTAAAAATGGAAATATTTTGCTGAAACCTAGGTTGGTTAAATAAACTATAATAAGATATAAATAACTAATAAAATCAATTCAAATAAGCCTGGGCTTGGGCATTAAGCTACAACTCAGCTCAAACTTGTTTGATATTCTACCAATTTCTTCGATTAGAATCTATTTTGTCCACAGGAGTTGAACTAGAATCAGTTTTCTTTGCTTGTTTCATAATATCTAAAATAATTATTGCAATACTTGCGTTTGAAGTTATCCTGTCTTGTAATATGTAAGTTCTTTCTCTTGAAAACGATTCCCACATGACGGACTGTAGTGGCCAATCATCGTACGTAAAGTTCAATTGTCTCTCAAAGACATTAATTTGAACGCTTAGTCTAGCAGTATCACTCAGGTAATGTTTATCATTGTGAAAAAGGCGCAGAAAATGATGATTAATCCACACTCGTGGTTCATATTTAAAGCTAAATGCTAATTATTAAGGACCCTTCATACGTTTTTAGCATACCTCTCTGCTTGGAATACATTTTTTTACCTGAACCCAAGATATTACCTTAATCTTGTCATATAGCCAGTTTTTAAAATGGCAATGTTAACTCAAATTAATCTATTGCATCTTATTTATAACGGAATGCACATTGACTCTCTGATTTCTGTTATATGGTTTTCCGTACAATTCTTAAATTATTTAGGCTGAGATTCTTAATTTGGAATTATTTATTTCCGTATTTAAGAAATTTGTGGAAATTTAATGCGTAGCGTTGTTAAAAAATGTTCAAGTTTTTGTGCGAACTGGTTACCTCGCGTGGGACTAGAATAGAGTGGTGAGTGTTTTGAGGTGGCGACTCTGTTTTGAGTGAAGAGCGGTTCTAGGCTAGGCTACTATAGAGGAACTCGTAGTTTCGTTGAGGGACGTGAGAGAAGATATGAAAAGGTCCAGGGGTGATGGATTAAGCAACGCAGTGAGTGTATACCTTATCTAAAATGAGTTCTAAAGCCACCATATAGATGAGATTTCTAGGACATCAAGTATTTTGGTGGGTTTAAGGAGAATATTACTCTATCGCAGTAACATTAGAGTTAATTTACCAAAAAATTGATATCAGAAATTATGTTCCAATGAAGGCAAGGAAATCCATAATTTAGTAAACTTCTTCCTAAAACCTCTAATCCAATCTATTCTCGAATTTCTCTTTGGTAACTTACACTTTGTTCTCGTTTTGTAAACTGATAGTCTTTTCGTGAAATAAAACGCCTTTCTCCTATCAATTAAAATTGTTTTCATGTTGCTTGTATTGTTCCCTTTTTAGCTAATTGTAATGAATAATTTATTAAAAAATACTGAAAGAAAATTACATAGTTAAAGCTATTACAAACAAAATCAGCTTTCGTTTAAACTAAGGTTGAGTAATAATGTTTTGCATATGGCTCACTCAGAAAGCTTTTAACTTACTTTTAATCAAGAAGCTATAAGCTTTGAGTAAAATAACCCGGAGTTTGGCACCCGAATCGTTCCAATTTCAGAATATCGGCTTGGCAGTCAGTGCGCAGCAGGTGATGTTCTTTCAATACCTTTAAAAAGGAAGAGAATAGGAGTGGAGAATGAGATGAAAGATTGGGCAAGAGAGATGATTATTGATTAGACTTAGGTGTGCTTGGTTTTGCTGTTTTCTATGAAGTCTCAATTGGTGCGAGAGGAAAAAATATATTTTTAACTTATCTGCTTTTACTCTTCTGGTTTGCCACTTTTCCTTGGCCAGCAAGTCTTAATGCAGATCACACATTTGCTTCAACACTTGGACTATATTTTAATAGTTTATGGTCGTAGGATTTAACGAGTGAGAAAACGCTTGAGACGCCAATAATTACTGCCAACTCAGGCCATTTACTTTTAAAAATTTATCACTTGCTTCTGCTGGATTTGCATATCCTTGTGTGCTGATCACAACTCACAAGAGAATGCTATAATAGTTGCAATATTTTGAGCAACGCAACGAAAAACGTTTTACACCATGACTGTCATTTTTCTACAGAGAGCACCACGGCATTGCTGACATAAAATTTTAAATCTTTAACAGACCTTTCGCATGATATCTCTCTTTCCTGTGCTGTGCTAGTAATCGAGCAAATATTCTCCTAAACCAATCATATAGGACGTATTGACCTTCTTTCTATCTCTGCAGGGAGATTATAAAAGAAGATGGAAATCGGGCACGACATTACCGTGCGGTAGCCGAAGAGGAAGTGGCATAATTTGATTACAAAGAATTAGGTATCAGTATTAATACCCTTGCTTAGACAATTATGTGCTCTTATGAAGACATTACCGTGAAGTGTGGTGAACCTATTATTTCAATTTGAAACATAAATTAAATTTTAAAAAATTAAAGGTAACAGTAGTAACTTTAAAGAATTTCTTCAATATGAATCTTTCTTTAGTGGCATTTCTGCCCTCACCAATGGGTGTTATTCACGCTGATGAGTGCACTTTTTCACATAGGCGTATCCTGGAGGCGGTTGTGATACCCCATTGACAAAAAAAGCTTAAAAATAATTTGTTTAACACATGCTAATATTACACCTATATATCACCTTCCATGACATAATAGAACACCTTCAAAATGTCATTTTAAGATGTATATTTTTCAAAATTCCCGGACCCCCCGTTTTACATGGAGGGTATTCCATACCCCCCATAACTCCTCCCCCCGTGGTGACCCCACCCCCCTTCAGACGCTTCTAAATACGCCTATGCTGTTTCAAGAGTATTTACAATTCACCTCATGGCTTCAGCCTTAGTTTGCGTCCATTTACCAGCAAGAGACAAAAATTAGGAAGGTATTTTATTTGTGTCCGTATCATTCATGAAGATTATATAACGGTTATTACATGAGCAGAGTTAATAAATTGTTTTCTTTTTGTTGTAAACGTAACTGTGCAGTAGGTTTTTCATAATATGTTTAGCATTGTTGTCCTTAAAAAATGGAAATTTCATTTGCTGCTTATCCTCCATTAAAACTAACCAAGATCTAAAACACCCACGTAACCAAACTGTTGCTCATGCAAAGGTTACCAAGGTACTTGATTCATTCAGTAAGAAATATATTTTTTAAACTTCTTTGCGTAACATTTTTCTGCATTGATAAGAAAAAATGAATCATTATTTAGTTTGGTATTTTATTCGTTAAAAAACTTAAATTGTTCTGTTGCTCTTGTTTGAGTTCACTAATCTTAGTATTCAATTTCTCACTTTCAACTTACTTATGGAAACTAACGTGGAAACTAACAACACCACCGGGAAAGATGAGCTGGCGGGAGAACAAAATGGGGAGGCCATATAGCTAAAGGCTGATCAAGGGAGGAAGCATTTATATTTAATGAGAGAATTAATTTCGGCAATGAAGGAGTGAACAATGAATGCTCTCTCCAAAGGAAATTTTTTCATGATAATTACTTTATTTTTATACTTAATTCATCAACAGCCTTATTAACCTTGACAGTTGATTATTGTCTTAGTATTATATGGTCAAAATCTGAATATGTGATTACTTTCACTCTTTGTTGCTAGATAATTGCAATTCCCGGTTCTGCAAGTAGTATGATCGTTGGGGCATGATTGAAATGCTACACAGTAAACTTGAAATAGTCTCGCATATTCAAATATCATGGCGTTAGTAAAGAAGTTCAGTTCCTGGGATATGGTTGGTGATGCTTCTCTGGAAAGTCTCCGGTTATTCCATCCATGGTGATTACAATAGTTTAGGCTCCTTGGGTGTGGTAAGTAATTATTCCATAAATAGTAGTATTTTATGAAAATTGTTGGTGCTGGGAATTTGAAATGTTTGACTAATTGAACAATGTTGTCAAGCCCACGATATGTATCATCTCACAGAAATCCCATAGTGTTACAAAGTAATTAATCGAGACTGCTATGGTATGAATACAATTTATCGCAATTATATTAAGTAAATCAATGGAATTGTTAGGTGATGGTAAGTAATTCTTCGATGGAAATCATCTCACATGAAGTTCATGGTGTTACATATAGAAAGATTTACATTGCTCGTTAATGGTTGGCAGTACTTCGATGGAATTATATAATTTGTGATGACTTAGTGTAGAAATGAGATTTCTGGATTAGATTTTAATTATGTACTTAATATTTTCTTTTAAAACAGACACGTAAGAAATAATTGATCAAATTGTTGAAGGTTTCAGGTGATTAAATTAAAAATAAAGGGTAACACATTTATATTTATAACGAATAATTCAGGTGTTCACTTTAGATCCTACTCCTAAAAAATTACCCAGCCTCTTGGTTCATATTGCAGCTGGTTTCTTTCTGCACCATTTATGTTAACCTTAACGACATCACTCTCAAAAATGCAGATGTAGTGCATATACGCGCATGTCGCAACAACTGTGACTGCCGCTAAGGCTACTCCTCAAAAACGTTTTGCAAAACCTCTCTCCCCCTCACTTTCATCGTACCTAAGGAATACTCAGTTTTTATTCTGGACTTGGTAGAGGCTAGTTGAATTAAACTTCTGGGCACCGATCTTCTGGACTCCTGAAAGACGTAACTATTTTGATTGGCTCATATACCCATGAAGTCTTAAATCCCCAAGGAGTTAGTAATTGGCTGGAGGGATCACGCCGTTTAACAACCTTTATTCAATAACTCTGGAGTCATGCACGGAGCCCGAGTAGCTACAGAATAAATTGGCATCACAGGCATCACATAACTTCTGGCAATTTATTGAGTGAAATAGTTCTCTGTTAAAATTATCTCTTTCCTCGTTTTTTTTTTTCGGCTCACAGTTCTTATTTGGTAGCCATCTCACACTTTCTGCTGAGCAGTGAAAGCGTGATCGTCACTTTTCTAAGCAAGCTTCCTCCCATTCACTCTTATAACACATCATCAGGAAAATAAATAAATACGGTTATTTCGGTTTGCAGGATGCCTAGGGTGGTAGGGTACCACCATTGATGTGTAGCGTTGCTTATTTTGAGAGAGGTACAAATCTTTGAAAAACTCATCTAAATATGTAATTCGTTGTGCTAGCAATCCAAGTCCGAATGAGGAGTTCATATATTTATTTTCAAAACTTGGTCGCAGACAGCCAGTGTAATTGACGTTAAACTCCTTGGGGCTATGATCAGCCCGTCAAGCAATATAAATTGCGTGTTATGTCAAATGTTTGAAAAAATTAGAATGCATCGTTATAATGTTATAACCAAGCGTATTATTCACCAAACCAAGTGGCCATTTCTGCGAAAGATGTACTACTCTGGCACTCTTGAAAACTTCAGATGCCCTAATGCTGTCGCACTACCGGGTACCAATCGAGCTGAATTCTATATACCGCGTTACTCAATGTATTTCACGGGCCACGTGGTCATTGACCCGAGCCTCCCTTAGGATTAGAGTACAGGGGGACATCCCAAAGACATTTGGCCGAGTGACTCAACCATCGAACGTCCCTCCTTGACTTCGTTTGTCCACGGGTTCTTCCTTCTTTCCCCTCACACCTCACCCGTGAAAGGATTCCAGACGTCCATTGGCTTTTCCTTTACTTTCCATTTATTCCATTCCTGCGCCACTATGCATTCCCGAAAATGGCTTCCGCGAGGATTATTCCAGTCCTCAAAAAGCCACCGAACCCACCAGGCACCGAATTTTGTAATGCCAAAGTACAATCAACCCTCATTTCTGTGCCCCCCGGTAAAGTGCCACCCTAGTCTAATGCCATAAAAGACACGTGACTAGATCTTCCGCTATTCTATTCATATAGGAAACCTCGATTTTGTGCCAATTCATTTAGTGCCAATGAGAATTTCCCTATACTAATGCGAATTTCCTTCAACCGTGTCGTACGAACCGCAATCTGACTCTTCTTGGTATTCCGCAGCAGAGTGCATTGTTCATACATGTATGCATTTTAGTCGGAGCAGACATGAATGCGATTTGAAGAAGGATTGCTGCGTGTCCAACTCTGACTATTGGAATTTCTTAGGACAAAGTAACCAAACTTGAAAATCAGTGCCTCGGTCACATGACGCCGCATGTCTGCTTAGTTTATCTGACTCCAATGATTCACAGTAAAGTCTCCAAACAGACCAGTTTAACCCTTGTGTTCATTGAATAAGTTAACCCTAAGAATATGGAAACCCTTATCTATGATAAGAATCAATGGGAGTGACTTCCAGGAGGAAACTGTAGAAAAGACCCCGACTGACACACACCCCTGTCTGTCTGCTCCGTGTGCGCAAGGTGCGTGTGTGTATGCCCTGATAGAAAATACCCTAGAAAATTGAACCCCGATTTTCCCTAGAAAATTGAACCCCCGTTTTCCATATAAACATACCTCTGGGGAATAATGTACCTAGAATGGATTTTCCCTGGGAAATACTTTTGAAAGTGGGTTGCAGTGGCTTAGAATGTATTTGTTTTACACCAAATGCAGTTGACTGTGAGAAGTGATTTTTTATGGTGGTTCCACATATTATTTTTGAGAAATATGTTTTCAGTCTCATTTGTTAACTGTGATAACTCAATGATTGTATAAATGAAATTATGCAGAATAAATATTTTGCCTTTATGAATACATATTTTTTTCACTATATAGCCATTCACTCTATGCAGTTAATGGTGAAAATTTTCCTATGGCTTAAGGTTTTTCCTAAATTAGCGTTTTGTTCTAGGGAAATTACTGACCAGTCTTTTAATTCCAAAGAAAAAAGTTCTAGGAAAAAAATTCAAATTCAAAGAGTTCAAAGATTGCACCTTGGGAAAGACATTTTTCTAAGGAATTTTCAATTGTATCGTTGCTTTTCCCTATGCTCTAGGAAATTCTTATTGGAAAATTTATATCAGGGTGTGGGAATGGGATTTTTAAGGACGAATGGAAGGGTGACGGGAGCCAATCAGAGTGACGGAACCCCACGTCGGTGACCCTACTACTCTCTCCTACCCCCTTGAACCCTGAATATCGGAGAAGGCGTGCTATGCTCTCGGGCCGGTTCTCTTTCGGGAGAGGTTTCCGATTACATTTGTTTACTTTCAAGGCCTCCGAGCCGAAAGCCACCCCAAGGGCCACGTCCCTAAGGACTGCATGCGGATGTTTCACTGAAAGCAGAAATGGGTAACTCGAATCGTGAGAGCTTTGAATTCTAGACTAGAACACATTTCGGTGAAAATATGTTGTATGTTTAAGAACAGCGAAATCATTTGATTAATTAAGGCTAATTCTTTTACATATGTATCGGGTTAAGTGATTCATAAAACGCAAAAAAATACAGGCGCATAAAATTGTAGGCCATGCATTTTCGAAGGCAAATCAGGGACATTTATTTATTTATTACATTGTCATACTAAGTGGTGCCCACAATGGGGTTCATGACACAAAGTGTGTCATTAAATTAATTTTAGAGGGGGAGACCTGGGATTTAGGAAAAGCGGGGGAGAAAGATTAAAAAAAAAAAATATTATACATGGGGGAAGGGGGTCGAGCCCTTTAGCCTAGGTGCACTACTGGTCCAACTCATGTTTGTGATAGATCAAGTGGCCAAATATGTTCAGTTCACAGTTATATATGTTCACAGTTAAGAAATCTATTTTCTGCTATTTTTAAATTTAAATGAACATATTTGGCCACTTGATCTATCACAAACATGAGTTGGACCAGTAGTGTACCTAGGCTAAAGGGCTCGACCCCCTTCCCCCATGTACAATATTTTTAAAAAACTCTTTCTCCCCCGCTTTTCTGAAATCCCAGGTCCCTCCCTCTAAAATTAATTTAATGTCACACTTTGTGTCATGAACCCCATTGTGGGCACCACTTAGTATGACAATTTAATAAATAAATAAACGTGCATTGTAAATTTAAAAATGGCGGTCACTTTGAATGACAACCACGCACGGAAATAAAGCAAAAAGCACAATCAACACACAATTTGTGACGAGTTCACAGAAATTGCATTTCAACACACTATGACATGGAATTAAATACGATAATTTTGGATTCATGTACAAAATGCAATAAATGAAGGTTTCTCGGGTGTTCCGCCGGGTTAAAAGCTCCAGTAACGACTAGTTCTTCGAAACGTCGGCAAATGTTGGAGCTTTTAAACTGGTGAAACACCCGAACCATCATTTACATCATTCGCCTGGAAAACCTCACACAATTCACATGACGCAGTTACTCTCAGTTTTACATGTTTTGTGAATTTCCAAGGACATCGATTTCAAATAACTACAGTAGGTGGGTAACTGAACCAGGTGGGCTAACCAAAACGTTCTAAGTTAAGGTTACCATAATGCAGAAATTTAGGCAATATAAGGCTATCACGCATGCCTTTTGTAAAGAGTTGTTTGAATTATTCTCGTGTGCAGAAAAGAGATTCGCCAAGTTCTACATCAGTATTTTTGCGACACCGGCAATTCTGCGTAGCAATTATCATAGAACTTATATTTGCAGCTATGGAAGATAAATGCTCGAAGCTTTGATGAAACATACGTAATGCAGAACACCGAATAGGTCCTTGTTTTAATTGTTTGCACCCATTCTGGAAGGGTGTGCTACTCTTCTTCTAGAGTTCTGCCCCAGCACAGACTACTAGTGGTTACTATATAGAGGAGGCTGTGTCTGCCCATTTGGGTGAAAGGTTTTTGTAAATAATGTGAATGGACCAAATGACGAAATGTTATAAGTCAAAATTAATAGCATTTCACTTCGGTAAGACTGTGCAGCAGTGGGTGCAAAATACACAAAATGGAATTTGGGTTCCAGTATTCATTTCTCAGAAGTGTTTTGAGTATTCGAAAATACTGAAAATACCTCACATATGTATTTGCAATACAAAATATATTATAATTTTGTGAGGTCTATTTCAAATACAAAATTCAAAAATCATTTTAAATACTGCCCTGTCCTGAGGCTAATGCTTTTAAAGATAAATCAGGTTTAGTGCTTCATTAAACAGAAATAAATCCTGGAATATGAATAAAATGTGGTTAAATCCAAAATGCATTTTTAACTTTTTCATACCGACCTTTCGTTAAAAAGAATTATTTTGGTGCGGGTCACGCAGTTTAGATACTTAATTTTAAAACTGCTAAGACGATGACGTTCACATTTGATTCAGATAGATATGCACCACTCTGGTGTCGTGGTGAAAATATTCACTTCAAACTAGAAGTAACGGTTGAAAGAAAATAAATTGCCCAAGGCCGTACTATTTACAGTAAAGAGTACGGAGTATAATTGCGTCAAAATAAAAGCAAGCCGAGTATAATACTAAAATGAATACAAATCTGTTTTTGAAAGCTGGACTTATCGACTTGCAGATGCATTGCTCAACTTTTATGTCCAACACTCGTATCTTCGAGGGGAGTTCTTCAGAGTAGAGACATTATTAACATTTAACTGCTTACATAGTTTGATAGAAATTTTTAATTTACTTCAAGAGCTGTAAAAATTCATTTTCGACCCACTGTTTAGGGAGGATGACTTCTGAGTGAAGATTCATCAATGAATGCAAATATCTATTTGATTATATCTTCATTCAACCTCGCAGAAAATATTTAGTCTTTACATCGTAAATATACTGACTCATATAGTATACTATCTCATATCTGACTCATATCTTATGATATAATAGTATACTGACTCATATCTTATGAGTCAGTATACATCACTGTCAATCCAAAGGCCGTTACGTGAGGGCCTCTATCAATGGTGATTGTTGTTCGTCGCTTGGGACTGGATAATTTTGGGATCTTACTCGTATTTATTTTATGGTCACGAAAATGAGTTAACAATGCGATGCAAATGAAGCGGAGTTAATGCGGCAGGAATTCTTGGCAGGAATGGTCCTTGGCACACTAGACGAGAGGTCTGCTGCAATTGCACATTATAATTTGCAGAATGGATCTCTAAGAGAAGGATGAATTAATATCACTCTATGAGAAGGAAGACTAATTTATGTTGAAGAAAAAACTCACTCGAATTGAAAGTACCCTCGGGAATGAATTACTTGCCTCAAACTGTAATTTTTAGCGTGATATCTCGGAAGTGAGGAATATTACTACAAAAATAATATTAGGGGCCACGGTACCTGGTTGATAAATGTATAGCTAGTTAAGGTTTTTGCAAACGCATGTTTTGTGAAAGCTTAAAAATTTCATGAATATATTGGTGGATTTCGTATGGTCACAACTAACGTGGTGCCCGGATATTAAAATCAATCGCTTAACTTGACATTTGCTTGAAGAATATTTGCATTGACTTAACTTGAAGAATATTTGTAATATGCTGGATAATTGTATTGAATGCAACATAATGAACCAAATTTGTATACTGTTTATTTGGTAGTCTCCTTCTAGCGATGCAGTGCGTCCATTCAGAAGGTTGGGCCAGGCATTTGTTGAACAAAGCGAATGGAATACCCAAAGTAATTGATTTGCGAAACTACATCTACCAACATTAGATACACCATTACACTCTAAATAATTACATCATGACTATTGAAAAGTGAAATTAAGTAACTTTAGGTACGGAAGAGTCGAGGAATGCGTATTGAAATATCTTCTGTGCAAATATTTTCATCAGCCCAAGGAGCCGACTGCGGCAATATTTCTGAACAAGTAATTTCATTTTCCTGCACTATTTGAGTAGAAATTTAAGTACTAATATTATAAAGCCTTTTTATCAGTTTTTTCAGGAAATGTGTGCGTTATATTTTTGGTAACATTAACGTTTAGAATAAATATTGCGTTTTCACGGAATATAATTGAAATAAAAAAGGGTCATTAATTATTTTTTCTTATGTCACGGCCATTATCTACCTCAGGCCAATATTAAATAGTATGATTTGAAGAATATTTGCCAATGAAAGTTTAATTGGCTCTCTGGTTCAATCCCGTTGGCTTCAGAAAAAGAAAGGGTGCTTTTATCAACAAGAACCAGAAATATGTAAAGATGATGTATCGTTCACTTTAGAATTATACCTCTTTAATGATTTGATTCCCGGTGAAATGATGTATTCCCAATCGACTCCCCTTCTCCCTTCTTCTCTCCTCAAAGAGCACTTGCATCTCATACTTCATGCGGGAGTCATCTCAGCCCTCTTTGTCCTCAGCCTCCCGCGTTCCCTTGGCGACCGCAACCCTCCTCTTCCCCCTCTCCTACTCCCTCCCCCCAACCGGCCAGAATGCGAAAGCGGAGCAGGGGTCCGAAATTTCTCTCACTCCGCGAGACTTCCCTTTGTAGGAAGTGGAAAGGAAGTCGTGAAGGATTATAGAGACCGTCCAAGATTATAGCCCAGTTGAAATATACCCACATTTGGTTTAGAAAGAAATGAAAAGTTAACAATTTTTTCGCGATTGTATGAATTAAACAAAGATCACCATCATAATTCCTTCGGCCAAGTGACTTCCTTCCCAAAATGGCAGTGGATGTGTTTATTTTTTATTTAACAACATCCACCGAAAACAGATCTTATATGGCTTTTATATCGGGGTATTAACAATTAACATCGGACAAGCGCACACAACCATGCTCTGGGAGGTGAAAAAACTTCCCCAGGCGGGACTCGAGCCCGCGACCTTCGGGTTAGCAGGCGAGGACGTTACCCCACCGCGCCGCCACCGAAGCAGGGTTACTCATTGGCTATATTCGGTCAATTTCGGTCATATTATTGTTGACAGACTTTAGGACGTGGGATAGGAGTCTGCGAGCGACAGTACCTCTTCCCGTTGTTGAAGTTTTGCCCACCCCTCGGTTCAATCCTTATGTACACCAATATCCTTTACAGCAATCGTTTTGTGAAGTAGATTCCTTTGCGTCCGAATGAATGGAATAAATGTTTTAGTATTGTAATGCAAACATTCTTATTTTGATCTCATAAAAGTGCGACTTATTGACAGTAAATATTGGTTTGACCTAATATTATGTAATTGCAAAGCGTCAGTTGATTTTAAATCGTAATTTGATTTAAAATCAAAACTCATCAATTATAAAAATCATATGCATACTTGTGGGCTGTAAGTATGAGATGCATCCTTTTTTATGAATGCCCTTTCAAATGTTGGATTGTGTTTGAGAGAACCTGTGAATGTTCTGACTTCAAAGGAAGATATTTTCATTTTCTAGTGTATGCTGCAGAACTTTGAATTGCGAGCCGTGTATGACCGATAGACGATGGTTCTGTTTCGATATGCTTCAATGTTCATTTGAGAGTTGAATTTTTGGAAGAGTAATTTTGACTGAGTAAATATTTTATTTTTCATCCCAGTACTCTAAAAATAGCTTTTAAATCTTCGTATTTAAAAAATTACTATCCTAAAATTAGCTATGTAGCAGTGGATATATCTCTTTGCTATTCCAGACAGATTTATTTGAAAAAACTGGGTAGCGGCCATAATTGACGGAAGTACAGAAAGTACAGGAATCGAGAGTATAAGCAGGTCAAGGGATATTCGAATGAAAATAAGCTGACCGAACTCTTCGAGCGCTCATCGACTGCGCAACATTCTCTTCACAATGGTTGGAAAGCTAAAGAATATTTTTGTTTTTGTACAGACCCTGCCTTTCCCGGGCTTATCAGGGGGAGAGGTTTTACTTTTTCCCGACGTTTCTGTGAACTTCCTTTTTTATTGATGTTGGAATTTCTCTTCAACCGTCTGCTTACTGTACCAAGGAAACTTTTACTGTACTAGGGAATAAAGATGTAATGTGATATCAAAAGCGTGATTCAATTTTCCTAATTTGGAGAAATTACTTTATTTCCAAGTTTAAAACGTATTGATCAAAGATGGAAATTGTGACGTAGAGGATCCATGAAGTAATGCGGGGGCGAATGGATGGGTAGGGAATAGATATACACATTTATAATTCCTGGAGAAGCACGTTCCAGGAATGAGATATTACTGGATACTAACAATAAGTTAATAGCAAGCATCTACTATGAGATCTGAATTTTCAATATATGAGCGGCGTTAATTCTACAGCTTGATTACGAAGCATTAGCTCTACCAAGTTCTGCTTTATCTGTGTTAAGATCAGCTTTATTAGTTGATGCATCACGTACAAAAATGTACCTATTGATTACATAATTTACGAAATTTATACACTCATCTATTCTGTGATCTTCGTAGCAACTAACAAGTGTAGAAATGTACTATATCACAGCGAAAGGTAGAAGTGGGAAGGATTAAAAAAAATTTTTTTTACTAAAAACGAGAGTGAAACACCTCATTTTTTTGTTTTGTTTTGTCAAAGAAAAGAATTTAAAACATTTTGTTCCAGAAGTTTTTCGATGAGTCTACTCTGTTAAACCTACTTATAGGCCTTATAATTCAATCCCTCCACGATTAGCGCAAACACGTTCGGATGAGGTTGAGGCTCCATGTATAACGTCATCTAGAACATTCTGAAATTTTATTTCACCAGTGTCAGCGGGTCACATTTTAGAATCACTTCGGTCTGAAAACCTAAAGTCTAAAAACCTAAAAGTCTCGGATTCGAAACGTGACTCGTGCATTAAAGTTTCTTCTATATTGAGATTACGGTATAAGAGTAGACGTTGAGATACCCTCTTTAGCAGCTGGGAGCATAAAAAAACGGAGGCTAATGCCCATTTAATAAATATATGCCTAGGAAATGCCACGCCATGTAGCTGATGATAAAGAATAGTCAATGACCTAAAAATAATAACAAAAATAACCATTTCAACTATCGTATAAAATCGTTTTAGGCTTGATTTTGTGGAAGTTTGCTATATCCATGTTGAAAGAACACACAAATGGTAATTTCCACACTTTTTAATAAAACAACACTTAACAACCGACCACTTAACTTGACCATAGACGTATTAAAAGACGCTAAATGATATCCGGTGATACTTAAAGAGATTGAGAAGCTTCTAAATATGTGTCTCTAACAGAATTACTTCATTTATAATGGCTGTTTTTACTTACAAAATACTGGCCTTGCTATGGGATCGCCTCTCTCCCCGATTCTTGCTGAAATATTCATGGACAATCTGGAGTATAAACTTTTCACCTCTGGTAACCCCCTTTTGGCCAATATTGTCTATTGGTTTAGATATGTAGATGATATTTTATGCTTATGGACGGGCTCATCACGCCAACTAGATAATTTTAACAATGTTTTAAATTCCATCCACGACAAGATTAAATTTCCGATTGAATATGGTGGGGACAATATCAATTTCTTAGATTCAAATGTTTCAATTAAAGGTGGAAAACATGACCTATCTATATACAGAAAAGAAACGTTTACTGATGTTATTATTCCGGTAGATTCTTCTCATCACCATACTCAAAAGCTTGCTGCATTGACGTGTATGATCCACCGGTTAATGAATATTCCTATGACTGTTCACAACTTCGATAAAGAACTCAAAATTATATAAAACCATAGCAGTAAGAAATTGCTTCAATACCTTGTGCTTAGATAAGATTCTTAAACGCTATCGCTCCAAAAGAACCACAAAGTTACTGACATCTCTATGTATGGTCCCGACAAAAATTAACTGCTGGGTCAAACTACCTTTTATTAAAAACATTTCGTATAAACTCCAGAATGTATTCCCTAAAAATAAAAGCAATGTTTCATTTTATAACCCATTGACGCTTGACAAGATTTTATTTAATTCTAAGGACAAATATGATCGAATGGACAAAAGTGGAGTGTATAAATTAAAGTGTGAGGACTGTGGTATGTGTTATGTTGGCCAGACTGGTAGAAAGTTTAAAGACAGAGTGAAGGAACACAGAAGAAGTTTTATATATAATGACGGAAAATCTTGTTTTGCTGACCATTTATGTCGGAATAACCATTTTAGCAATTTTGACATAGATATTTTACAGTGTATTGACAAAGGGCTTAAATTAGATTTTATGGAAAAATTCGAAATTGCCAATAGCCCGGATGGACTTTGTAATGATGTTTTATTTTGTAATGACTCACCTTTGTTAAAGTTAAGCATCCCCATGACGTCAAACCCCTGACCTTCACTCACGCTCCACTTGATGTATGCTTTCTGTTATCGGCCTTCATTCATTTGTTCACCCAAACTGTTTCCCCTCCCACTTCCCTCACACCAATTCCATATGCCCCCACCTCCTACCTTGGCCTGGGTATAAATACTGAGAGAGTGATGCTTGTTTTACCTTGAGAATGACACAATGTGTTGAAACCATGGTCGGTTGTTAAGTGTTGTTTTATTAAAAAGTGTGGAAATTACCATTTGTGTGTTCTTTCAACATGGACATTTCAACTATATTGATTTGTCATTTTTTACGATGTGCTAAACAAAAGCTGCAATTATCTCAACTAAACTAATTTGATTATGTGTGTAATTTGAATTATAAAATAAGAGAAAGCGTGGGGGAAACGTCTGGATTTCCTTATCATTTAAATTTCCTAAGGACTTCTTTTGAAAGATTAATTTTTTTCATTTGTAAGCTTACATTCCACTGATGGTGCTACTAATTTTTGTCGGGCCATCCTACTTCTTGGAGAGAGTCAATGCATTCATTATAATATTTTGAATGTTCTCCCTCTTACCCTCATACGAGTGTTTTGGGAGGAGTTACTTCACTTGCCCTCTCTCGTGAAAAATGCGTACATTTCAGGGACTAGTAAATAAGAGAAAACCCTGTAGAGAACTTAACGCCTCCCGGAAGGGAATGTATTCCCTTTGATGCATTTCTTATCCGATTTTACCACCAGAGGTTTGCTGCTCCGACTCTGCTGAAAGCTCTCGAGAGAGTGCTTGCGTTTCGATTTTTAGCTCCTGCCGAGTTTTGCATCCAAGTTAAATATGAGACACTGTGTCTCACAAATTGTCCGTCACACTCATGTGGCAATTTAAAGGTTCTAGCAAACTAGGGAAAAACTTAATATTCCAGTAAAATATTTTGTTATTTTTTTGTTTCGTAAAATTTGTTAATTATCACCACGGCTATTTTTTTAAGTATCGTTTGATTTTATTATACGCAAACGGCAAATTTATCTTTAATGCGGTGAGCAGATATTATGGCCAGAAATGCTGTAACATTAAGTGTGACATAATAGAAAAAGCGTTTCAATTACCACTATTTATTTGGCCATTTGTATATCAAATGTGTTGTACCGAAATTATAACATTTATTTTTGCTTTCACGATTTTATTAACTTTTACTAGGTTTGAATAGACTGAATCAGGAGAGTTTATGAGTTGACTTTTTAAATCAAATAATATTTTAGCAATTAACACTGGCAACTGCAAGACTCCACCCACTAGGGTGGGTGTCGTGCCTGATAGCGGAGAGAAAGGCCTCCGCGGTCGTTATCTCACGATATCCTTGTGCAAAATACTTGAGCAGCGGGTAAAAGGATTACAAAGTAGAAGAAGGATAAAAGATAGAGGAAAATAATGGCAGGAATAGTAAATTGCAGCGTTCGGTTAATGATGAGTCACAGGAAAGTGGAAAACACTAAACAGGGAATGGCAACAAGGAAAATAGATGCTTTTGGAGTGTATGAGGTAAGATGGATGGATTTGGGGAGTATTGGAGTGATAGTTGCAAGGTAATTTATAATGGGGGAGATGAGAGCTAACTAGAAAGTAGCTATGATATTGAATGTTGAGGGTGGTAAACGTATGTGGCAAAAGTTACAACTACATGCCTGCGCAGTTAGTGTCGTCTTGACTTCTCTACCTCTCTTCTTCACGCTGTGATCAAGTCACGTGAGAAAATGTGGTTTTTATGCTCTGCAGTTTGGAATGGACTATATTTTTGCGTAATTATAAACTTTAGTACTGTAAAATTGTTATATTTTTAATAAACTCTTCCCATAGTAGTTCAGAGCACAGATTTTATCAGAGTGACCTATTTATTTGCGAAGATTGAGTTGAGCGGAGGCCAGGCAGAGATTGCAACATATATTTCTTCACTAATGGGGCTTCTCTTTCTTTACTTTTGCGTGATTTTGATGCAAGTGGACTGTATTGAGTTTCAAAGTACGGAAGGTTTTTCCATTGCAACTAAACCGGACACATTGTGGCAAAAGGACTTAAGCTTATGCTGACAACGACACCCGTCTCACCTTCAATTTGCGATATGCAATTGCAAGAAAATTTAAAAAATCTTGATCGACATATTTTTTATGTGAGGTCACGGGCAAAGTTTGAAATAAACAAACTAATATAGTCCTTGCGTTGCACCTCATCCTAATTGATAGAAAACAAAACTGTCGAACTTTTAAATATGATTTTGGATAAATACGCGTACTAATGATATGAAAGTAGTCGATAAAATAAGTCATTAAAGAGGAGCACTCAGACATAAATCACTCAACAGTATTTATAAATTCATGGATGTATTTCTTATGACTGTCTTGCGTAACCTAACCTATGGACGAATGTAATGGGAAACAAGACATGGTTCACAAGTTGCTCCAAGTATATTTTATGCCGCTTGCTGTGTCGCTATTCCAGGTGAAGTCCCTCCCTTTCTTTAATAGGGAAGTCAAGAGCATTTTATTTGGATTTGGATAATCCTGGGATCAAGAGCATCATTATCATTTGGAAAAAATTCAAACTACAGGGAAACACAAACAAGCAACGGTGCAATGCCTACCTTTTAAGATCGCTTTACGAAACGGTAAAGTGGCTTGGATTTCGATAATTGGGGAGCCAAAGGCTTGGATCGGATATATGTACTGAGACAAAAGAAATTGAGAACTAAGCAGATCTACTTTTCCCTATAGCGTGCGTATGCATATAATTGCATACAAGAATGGGCTCAGAATCGATTTTAGATAACAATCTAAGGCCCATAATAAGAGGTAAGAGAGAGGTTCAAAGGTGGCCCTCATCCCTCACAATTCCTTTTATTCCGACGGCATCATTATCGTTGAGATCGCTCCAAATTCCCAGATTTATCTGAGGATGATCCTTCAACAGATGAAAGCTCCCCTGGTAGTGGAGGTATCCATAGCGTTGGGTTAGTGTAACCCCGACATAATGCCTCCTTTTGCCGTTTGATTGCGTCTTGGAGTGACCAATTGACGGTAGTCAGGTTGAAAAAACTCCACAACAAATATGTGAGTCAATACTGGAATAGAAAAAGTTAATGTCTCTTTTCCGCTGATTCTGGATTACGATTTTCTTTTTCTAGTACCCACAGCAACGATTCTTCGCCTCAAATCTTTTTGGAGTGGAGTATATAACTCTTTTATCTTTCACTAAATTGCACACTGGGTGATAAGTTGCAAATTGAATACTATTCGTAGGTAATATATGGTAATTCTTTGCCATTGGCACAGGTCTATAAAAATAAATGAACAATTTGAGACTGTTGTTGACTTCACGGTTAGCAGTGGCAAAGAGTTCAAGTATATTCAACCTTCAGTTGATACTTTAATTTTGCGAAAATGAACGGCGATTTTTTTGCAATAGCTATATTTTAAATTTTAGTATCTAAATTATTTTTCGTGGCATATGTATCTGTCCTTTTCTTTGCGTGAAATGCCTATTGATGATTTCGTTACAATGTGTTACTACGAAGTGCGTTGTGGTCAGCTCCGTTCGGTGGGTATGTAGTATCTCGTATAGCTTTTAATATAGCCGTGCATAGTATATAGTTCCGAATCATTTAGTAATTTAGCTTTATTAATTGAAAAATTTACTAATGTGTTCTGACAAAACAATTTATTTTTTGGGGCGGCCGCACACAATTTTTTGGGAAAATAAGGTTTACCAGGGCATTCCAAAAATATGTCAGGCACCCTGAAGTCCTTCAATTGACGCAGTACTACGGCTTATCAATGCCCTCTCAAGGATCTACACCTACCTCCACCGATATATCTATATAGATGGTAGATATTTTTATCTGGCAGGATGTTATTTCTTCGAATTGCCTTCGTTCTAAAGCACGATATAGTATAAGATTATGAGAACTGTCGGACATGATAACTTAATAAATGGGTGTTACAAGTATCTGATATAACAATCTTCGTAGGTAACTTAGTAAAATATATTTTTACAGTAAGATATTACCGCATAGCATTCTAGGCATAATTCTAGGTAATTGCTTCCTGAGTTGCTCGTTAATTGTACAAGTGGGTATAATGAACGTATTGTGATTACGTCTATGTATAACTACTTATTCATAGCACTTAGGTAGCTTAGTATATTCAAATAGTTAACTATAGTGTGAGGTTAAACTGTTCAAACATAGAGACAGAACAAACATACACAAAGAGACATTAATAGTTCTCTTTCGCTGATGTGATCACGGTGTGTTTTTTCTGTTGTAAAGCTAGTTCTTCTGTTATTTTTTGCCTGGCTTCTCTATTTTAGGATTGGTATTCACCTCCAACAAATTCGTTTTTATTTCGGGTATTTCGTAAATTCCCCAGGAAATAGTTCTCCTGACTCTTTTGCTCATTTAAAAAATTCGATCCTTTTCCTGCCAATGAAACAAATTTAGATCCTCTCTTGTTAAATCTCAGCGTCTGTGACATGGAAGATTAGAACTCCATTTCTTTCCACTAGTCTCCGAACGTACTCTTGTAAATCATGAACTCTACTTTGAGAGAAACATACAAGGATTGGAAGGGGTGGAAGAGCTCAGTGACGACATATGAATAAAGATGAGTTCACCCTCAGGAAAGAGTCTATGTTAATAGATGAAATATGTTAACCAGTGCAATTTGTCTTTAAGACGTTGTATGGGTTGACGACGTTCCGGAGAAATTGCCGCAATTACGGTGACAAAAAGTAGGTTTATCTGCAGTGAAATTTTAGTTGAATGCTATTATTCTTCCCAGTCGGTTAATGGAAAGAAAGTTTCCCCCTTTCGTCCTATCCTTATACCAGTTACTAGTTATACCAGTTATTACAGTTATACTAGTCTTAAGTACCAGTGAAGGAGAGATTCCTTCCTCTTGCGAGATGGAGGCCCTTCAATTCCCTTGGAAACTGAGATATGTTTATGGATACGTTGTCGAATATTTTCATCTCGTGGAGCAAGGTTTGGAGGTGTGGCAGTATAAAATACGGAGACAGAATAAAATTCGGTGTAAATGGAGTGTGGAAGGAATATTCGGAGGTTGAATGTGCGCGGAAGGGTATGGGAGATGGAAGGAGGTAGGGAAATATGCGACCCCTCCACTGCGTGAAATTCTGATGCCAGTTCGAAGAATTAACTCGCAGCTTCTTGAGTCTTCCGGTATAATCCATTTAAGGTCACTTGATTATCATAGAACGTTTCGCGGCGTAACTTGACGTAAAATATCGATCTTTTACCATATGATATAACTAGCTACCGGTTTAAAAATCTTTCCCTTTTAATACACTCAATAAAACCGCCCTATCGGAAGAAATTTCACTACAGTTGGTTCTCTGGGCTGAGAAAAGTAGTTTTTAATACGAGTCTTTGTGCTTTAACGAGCCTCTTTGTAACATTAGAATGTCTTAGACGTGTTATCAGTGGTAGTGGTTTTTTTCATGATCTACGACATATTTCTTATGCTTTAGGTCGCCTAGTCGTTAGCCAAAATCCAGTGGTCTAAGGAATTTAAAACTACCTTTTAATAATAAAGATGTAAGGCTGATGTTGGCATTTTTCTTTTTCGTTTTTCAAACTCCTACGCTTGTTTTTTTGCACGAAAAAGTAGCAACTAGCAGAAAAAATCAAAATCAGAACCCCTCAGTGCCACTAAAGTGTTCTCATTTACTTCTATTTTCCTCCCCAGAGTGCATGCGGAGGGGCGTTTTCAAATTGAGAGAGTACAGCCAGAAGTTGTCGAGTGACACGGAGGAAGAGTAGGGCAGCTTTGAATTCTTCTTCTTTTGATAGGGGTGACGATTGCCCTCCTCTAACACACTTACTGAATCCCCACATTCAGGGCATTTTATTCAGTACGAGCGGAAGATACCCGTTGAAATTCAACGGGTGTGAAAAGCATTAAACTTATTTTTTATAATAAAACCGCAAAGCCCGAAGAAAAACAGTATGCGTGGTCATTTGAGGAGTAGGCGTGGTACCCTATCTTGTATGTTGTGTTCGATGTAGTAGACACACTGACATTTTTCCATGTGCACGGAGAGATGAGTGACTATTGGTTCACTTTCATGCACGGGAAACTCAAAAATCGGCCTTGCAGACTCATTAATACTTAAATAGCAAAGGTTGATAGATGGTCACCTCGTCCCTCCGGTTCTCTTGAGCCGTCTTCTGAGTGATTAACAGCTCTATCGCTTCCCTTGTGTACATACATATATTTGCATTCCATGACTTAATTCAGTTGCACTATTCAACGTTGATATGTGCGTTGATTATCTTAATCAGGATTGGACAGAAGGGTACAATCCAGCGGTTGACAACGTCAAGAGGAGTAATGGCAGCAGAAGCCAGGTTTATTTGACCTATGAATCCTCCATCAATGTGACTGCGCCTTCGGAATAGCCATAATCATTGGTTTCCGTTGCTAAATGAAAAAAATCTATGGTGATTCTTAGTGCACTTGTCGATTTTCATGCACGGATGTCGTTGATTGCGCAGAATTTCCGTTCTTCTTTCGAGTAAGAAGCATGTAGTGACGTCATTATAATTTCCGCCATCTTAACGCAGACTGAATGTTCGAAGCAGATGCGTCTATATTTGAACCAGATTTATAGTTGGTTACCCGTCTGTAGGTTGGGTAAGGATGAAATTTGTGCGGATCTTAGCGTAACCCGAGAAACACCATGAGAAGAATCTCATGAGATCGCTGGTGGGCATGTCTTTGACCATCCAAGTCTAACCTTTGTCGTTTTTCTTTCAAGGGCTCATTTTCTCGCAAATAAAACATTCATTTTGCTTTAGAAGATTTTTTCGAAAGGTTACTCTTTTTCCTATTAGGCATGCTGATGGATATATTTTTGAGTCCAAGAAACGGAAACACAGCGGCAAGTGAGAGTCTAGAATAGGCAACTCGATGATTGAGTGAATGTAAGTTAACTGCACTTTAAAACTTTTAAACATATATAAATAACTCGTGGCGTTAATGATGTGGGAATTGGTCTAAAAACAGTTCGCAATCGCAATGAGAGGCCGACGGTTTCACTACGTGTAATACATCTGAGTACTAAACGATAATAAACAACGCCGTGTTTGTTGTAGCAACAGTGGCATTATTACCATTGATATTCGCTGCGCGTAAATATTCTTGCACATTTAATTAAGTGTGTATTCTATTAATTCCTTTATGTGTAACGTTTACTACGTAAGTGTTCTCCCATATATATGCCCCTTTGAGAGCTACTTTGAGAATAGACGTTGAAGAGTATACTTGTTAAATATGCATTGAATTTATCGAATACCCCCCGAAGCAATTTATCATGAGGCCCTTGGGACTCAGGGCTCTTCTTATACGGATTTTCTTTCTACGTACTATCATGGGCCTGCAGGAAGGCGTGATATTTAAATGCTAGAGGCGTGTATATCCTTTGAAAATAAAATCTATGGTTGTCAAGGAAATATGTTATTGTTGATTTCAGAGAAAAATGTTAGATTTTTCAGCTGAATAGATGAATTTCAGAAAACTTCGGAGGGTAGAAGAAAATCGATTGATAAAATTAGAAATTATATTGATTCAGCCATCCGATAAAAAAATTCCAGCCCTATATCTTGAGTGAATGTACTTTTAAAAAGCAAAAAATGAAACCACTGCACCGAACACAATGCTTAGTATGGACCACCACGGGGGACCTTCGGGGGCCTTTGGGGGCCCTTAGGGCTTTTTAATATAGCATATGATACAACCAAATATTTATTCTATCTACATGCCAAATTTCAGCTCAATCGGTCCAGTAGTTTTTGCGTAATGGAGCAACAGACAGAAAGAGACCATTACATTTTTATACATATTAGTAAGGATCACACCCTTAACCCTGAAAAAATAGGGTTTCGGTTAATTGAACCCTACAGTGTTTGTTGTCTACCATTAACAAACATGTGTTCCAAATTTCATCAAAATCGGCCATGTGGTTTAGGAGGAGATGTGGAACATACATACATACATACATACATACATACATACATTGACTTTTATATATATAAAGATACCCTCCATGTCCCAGACTCCTTCCCTTCCTTTCTCCTTCCCTTCACCATTCAAAGCCCCCTCATTCCATCCATTTCCTCCGTCCACGTTGATTTCCGCGCCGCCCACATTATATTCCATCTCCCTCTCATCCATCCTTTCGTCTTAGCTATTTGTCACCTCTCAGAAGAAATCTTTACAGGTGCTCCCTAGTGCGGCCAGGGAAGGCGATGCAGACGCTTTTTATTTTCCGATTGACGCTCCCATCCTAATAGATAATTCACATTTACTTCCATTGAAATTTGAACAAACGTTCAATCTTCGCTTTTCTATGTGCGTGAGTCTTTCACAAGGTTTACAAGTGAAGAGAACACTCGTCAAAGTTAATGAATTTTGACTTTATTCGACGTCTGTCATTACGGCGCAAAATCATACTTGGAAAATTCCACGAGTGAAGCAAAATATAATCCTTCATCTACAAACATAAGTTTTTACATATGGCGCATTTTCTACTTAAAGTAGGAAAGCTCACTATTTTCCAAATTGCAGAATTGAAAAAATAGTGAGCCCTTGCAACCAGCTTTTTGATCGGGTTGAAGCTTTTAGAGCTATTTCTCCCGAGAGTCGTTCTTTCTTTCTATTGGCTCTCCCCTCCAGAGTTTTTCTTCTCAAGCGGCTCGGCCCTATGCTAGCTTGCGTAAAAGATCAAGATGAAAAGGGGGAATAATTGTCTTCCTCATCGATATAGGGTAGGGGGTTTGGGGCCGATGCTAGGTTGTGAATTGTAATCATTTTTGGTCGACGAAGCCGTGAGATATACCTCACTTGTTGGATGTTTACTGGGTCCAGAGCAACTTTTCCGAAACTTTTTGTGATGCTGGAAGAATGGGCGCGGGTTTCAAGTTCCCAATCCTTGGGTTGCTCTTTTTTTACATTTTGATTTTTGATACCTTTATTCATATTCATATTCATTCATGCTGAGGTATTTTAAGAGCTGCATTATAACGCATGATGTCATCGCGTCTTTGAAGCTTCAAAAATCTTGCAAAAAATAACTACGAGGCATAACTTTCTATCAGTTAAGTTTGTAGTAGATTATTGCTGCTTTTAGAGAATAAACTCTTGTCTTTTCACCATATCATGAATAACATCATTCCAATAATTATTAGTGCCAGATTGAGTGGTTGGGTTTATTGATGATATCCACGACGAGTTATAATTCTCAGTTTGCGTAAGCTGTCGTTATATATAAGAAAAATTACTAGGGTGATGACTAATACAAAAAGGTAGCATAAACAGATGCAGCAACATAAGGCGTGACCGTCGCAAATAACGTATAAAGAAAGAATGCTCAGACACAGTACATCTCCGAGAATTTTCGAGGGCCTATTTCGCCAGTTGAGAACAGTTTTAATGCTACCTAAGCGGTGGTGACTTCGCCTCGAAAACTCTTCCTGTAATTTTCTTTGTCTGCTTTTGATTATGCTTCACTCTCTTATACCTTTATTTAATATTGATATCGATAATTTTCTGTCGCGAATCCCAGATTAAAGGTCAACTCCATATTACGGAAAATAAATGCTGCCACTTTATTTTATGGAGCCAGTTAGGTGTGGTGGTTATACGGATTGACAGATTTGATGACTTTTGATCATAATATATGGTGGTTAAATTAAAAACTTTTTACACGGATAGGCTTTTGCCAGAAATTCTACAGCATACTGAAAAACTGTCGAAAGAGAGTTTTATGGTGACGTGGTATATAAATACCTACCCAGGAACTTATTGAAAAAACATTAATTTCCATTTGGATAGCTACTCATCTCCTGAGAGTGTGGATTTCAAAATGTTTTAAAAGTGTTTTTATTGTTTTTCCTTTGCTTTGTTTATTCAGGTTCCTTAACCTTGTATAACACTAAAACAGGTTCCAGCTTTCCCTAAATTTAAATATCATGCCGATCTTTTAGCCTTTTCATTTTTCTGTCTTGTATTACTAATATAACAATTATTTCATGAAAGGATAATGGTTTCCCGTGTTTTTCGCATTAGTGCGTGATTTTGAAAGCTGTTTGTTGACGTTAACTATAACATTTCACTGTACATTTCTAAAATTTGTGAATAATCAATATATGATGGGTTTCACTTTTGAAAACAGCAAGCTTTCCCGCGGACGCCGCAAGGGATTTCAGTCAGTATGAATATTTCGCGGTGCGTCAGCGCTAGTCAGCGTCACTGAGCGGCCTGACGTCATGATTTCTAAAGACGAGTTCTCATTGGATGAGTTCCGCCGCTGTGGCACCTCCTGGAGGCACGGAGCGAGTGCTTCCGCCCCTTCTAGCGCGCTGTCGCCGGGCTGTTCGTGTTCTGACGCTACCGCGCGATGAAAAAGCTGCTTCTGTAATGTTTGCTCCCGCCCGCTTTAACCGGTCTGAGTATATTTCGTGTTGTCTCGTCCGGCGCTTCCTTTCCTGCTAAGAAAGCAGCGTTTTTCTCAGTTTTGGGATTCATTCCCCAAATAAGTGAAACATTTCTGGTCCTTCGGGCCGGATTGTGTGCAACGGAACTGCTCAGGAAAGGCGGAAGATACGTGTGACATCCAGGTTGCAGTCAGCTGTGTCACATTCGCTCGTCTTCCCTCTTGTCTCGGATGCTGCGAACTCTGACGAGTGTTGGACTCACAGGTAAGAACTTTCTGCGATGTGCTGTGTGATATTGATAACTATGCAGATGATCGAACTACTTAGCGTAACTTGTGCTAATGTCTACTGTGCCTTGAAAACTTATTGACGTTTCAGTCGTTTTGTGTCAACTTACGACCTTGTTAACTTTTCTTTTGTGTCAACTGAGCTTAAACGGATGTAGTGATTCACAATCTTTAAAGTTATTTCGACTTGCACTGTAATTTTACTAGAAAGTGTCCTTGAGCCCCGGCCTATTTGACTGGTATGAGTTTGGTACTATCTTTCTTACGCGTTTGAGCTCGTTTTTTTTAGTGATAAACGGATATCATTGACAAAATCGCTAGTAATTAATTAGGAGTTTTAGATTCCATTGGCATGATGACGTCTCCAGAAACTGAAAGACTTATTCAAAATCAGTGCAATAGAGGTGAGCATTTTCTAGATTTTGGACTAACACGTTGAAGCGTGGAAGGACAAACTTACGGTTGCACTGTTGGAACAACGTAAAGAGTTGCTTAATTCGTATTGGAATGATTTCTAAAATAAACACTATGCAGTTTCAGAGAAAACAAATGCCACAAATGGTCTACTTGCAAGAGGATTTCCTCACTCAAATTGTGATAAGCTCTACTGACGCTTGCGCTAACACTATTGAATTGCTTTATAAATTACGTCCTCCAGCTGAATCTAAATGTGCGATTCAAATATTTAGTTGCAGCAATAATGTTCATGCCCAGTTGCCAATGATAGAACTTCCTACTTTCTCGGGAAATTTATTGGATTGAGAGAACTCCTGTGACCAATTCCAAAAAACTTGTACACGAGATACCAGGCATTTCTGATGCGCACAAACCACTTTACTTGAAAACTCACGCTGCTTCGCCATTCATTCCGTACGCGGATGATATGCAGTGGCGTACACAGGATTGACTTCTGGGGGGATTTCATAAATACTTTTTGCATCAACATAAAATGATACTTGAACTTGTACTTATGACTTTCATAATAAGGTAAGGGAGGGAGAGGCTGAGGGGGAACGAGAGGGAGGGAGGTTGAAGGTTACAAGAAGAAGATGGATAGTCGGGAACATTGGGAGCCAATAGAATAAGAAAATTTCAGTGCTGCATCATGTGACCATGAAGGTTATTTGCAAACTTTCTACATGCCCTCTTCATTACATATATATTACTTTTTTAATATGCTATTTGGATGGTTATATTCTGAAATTGAATTTAAATGTTTTAATTGTGGTTACAATACCTTATATGTCATCACATATGTCGATAATACAAGTTGATATTCGTCAATAAATACTGTGCACGTGTCGTGTGTCCTCCCAACTATAACATTTTACAATACGGCGTTTCTATATTGGTGTTAATGATATTTATCTTAACTTTGTTTTCCAAATTTTGAACAAAGAAGTACATACTCCTCTTACTCGCCATTCTCTCTATATCTCAATTCTCTTACCGCGTAGACCCTCACTTTCATCATACTGTCTTGAATGCCTGTTTATATTCTTTTATTTCCTTGCATCCACCGTGCATTTGCCATTCATATTCGTGTTGCCGCGAGACGAGACCTGGGGTCAGTCTCGTTTTCCAAACTCAGGTTTCGTCTCGCGAACCTCAGTCTCGAGTCACGTACGAGACTATCGTATCGTTCATACAAGAAAAATAAATGTATACTATTTTAATATAACAACAGCTTGTTTTTGTGCTGGATATAGTGACTTGAAAAATTAAAGAAGTAATTCCGGATCTATACTTGACCAGAGATTTTAGATAAAATAAATTTGTTTAGAATATTGAAACTATGCTAGAAAAACTAAGTTAGATATCCAACAATATTCAATTTAAATAAGAAATTAAAATCAATTGATTGTAAAGTTAATACGATGTAAGCATCAAATTAAATGGAGCGATATAAAACCAATGCTATAATTTGGTGTTTCAAAAACAAAAAATGGAACAGTAGCACGTTGTAGCAGCAAGTAGAATCAAATATTTATAAACCACATTTCTCTGTCTTTAGACTCTTTGTTACTTTCAATGTCTAATAAGTACAGGTTGCGCAATCGGATTCGTCAAAAATTGAACTTACAAGCTGTTCTATCACTTATATCTAAAATAAGGGTCTTAACGAAAATCAATATAGTTATATGCAGTACAATGTGTCACCATAAAAAACAAAGAAATAAATACATTTGATGACAAAAACACTATAATTTTAATAAGCAAGAACATTCTATTCTAAACAAATTTAAATAAGAAAAAAACATAAAACACTTATCTACATAGAATAAACAAGCGTGACTTTGACCTGAGAAATAGCATTGTCTTACTTAAGGTCAATCACTCAGATTTTATTTTCAAAAACATCTTTTACAGTATAAAAGGCCTTACTTTTCAACCAGTGTGATAGGGCATTATGAAGTTTTTTCTTTTCAAGATTTCTTATGACAGGGGAAATTTAATTAAAGAAAAGTATTTTCTGATAGCAATGACTGTAGATGTTTGCGCTGAGGTGATGAGATGGCTTATCTATATCATATTTTCTTCGGATGTTATAATCATGAACTGATGATCAATTTGCGAATGTAGAAAAATTTTCTTTTACATACATGTTTCTTAGTATGTACAAAGAAGGGAGGGTAAGAATGCTATACATTTTAAAATGAGGATTACATGATTCAAAAATATATTGATGATAAGGGTTACATGAGAAGAAGACAGGATAAAATTATCATTGTTTATTATATATTTTGAGGCTTTAAAGGCATACTTAAGCAACATTTTGGATTTTAGGGCTAAATTTCGTCAGCTTACAAGATCAGGTAAGCCAAACTTCCTGTAAGTGATAATTTATTCATTGTGAACGCTTGTAAGAACCTCTACAGGGGAAAAATCATTCACCTTCACCGGGACTCAAATGTTGGTCCCTCAATAACGCGTCGAGTTCTTCAGACAGTTAAGCTACCGAGGCGTCCTCCTCTACTTTAGATGTTAGACTCTTAAAAGTAACAAGATATTCAAGTCTGCCGGACATAAAATGTAATTAAGCACTCCAAAGTGTCACAGTCCACGAGGTTATTGCCCAACTTTGAACTCAATGAGGTGTTCGCTAATTTTGACAAATTTTTAGAATACCGGGATTCTAGCCACGGTATCCTCAAAATTTTCGGGTAACTCCTCAAAGGTAATACCGTGGCAAGTCCCCGTATCCCCATGATTATCCGGGGATACGTGGCAAGTCTCCGTATCCCCGTATCAATATGAACGCTACCCGTGAAAGATGCTTCTGCAGGAACTGACATCGGTACTGCAAAGGCATTATTCCATAATTTTCAAACCTGGTAATTTGTTCGTATTATCCTTTCAACACCAATATCTTTGATCACTAAAAACCAACGTCTCGTACCTATCTTAGGCTATTAATTTTATTGAGTGAATAAGCAATGGCGTTTCCGGGGTATGAACTGATTGTTTACGTACTCAAATTCACAATCGTCGGTGTTATTATCTGAGGTTTCCATTCAATGCGTTGAAGTTAGCGCTAATCAACACATCAGATTAGATGGATTATAAAACTGTAAAATATTGCATTATAAACTATTTATCACAGCGTGCTTATTTTTACTCTTACGAAAATATTTTTCAAATGAACTTTGTTCTCAAGTTTTCAAACTAAAAAAAAATTACTTGTGAAAAAACGCTAAGTGCAAAACTAAGAGAGATATTTGCAAAAAACTGAAAAAAATTCAATTGTTTAAAAAAAGAATTTCCGGATTTTTGGGAACTGTGGATGATTGAAAAATATTTATCATTACCTAAACTAGGATTTACTAAATTTTGGTAGCGCTGGAAGTTATTTCTCTTTTTGGCTATTTACATGGCTAGTTTAACTACGCTAACATGGGTATAACCAAATCTCGAACTTTGTTCTTCTTAGATCACCTCTTAGTATATTAAGAGGTAAATGAGACTTTATACCAAAATTTGGAATTCCAGCACGCAATACTAGCTACCAAAAACTGCTATTATACATTACACACGTACCATACAGCTCCATTCTCTCTGATTCTCCAAGTTCTCTGTCAAAAAAACACAAAATGAGACGATCGTAAATAAAATTATCTCCGGCGCGCAATGCTTGCAATCCGAAGAGACTATACTTCTTTACTACATAGTAAATGTTTGTCTGGCTGTATAATCCTCAAATACATATTTGACGTACGTTAAAAATTGCCTATTTTCACATAAATTTCACACACGTACACTGCCAAATCCGAAAATTATTTACGTGAAGGAACTTGGTAATGACGTGCATTGTAATAATGCACATGCGATGACATTTCCACATTAGCTTCAACGTTTGAGATGACGTCAAAAATAACTTTTAAAGTGTAAATAAAATTTTCCTTTGAAATACCTTGGACGGAAGTCTTCGAGAGCACTAATTGCATCCGACGTCTGTTATTTGAAGACGAAATATTATACCAACGGAGCATATTTGTTTGCACTTATACTGGACGTAACGAAAGACCAACTTCTTGACTCGTTTTTGGCGTAGTAGCGCCCTTTCCAGTTACATGATCGTCTTAAGCGTTAAACTTCACGGGTGGACATTATTAAGTGCTGACGAAGTGCAGACAACCGACATGTAATCGTGAGGGTGATTGTTCTGCTTTCGGGCGCTTTGTAATGTCAAAATCGAAACGTTATGAGTTACGTAATTGCCCTACAGCGCACTTAAGCTGACACAAACGCCGATTAATAAAACGATGTGCGTAGGGTAAACGTTCGGTAATCTATCAGTAGGTATCATTCTGTAGATACACAGTAATCATCACCGTATGCTTTGTTTGTAATGATGGAATTCGTCCAAAATGCGAGTTATTAAAGGCAATATTTTTATCATAGAGAAATTAAAAATTTTACATTTTCCTTTTTTGACGCAGATTCTGAAAATCAACACAAATTGAGGAAGCGATTATCGAAGTTCTTTTATTATATTGCGCACATCAATTCTGCTAACGATCTGCAAGGGTACGTAAGGTCTGACAAAAACGGCAAACAGGTGCTCTGTTGCGTTATCAAGAGATAAACAGTGAAGAGATCACGCTTCAATTGACCGTCGTCATAAATCCCTTTCCAATGAGACACTACTAATGAGGAGACGTCTTCCCATTGTACTGCCCGATCTTGATTCATCAGCGTTACTCCATCCAGTTGGGTGAGTGGCTGAACTTGGGATTGCACGGTAATAAGAATTGGTAGCATTTGACTCGGCAATTACCGATCCTAGTCTGTTCGAAATGGAAGGCTTGAGAACGCATTTGACTCTCTAGCTACTTACTTTTTCGACTTTCCCTTACCCATTTAAGGAGACGATAACAACTTATTTAAAGCCTTGTGAGAAAAAAGATAAACTTACATCCCCGTTTTGGAGTTACCCAATCGTAGCTTTTTATTTCCCTCCCTCACAAAACAAAAACAACATTTTACTCTTTTGTATGCCATAACTAACTACAGAATAATTAATACTCCACGTGAGTAAGGAAAAATATTTCTCAAAACGTTCTTTAGGCACACGATTTTATTATTAATTTTTGCTTTCATAGACTATAATAAAAACTAGTAAAAAAGCAATTCAATATATCTTACAATACTCCAAGGTACTCCAATACTCTTCGTAGCGGTTTCCCTCCAAGAGACTTAAGAGAATTTGAAAAACCATCCACGCAATTTGTTAATTCATAGGTTCCATTTTATAAATAGACTATAAAGACCATATTATTCTGAGATATAGGCTTATCTTCTGAAAGAGTTCTACCACAGAGTAATACCTTACTCTATGGTTCTACTAAATTCCAATTACTTGCCTCGGGGAGTGGAGTTATTGAACAACATATATGGCAGGCTAAGATTATTTGCTGAGGTGAACGAAAGCGAAATGAAAACTACCCCTTGCCTTCAAACTGTATTCAGTTTCCCATTCCGGCCGAATTTCGCCGAAAATGGCTACCTTGAAAGACGGTGAATTGGCAAACCGATGTTAAATATTTGTATTCTCTTCAAACGCCTAAGTTCTCCGCACATTTCCTTCACAATTAAACCTCTGAGCCCAATTTCGAAAAATTGGCAAGAAAAACTGCATATTTCACAAAACGTCAAGTATATATTATCAACGATATCATATCCTTAAGAATAATAACTTTTTAAAAAATACTTAGCTCATAAATTGGCCATTACGATTAAACTTTTCGTACTCAGAAATAAGTGTCATCTAAAAAGCACATATTGCCTTAATATTATATTAAACTAAGCGATCAGGGTTACTTAACACTGTACATGACAGAGGAGGGGGCGGAAGCCTTAGTGGAAGTGGTAGAGATTGTATTCGTTAGGCACTCAATAAGATATAGCGTGCTATTTCTCATAAATACACCAATCTGGGACGAAGTGGGTAACGAACTCATGGACTTTGGTAGGCCCAGCATGTACGCTACGAATCGAATGGTCGCGGCCAGTATGTTTCAGCTTCTTGAATTATTACACTCTTCTTGAATTATTATTTTGAATTATTAATCGCATGAATCTTTACTAATTTATTTAATTGTTACTTACTACATATGCCCCTTAATATTTCAGTAAAATCTTCTAACGAGCTAATGTAGACGCAAACTACGTAATCCAAAACATTTATAACGATGTTGAGCAAATTGGGAGATTATTATTTAAGCACTCCCTCACGCAGCTCTTGAAGTCACACTCATGGTTTCATTCCTAGTCTAATTGGGTGAAAACTTAAATGATTGTTTGGTGAAGTCCAATATTAGTTACCATGGAGAATTCTTTGCTCCACCGAGGATAGTTTTATTCATAGCTCTTCACCACCTCTTCTTGAGACTTTCCGAGTCTCGTGGCCTTGGTCTTGTCTCGTCTCGCCAAATAGCGGTATTGTCTCGAGTTACCGACCCCGGTCTCGCCTTGAGTCTCGCGGGAGCACTGATTTATTTTTATTTACGTCAGCATTTTTTGCCTTGACTTTATCGCAATGAATTAAAGAAGAGTTCTGATGTAAAATGTGTATGAAAAACACCTGAATTTTAACTCATTTAAAGATGAATTGACTAATTTTTTAATTTGATGTGCTTACAGGTGTTAATCTCATTCATGCGTAGTGAAACAGCTACACCGCTGATGGTACTAAAACACCATTTGGTTAATTATTCAGTGAAATAGATAAAGAATGATAAATCATAGGTTTTTATTGAGCCTTGATTACCTTGCGAGTAATGGAAATACATTGAATGAGCATGAAGGATTTAATGTGGATCGTTAATGTGAGAGCTGGTTCACAGATTTGTTTTCCCAAGAGAATCAGAACCACATTACCGTTTCTGCCCATCACTGATGGTCCAGCGATTACTTTACGGATTCTAACAATCCGATCCCTCGTAGAGAGGAGGAAATGTTTTACCTTCTGCTTCCCTTACTTTATGGTTGGACAGTACATTCCTAAGGGCTAATGCCTAAGCTAATGCCTCTATATTGCGCCAATCTCACTCTTCCTTCCTCAACCGAGTCCTTCGCCCTTTGCCTCCGCGAGTATCGTTCGCTTCCTCGACTCTTCCTTCGCACCGTTTCCTACCAGGACTCCCAACACGGGTTTATTATCGCCTCGCCTCTGCTACATTCATATGTCACGCTGCCACGAAAGGTTGTTCAACTAAATGAGAGGTAGAACTGAACGCGCTCCAAACATTACCAAAGTTATAAAGGATTTAAGGTTTTCCCGGCGAATAATATGAGTGAAAGTTTCTCGGGTTTCACACCGGGTAAGATTTTTTAAATGGATCAACGTTTCAATGGTTGACTCAGCCATCGTCATCAGGATAATGAGTTGAGCGAGGATGCTGGCGGTTATAATAGCCACAGATGCCCCATTGTTGTGGAAGCCGTTACGCGTTCTTTGAATTTCGTCAATCACTGGGCGCCAAGTCCTACTTAAGTTGAAGCCGTTGTCTCTATTGATATTATTTTGCTCCATCTGTATCAATATCGCTTCTTTCTTTATTCTTTCCCAATATTTGTACACCCGGGAAAGTAATGTGAAATTTGGGAAATCGACACGATGTCCATAGTCAAGGCTATGCTCTGCTAATGCAGACTTTTGGGCATCTGTGGCTATATATAACCGCCAGCATCCTCGTTCAACTCATAATCCTGATGACGATGGCTGAGTCAACCATCGAAACGTTGATCCATTTAAAAAATCTTACCCGGTGTGAAACCCAAGAAACTTTCACTCATTACCAAAGTTATTATCAACCTGGATCTGGCTATTCAACTTAAAGACCACACTGTATATGAGATTATTTTAGCAACTGGGAAGCTCGTAGGGTTTTATATATTTATTTTATACTTATATTTTATATTTATATATTTCAACTATATTTATTCACTTAACTTTTGCTTGAGGTGTTTTCGCTCTTGCGTACTCGTATGTATTTTCGTATAAGCAACGGTTATGCTGATCGAAGCAAACACCCTGGTTTCCTTGTAGTGAACTCTTTGATTCCTAGGGAAAATGTTATTATTTAGTTATTTCGGTTCAAATTCCCGGAATCGTAAAAGTATTATCGTTTTTTGACACCTACCGTTAGATAGAATAGTTTGGAGATGGATCGCTGGAGAATTGCTTTATGTCTCGATCCAAGGATAGAGAGTCGGTGTTGTTCATTTTAATAAATATAACTCGTCCTCACGACATACTGGGAATTTCATCCCAGGGGGAATTCCTTCACCCTTATCCTCCCACCCCTCTTAGTCATTGGAATATATTGGCTGTCAAAGGAGGTGATATTACAAAACTTGATATGGGATAAGGGAAAGGGTTCTTGATATTCAATGATCGAGGGGACGTGGAAGATGACAGAGCAGCATAAGGAGGACCTAGGAATTCACATAATAATTCTTTTCGTGGCATTGTAGCCAATACAATTTTATTTCCTATTGCATGTTTTAATCAGTTCTTTGCTAAATACACTCATGCATATGGCTTGTTGCATATTTTTTTAATTGATTCACCATTTTCACCTAATAGCTTCAAGAGTAATTTGAGGGAAAATTGAGCAGCTAGCTGAATTTACGTTAGCGTAATATATAAAGAAAATATTTTTAACATTCATTCGATAATAAAGGAGAAATACAATAATATTATCGTTAATTCGTTAGTATATCTTGAAAATAAGGATGAAAATAGTAGAAACGTAAGTATGAAGGACGCTATTGTGAGGCTGTGAAACTTGGGCGATAATAGATGCAAAACAAAGAAGAAAATGGCGGAATTGGAAAGGTGATGATAATAAAAAACGTTGAAAACTTAAAAAAACACATCTTATGACACAGTAGCCTCTTAGAAGCAGAAATGAAAGGACATAGGAGTGAATATATTGACCGAGGAAGACATAGGATGAAAAACATTAGGCTCATAGTGAGAGAGGTTAACATGAAGGGGTTTAATATGAGAAGAAAGAGGGCTGGTTAGCGTCAGCAAAATTTCCTTGGATTCATGCCTGCCAATGACCGTGCTATACTATTTAGACGACTTTAGTTGTCCTGAGTTAAAAATTCAGCGAAATAAGCAATAACAATACCAATTCAACCAACTCTTCCATCAAACCTTCCATCAAAATCAAAGCATGAGTAAATATGTGAAGATTTTTCGGGTCTTGGGTTGAAGGTCATCATAGGTCCTCCTAATGCTTCCCTGTCATCTTCCACGTCCCCCTAGATCATTGATTATGGAGAACCCTTTCTTTTATCCCATATCAAGTTTTGTAACTATGTAAGGAATAAGCCACCTTTGACAGTCGATAAATTCCAATGGCTAAGAAGGGCGGGAAGATAAGGGTGAAGGAATTCCCTCTCGGGTGAAATTTCTGGTATTTCGTGGGGACGAGTTATATTTAATAAAATGAACAACGCCGACTTTCTCCCCGGAGCTCGGATCGAGACGTGGAACAATTCTCTTGACAATTCACGAACAATTTTCTAGATAACTATCCGAAACTTTTCGACGTATTTGTCGATGCAACGTCTAAAACAAAAGGATACTCATCCATCTTACCCGTGAAATATCTTTACATCGCAGAGTTATTGCGTTTCACTAGTATTTTCGGATTATATTTTCATAAATTTTGACAGCATACTATCAAAATTAGTTATCTGTGGACAACAACTTTAGAATAAAATGACAAGTCCATGCCGTGTAAAGTTTTGACACTGATGTGTATCAAACTTTGTTTTTCTCTGGTTATCTACAAAGGCAATTTCACTAGTTAACAAACGAACCATTTTAGTTACCCCTGTACGTTGGCTAGTACGTCAAATCAAGCCTTGCCCTATACTCCGCGATTAACATCGAAAACAGCTAGTACCACTTCTAATAATGGCCTTGCTCCCTCAACCCGTCTGATTGTTTGCCCCTCTCTGTATTTCACGAAAGTCATTTGAACTCTCTCCTCATCTATCTTTGAATATCGCTTTGGCATATATGAAGGGCTCACAATGAAAGTGGACCAAGTCCATCGAAGTTATTTATAAGGAAAATGCGTTTTCCGTTTACTTCCCGCCCATCAATCAGTTGTACTCTGAACTCTCGAGAACTAGTGCCATTTAGAGGCATGAGTTCTAGCTTTGGACTAAATTCTCTCTCGCATTCACGTAATACGACTCTAGCCATCCAATACAAATGCTTGTGAAAAAATAGAAAAATGGACTGTGCCCAATTTAACTCTGAGCCCTCCATATGCTCGTCACTTCTCAACGCTTTCCCTCACCACGCCCAATACACCGACATCCTAGCGGCCTTACTGAGAACGGGCTCCACGTTTTTGAGCCTCGAGAATAAAGAAATCTTGGCTTCACAATCATCACGAATCCGGATTTCTATCATTACGAACGCGATATTTATGAGACTCTGAAGTCATACCCTCAATTTTATTGAGGCTCATACATTCCAAATTATTCCTGATCAAGTTCCCCGCCGTGGAATGAAATACTTAGGCATATTCCATGAGGAAAAATACCATCAGGACCGGGAATCAAGCCACGGGCCTCTAGCTCACCGGGTGAATGCAAAGACCGTTACAGAGGCTTCCTAATTTTCGTGGCATTTGCTGGAGGATGCAATGCCATTGTGGTCCATCAAGGAAAGCAGTGCAAAAGAAAAGAGGACTTCACAGAATCAAAAACCTGTAAACTTGTAACAGCACTTAAGCCGTGGTTAGTGACCTACGATTAATGTCATCCTCCCCAAATGAAGGCGATAAAATGCGTGGAAGCTGTGACGAGAAAAAATAAACCTTGAATGTTGTAATAAGCCGTCTCTTTGCTGATAGCAGATATTATGATTTGTTTTACTGAGCGGTAATTGCCTAATACTCTTTCGCTGTAAGAATATTTTAAACGACAAACGCGTAGTTTTTTGGAATGTAAAATGGTATGTTGTGAATCAAAAATGTTAGGGAATATATTTGTAAATCATGAAGTTTTTGCTTTCAATAGAATATGCAGAATTACTTGGTTATGTGATTTTCCTTCATACCCAAATGTTTTAATTCCTTGCTTGCCATGTTAATGAACTAAATCGATAAAATCTGCCAAGTAGTTAGCAAAGCGAAAGGGCGATCAGGAGCATTCCATTGATGTTTTATATTTAGTTTTGGCGCAGATTGTGTTTTCAAGCCTTGAATTTTCGCTGAAGCCTTTGACACACGAGCCAAACATGACTCGCCTTGAGCGCTTTGGTGAAGGTATGGGAGTGATCGACGCTCGGCCTTCGACAGTAGTCCTGAGGCAATATTTCGTTTGGTCGGACCTTTCGCCAAACAACTGTTGCGCGTGAGGTCGTCATCAACAAGTGATTGTGCGTCACTTAGTAAAGAGATGATCCCGTCTAGGCGCTTTCAGTTAAGATTGTGAGAAAAACGTTCGTTCTATGAGGAGAAGATTTGGAACTGCAAAGATAATGACTCCATCGAGCATAGAGTAAACTGGTAACGGGTAATACTATTCGAAATTCGAGGTGTAATTTGCGGTTGAATTGCTGTTTTTCGTCACCACGGTATCTGGACATGACCCATAACAACGCCTCTAAATTTTCTCCAACGCTAATACATCAATTCTTATATCGACGCCCCATTCGAAGTCGCCGCGTAGCGTAATGATTTTATTTATGCAAGTCTTCCGTTGATAATGTCCACAGTTAACAGTTGAAATAATCAGTAGCACCGTATTTGAAATAAGCGTTTAAAATAACGCACACTTCCACCATATTTCACCAATTTTACTTCACTCTGTCGTTTTCGTCGTGGGTGTCGTCGTCGTAGACGGTAGTCTTCACTGCTCGGCGTTATCACTACATCTATAATTATGCACATACATGTCATCCCGTATTTTCAGCAAGAGCTTGTGGCAGAGGTGTTGGAATAATGAGAAATAATATAATACGGAATGAAATTGGGAAGCGGAAGGGAGAAGTTAATGAGAGACATCGGTGCCAGGTAGATGCGATCAGAAACCAGTGTAAAGACTATTTTACTTTTAAAACTTTTAATAGGAGAGATCGATAAGCTCTTCATGAAAGGGATTCATAGGTACCTACTACATACTTGGAAAATTGGCATTACGTGAAATGAAAGTCCTTTCGTAGATATCATTTCACCAAAATCTTTTGCGCCACTCTGTCGAAGTAAAGAAATCTTATAAAAATATATCAAGTGTGTGGCATTAAGGTCGCAATTTGTTATATGTACAATAAACGATAATTAGAGAGAGAAAACTAGTAATATTTGAATTTTAGGAAAAATGTTTTCAGTAAAGAAGGATCATTTGGCTAAATATTCAAACGTGAGGTTAATGCATTTATAATTGCTTTTTACGAAGAAAAAGCAATTGTAGCAATGACTGAAATGGAGCAGGATGAGGCAAGCATTTAAAAGGACGGAAAATCCTTTCTTCGATCTTTAGCAAATAAATAGATGATTTTTTCATGTCATAGTCACCTGTATGTGAACTGAACATTTTCTTGGGGTTTCCATTTTTCATTTCGGTAGTTAGACAGACTAAGTAAATACCCAGCATCGGGTGCTGGAGGACAAACACCTTTAGCTAGTACAAACAATTTGCTTCGAAGTGGCTGCAAAAAACTCGAGGGTCGTAAATGCATTTAAATATTTATATTTCATGAGAAGTTTCCTTCATCTGCAGAAAAAGTACTGTAAAACCGTGACTTAAATGTATTTGCAGTGAGCTTACGTGGACGCTTGGATAACGGCGACAAATAAAATTTAGCTCCCTGACGAGACTTGATAAAAATGCTAAGTATACATCAAGACAAGTAGTGAAATTAACTTTTTGGCATTGAGCAAATTCTAATTGAATTGCGATTTCTTGTTCCACCTGATTCACCACTCGGCTTTTTCGATGGTAATATACCGACTGGTAAAATAAACTGGCGGTAGAAGCTTTGGAATAAAGAGCCAACAATAATTCCGACTAATAACTCAAAATATTGCTTGCGCTTGCAGATAAGCGGGAGAGATTTATTAGTAAGGATATTTAAGACTTCATTTTTGTATGTTATACATTTTTTGTAAAAGATTCATTATTTGAATGATTTTTTTTCATTTGTCACCATTTTTCAAGTAAAAGAGTTGCCCGGACAAAAAGGATTAGAGGCTGCTAATCACACTTAGGTTGTCAATAATTCCGTAGAAATAAGAATTGAATTTATGGAAGAGATTGATTAATTTTTGAAAAAAATTATATTTAAAACAATTAGTGTTAATAGCCGTTCCTGACTATTAACGTAAATTTCTAGTCGTCTACTGAAGAATTACTCATAAATATTTTTTGAAAATGTATTAAATAGTTAATAGCAGTTAAAATTGCTCGTTCAGAGGAGAGTCCTACCATCATATTTTAATGTAAAGAATAGTTAGATAATGGGGCAGCGACCTGTCACGATGGAATCATCGGTTCCCAATCAGTCACCGAAGTTAAGCATCGCTGAGCTCGGCTCGAGTTTGAGGGGGTGATCCACCGATTCGTCCGAGTGCTGTTGGACCTGTCTGTACGTGGCAGATAGTAAGTGGGAAATGACCTTAGCCGTTGAAGCACGTTTAAAATAATACTGATGCATAGTTTGATAATTTGCTGAATGCGAGAACGGACAACGCGGCAGTGGAATCGATCGATTCTCGCGTTGGCGCGTGAGGGCGCGCCCCGCGACTTACGTAACATGGGCTCACTCACAGGGTCGTATCTCGGGGACTGCGAGGCGAAAATAGAAAATAATCGTTATAAGGAATATCAAATGAATAATAAGTCGTTAGTAAAAACTTATAATCGATTAGGAATACTGAATTATCCGCAATCGCGGGAAATTACAGTCAATCAGCGAAAAATGCCGAAATTTCAAATGTTTGAGTGCAATGCGGCAAGCTTTAACATAGTTCTATTGCAATAACATTTGACACAATTAGTTTCCTTACCAATTGGAACAACTGTAAGGGGTGTTCTATAAATAATTCACAAAAAGAATTTCCTACGAATGAGGACCTGACAACCACCATCATCATCATAATAGCATCATAATTGGTATATCATAATATACCAGTGGATTTAAGTTTGAGCATGAAAGATACTCCAAGCCAAAATACATCATTGAAATGAAGTTGTTGGCAGACTATATTTAGCCAGATTTTTCCGAAGGGTCGTCAAAGTTCTCGTGACTTATAGGCTATAGATGGCCTCGAAATCGACATTTTTATAATGAGTGTCTAAAAAGCGTATTCGATTTCTTCTAAGAGGCATTAGTTTAGATAAAAAATACGGGGCCATTCAGACAATGAAGTAGTTAAATTTAGCAATAATTAGAGAATTATTCGCTATATTTGTACAAAACTGCATAAAAAATAATATCTAGGTCAAAATTTAGCTATTGATGAAGTGCTTCGTGGAAGTGCTTCGTGGAAATCGTGGTCGCTACAGCTTTCGACAGTTTATTCCATCAAAACCGAGTAAATTAGGAATAAAAATGTTTTGCTTCAGCGATGCTTAACTGTTCTAAACGAAATATTTGGAAATATATTGTGTCCTCCAACCGATGGAACGTGTTTACGGAGTGATTCACCGCACGGTATTTTTATGTGATTTGCTGAACCAATTTATGGATCCAGCAGAAATATTACTGCAGACAACTGGTTTAAGAGTCTCAGCTTGGTATGTGATTTAGTGAAAGGGGAAAATTTTCTTATGTAGGGACTGCCCGAAAGAACAAGGGTGAGCTGTCACTAAACTTCGCCTCCCCTAAAAGTCGTGTGAAATACGGAAGTATATTTTTGCCCATGTGAAAAATGATATAATAGTCTCTATATCGGGATAATACGTCCCTGAAACGATATACCGTTGTCCTGAATTCGAGTTTCTCTATCTTTCTCACGGTATGTAATAAACGAGGAAAAAAACAATTTATACAATTTTATAATTATAAATTCTGTAGTAGACGTGGCGGACAATCTGAGTACAACACACAATGCTGCAAAAGCAACGAGAAGATGACCAAGGGTCATTTTTTATCATTTGCTGAACTTAGTGGGAACAAATTCCAGAGTTATATTTTTGGGAATGGAAATGAGTTTATCAAAAGACGCGACTATATATATATATATATATATATATATATATATATATATACATTACCTTCATCCGTCGACCTTCATCCGTCGTTCATTTACCGTCGACCATTACCTTCAGCCTTTAGTCCATTCCCTGCCTTCCTACATCAAAGATACCTACCATTTCCTGGATCGCCTCCTCTCCACCCCCTTCCCTAATGATTCCGGCATCATCATAGCCACCATTGATGTTACCTCCCTCTATACCTCCATCCCCCACGCCGAAGCCTTATCCGCCGTTAAGCATTTTCTTGATACTCGCCCTACTCCTCATAACCCTAGCTCCGATTTCCTTATTGACCTGTCCCACTTCATCTTGACTCATAACTCCTTCTCCTTTAATGACCGCTTCTACCTTCAAACCAAAGGCTGCGCCATGGGCAGTAGATTCAGCCCTTCCTATGCCAACCTTTTCCTCGGCCGTGTCGAAGAGTCCTTCCTATCCTCACAACCCCTGAAACCCTTACTCTGGCTCCGATACATCGACGACATTTTCCTTCTCTGGCCCCATGACGTCGATTCTTTTAATTCATTTATTTCCGCTCTCAACGATTTCTCTTCTGTCTCATTCACCTCTCATTTCTCTTCTTCCCATGTTACCTTCCTTGATGTAGATATCACTCTCTCCAACCACCATTTCAACACCTCAGTCCACATCAAACCCACCAATAAGCAGCAATATCTTCATTATAACAGCTGCCATCCCTCCCATACTAAAAGATCCCTCCCCTACTCTCTTTCCACACGAGGCTTTCGCATATGTAATAACCCCGATTCCCTTGATAAATTCCTTTCCTCTTTACACCAATCCCTTCTCCGACGAGGATATCCTGAGACTCTTCTCAATAAACGAATTCTCAGAAAACCCTTTTCTCCTAAACCAACCCAAAATAAGGAGAATTACAACCTCTCCCTCTGTACCACCTACTTCCCAGGCGTCCACGCCCTCAAAAAATCATTAAAAACCTTTTCCCACTCCTCTCTGATAATCTCACCACCAAAAACACATTCCCCAAATGTCCCTCTCTCACCTTCAGGCGTCCCCCCAACCTATCCAGCATCCTAAAAACCACCAAACCGCTGACTAAACCCTATATTAGCTCTAAAACCCCACCCAACCCCTGCCATCGCGCGAGATGCAAAACGTGCCCTATCCTTATTACCGACCCCCTCCCCGCTAAATTCCTCTCCCACCCACTTCCTTCCGTCCCCTCTCGGTCATGCACTTCCCACAACATTGTGTACATCCTCCTTTGCAACTCTTGCGATTCCTATTATATTGGTCTCACCACTAACGCCCTAAGTGTTAGATTGACCGGCCATCGAGCCAGTTGCAAGCCGTCCTCGCCCAATGCCTCCTTCCCCGTCCCGGTCCATGCTTCCTCCCACAAGGTCAGTTTTGACAAATGCTTCCGAGCAGGCATATTGTCTTCCCTCCCTCCCTCTGCCTCTCCCCTTCAATTACGTACATTAGAAATGGCATGTATCTGGCTTTATTCTGTCTATAATCCCCCCGGATTAAATCGGGCTCACTGACCCCTCCCGCCCCTTCTCCTCTTCTCCCCTTTCTCCTCCTTTTATCCCCTCCCGCCCCTCCCCTTTCCTCCCTCCCACATCCCTTCCTCCTCCTCCGACCCTCTCCCTCCTCTTCCCCTCTTCTCCCCGCCCTCACCGCGCTCTCCTCTTCTGACCCCCTCCCGCCCCCCCTCTTCTCCCCTTTCTTACCCCTTTCTCCTCCCTCTCCTCCTACCTCACTCTACCCCTTGTCCCCTGCCTATCCATCATTCTGTATCCTTCCTTCTGTGAGAAAGGCAGCTTCTCGGCTGCCGAAATATCAGAACGTATATTGTGAGTGTTCTTCTTTTTTGTGTTTCTATATTTAATTCCGCCCCACCTGTGGCAAAGTTTATTTATATATATAATGACCATAAATTTAGTATTTGAACAGCTGTAATGAATATAATTATATAAAACCCTTTCAGATGAATTAATAGCAGAGCTAGAAAAATACAAGCCAAGCCATGCTATGAAGATATCAAAAACAACTCACACAGAAAATACGTTTGCGAAAAGTGCAGAGCATATTTATTCTTAAATAAGCATGTAAAGTAACTCGTGAAACTTAGATGATAAAGAGCAAATTATTGATTCCGAGTAGCGTACAAATTATAATCATTTCCATACACCGACTGAGTAGGTATTTCAATATTCTTTATGCATATAAATTACATAATTCTGAAATCAATATACATATTCTATTAATACGATTCATAATGAACATTTCTTAAAGATTAAGGGAAGAAACATTTCGCCAACGTCTCAAAGAAGGACATATAACTGTGAAAATTTAACATGGGTCTATCAGACCCAGCGCGATTAACGACTTTCCGAAGACCGGCGTCTCTTATGAAGAATTATAGTACGAGCTCCGTGAAAGCTTGTATTTTCAGCAGTTTTTTAATGATAGCTTTTTCTGCTACGTCTACTCGTTTGAGTTTCTCCTTCAGCGTATGAACCTTTTTTGGTGCCCGAAGTGCCATCACTATAGGCTTAAATCTTTAATTTTTCATGGCATTTGTAATAAACCTAACCGCTTTTAATGACACTTACCGTAGGACCATGTTGATTTGTTGCACAGGAAAAGATTTGTTTCATAGCATGAATAGCGCCTAAGGCTACGTCATGAGGCGATCAGTACTACGCTGCTTTAAGTTTTCTTGAAAAAATTACTTGTGGTAAACGTCCATGCCAACCATAATTATTATCAGGGATTAAATAGTATATCAGTACCTCCAAAGGCTTAAGTATCGTAGACAGTAAAAATTGCTAGAAAAATTCTAGGTAATCTGAGGAATGTATTCTGTATTAATTTTAATTTTTTTACTTAATAAAACCGCACTCATGGTGTGCCTTATATGTAAAAGGGACGTGAAATAAAAAAATTATAATAATCTCTAACTCTTAAGCATTTATCCTGTTTACTTTTTTCGTCTCACGATGTACGTTTATTTTTTTAGTCAAAAACACAGTTCCTGCGAATAATTGCAAATAATCTTCTATTAGCCAACAATTAAGAGGTAGCGACTGTTAGTGAGGGACTTGCGGAATATTTCTATTTTGAAATACAGCTGTGACACAAATCTATTTCAGATGTAAAAATAACAAAAGATCAGCCGTAAATAAGCACGTGGAAAATAATCCTAGTTCCAGCATTGAATTGCTCATTTATAATCACGGAATTGACAAAATAACTTTTTAAACAACTACATTACAATCGCAAAATTTAACTAACGGAGTTGGAAGGAAATGAATTAATGAAGTGAATTCACAGAGAGGCATACCAGGAGAATGGACCCACATTTAAAGGCAGTGATATTTAAATTAGTATGGCAGGAAATAAAGCCATTCTGCGCTCAAATACCTTCTCAATGAGTCACTCATTAATGTTATTCTTGCGATCGTTTCTACCACACTACGCTGGTTTTAAAACAACATGCTGAGCACATTAAAAAAAAAATAGTCTGTTTTAAATTTTCGCCAAAGATTCAACCTGTGTTTTTCACATCGATCTGTTAGAGATTCCCACCCAAATTCGTTTTACAGCATCCCGTTCATCTCAAGACTACGGAGTGTTAACGAACTGATTTTGGGGACTTGGGATAGATCTTCTCTGCATCTGATAAATTTCGACTGTCACCTCATACTTAATGTAAGGCTCGGAGGTTATACAGAGAGCTCGTCTCATTGAAACGGAGGTCTAAATAGTGATCGATCAGTATAGATAGCTATGCCAATACTGGAACTAGTGAAACGGCTTCGTATACTCAGGGAAGTTAATGCGACGCGCGCCGCAAACGACAGCTTAAGCATCTCGATGGTCATCTCTCTATCACAGCCACTTATGTTTGCACTTACTGTAATGGCCACATATACTCAAGGTGGTAATTGACCTCGCCGGTACGTTGTATCCATGGAATAACATGTTTGATCCACCCGCAACCTATTCTCGTTCTCTTTTCACAGTCATGGTTTGTAATCCTTACAGCACAATTCACATGAAATACATAATGAAACTTAATCTCATCTGATCTTTATCTAGTGGTTTATGGAACGATTTCTGTGTAGTCATTTGTTAGAGGGAATATAGAATATTTGATCGGAAAGGCAAAAATAAAAAAAACATTCGCAGTGACTGGGATTCGAACCCGGATCTCTCCATTTCGCGCCGAGTGCTTTAGCCAGTTTATGTACCAGGGCTTCCTTATCCCCTGTGGATTTTATTAGGGTTTCATAAGAACAAGGTGTTCAGAACTGCCAGACATGTAATGTCACAGGCACTCCAAAGCGTGCTCTTTGCGTCACAGTCCGCGAGATAAAGTATGGGACACAATAAGGTGTTCGCTTTTTTGACTAACTTTGAAGATTTTTCCACTTTCAAACTTATATGCAATTGTTGGTTACTCCGTAAAAGGTAATACCGTGAATATTCCCGGCGTTCTCCTGGATTATTCGCATGTTGTTCATATTCCCCTTACCCTGTATTTTCATCGTTCTCTTGGCTTTCCTGGAGTCTTCTTCCTACTGGGTTTTTATTTCAGATTTATTTTATCCTGCCACCTCTGAAGCTTCTAATGACATGGCCCGCTCATCTAAGTCCCTGACTTTAATCAGGGTCAATCCATAATATCACTGTTATTGTTTAATCCTAAGCGCCCTCTCTTGCTGGGCCAAATATCATTATTTAGTATTTTTTTCTTTTATTTAGTCTACCATCTTTTATCAGTATATTTTATTAAAATTCCAGTTACATGTAAAACAATTGGTCGGTTGACTACTTTATAACGTTGAGTGTTGATTTTTTTACGAGAATTATTTTACTGAAAACGTTCGAAAATTGTTCATTTCAGCTCATCACTAATCATTTACTTTGGGTTTCTTTCGTGATTCTTTCCATTGCGAGTAGATTGAAAACGAATATTGCCAAGGGAAGGAAAAGTTTTAATGCGATATCTAGGAAGTGCTCAAATTTTCGTTGGATGAAAAATATCCTCACCCCTCCGAAAATATTTTACCATTAACTTAGAACACTGATTCTTTACTATTCTATGCATCTTCCCCTCAGAAAGCTTTGTCGACTCACTTCTCTGAATCTACGGAATGATAAAGTAAAAGGACGAATTCTTGAGTGAGACAGCGCTCAAAAGTTACCGTTGATGTTCCGGAATGACGACAGAACAGAAATAAATTGAAGGACGACTTTCTGATGGAATATAATCCAGCGATTTGTTTTGACAAACTTCAAACGATGCTTAAGGATATTAGGTTATGCATTTTAATATTTCTTTATTCTCAGAACTTGCAATTCCTCAAGTCCGATACACTCCAACTTAAATGCGCAAATTTCTGATATTTGGTTCTTCGTCTTTTTGTTGATAATTTTCAATTTCATAAGTCATTCAATCTGTTGGATAGCTCATTTTTTCAACCCTGGTTTTTTTTTAGCTAAAGTAGTCATCCCTCGGTATCCATAGTGGAAGGTCTGCAAGTGTGGGCTTAGTCGTTCTTAAAATGCTTCAGATATGAAATTGATGTTAAATATTACGGGAACAATAATAATGGTATGAAGGATTCTCATGAGGGATGAATAAAGTAAAGAAAATGGAGTAGATAAAAGCTTCCGTAATGGACTATTATCATAGGATTTGGACTAGTTCAATTGGTCGTATTGACTTTCTCAAAGCCGAATGCTGCATAGACGTGTATCATGAATTAACTAACGGTGTGGGAGTAATTTCTTGTGGCTCGAAAAATTAGCTAGTGCACGAACATACTCAGAAAATAATAAATATAAATATAATATGGGACAAGCCGGTATCAATGAAGGAGTGCGATACGGACGGAACAAGAGGAAGCGCCTTCATTTAAAAACTGTTGTGACCCTAGGTTCTCGAAAAGAATATCCACAACGAACTCAATAAGGGGACTCAGGAGGCTCCATACTTGCAGACCTTATAAGTATTTGAGGCCTATTTGCCAATCTGCTGCTTTACCCGCCTTCAGCAATGGCTGTGAAAATTACGTAAATCTATCGATTGCAATAAGCCTCTAAATCCATCCTCGAAGTAATATCGCGGAGGAAAACCTCCTTATGTCCTTCCTTCCTTAATATGTCCTTCCAAGTAAGCACTTCCTCTCACACAGAAGGGATAAGGGAAGAGTTATACACAATGTTAAATAATGTTGATATATCCTTCGTTCTTTTTACTTCTTTCTTCGTCATTCGGAATGCCGTCAGAAAAACACATGGTTGGCTGGCCACACTTCACAAAGCATGGAATCATTCTGGGCTTCAAAATTATTAACAGACTGAAGGAAGAAGCCCAATTGTGGCTTAGTATTCTTCCGCTATTACTTCAACGGGGAGTGTAAATGGATTCTATTGGTAAAGCTATTGCTCAAATTCCTTTTTCCAAATACTTCTTTCAAGTGACATAATCGTGGCACCTATTTCAGCTATTAAGGTGGTCTAGTACGATCCTATTCTGTATACCATAGATAATACAGGGTGATTACAAAAAAATGCGTCGGTTTCAAAGATCTGTATTTTTCAAATAGTACGAGCTACAGAGCTGGGCGACCTCTTAAAATGACCGATAAATTCTTTAGTTTTGTTGAAAAAATTAACATTAAAAATGTTCAATATGTCCTCGTTGAGTAACCCGAACAATATAAAGTCGATATTCAAATTCCTCCCACACACTGTGAAGCATGTCAGCAGTTTCTGTCTTCACAGCCAAAGTTATGCGTGCTTTCAACTCCTCGCTGTTAGTAGGCATTGATTAAGATTGGCTTTTTCCTCTACTGGAAGCAGATTCCAATGTTTTTTGTTTCAGCAAGACGGGGCTCTCCCCCTCCCCCCCCATTGGCACCTCTCAGTTCGTGCTCATGTTAATGAGACGTACCCACAAAAATGGACAGGTCGATCTGCAAGGCAAGACGTCGCCCTTCACTGTGGCCTCCGAGGTCACCTGATCTAACACCATGTGATATTTTGTGGGATATGTCAAGGGTGAAGTCTTTGTGCCATCATTGCCTACTAACAGCGAGGAATTGAAAGCACGCATAACTTTGGCTGTGAAGACAGTAACTGCTGACATGCTTCACAGAGTGTGGGAGGAATTTGAATATCGACTTTATATTGTTCGGGTTACCCAACGAGAAAATATTGAACATTTGTAATGTTATTTTTTCAGCAAATCTAGAATATATCGTTCATTTTTATATATAAAGAGAATATATCGTTCATTTTAAGAGGTCGCACAGCTCTGTAGCTTGTACCATTTGAAAAATACAGATCTTTGAAGCCGACGCATTCTTTTGTGATCACCCTGTACATCTTACCAGTGTTCATTACAAAATAAGAGCCTTAACAGTTATGTTGCGAATAAACAAGTAACTAATTATAGTTGTGAACAACATGGTTTTGAAATGTGGATGTTAAAACTATTTTGACCGAGTGGTTTTGATTAACTTACGGCCATGGACTGAGAAAGCGGAATCTTACACATGACACGTGATCAGCAAAAAAAAGGTATTGGTGCCGCTTATGATGACGTAATAAGAACTCTAATATTTCTGTGGTTGTGAGATGGGAATTGCCCTTGCCGAGTGATTCACCGCACGGGAACCTTCCACGTGTGACCCTGAAAGTCACCGAGCGTGCATCCGAGATTGGATCTTTAAGTCTTAAAGAGTCAGCCTTCCTCAGAATGAAATTCCTTCACTCACTACGAGTGATCTGCCTGCATATTAGGCTGCGCAGACCCTAACGGTGAGAGAAGTTTAGGTATTTCAATTGAATTCTCCTGATTTTCAAAGTTTTCTGTCGCTGTTAAAATAAATTTATTTATTTCTTGAAATTACGCCGTCCCATTATCCACAAGCGTTCCGAATCACTGCTTTAAAATAGTTTCCTAGATGTTACCCTAATATATATATTAAAAATTCTAGATTGGGGTTACATCGTGAAGTTAATATTTTTTATAATTGCAGTAATAATAGCTATTATTACATGGTAGAAAAACACCAAAGTGCCTTTAATGACGCAATTCAGATAAATTCATTGAATTATAAAATATGAATGAAGATAAAGAAACAGATTACCATTAACAAAGAATAGGCAAAACGATTTGCTTGCATGTTCATATTTATATTTTGTTTATGTATACATCATTATTTTTTACGACAAACTCAATCATTATTAGGATTTTCTTAGGTTCCAAGGATTTAAAAATGAAAATTTATAAGGCATAGCAAAACATATCACCTTCCTTTACTTAATCGTTATTTCTCAGGAGGCTCCAAAACGATTTGGAGACGAATTACGCTGGAGGACATAATCATTCATTAGAGTAATCTACCGGTTAGAGGTAGGTTATGATGAAAGTCAGAGAATATCCAACAGACTCTTACACGTGCCGTGCCCTATCAACCTCTAGTATTTATTTCTTCATCTCAGCAAAAGTCCTACCTTTCTTCATCCCATCCATAAAACCTAATCTCTTTCTTCCCCTTCCCAGCCGACCCAACATCCTTCCCTCTATCACGGTCTTCAGCAAACCATCGTCCCTCATTACCCCTTCCAGCCACCTACCCTGTCTTCCCCTAATCTCATCTATAAGTTTCCTCTCCTCACCCACCATGTGAAGCACTTACTCGTTTGTCTTCCTTTCCGTCCAACGTACCTTCTCCATCCTCCTCCACACCCACATCTTAAAAGCATTCAGCCTACTTTCGTTTTCCTTTCTCAATGTCCACTTTTCTGCCCCATAAAACGCCACACTCCATATCAAGCTCTTCACTAGCCTCTTTTTTACATCCTTACTTAAGGTCCCCGTCATCAGCTCCCTTCTATTATTGTCTTTGTCTCCCTTAATGTCTTTGCTACTATGTCCTCTTTCTTCTAGCGTACTACCCAAGTAATTAAATTGTTCTACTTGCTCCAGCTTGTGACTTCCTTCTCTTATCACCAGCCTCGCTTTCTTTGTCCTAGACAATCTCATTACTTTTGTTTTCTTAAGATTAATCTTCATCCCGTATTTCTCGTCTACTAATGTTTGCTATCCTTTCAATGACCAACAGACCAACGCCTGGTCGTCCGCGAATCAAACCGACCTCATCCCATGCCTCTCTTACCATTTCCTCAGCATATATGTTAAAAAGCAAAGGCGACAACGGGCACCCTTGCTGCACCCCGCGACCTATAACTGACCACTCTGATTCAACCTCAGCTACCCTCACCTGAGCCCTCTGCCACATATTAAGGTTTCGGATGAGTCTACTATCACGCCAATCTATTCCTATTTTCCCCAATATCTGTATTAGTTTCTCCCAGTTTACTCTGTCCCACGCCATTTTAAAATCCACAATTCAAGGGAAAACATCCTGATTATACTCTGTTTCTTTTTATAAGTGTCCTCATTACAGCAATCGCATCCCTGGTTCCCCTCCCCTTCCTAAACCCAAATTGGTCATCGCCTAAATAGTAGTTTGGTCTGTTCTCCAACCTTCTATTTATTATTCTAAGTAAAACTTTTGCCGCATGCGAAATTAAACTGATTGTTCTATACTCCTCGCATTCTAACGCTTTAATCTTCTTCGGGGTAGGTATTAATACTGTTTTCATGAAATCCTCTGGCCATACTCCTTCCTCGTAGATCCTGCGAATAAGTTCGAAAAAGGATTCTCTCCCCTTAATACCTACATTCTTCAGTAGCTCCGAAGGTAGGTTATCGGTTTCCATGGCTTTTCTTCCCTTCATCTCTCTTAATTCCCTCTCCATTTCGTTTTCAAATAACTCCGGTCCGAAATTATCGTCATCTTTTGTTTCTTCATCCTCACAATCTAGACTCAAGGGTCTATTCTCGCTGACATATAGCTCCTCTACGTATTCTCTCCACCTTTCCTGGATATCTTCCTGTTCGATTAATAACTTCCCTATTTTATCCTTAACCTTTTGCATCGTTTGCCCTCTCTTACCGCTCGATAACATTTTCACCTAGGCGTACAAAGCGCCCACTTCCCCTTCCTGCAGCTTTTCCGTTTCCTCGCATTGTCCCTTCCACCACTTTTCTTGTGCCCGAATGGTCACTCGCCGGAGTTTACTATTCAATTCCCTGTACTTCCTCTTGCCTACGTCGGTGTTGACGTTTTTCCATATCCTTCTCTCCTCCATTTTCTTTTTCATTTCTTCCGTAACCCACTGCTTCTTAACCCTCTTCTTTTCCATCGTTCCCATTGTTTTCTCTGCCACTCCTGCGATTCCTGCTTTTATAACCTCCCATCTTCTCTATAATGTTCCCATTCGCTTTGCTTCAACTATGTTCTTTTTACCAGCTCTTGGTATTCCCTCCTTTTCAACCCTTTCAATGCTTGAAGGTTCCACCTCTTTATCTTCCTACTTTTACAAAGCCTTTTGAATGTAACTTCATACTTCATCATCACCAAGTAATGATTGGAGTCCGCATCCGCCTTTGAATAGCTATGCGAGTTCTTTACTGTTCCTAAATCTCTGCCTTCCCATTATATAATCAATTTGGTATCTCGCAGTATCACCCGGCATTTTCCATGTGTACCTACGCCTGGGGTGCTGTTTAAACTAAGTATTTGTCACTACTAATTTATTTCTTCTACACAATTCAACTGCCTTTTCACCGCGGTCATTTCTTCCTCCAAGCCCAAACCCTCCCACTTCTAATCCGTCCCTCCCATGCCAGTTTCCGCGTTCCGAAGACATTCCGCGGAAGCAATTAGGATAAAAAGTCACTTTTATTATTGCATTGAACTCTATTTATGTTTAATTGAAGACTTTTTGACTTCACCCTGTTCATGTATTTTCCTGAAAATTGATTACATCACTAAAAGCGAACATTATCCCTTAGGTTTATAGACAATAAGAAAAACCTGATACATGCACATACCTCCCAGCTTTGCGGATTCCTTTGATAAGTAGCATTTGGCTTAGTGTGTCCAACTATCTTACCATAGCAGAATAGTTATAACGGTGATAATACTTATCCTGTAAAAACACTACCAATAATTACAGGCTATGGAAATTTAGGTTTAAATTAATATAGCTTTTTAGGTTATAGAATCTAAATCGTCATTTGTAGCAATTTTTCACTTTAAGTTCATAAAATGTGATGCTCTTCATTATATAACTTCACATCTTGAGGAAATGAAAGGAACTTTAAAGACCAAAGGTGGTGAAAATGCCTCACAATCCCAGAGGGGGATAACTGTACATCATTCTACGTCGCATTCCACCGTCCCGCATCGCTTGTCGTCACCAGCGCGTCCACTTTAATTCCTCACCACAACATTCATTAACGAAAGGGATGGTATGAAGAGGGAGAGGATGTGTACATCCAGAGGATCGCCCAGTCACTATCCCCAGGTAGGAGTACGTAACACACCACACGGATTGCTTTCTGGGCATGAAAACGTGTTGGAAAACTGGAAATATGTGAATTGTTGAAATTTATTTAGAGAAGAAAAATAAATATAATGTTGTAAAATTTTTTAATGACTTGGCGAGAAATTAGATATCCTTTTTAGTGTAGAGAAAACACATTTAGCAACAAAGAAGTCTCGTAAAAAGCGAGAATTTAGAAAAAAAATCCTCATGTGAATGTTACTTTTTTACTTTATATCTTCAAAGTGAAGTATTCTGTACAACTGAAGTGGTTTTCGGAGAGTGCATATACATCTACATAATACCCTGCGAGCCGTCGCATGGGCGTGTGTCAGGGGGTGGTTAGGATACCAGCCGTGTAAAGGTTTAAAGGAGAAGGTCATAGAGAGGTGATAAGGTGGTGTGTATTACGGGAGTGTTTTGAGTGGAGCTCATGTTTTTACTATGGTCACTAATTGTGTGTAGAAAGAAAGAATTTTTGTACCTACCTTTTCTGTACTTAATATATATCTCTTATTTTATCGCTTCTCTAAGACCTAGAGATGTCGTGCTGTTCTTTATATTTTCTTTGTCACATGGAATTACAACTAATCTGAATTTCTCAAGTAACCTAAGCCAATTGTATAGCCTCCGAGTTTCTAACGGCATCCAACCTAGTCCTTCCATCAGCTGAGTGACACTTTTTTTGCTCGTAGCGGTTTTTATCGATGCATACTGCTTTCCTTTGTATTTTATTTATTATTGGGTTAAATCTTTCCGTCCAGGGTCCCAAATACTCGTGGCGTATTCAAGATGTGACCTAACCAGAGCGAAGTACCTCTCATTCTCTTTTTTATCCGAGGACCTTCCTTACGCTTGATAAATACTAGTTTCTTCAAGGCTGTGCCGCATAAGTTTAGTATGTGTGTCCTCAAGATAGGTCTGCAAAGGTGATTCCCAAATATTTCACTTCATCTGACGACTTTGTTTTCTCCACAAACAGCGTAGATATGGCGTTTGTGTGATCAACTCCACAATAAGTGTACCTCAGTGCATTTACTAGGATTTAGTTCAAATCCCCATTCCTGGCACCACGAGCTAACGTTATTTAGATCCAATGATAGAACTTCTAAGCCCACATCTTCGGTAATTTCACGGTAGATGACCGCATCATCTGCAAATAATCTAAGTTTACTGCTAACTCGAGAACTCAGGTCATTTGTATGAATAATGAATAAAAGGGGGCCGACCACGCTGCCTTGTGAGACGCCGGATGTCACTCTAACTATGTCAGAGCTAATGCCGTCAATAAATATTTTTTTCTTGCGATCACTTTGAAAGTCACGTATCCAATTTGCTAATTTTTTGTTTCACCCGAATGATTGTAATTTTAATGTAAGTATTTCGTGAGGAACCTTGTCGAATGTTTTCTTGAAATCATGGAATAACGCGTCAACTTTCTTTTTCAATTCACCTGATTTTAGTAGGTATGTCATGAAGGAAGAGAAGCTGTGTTTCGTAAGATATGCCTTCCGGAAGCCGTGCTGACTTCCGTGCAAGAAGTTTCGATTGTCCAGAAAGGTCATACTATTGCTAACAATAACGTGCTCGAGTATCTAGCAAAAAAGCGAGGCTAACGATTTAGGCCAGTAATTTCGTTGGTTATGTCTGTTTCCCGTTTTAAATATTGGTTTGGCTTTGGCTATTTTTCAGTAAATGGGTACCTTGCCTTCGGATATGATTTCCGTACGTTTCTTGATTTCTATATATATATGACTTCTAAATATGATTTCCAGAAATGGTGCAATCTGTGCCGCTAAATCCTTGAGCACGCGTGCAGTTATTCCATCTGGACCTGGGCACTTATTACTTTATCAAATGTAGTTGTTTAGTTACTCCATCACATTGAATAATGATTTCAGCAATCGACTCATAAATGACAGGAATTTGTGAATCATGTAGTGTCAATCCTTAGTGTACACACTTTCGAAGTAGTAGCACAGTCTATAGACTGTGGTAGTAGTTTCATATGTTGGCTTTGTCGACACTGTTAATGACTACTTCGTTGTTTTTGTCTAATAAAGACTCTATAGATAAAGACTTGCCCTGGAGTTATTTCGCGTAAGACCAAAATGACGGGATTTTCATCTAAAATTCACTGATTGTTAGTATTTTTTCTTGAAGTTTCAATGTTAAATTTCACCTAGTATTTTTTACTTGAGTAAAGTGGAGTGGAGAGCTGCTAAAAATCAATCTTCGGATTGATGACTACTGATGATGATACTATGTATAACTTAATGCTGCCAGTGGGTGCAAAGCCAGTTGAACACGAAACACTTTCAGCGCTCTTCGAGTTCAGAGATGGCGCAACCTGATGAGATGGCTTCATATATAGCGTTGTATATTTAGACAAACCCGTGAAATGGTACTTTTGTGAAATCTTCGACTTTTTCTCTTCATCAATGCAGTCAAAGCATTTTTATTAGTTTTTTTGTGTACCGACAATTCCTGAGAAAAACACTCCAGCCTTGATATCGAGTTGAATTTTGGTGGCGCATAGTGAGTAATTTTTCTGAATGAAATGAAGTGAACTAAGCATTCATTATAACACTACATGACGATTATGTAGCCTCCGACTATATTTGCGAGTAAAAAGACATATTTCGTTTCATTTTCATTTAAAGAAAAAATACTGTCTGGATATTAATTTTGTATTGCAGTTTTTAGATATTTGAGGTGTATAAACGTTTGTTGGAAAGCAGGATATATACTCCATAATTGTGAATAAAGCATATCTTCCATAATAGTTATAGTTAGCATAATAGTTATATCTTCCATACTTATGAATTAGTACTATGATTCCGCGCTTTTATAGAGATGACTATGAATTTAATCAACATCAGATATGATGAATATCTGTCATTATTGCGCTCCTTCTCTTTAATTAAATCATACATTTTTATTCTTTCGTCAGATGGCTTGATTTTTGTTTTCGAGAGATATTCGTAACATTCTCATAGGTAAGAGGCTTTACACCCTACTTATGTTCTTCTTCCTGGTGAATTTAATCCTAGACTAAGGAGTTGGTATCGTTATCCCGGTAATAAATCTAGGTTAATCTGCACATAAATATAACTGTTTCAGGCTGTATATGGCGGAAGTTCTCGATATTCATAATGAATAAAACCACTTGGTAATCTTCCACAGATTTATTTCTTTGGCACGACGCGTTTCACCACACTGGCATAATCATGTGCACATGATTATGCCACAGTGTGGTGAAACGCGTCGTGCCAAAGAAATAAATCTGTGGAAGATTACCAAGTGTTTTTATTCATTATTAATCTGCACTTTTCAAGTGTAATTAATTTTACATACGATACGACATAGGCTTTAATGAAGAGCTTCCACACGAGCTATGGTGCGAGAAGATGGATAAGTCTCCATTGAGGGCTTAACAATTTGTTTTACCCTTTTCCTTTCTTCATTCCGAGCGAATGTAGAAGAACTTTGGCACCGAAAAATCATTTCCGTTTATTTCTAATTTTCTTATCTCGCAAAAACGTCGTTGAATCTCTCTTCTTCAACTCCAGGTAGGTTTTTTCTTCAAACATTCACGCTCTCAGAATCACCCTTCTCTTAAAGCTCCCTGTATCTTCCAATCTCTCTCGAAGAACTTTTCAGCGTAAATCCCCCTTCTCACCCTAATCCGTTCCCGCCCACCATTCAATCCAAGTCCTCCAAGCAAGGCGGCTTGAAATACATCCCGCCCAGTGTATGGATAGTAAGAAAGACTTAAAGAATGTTGGCTCGGACTGGCAGGGAATTTATTTTGACACTACCCTCAATCTTACTTACCCGCACCAAGCGAGAGATCTTGGAATGTGACTTGATCCGTGCATCTCTTTACACTCCAGGTATCTTCTTCCCTCATAGGGATTAACTGTTGTATGTAATATAATTCTTTTAACTGTAACATCTTTTGTTTTTATGCGCAGTTGAATGATTAAACTAAATTAAACTAACAATTAAAATAGCTTGTTATATTAAAAGAGGAGAATTGCCGAAAAGAATAAAGTATCTTAATTCTGCATTCTGGTTGAGAGCAGTGACGTAGGCATATCTATAGGGATTGAAAATTGGTTGGCAAATGACAATGATAACTGTGAAATTTTCCCAAAATCATTACCCATTATAGATAGAGTCGATAGAACGAGGAAGGAGTTTTTATTTCAGTCGAAGGCTGCTACGTCACTTTAAAATTTAATGTGGGTTTGATTAAAAAAAGACTTTTTCTAAACACTGCTTAGTAGATTGAACCATTTCAGCCAGCTCTAATGAGTTAGGGTGCCGTAAATTAAGAATACCCCAGCAAATCCAATATCCAAGGTCTGTTAATTTAGCGTTGCAGTGAACTCTTGCTATTAGTTGATATTGCTCACTGTAACCTCTCCTAGATGGTCTTTCAACGGTAGGGTTGGCTATGATTACCTCTCTCTCCCACCGGAGCAAATAGAATGGAATACACCGCGAAAGCGATTATTCTACAGTTAATGTTTGGGAAGTTAAATTTGGGATGCCGCGAGGGGATTGCCACCTTCCTCTTATTTACCTACTCGTTGGGAAATCTTGAGCCGCGAAGTGGTATATAAATCACTCCCCAGGTAAATTAGGTGTTTTTTTCTTTAGGGCCGAGCAGGAGGGTCGAGAGCGGGGTGTGAGACTCAGCGTTTTAAAGCGGATGCGTCGGGCACAATTTCATCTTCCTTTAATTTTACCCTCTGTCCAAAAATAACGCCGGAGAATAGGTGATGAAGCGACATACAATTCCTTAGCATGCATTAAATTTACTTTTCAAGTCGTTCGTAATATTTACAACTCACCTTACCCACCGCTAAACCATTCATCTCGCGGTTTACTTTCTTCAAAGTCCAACCCATACTGGTTATTTAAATCGAGGAAGGCTACTTTAGGGTTTAACAAACTTTATCTTGTGAGAAACGGTTTCGGGTGTAACTTTGTGGAAGTCTTTCATATTGGGAAAGTTAGATGAATTTTAAGCACAGTTGTTTCCACATGTTGTTTTATTAGGGGTTTGGTAGACACTTGATTTCGTCTTGTCACCTGAAGATGTTACTCTGTAATGAAACCATTGTCGTGATAAATGAAACAACATGTGGAATAAGCTGAGCTGAAAATTCATGTAACACACCTTTATTTTGTGCTAAGGCTTCCGCCACCAGCTACGTGAGAAGAATTTATTATTTCATGGCTTCAACCGCGTCCGTTGTTATCTGCCGACAAACAGTTTCGACAGCGTCCCACCTGTCGCTTTCTGGTCAGGTAAAGTCTACTTGAATATTACATCTCGAACGCTGTCGGATATGTTGTCAGCAAATAAGAACAGTCGTGACGGAAACTCTGAAACAATCTCATTACTCGCATTTTACTACAGTTCTTCTTTTTAAGGAAAGCAATATCTTTAGGGAACTTGCTGATAAAAAGGGCATCGGAATAATTAAAAATCAAAGGCTCTGAAATACCCACCACAATTGGAAAATTTTTAATTATTGTGATTCATTAAAACAGTACTCCTACTATCAGGGCATCCGACGATGAGGCTTTCACTACGCATGCCCGGGTGAGAGGTTAAGGTAGTCTGAGCGAAAAATCACTTCACTTAGAATTCGATGAATTTAGCCTCATTTTAAAGAAAAAAATTCTCATCTTTCCAATGATATCAAATATCAACCCCTTGCCAAACTACTTTTCGAGCAATTTTCCTAAAAATATAACCTGTTTAACATGGGATAGATTATGGCTGTGCGCTCCAGAGATAGAATATTAAACAAATTAGGAACTTCTAGCACCTATATTTCGTCAAAAAACTAACGGTGTATAGTTTGTATGTTTTCTCAACTATTTATAAAAATAATCTATTACTTCTCACAGTAATGTTTGCAGAATCGCAAAAAAACCTGCTGCTTTGAAGGGTTTTCAGCCGTACGGCGGGAAAAAATGAGTCAAGTTAGAGACTTATGTAGCATTTTTTTTATTTAATTACTGAGAATTTTGATTATATAAAACTATACCGTTGCGCCATTAATATTACAATATTTATTTCATACTTCTTACAGGCGCTGAAATTAAAAATTATAATTCGAATATGGTCTCCATTATGACTGGAGAACTATCTCGCTCAAACCACCTTAAGGAGGTTCCGCCGCGACTGTGTGAGTCAAAACAAATACTAAATTCCAAATTTTTTATATTTTGTCCAAAAAATCCTGCTTTCACTGATGCAATGTGTTAACAATAGAAACCCAAAAGTAAGGGACAAAATATGCAGATTATTCCACGAATGTATTTTTTATGAGCACTATTTCCAGCCACAGGAGCCGACTGCAGCGCCAGTTACTACGAATTACCGCATTTTGACTTCAATTACGGCATTAATTCTTCAATAACTAGAAAAATAAGGTGGTAAGATGCCTGTATTTTATTTTTAATCAATTTCTCTGAATTATTTCCTTCATGGAGACAGTTTTCCACGAAAATGGCATTTGTATTTTATGGAAAAATATTATTTTTCCCCGTGTTTCTCTCATTCCCCCATTGAACACCATGTAATTTCAAGTTCAATTATAGAATAAAATAGCGTGGAAAGGTATTATTTTCTTGTTCATATCAGATAGAGGATAACTTTTTCTACAAGTAGACAGAATATGAATAAAATGACATTTAAGTCATTTGACGGTGGAACCACCTTAAGAGTGGCCATCTATTCTTCCATAGATGGCCTCATCCCCCCTCCTCCGACCTCTCTTTGAATGTATCGGAAACGCCCGGGTGACACGGTGACTGTCCATTTCAGTCGAACAATACGGAATTCATTCCGGGCGGCGATGCAAAGGCAACGTGCGACTGAGTGGGAGCAATGTTCCCAGAACGCTGATACTCGCAAATGCAATACGAGCGTCGTCTTATCCGTAAGTGTCGTTGTGCACGGGGGGATTGCCAAAAGGTGGAACGGAAGCGATTTGTAGGTATTCTCGGTGTACTGCGCACTTCAAGGCTGGAGTGGCGATCGTGGATTGCGGTTAACGGTGGTTGAGAACGGCGCGCATTTAGGATTTAAAAAATTGGAATCGAGGATTTGGCGAAACCTTGCTAACTCTTAATTGGTATTGTACTCAATTAGTACAGCTGGATTACTTTTGAAGTCCAAATAGACAATTTACCCATATTTTAAGTTCATCTCGTGTACAGTTCAATTGTACTAGTTTAAACTCTAAGTTGTTGTAACCACTTCCATTTGTTATATTATTTTCGTTATATTATTTTTTGTAAATATTAAAAATATGTTATACAGTAGCCAAGGTGTCGCTCTTTGATACCTGATTTTAGTAGCTCAATTTCTACACGTTAAACGTATTTATTGACTTCGGAAATTGAATATTAGAACCGTTATTTGATAAAATTTTAATATGAGCAGGGTAAAAATGTTAGCATTCCTTTGACGCCCTAATGATTTTCTCTCACATGCTATTCGGAGTCATAATATACATGGGAAGTTGCAAACACGCTTCATTGAAAAGGCATTGCGGAATGAAAAACATTTTTAAATAAGTTAATTATAAAAGGAACTGCTCCGGGCTGTTTTCTGGGAGTGAAGTCCAACTGAGTGAAGTTTTCTGGGAGTGAAATTCAATGTCGTTCTTGATTTTACCTAAAGCTTCCTGCTTTAGGTAAAATCAAGTAAATAAATTTGGGTAAAATCAAAATTAAAAAAAAATAGTAGGAAGTAGATGGAGTTTCTCTGTTGGAGCTATTAAAGCTGTAGGTTGGGGAAGTACGGACAACGCAAACAAAACAGACCTATCCTATAAATGGGGAAGATAGTGAGTGAACATGTTTCTACAGAAGAATATTTATTGTATTGCCATGCTTTTAAGCGAGTTTGAGCCACGTGATGCCATGAGTTGTGATGTTTTTTACAACACTACAATGGCACATATAATCCCCGATTGCCTCGGTTGTCGGCATCGTTCGAGGACAAGTGTTGCCTGTACTTTTATAATCTCGGAGGTATCGATCGAAGTTAACCAGTGACGGAAATAATTGCCTGAAAATATAACGGCATCCATTCAGAACAAATACCGTAAAATAGAATATGCTTGCGTTTAGAAAGGAATGAGATAGTAAGTTGGAAAAAATTCTTCCGACGCGGAAACTTACTCGACCGCAGAAATTTCCCCTGCCTCTATATGACTACAGAAGAAAAATGACCGATTCTGCGGATTTCAGGGTCAATGCCTTTCCCATTTCGCTTTCACTTTTTCCTTTCATTCCGCCGAAAAAAGCTCTGGCTCCACGGAACGGAAGGGAGAAGGTGGAGAGAGCGAGAAGAGTACGAAATGAACGAGCCTTCGTACGACCCCACATCGTGTTGGGGAAGGCAGTGTTCAGTGGGGTTGTTCGGGAGAGGAGCAGCACATCGAAAGCGGGGAAATGGGCATTTAATTAGAGGGCCTGGACCATTTCTTTCCACAGAGGTGTGCATGTGTCGGGGAGTGAGAAATTTCATGCGTATTTCGCGGTCATGAAAGATACGACTCCGCTTCTTCGCCTTCGCAATTCCACTCGAAGTATTTTATATAACTTCCGGAGGACTGCGCAAACGGGGGTGGAAGGTTGCCATCACATTGTTTGGTTGCAAGATTTCATAAGATTTTTTGGGAGTATCCTTCTTTTGCATAAAAAAATTTGTCACGTAGAATGAGCGGGAAGATTTTAGAACTCATCGGAGAAGATTGATACAAATTTATCGGACCCCCACGGAAGAGCCGTGAGATTTGTTAAAATGCTACGTGAATAAATAAGGAATAACCGTCCACTGTCGAATCGAGGATACATCTAGGTATAAAAATGGGATTTAAAGATTAAAAATGTAATTTACGGATAAAAAGTTAAGAATCACATATTTAAGGTAAAAATGTTTTAGTGCTCAGAAATCTATATTAGGCTGTGAAATTACAATGCGTGAATCGTCCAGGTTGAAAAGAAATAAGGGGAAAGAAAACCATAGCCGATTCATGTACTACATTCTTCTCTCTCCCATATCGTAAAATCACGTCAGAAACAAATACTCACGACATCAGTTAAGGTGGTGATCATAATTTTGCAGTTATTTTTACTTTCCATCTAAGAAGATCATGTAGTGAAGTTTTTCATTAACGTTTCCTTTAGCGTACTATTTATCTCGTTCACTAATGCCTGATTGTTTTACATTTCACTGAAAACCCTTGCTACACACCCTCGGTTTGGCTTTCAGGGTAGGTTTTGCTTAGAATTAAGTGCTTTTCGAGTGAATTTCGCTACTTCGTCGTAATTAAGAGCAGCTGAGGTGAAGGGGAGAGGCGAGAAAGATTGTTTTTGGCTCCTCCCTTTTTTATTCCTCCCTACGCTCTCTTGATTGAGCATAATTCTATCCAGGCGAATCGATAGTCATTAGAAAACTACGGAAGTTATGCTGGCTTAGGAGGGAAAGTTTTTGACGTTAGGTGGCTAACAAGCTGGCAGAAATCTTTGTCGACGTTGAGTTTTTATATTTCGTGGGGTCCTTCGGGATGTTTTGCAAGCATTAAAGTTAATTTCAGTTAAAATATACGGCGCTTATTTTTATTCGCTAATTCCTCAAGTTTTGTTTCGGAATAATGATTCTTCCCCAAATTCCAAATCAGGGGTAAATTTTATTTCTATCATTCGTAAGTCACCAACTACCTCATCAGACGCTATCATATGGTCTGATTGTAATGAGAGGAATATGCGGTCTCCTAATTTATCATATGGGAGTGGATTACGACCTTTAATTCAAATTATGAGTAGTGTGCGTTAATTTCAGTGGCAATTTGACACTTTATTGAGTATAGATTTTCGCGTACGTAATTATTGGGCGGTATATGCCTTGATGCTTACCTACTTCCTCAGCTGCAGTAGGTTGAATTGCATTGCTCATTTTCCTACTCTAGGCCATAAGATGTAGCGATTCATCTTTGCTGCTGTGCTCATTGGTGAATCCTCCATGTTGGAATCTCTGCGAATCCCTGATACTCCAATATTTTCGTTAGGGAAGTAACATAAACACGAAAAACGATATTAGTGCATATGTTCTAAGTTGGTAAGTAATACTACAGGAAAAGGAATACAAGTGCTTGAACGTTTGGTGCAGCAATCTAGCCACCAAACACTTAAGCTACTTTGCTTTTTGTCATTTGTTACCATTACCTTTTGTCATTATAGTAAAGTGATACAGGTGACACTGGACGATGTTTGTTACTTTTATTGCTTCGACTCTCAGGCCCTCAATTACACCTGAATTAGAATGTTACAGACTCACTATACAAATTTGTGGTTTAGGACAATTTACCTAGTAGTTAAAATGATCCCTAATAATGTTATTTCTGACTGCTGCTGCAGTTACTCAATTGGGGATATATCACAAGAACATCTTCGAACAACATGAACTGGGGATTGACCACTCTTTTGTTTTAAAGATACTGATGTAGGACTATGTCAGCAGGGAGTTTTTCCTCTCTCGTCTGCATCGCAATGTTAAGTAGAACTGTAGTTGCTGCAATAACATCCATGGTGGTCAGTAAGTTTGTTCTTAGTCCATGGCTTAAGACCGGAAACCGCCTTTTCTGTACACCCGATACTGGCGTTATACAGTATTTCTTGTCCTTATGAGCATTATTATAATTTTTCTACGATCGACTGGTAGGGTTCAGAATTGGAGTCATGATATAAGGTTTCAGAGGGTATCATCCATTATCTCCTAAAAGAATATACTCTGGCGGTATAATGTCAGTTTCAAACATCATTCTTTTTTTCACAGTTTTGGAAGATATAAGGTTTCATGCACTGAACTCAGCCACCGCGACACAATCTCTCTCTCAATATCTCTAATAAGGAATTTTGCGACACAAATCGTTTGAACATTTAGGGACATATATCCTTTTCTCTTTCTGAATCTTTCCCCAAATTCTTTCCTGAAGATTGAATTGGAATGTGAGCGCAGTCAATGCATCAAAGGACGCCTGGGAAATTTTCAATTCGGTATAAAGGACTTACAGGACGTACAACTTGCTCCATTTCGTCACCAGTCAGAAGGTTGATGTACCGAAGCCTAAGAGAAGCTTTGGATACTTTCTTAACACATCTGCAAACTGTCCCTTTTGAAACGCCAATGAAATCTCCCTCTATAATTTGGAAGTTCGACGCGTGTTCCATGATAATTCCAATCTACTCCTATGTCCGGATTTAACTTGTGGTAAGGAATCGCAAATGTATGCTCTCCGTTCATTTTGGGACCCAAGTCCTCAGAACACCGGAACCTTCCCTTGGCCGGTGAGTGAAACTAATATCGACCCTTCACCTAAGCACATGTCTCTCTCGCAGTATATGTACACGGTGAACTAATTGTTCACGCAATGGATTGACTAAAAAACATTTGTTCCATACTCGGAAAATATTGACTCAGAAGGGTCCTTATGTTTCGTAGTTCATAAAAATTTTAAAAGGTACAGTAATTATTATCAGAGTTCTTTGTACACGGATGCTTCCAACAACTTGGCTAAAAACTACGTAAGAGTTTTGTTTAAAATTCGCAAACGATCAGTTGAACATATAGCCGATGTCCTACAGTCCAATATGGATACAATTTTGTATCCAATTTGGAAACTACGGAAAAGTACCGTGTCCCACGGCGGAATTGTATCCAAATGGCTATTGGTCCAATGATTTATATAAAATTCCTTTTGGTGGTTACAAACGAGTGGAACATGTTCTAAATTTCCATCCTAAGGTATGAAACCAACCAATTGGGGTTAGGTTTCCGACTACTGAGCGTAAGATGGCCGACATGGGAGCTCCGTTCGGAAGCACCTCGTACTTTATGTTACTACTGAATACAAACTTAGGTTGACGTTATCAATACATTTTTCAACATGCAAGTGCCACTAAGCTATAGGAGGTATATTATGGTCGAAATTTTCAATAATTATTTCTTGCGACGAAGGAAAGATAAGGAAAATCCCTCATTTCGTATTTTTAATGACTTTAAATAAGGTATTTTGGCGTAAATTGATGATTTCTGAATTCCATTAAATCATAGTTACCGTGCTTGGTATTTATCAAGTGGAAATTGTTGGCACAATAAGAGATTAACGGGCAACTTTCCATCACAGACTTACCAGGCGAGTAGAGTACACTGTCTACATATTTATTATAAAAATTTACAAGTTTTTTCTACCTTCCGCCCAAAATATGAATCCTGACTGGATGTAATTGACTGATTTGTAAATAATATTTGTTTATGCGCATACACAAGACCCTGGAGAATAGCATAAAAGAGAACGTTCACCAAAAATAACTCGAACTAGTGACGAGCATCAAGAGGCTATGCCATGAGATAAGAGTTTAACCTAATGTTTCTCCCATTTTTATGTTGGTATTGGCGGCCAAGTGTACAGCGTACTCCCCTGGTGATGACAAAGTCATAGGATTGAGCCTTCTTATGTCATTATATTTTTAGCCACACCTTCTTTTCTTCAATTATGAAATATTTCCTTAAATACTTTCTTATCAAGAATTTCTATCCATCTTTAGTTACGGACTTTTTTAGATAAATCTTGTCTCGGTGACTCTACGCCGATGATTCGGGATCCCTCGTCTGCAGTTCAAGATGGAACGGAAATTTATGTGCTAATATGTATTCCTTCACCATTGCGTTCACCATTGCCTTCACCATTGCCTTCACCATTGCGACGATTTCGTCTTGGAGCCTCCGAGTAAGCCGTTTACTTCGCTTGCTTTTTCACCTCCATCGTTTTTAATACACATTAGGTGTACGTGACCCATTCCCACTGCTAAAAATGATATTTAACGCAGCTATTTCACAATCTGCAGACTTCATTTTTATTAACTACTAGCGGAAGGTACCCGCTGAAATTCAACGTGTGCGAAAAACATTGAAGTTATTCAATAAGAAAATCACAAAGCCTGAAGAATACTGTCAGCGTGGTCATTTGAGGAGTTCGTAACCTTATTGTATGTTGTGTTCGTTGTAGTAGATACGCTGACCGTTTTCCAGATGCTGGGAGAGATGTGTGACTCTTTCATGTACGGGAAACCCAAAAATGGGCCACGCAGACTCATTACTACTTTAATAGCACCCAGGTTGATAGATGGTCACCTCGTCCCTCCGGGTCTCTTGAGCCGTCTTCTGTGTGATTAACAACTTGATCGCTTCCCTTGTGTACATACATATATTTGCATTCAATGACTTAATTGAGTTGCACTATTCAACGTTGATATGTGCGTTGAGTATCTTAATCAGGATTGGAGAGTTGAGTTGAGAGAGTTGAGTATCTTAATCAGGAGCGGATTGCAACGCCATAAGGAGCATTTGCAGCAGCAGCCATGTTTGACCTATGAATCCTCCATCACCCGGACTGCGCCTTCTGCATGGCCATAATCATTGGTTTCGGTTGGTAAACAAAACATCTATGGTGATTCTTAATGTACTTTCCGATTTTCATGCACGGATGTCGTTCATTGCGCAGAATTTCCGTTCTTCTTTCGGGTAAGAAGCATGTAGTGGCCTCATTATAATTTCCACCATCTTAAAACAGATTGAAGTTTAAAAACAGATGGGTCTATATTTGAACCAGATTTATAGCTGGTTACCTGTCAGTAGGTTGGGCTACGATGAAATTTGTTCGGTTCTTAGCGTAACCCGAGAAACACCACGGCGAGATGCTCAATAGTTAGTTGATTTTGTTCATAACAATAGTTATAAAAATATATTTCCTTGAATTTCGGCTAATAACTTGGCTCTTCCGAGTTTATATTCCTAATACAGTTGCCGGCAGACTGTTCTTATTATTAAGTTAAACATGCAGGAAAAGTTTATTGTACATTTTTTTCCATACTGGTGAACTTTAATTTGTGCTCAACTCAGTTTCATCGTTGTTATGTTTGTTTGTATATCTTTTGGACGAAAAATCCAAGGTACAAAGCGATCGCCTGCTAACTTTCGTATCTTACTATATAGGTCCATATAAACTGCGTATGAAATTTGGTGAAAACTATAAATGTATTATTGGTGAAAAAATTGTAACTTTATCTCGAATGCGAAAGGAGTTACGAATTTTTTATTTTCTCAAATATTTTTACCGCGCCATTATTTCAGCCGCTTGCTATTTCGTGGCAGTTTTCCGTGGCTATTTTCTTCACTCAAATGTCGGCTGACAGTTGTCAACAACAGCCTAAAACTTGCAGGGAAAGTTTTGAATTCCTAACTTCCCATACCGGTAAACCTTTTTATGTTTTTAGCTGAGTTTCGACGTTGTTATATTTAGTTAAGTATCTTTTGGGCAAAACTTCCGATTTTTGTAAGATAGGAAGCAGTCGCCTACTAACTGTGGTATCATACGATATAGTTCCATATATGCTGCTTATGAAATTTGGATAAAACTATATATTTATTTTTGGTGAAAGAATTGTAACTTTATCTTGATTACAAAGGGGGTATTGAATTTTTGATGGCCGCACCTCTTCAGGCTTTCCTTACTGGCCTGAGTTTTGCGCTGAAGGCTCCGACCTCCCAAGAAGGTCGTTTTGCCATTAGATAAGTTGGCGAGGTGATGCTATTGTTTTGACGAGGAAAAGACTTTCCTTGAGGGAAGAATTTTTCGCTTCAAGAAACTGTATAATCCTACTTGACGTCCATCGCTTCGACGAACGATCAACATATCGAATGAAATAATTTCACGTAGCCTGCTTTGGACAATTAAACTTTAGTTAGGAAAACCTTTTTGGGAATTACCTCATGTTGGTGAAGTGCGAATGTTATTTATATATAAATCACTCAATTTATTTGAATCATAGGTGTAGTGGGTTATATATAAAACGGTCATTGTATAAAATAGATTATCGGTGGTGATTTTAACGAATCCTCGATAGATTATAATAATACTTTTTTTATACACTTGAATTTCATTCAACATTCAAGAAATTTCTGACTCTCCACCGCTTTGAAGTTACTTTAAATACGTAATACTTTTAGAGTGGGAGATTTATTACTTAAATTAATAAATTGTAGCTTGCTAGTGCTCGTCGCTGGGAAATCGTCACGTTTCCATAGTTCACATAGAGTATTTACAATCACACAACACTTTCGAATGATACTTGAAATAAAGTATCAAAAACTCAGAATTGTCCAAAATGTTAAAAATATCTCCAAATTTAGAACCACAAGTTTTCTTTTCGCATCTGAATTAAAAATTATGATCAATTGTTAACAGATTGGCAAAATTACTCAATTAGTAATTCGACATCGTCATGTGAATTTCACGTTCATGTGAACAACGTATATCTTTGGTACATATTTATGTGATAGCTGATAATCTGCTGTTGCGTTTAGGACGGGGAATAATTGGTGCAGTTTTAGTGCAGACGGAAATTAGTATTGTGTCTTATTATTTATGACGGCTCCTACGCCTCCTACACCTATGATTCAAATAATTCTCATGCTAAGTTTGAAACGATCACTCTTGTATCTTTACGTATTTTAGGTGTGAAATAATGGTTAATCTTTGAAACACCCGTTCTCTTTTTAGTGTCTTCTGAGATTTACGTAAGAAACTGTTTTGGATTTGAGAATTCAATGAAATTAAAAAAAAAAAAAAAAAGAATTTTAAAAGTTGATTTCTTCCAATTAAATTCAACCATTTTATCCGGCATATCAGTTACTTCCAATTATGAAACTACGTATCTGTAGTGATATTATGATTAGTATTACACGATAAGTCGTGTCACGAAGATATAACAAGATAGTCGTAGTTACACCAACTTTAGGGTATAGTGTAATGCACGTTGGTGAATACTCACCCCCTGCCACACACCCCTGAGGTGGCTTTCAGGGTATTTTGTAGATGTAGATGAATGTACGAGGAAACATTATATTAAGATTATGTACATTGCAATTAATTCTTTGGAGTTTAAGGAAATTTTCAACATAACGGCAAACAATCGCGTATAGATTTAGCAATGCAGGCCATAGGTAGACATTTTCAGACCACGCCGTCGCCGTGGAATTGGCCATCGGCGCTCATATCTATAACCAAGTGCCTGTTTTTATTAATAATGAAGGAGTTCCACCGAGTAACGCCAGAGACAGTGTCCTATGTTCAAAATACCAGTGTCTTGCACAGTCGAAAATGAACATATACCTAAATATGTAAAATGATCTCATATAAACAAGGTTAAACTAATTTGAAAATCTTTGGGAAATGATTTTGGTATGTAAGACTTGATTCATTGTCGAAGTGTTCCAGCCGTCTTGGGAAGCAGCAGTTGAACATCCGAGTTGTATCATCTTGCTGACGAAAGATTCGGAAGTCCAGCTGTATAATGTATCCATGTGTATAATATAAATTTCTTTTTACAATTATCATAAATATAATGACACATCAACAACTACATTGTTATCCAAGGCCGCTGTCCCGGCCGGCTAGAGTTAGCGCCGAGTGCTGGCGGCCCGGAATGGGTGAACGTGGCGACCAGCCCCGCCACGTTCATTGCGCTTTTATTATTTTTGGTTACATTTTTTTAAGCCGTTCGATAGGTGGCAATAGTGAGGTTTCTGATGGAGTTTTTTTACGTTTTGTCACAATCGTCACTTTTTTTACGCGTGGCGGCTTGTGAGCTTTCAGCAAATTATCCGATCTGTTCTGACATGCAAACTTATGGGGCATAGCATCATTCTTCATCCTTAAATTGCAACGTACCATTAAGTACTTAGTCCAATTTTCGGCGTCTTCTTGCAGCTGTTATGAATAAAAAAGTCATATTAACGTCAAGAGGATAATGGTCTCTAAGAATGTTATCCGAGTGAATACTGAGGTGAATCACATCAAAAATAACGTAAATATGGCTATAAATTTAAGGCCGTTGTCATTCATTACTCACGTTAAAATGATCTACACAAACAAATCCCGTTGTTTTCGTCGATAGGTCGTTCTTCCTCTTCATCGCTTTAAACCATTTCTTTCTTCTCCCTTCATTGTTTGGAATCCCTATAAATATTTTACTTGAATTTCTTGAAGTATTTGTACACAGAGGCACAGCACAATATTTATAGTTCGACATCTTACACGGCACTCGACACAATCCTGTCCCGCACGGACGTAGCAACCCTCGAACGCTGGCATGTTCGCTTGGGGAAAAATGACGTCACACCTCTAGAACTTACTACTTTCGCTCGCACCCCCCACTCCTCCACTTTGACCTTTAATATCTCAAAAACTACTACTTTTATTGAAATTGCCCTTGGTAGATATTATTTTCTAGTGGTCTTCTACATTTTTAAAGTGTTTCAAAAAAATGTGAAAATTCCCCATTGTTGGCATAGAAAAAGATTTATTACTCGACTAAAAATGGGTTAGACATCTTACTTCGTTCCTGGACTCCGTAACCGTGAGAAAGAACAAAATTTTAGGTGTGAAGGATAGAAAGCTTGTTTAAGGCTGGCTAATGTATGTACTCTGCTTTATTCTTCACGTTACCGTATAGCAAGGCATCGTCGATGCTGATCATTACCTATATATCCATTGCAGACCTCTTCTTATTATTGTGACCTCTTCTTATTATGTTGGTTTTTCTTCTCTATGTGATGCACTTTGATGTGATTATTGATAAGATGTATTACCGAATTCAAGTACTCGTGAATTACGCTCATTACCCATACCGACCGAATACCCTCGAAATGTCACTCCCATATTCAAAATCGGTGATAAGGAACAACAATCGAACTACAGACCGATATCTCTCACATCTATCCCTTGCAAAGTTCTTGAACATATAATTGTAAGTTCAGTTATGAGACACCTCGATATGCAGAACTTGTTAATAAAAACGCAACACAGATTCAGAAAGGGAAGATCTTGCGCAACTCGATTAGCAATTTTTGCCCACGATATTTTATTCTCGGGTGAACGTTCCAGTTGATGCAATTTTTCTTCACTTTAAAAAGGCATTCGATAAAGTTTCCCACAGTAAGCTATTCATAAAATTAAAACCCTACGAGTTAGACGACGACGTAATTTCCTGGATTAAATAATTCTTAAGCAATCGCGTGCAAAGGGAATTCTTAAGCAATCGCGGAAAAAAATTAGATGGCGCTATCTCTAATAAAGTAAAATTCACATCGGGTGTCCCACAGGGAAGTCTCATAGATCCACTTCTGTTATTTTTGTACATAAACGACATCGGTGAAACAGTTGACAGTAAGCTTAGATTATTTGCAGATGACGCCGTGGTGTATAGAGAAATTCGTAGCCTTAATGATTTGGAGTACAACCTTGTCGTGGTGGAAGGGCTTGCGTGCTCCGATGACCCCTAAAGCTGCACTGGCGGGAGCAATGCTCCTGGTGGGGTCACCCATGTCAGATTGGTCGGAGGTTAGGAGACAGTCCGCGCATACATAGTCCGTTAGGATAGTCCGCGCAGCGTCTGTACCTCAATGAGGCGGCTGCAAAAGGCGTTTGACCCCAGTGGGGCGGCCTCTGAAGTGATGGTGTCACGTAAAAAACACTATTGAGATAGGCCACGGAATACTATCTCAATTAAAACAAAAACCTTGAAATTATGGGAGTTCTCAAATGATAATGAATCCTGGCCACTACGGGACTCGGCCCGGAGGGCTGAGGGCGGAGAAGCTAGAGAATATAAAACAAGAAATGGAGAGGGTGGGCGTAGACATTATAGGTCTGGGTCAAGTAAGATAGAAGGATGACGGGGACCACTGGAGCGATGACTAACAAGTAATTTATAAAGGAGGGAATGAAAGTCAGCGCGGGGTTACATTCGTAATGTATAGGAAAATAGGTAGAAAAGTAGTGTATGCAGAACAGGTGATTGATAAGATATTAGTCGTGGACCTAAAGGCAGAACCAAGGAATTTAGTTATAATCCAGGTCTATATGCCCCTAATCATAAAGAGGAGGAGGAGTAGATGGGGTGTACGATCAGCTAGAGGAAATAATTGGTAGGATACCTGGGAGTAAGCACTTGGTAGTAATGGTGGATTGGAACGCCGTGGTGGGTGAATGAAGAGATGGGCGGGAGATGGGCGAATACGGGCTAGGAAGGAGAAACGACCGGGGCGAGAAAGCAGTGGAGTTTTGCCGTAGAAATAACCTAGTAATTACAAATACATGGTTCAGACATCATCCTCGACGTAGGTACACTTGGAAGAAGCCGGGAGGCACAGATAGGTTCCAGATAGATTATATAATGGTACGTCACAGATACAGGAATAGTGTTAAAAACTCGCATACCTATCCAGGAGCTGATGCAGACATAGACCACAACTTATTAGTCATGAAATGTCGGGTAAAACTGAAAAAGATAAGAATGGGAAGGAGGGTACGAAAGTGGAATTCGGAGGTATTAACTGGGGCAATGAAGAAGAAGTATCGTGAGATGGTTGATGAGATAGTGGATGAGGATCATGGAGTTAGATCAGTGGAAAATGAATGGGGAAGTTTGAAAAATGGAATTGTAGAAGCGACGAAAGCAACGGAAGGCGTAGTGAGTGCACTTAAATTAGAAAACCGTGGATCACGAAGGAGATGATAAGGGAGATGGAGGAGAGAAGGAAATGGAAGAGCGTAAACTCAGAGCTAGGTAAGAGAAAATACCGAGAATTAAATAACTGGCTTAGAAGAGAAACAAAGAAAGCAAGGGAGGCATGGTGGAGAGAACAACAGATCGACTCGTTAGAGAAATACCAAAAAGAGGGAAGAGCAGATGCATTTTATAGGAAAGTAAAGGAACTGACGGGTGGTAACAAGGGAAGGGGAATTACAACGATAACAGACAAGACGGGAAAGGTGATCGTAGAGCCGAAAGACACCCAGGAGAGGTGGAAGGAGTATGTTGAAGAGCTGTATGGTAAAGAAATAAGGCCCAGTATGGATACAGAAAGGAAAGACGACATCGACAGATATGGCATCGGACCAGGTATCCTAGATAGTGAAATCGAAATAGTTCTACTAGACATGAAAAGGAATAAGGCGGTGAGAATAGATGAAATACCTGCAGAGTTTTTAAAGAGCATGGGGAAGAACGGAAGAGGAAAACTTTTTGCGCTTATTCGTAGGATTTATGAGGATGGAGTGTGCCCGGAAGACTTCGCGAAGACTGTACTAATTCCTATGCCAAAGAAGAGTAAGGCAAAAACGTGCGAAGACTATAGGACAATAAGCTTAATATCCCAAGCGGCGAAAGTAGTTCTGAGAATTATAAACAGAAGGCTAGAGAAGAAGGCAAATGAATACCTGGGTGACGACCAGTTCGGGTTTCGGAGAGGGACGGGAACGCGAGACGCTATAGCGGTGATGAGGACGCTAGTAGAAAGAAACCTAGAGTATGGGCAGGATGTTTTTACATGCTTCGTAGATTTCGAGAAGACGTTTGATCGGGTGGAATGGACGAAATTAATGGAAGTGTTGAAGAAATTAGGGGTCGATTGGAGGGACAGGTGTCTGATTCGGAATTTGTATATGAACCAGACGGCGCAGGTTAGGGTAGCCAATGGAGAATCGGGATGGGCCACGATAGGACGGGGAGTGCGGCAAGGGTGCCCACTATCGCCGTTGCTTTTTAACGTGTATTCAGAAGAAATGGTAAGGGAGGCATGGTGGGAGGAGGAGATAGGAATAAAGGTAGGAGGTGAGCTGATAAAATCAGTGAGATTTGCAGATGATCAAGCATTGGTTAGTCAGTCTGCAAAGGAGTTACAGTCAATGGTGAATGCGTTAGAGATCCAGTGCGAAAAGTATGGGATAAGTAAGATCAACCCCAAGAAAACGAAAGTAATGAGATTTTCTAGAACTAAGAAGGTGGGGATGAATATAAGGGTGGGAGGGCAGAAGATACGTGAGGTCGAGCAGTTTACGTATCTGGGTAGTATTTTGGAGGAGAATGAGTTTAGTGGTAAGGACATCAGATGCAAAATTGCGCTCGCTAAAGAAGCATTTTCGAAGGGAAGGGAATTGATGAGGGGGGGTCTGAGAAGAGACGTAAAGAAGAGGCTGGTGAAAACTTTAATATGGAGCGTGGCGCTATATGGGTCGGAAAGTTGGTCATTGCGAAGGGAGGATGTGCATAGATTTGAGGCGTTTGAGATGTGGGTTTGGAGAAGGATGGAGAAGGCTAGCTGGATGGCGAGAAAGACGAACGAGGAGGTATCGGATATGGTCGGAGAGGAGATCCGGATTCTTGTGGCAGAGGTTCGGAGAAGGCAGAAGAGATGGATGGAGGAGGTTTTGAGAGGAGAGGGCATGTTGATGAGAGTGATAGAGGGTAGAACACTGGGGAAGTGTGAAACAGGAAGGAAGATGATAGGAATTCTCGACGAAATAAGAGGAGGTAGAAGATATGAAGAATTGAAGAATACCACGCCATCCTTAGGAGGGAAAGCGAGACAATGTCTATGAGGTTGGGATGCTGAATGGGGACTGTCCAAGAACCTACCCTTCAGCTGGTAGTAATGAATAAAATTATAAGCAAGCGCTAACTAAGGACCTAGAGGAAATACAGGTGTAGTGCACTGCGTGGCAGCTAGAATTAAACCTGAAAAAATGCAATGCTATGAATTTTTGGCTGAGTGAGGTGTTATATAGGTGAATATATATTATGAGTGAGGTGATTTCAGTGTCAATACGTCTGCTGAAAGTGGCTGAAAATCGCGTTTTTGCTTTCAAGACGAAAGCTCACCTTTACCGATTGCTGAAATAGACCGGAGGTGTTGGTGCACTTTAAAGCATTGCCGGCAAGGATTGAAAGAAAAATAATTGAGAAATGGTTTTGCATCATCAACGGTTACTTAATTTATATATTTATAACTCCTGATTTGATTATGCAAAGGGATTAAAAATTTAACAGATTATGTTTTTTTCTTTCACAGCTGCGCGACGGAGAGCAACTTTTAGCCTCAAGAGAGGTGGAAACATTGGGTGGAGAGACCAAGGAAATTTAGGAATTTAGTTAACCCTTGGAGTGAGTACAAAAACCTTAACCCAACTGAAATGACTTTATGTAGGTGAATATGTATTATAAGTGAGGTGATTTCAGTGTCAATACATCTGCTGAAAGTGGCTGAAAATCGCGTTTTTGCTTTCAAGACGAAAGCTCACCTTTACCGATTGCTGAAATAGACCGAAGGTTATCAAAGAGGTAAATGAGCGCTCTCCTCCCACCAGCCCAAAAACCTTTTACGAGTAAACAAGGTTCCGTGAGGAAATGAATGCGCATTTAGGATATACTAAAATATATATGTAGAACTCGTATTTTTAGAGAAATAATCATTTGAAAAACACCAGTTTTTGGAACATGTTGGCAGATTTCTTCACCATTTTGGGAGGCTTAGGGAAGATCTGATGTGAGGATATTTTCACCTCTACTGCATGTCGTAATGAAAGCAAGCGACAACCACGGACCGTGGGGCTGGATATATCGAGCACAAAGAAACGTGAGTCCACAAAATCGAGCGAGTGCGAGGAGCCTCACAGCCAGAAGGCCTGGGTTAAGTATGGGGTAGTGGTGGTGAACCATAATCATGAGAAATTTGACCTCATTCTCATTATAATAATTTCGCATAATTTATTGACTGTGGTTCAAGAATAATCTACCCCATATCCAACCCAAGCCCTTCGGACTGATAGACTCCTCTCACTTCGTCGGTCTCACGATTAAAGTTGTGAAACAAGAAATACATATTTTCATTAATTTTTTATTAGAGTAATCTACTGGTCAGAGGTAGGATATGATGAAAGTCAGAGAATATCCAACGGACTCTTAAACGTGCCGTACCCTATCTACCTCTAGTATTTCTTTCTTCATCTGCTAAACACCATCAATACCTCTATTTCTAGGTAGGCTGAGTGGTGCAGTAACAACCATCTATCAATTAACACCAATAAAACTGTTTTCCTGGATTTCCACCCCAAGACTGGCACATTTTTGGCTAATCATCAACTTAAACTGATGAATGAGCCTGTTTCCCGCAGTAATTGTGTTAAATTCTTGGATCTTCTGGTTTCGAATGACCTTAAATGGACACCTCATATCGAGGCCATCATGAATCGGGTTAGCACTGGTATTTTTATGGTCAGAAGGCTGACACCTTTTCTATCTCCTGCTACCCTCAAACTTATTTACCATGCTAATGTTCATGCTCATATATCTTATGGCATTATGTTCTGGGGAATCTCAAACCATGCTAAAAAACTATTTTCTCTGCAGAAGAGGGCAATCAAAGCTTCAAGTTCCAAAAAGGACTCCTGGTAAACCTATCTTTTTGGCCCTAAAAATATTAACACTTCCTTCCATATTTATCTTGAACTGTGCCACTTTTGTTAAACTGCATCCTCAGCATTTTCCAAGGAATGAAGAATAGCACGACCATTACACTCGCACAAAAGGTGATGTTCACCTCAAAAGTCACCATCTATCTCTAGCTCTCAAGGGACCTCATCATACTCCAGCCATTATTTTCAATAAACTGCATATATGTTAAAAATAAAGCATATATGTTAAAAAGTAAAGGTGACAACGGGCACCCTTGCCGCACCCCGCGACCTATAACTGCCCACCCTGATTCACCCTCAGCTACCCTCACCTGAGCCCTCTGCCAAATATATAAGTTTCGGATGAGTCTCCTATCACGCCAATCTATTCCTATTTTCCCCAATATCTGTATTAGTTTCTCCCAGTTTACTCTGTCAAACGACTTTTCAAAATCCACAAAGCAAGCGAAAAAATCCTGATTATACTCTTTCTTTCTATAAGTGTCCTCATTCTAAACAGCTAGCATTTTTGGTCGATCCAAATTTAAAAATGGTAGTACTGCCATACTAATTAAAGAAGATATCAATTTCAGGAAAAAAAGCATACTAGCCCCGATCGAAGATTTTTTCATCACTTAAATGATGAAAAAATCTTCGAACATTGTGTAGTGGAAGTATGTTTGCCAGTTTTAAATCTAATTTTTGTGGTTCTGTATCGATCACCAGATGCATGCATAAATACTTTTCTGGAAAAGTTTGAAACCCTTATTGGAATTTTGAAAAAGGATAACAAGCCTCTTGTGATTTGTGGAGACTTTAACGTTGACTTTCTTAAAAAGTCATGTCATTTAGATGAACTAGCTTCAATCACTAGCTCTTTTGATGTGATTACTGCTATAAAGAGTGCTACAAGAGGAAATGCATGTCTTGATCACATAATTGTTGATGGCAGTTACTACACTACAAACATTGACAATGGCATTGCTGACCACAATTCTATCCATGTAACACTGGATATTCCAACAATTAAGCCTCAACAACCACCTAAAAAATACACATGGAAACGATTTTATACCCCTCTTTCTCTTTCTCATTTCAACATACTTTTGTCATCTGTGACATGGGAGGAAGTGTTATTATCCATAACAGACCTCAATATGAAAACACAAAAATGTTTAGACATTTTTACATTTTATTTCAATGTTGCTTTCCCTTTAGAAAAAGTTCATGCTTCCAACTCCTCTCAAAAACAAATCCCATGAATAAAGGAAGGGATACATATATAACGTGTAAACATAAAAGAGAGCTGTATAAGTGGTGTTTCATTTCAAATGACCCAAGTTTGAAGTTAAAATATAGAAAATACTGCAGGGTTCTGAGAGACGTAATCGCAAAAGCCAAAATAATGCTTAATAGTTCCGTGATACATAATTCTAAATAAAGAATTTGTCCTTGGATAATTTATTGACCTCAAAAAAGCTTTTGACTTAGTAAATCATCTTATTCTCCTCAAGAAGTTGGATAAACTAGGAGTAAGAGGGCAGGCTAACCAATGGTTTCACAAGATAGAAAGCAAATGGTATAAATTAATACTGTTATCTCAGATCCCCTACCTCTGAAATGTGGGATACCCCAAGGCTCAATTCTTGGACCTATCCTGTTTCCAGCCTTTATTAATGACCTGCCAGAATCTCTCCCACAAAACTACTCCAGTTATATATGCAGATGACACAAACATCGTATTGAAAGGCAACAGCTGTGAAGTATTACAGCAAAGACTTAATGAAATGGAATGTAATTTACAAAAATTGCTACAATCTAATAAGTTAATGTTCATAAAACAATCCTCGTAGATTTTAATCCCTCAAAACAAAAGACAACTCCAATAATTATAATACTAGATAATTCCATGATTAAGGAAGAACATTTCTAGGTGTTTGGATTGACTGTGATTTATCATGGGAAGAACATGTAAAAAAATTAACAGGAAAATTAAGCTCACTCTGCTATGCAATGCGCATCTTAGCTAAATCCACAAACCTTGATGTTCTTCAGGTAGTTTATTACGGGCAAATTCATTCAAGAATAACACAGGGAATTATCCTATGGGGATCCTCCCACTACATGAAAAAAATATTTCAGATACAAACAAGAATTTAAAAAATAATGAAACAGGTTCCTTTAAGAACATCCCCCAAACCAGTATATAAGACACTTGGTAATCTTCCACAGATTTATTTATTTGACACGACGCGGTTCACCACACTGTGGCATAATCATGTGTAGGGTTCATATTAGAAACAGGGTCCTTCATACACAAGAACCGTATGTCTTTTGAAAAAACTCATATTTTCATAACTACAGCACCAGATCAAATGAACTCATCCATCTAAAAACCCATAGAACAGCTAAAAGACTGCAAAGCCTAACACATCAGGGATTCAACCTTTATAAAAAACTGCAATAAAATAACAAGAATACCAGAAATTCAAAGTATCTGTAAAAAATATCCTAAGAATACATTTGTTCTATGATGTAAATGAATATATGAAGTGTCACTTTTGAGGTTTCGCTTTGTATGCTGTTCTCAACGTAGATGTACTTATCCTATTGCATATTTGTTTTTTGTATATGTAACTGACTTGACCAAGTTGTATATTTTGTTTTTTGTAATGTAACTGACTTCTCCAAGTTTATGTAATTGTACTTTTTGATGACTCCATGCAATTGTATTTGCCCACGGAAAATAAACTTTATTATATTATTATTACCGCAATCGCATCTCTGGCAGCCCATCCCTTCCTGAACCCAAATTGGTCATCACCTAAATAGTAGTTTGCTCTGCTCTCCAACCTTCTATTTATTATTCTGAGCAAAGCTTTTACCGCATGCAAAATTAAACTGATTGTTCTATACTCCTCGCATTCTGACGCTTTCTTCTTCTTCGGGATAGGTATTAATACTGTTTTCACAAAATCCTCTGGCCATACCTCGCCACTCCTCGTAGATCCTGCGAATAAGTTTGGAAAACGATTTTCTCCCCTTACAACTTAGATTCTTCAGTAACTCCGAAGGTAGGTTATCGGTTCCCATGGGTTTTCTACCCTTCATCTCTCTTAATGCCCTCTCTATTTTGCTGTCAAGGAGCTCTGGTCTGAGGTTATCCTTATTTATTGATCTTTTATGCTCTATATCTAGATAAAAGGTACTATTCTCGCTGTCATATAGTATTATCTCCATCTTTCTTGGGTATCTTCCTGTTTTGTCCTTAACCATTTTTTTCGTTTGACCTCTCTTACCACCCGATAACATTTTCACCTTGGCGTACAAAGCACCAATTTCCCCCTCCTCCTGCCGCTTTTCCATTTCCTCATATTGTCCCTTCCACCAGTTTTCTTTTGCCCGATTGGTCACTCCCCAGAGTTTATTTTTCAATTCCTTTTACTTCATAATGAATAAAGACACTTGGTAATCTTCCACAGATTTATTTATTTGACACGACACGTTTCACCACACTGTGGCATAATCATGTGTAGGGTTCTTCGCTTTAGGTCAAGCATATATAGCTTTCCACCAAGGCGTTAGGGAGTGGGGGGGAGGAGGAGGAAGGCTAAGGGAGGAGCGGAGGGGGTAGGTGGGGGTGGGAAGAAGGAGAGAGAAATGGCGTGGTGAGGGAGAACTAAGGGTTTGAGTGGGCAGAGGGCGGAAAGACATAGGGGAAACGGATGCAGGGGTTGGGACTAGGTGATGATGAAGGCCTCCTTTCCTTGAGATCTATGGATGGTGAGGGAAAGGAGGGGGGGGGTCAGAGGGTTTTAAATGGCCAGTGCACTGCCCACACCAGAGCACTGTAGGAGGGGGGGGGGAAAGGAAGTAGAGTGTGAAAGATTTGGGACATGTGGCAGGAGTTGGTTGGAAAGAAAACGGTTAAGGGCGGGAGGGGGGGGGGGGTGCTTTAGTCTGGGAAATATTTGGTGGCCAATAAAGGAGAAGGGTTGTGAAAAAGGATCTCATTACATAGTTTTGTATCATTGCACTTCTGGTGCTTCACAATTTCCATTGTCTCCAAAGCGTCCATTTTCCACCCTTTATCTACCCTATGAAGCAGCTTGGGGGTGAAATCACTCCTGTGGCCGTCTTCCAGCAGGTGTTTGGCAAAACTGGAGGTTGTATCCTCCAATCGGAAACATCTTTCATGCTCCCTGGCTCTTGTTTTAAGCGCTCGACCAGTCTGACCGACGTACACTGTACTGCATCCCGGTGTATTACATTCTAGTTTGTACACGCCAGACTGTTCGAGCACTTCTTTTTTATCCTTCCTATTTTCCAGAAACTTTCTTAGATTCCACTTTGTGTAGTGGCCTACCTTATATTGGGGGGGTAGCAAGTTGGCTAGCCTGTGGGATATGCCGTCTATGAAGGGGAGCTTACACCATTTTTGTTTATCTAAGGGCAGAGGGGTAAGGGACGTTAGCGCCGAAAAGGTTTTTTGTTTAATTTTCTTTCTGATTATTCCATCAACTATCTCTGCTTTATAGCCATTGCTAATAGCGATAGACTTAATTGTCTCTAACTCAATATTATAATTAATTTCATTGAGGGGTACACTTATAAGTCTATGTACAAGTGAGTGGAAAGCGGCATACTTATGGGAGTGGTGGTGGGCAGAATCGGATGGGATGGTGTGGTCAGTATAGGACGGTTTCCTATAAATGGCGAATTCATGTTTACCTCCCTGAATTGAAATATTCAAATCTAAAAAATTTATTCTCCCAGAGTTACTTTTCTCCATTTTAAAATTGATATTCTGGTGCTGCATATTTAGAAGGTTAAGGAATAACCCCAGCTGACGGTCACTTCCTGTCCACCCACAAAGTATGTCGTCCACATACCGGTAATAATACTGAACGTATTGGAGAAGGTAGTGTCTTGAGTTAAAGAGGTTTGTTTCCAGGTTGTCCAGAAAAATTTCGGCAAGAAGGGGGGAAATGGGCGAGCCCATGGCTAAGCCATCTATTAATTGGAAAGATTTATTTTGGAATCGGAAGTAATTTTGATCTGTAATCACTTTCAGCAGTTTCATCAACTCGCTGGTCGTTTTAACATCAACATTGGCAGTTGATAGAACACTATGTGCCCTAGTCAAGATTTCTGATAAAGGAACACATGTAAACAAATTCTCAATGTCAAATGAAACAATTTTGGCATTTAAAGGGACTGACTTTTCTTTTAACTCATTCACCAAAACAATTGAATTTTTAATTGCATAATTTCACTCCTTTTACTTTCTCTTGCCTACTTTGGTGTTGATTTTTTTCCATATCCTTCTCTCTTCCATTTTCTTTATCATTTATTACGTAACCAACTGCTTCTTAACCCTCTTCTTGTCCACCATTCCTATTGTTTTCTCTGCCGCTCCGCAATTTCTGTTTTTATAATCTCCCATCTTCTCTCTATTGTTCCCATTCCCTTTGCTTCAACTATGTTCTTTTCTACCAGCTCTAGGTATTCCCTCCTTTTCAACCCTTTCAATGCATCAAGGTTCCACCTCTTTATCTTCCTACCTTTATAAAGCCTTTTGAATCTAACTTCACACTCCATCATCACCAAGCTATGATCGGAGTCCGCATCCCCCCCTGGATAGCTACGCAAGTTCTTGACACTGTTCCTAAATCTCTGTCTTTCAATTATGTAATACATTTTGTATTTCCCAGTATCATCCAGCATTTTCCATGTGTACTATTTTCCAGTATTTCCATGTGCCTGGGGTGCTATTTATACCAAGTATTTGTCACTACTAATTTATTTCTTCTACAAAATTCAACTGCATTTTCACCGCGATCATTTCTTCTTCCTAGCCCAAACCCTCCCACTTCTACTCCGTCCCTTCTACTCCGACCCTCTACCTTGCCCCACCACTGCATTCCAGTCCCCATCACTATCAGGTTTTTCTTTCTCGGTACTTCTCTAATTATTTCTTCTACTTTCTCATATACCTCTTCTACATCTTCCTCCCTATGGTTGCTTGTTGGCATGTATCTTAACTCAGTACGAAATTAGACGGGCGTGCTTTTATTTCTACCACTAGTATCCTGTCGCTCACCTGTTCAATATTTACCACCCTAAGCCCCAATTTTGTGTTCAGTACCATACCTACCCCACGTCCCCCCCCCCTACCACACCATAATAATCTCTACCACTATAGATTTCCCTGCAGCTATCACTCCAATAGTCCCCGCTAACTACACCTCGTAAAATCCCAAAGCATCTATTTTTCTTTGTTCTATTTCCCGTTTAATGTTTTCTAGCTTCCTGGCCCGTATCATGGTCCTTACGTTCCAAGTTCCTATTTTTACCGCTGTTTTCCTCCTCTTTCTCTTTTTCTTCTTCTGCTCCCTCCTATCCCTTGTATCCGCCGATGATGATGCTGCTGTGCAAGGATTTCGTATGATGACAACCGTGGAGGCCTTGCCTCCCCCGCTGCCAGGCACGACACCCGCCCTAGTGGGCAGCTTAGTTGCCAGGAATCAGTTCTCTTTGAATGACTTGCATAATCTGGGAAGTGATAGTTGAGAGGTATCCCCACACCACTCAACAGTATTTTTAACGTGACACCATCATGGAACTACTTTTCATCTGGCTCCTACCCTTCGACCTATTCTGGCGTGGGTGGCCCTACCAGAAGCAATAGTACTTGCTTCTGCCAGTCCAGCTCTAGGGGTCATTGGAATGCACAAGCCCTTCCACCACGTCAAGTTCGTAGTTCAAGGAAGAGATATAGCGAGCATAATTTCCTAACTCAGAAGAACTAAAAAAAAAATAATAATTTAGAGCCATTAAATGGTAGCAAATTATGGCATTGAACAAAAATTTAATGCATCATTCAACCTCATACAGAATGGGCAAAGTTGCTACAAAAATGTATTTCCTTTGTTCAATTAAAATCCACTTACATTCTAATTTATCATTAAAATTCCTATGATTGGTCCCTTCATCAAGTAGGGTTTTAAGTACCCCCAATCAGCACTTTTAAAAGATTCAATGATGATCACACACTATTTTGCCTTTTTTTAATTCTGGCATGTTAAGAAGAGGAGATGGCCCTTTGTCACCTTTGACAATACTTGACGCCTTTTAACCATGCCATTCATCACGGAAAAACAGGCTTTAGCAAACAAAAACTTAGTCCCCAGAGATATTGCCTTTCCTACTCAAGTAAAAATTTCTCCCTTGAAACTCAACTGAAACTCCCTTGAATCACACTGCCTTGCTTCTCCGCTGAAACTGCCTTGAAATTGAAACAAAACCAAGGGAGTTTGGAAGTGGGGTGGCAGCAGGTAAGCTGTGCAATAAAATGCCTTGCAACTGCACTGGCTCAGAGGCCACAGACCCTTGTAAATATATGTAATGGGCAGGCACACCCTTGCTGCCTAATGACCTGGCTCTCTCCTCTGAAACTCCCTTGCCCACAGCACTGAAACTCCCTTGTCCTCTCCCTCCTAAAATAAAAAAAGGAAATTTTCATTTTAAAGACTATATGAATGCCAATACTACACGATGGCATGCTTAAATGTATTTATCCTACGTTATACCTACCTATCTATATTGTATCTATTTCACATGTCTTACTATCCTACGGCTCTACACACATTTTCTCGCACCCGCTGTTGTTCCCGTTCAACAGTTGTTATTTTTAGGGTTATGAGGATGGGAACCATTTAAAACTAGAGCAAATCTGATTCATTTCCTTATCTCTGCAACAAGAGATTATGTAGAAGTTTGAACTTTCGTTTGAAAATCATATTTATAAAAATTAGGTTGAATATTTCCAGAATCCTAAAATAACTCTCCATAGTGTAATGAGCAGTTGAATTGATCTCCATATTTTCAAATGGGTAATTTATTTTATTATTGTGGAATTTTCATTGCATTAAGTTGCAGTTTAAGAAAGTTCCTAAATATGTATATGTCTATTCTCCAATTGCAGTCAATACAAATCGAAAATCACCTAAAATATTATTTAATTGGAAGGTTATTAGCTTATTTTACTTGACATTTTTTATGTTAATTTCATATCTTCAAGTCTACTTCTAATGAAATAGGTATCTTAGTTTATTCTTTATTAATCCAAGATGATTTATCCATAGCTCCTACCATTTAATTTTACTTTACTTCATGGCTATATTAAATAAAAATTTGGAAGGGATTTACAGCTAATCATTAACAATTTTATTTTAATTGGGTTTCTGCATTGTCATCCAATGTCAAGAAACTGTTTATAAGTAGATTTTTATCAATGAAATTTCCATGTGTTATAATGAAATTAAAAATTTAACCAACAATTTCATAAAAATTCCATGCATTATTACTTTGTGATCTTTTGCATGTTGATAATTGCTGGATGCTATCAATTGACAATTTACTTTGAATTTAATATAATACCCATCCACATCAATTTGCCGCACATATCATGAAAATTATTGGATAAAAACTCTTTGTTGCCTGTCAGGGTGCCTATCTTGTCTAGTAATTGGCTAATTGCTAATCTATTTGGATAAGAATTTTGAGATAACACGATAATAACAAGATAATTTTTCCTTCCATGGTACGAATGCTGTTTATAAACTGGGTAATCTTTCTTTGCGAGAGAAAGAACGATAAGTTAACACGGATCTGCGATCAAGCAGAGTACAAGGAAGAAAAAAGGTTTGTGGACAACAAATATTCATTTTTGCAGTGGATAAACTAAAAAAACTGGAAATATAGACTCCGAAATGTATTCCTTATGCTCAACTGATTGTTTACGAATTTTAAATAGAACTCTTCCTCAGTTTTTTACCAAGTTGTTGGAAGCACACTTAATTAAAGACGTCATCAGGCATTGCAATAAGATTTGGACCATCTCCAATTATGCAAAGGTGTTCTTCCAGGGGGTGGGCACCCCCTCATTTGCACCTGGTTACAGACCACTTCCCCACCAAAAATCAGAGCACTTGCAGATTAATCACAGAAGAATTATTTTTACCTGGGTTTCCCTCTTTCCTTTTCATAGATACATATACCTTTACCTTTATATACATATACCATAGATACCTTTACCTTTGGGAATGGCTTTCTGTGCGATAAAATTACTTATAATTGCTAATAAATTGTTACACTTATGCTTTACTATGTTCATTTATATTTTTCTATATGTATCTGTTATCTTCTTCTTTCTCGAATCCCCTCCTGCTGACAGGCGTCGGGGTCCCTCAGCCACTTTCCAAATTCTTTCCTGTTTTGAGCGAGACGCATCACCTCATTCAGGCTTTTTCCGCGCCTGACTGCCAATCTCTCCACATATTCTTCCCATTCCATCCTTGGTCATCCTTTTCCTCGCCTTCCCTCTGGTCTTGCCTCCATCACCTCTCTTGGCTTCCTTTCCTCATTCATCCTAACCCATACCATCTTAAAGTTTTTCTTTCCATCGACTCCACTATTGGGTCTTGCTGGAATTGGGCTCTGATTGTGGTATTTCTCACTCGATCTCTATAAGTGCGTCCTGCTGCTCATCTTAGATACCTCATTTCACAGCTTTGGAATCTGCTCCTGTGTTTATCTAATAGGGTTAAGCTATCTTTTCCGTACACCAATACTGGCTGGAAAATGGTTTTATATACTCTCATCTTTGTCTTTTCTGATATTTCCCTCTTTCCCACAATTAATTTGCTAAGCTGATAATACACCTGGTTTTCTTTATGGATTCTGTGGCTTACTTCGGAGTCTGGCCTTCCATCACTAGTAATTTGTGTCCCCAGGTATTCGAACTTGTCAACCTGTTTTAGTTCTTGCTCTTCCCACGATATGTCCAGCCTTTCCTGCACCATATTTTTTGACACTGCCATAACCTTGGTTTTTCCCACATTCATTCTCATTCCATGGTCTCTAATTCCATTCTTCCACTGCTGTTGGCAAATCTCTTATTCTTGGCAATCAATACAATCCCATCTGCATATACCAGTGACTGAACATAAACATGCCTTAACCTATAATTTCCTATCTTGCACCTTGGTGTTCTTCTTTTGCATTTTTTATGTATCTGGTCCATCAGAATGAAGAATAGTAGAGGACTGAGGCTGTCTCCTTGTTTGACACCCTTCCTCATAGCAAACTCTATCGACATTTTCCCAGCTATTCTAACCACTCCTTTCACATTTACGTATAGACTTTTAATTCTTTCAGTTAGGTCCACAGAAACTCCTATTTTTCGTAGTGCTTCCCATAAGCTACATCTTGGAACAGTGTCAAAAGCTGCCTGTAAATCTAAAAAGGCTAGGCAGACTGATCCATTTCTGTTGATATATTTGTCCATCATTTGGCGCACTGTACAAATGTGATCCTGGGTTTGGCGATTTTTCCTGAAGGCACATTGTTCCTCTTCTAGTTCTTCCTCAACCTCATTTCTGAGTCTTATTTCAAGAATTCTATTATACACCTTCAAAGCAACGGAAGACAGACCTATGGGCCTATAGTTGCTGCATTGAGTAGTATTTCCTTTCTTGTAGATTGGTGCTAAAATATTCAGTTCCCAATCCGCTGGGATCTTTTTCACTGTCCATGCTCTTCTGCATATCTCCCACATTCAATCAACCATTGGATTTCCTCCAAACTTAATCATTTCCGGCACCAGGCCATCAGTGCCTGCAGCTTTACCCAGTTTTATCTTTTGTATTGCTTCCTCCACTTCGACGCGTGTTATTTCTTCTCCGTTTCCTCCTTCTCTTCGAGGGTTTGGTTCAGCTTCCGTTATTTCTACTTGCTCCTGGTGACCAAAAGTTACAGCAAAGTGATTATGCCATACTGTCAGCACATCTTTCTCATCGGTAACTAACTTCCCTGTTTCATCTTTTACACTTCTTACTCTTTCCGAACTTTCCTATTAGGCTTTTCACCGTTTGCCAAAATTTTCATTGGTTATGATGTTAGTTTTCTTCCACTTCATTACCAAACTTTTCCCAATATTCTTCCTTTGCTTGTCTTACTGCTTGCTTCGATTCATTTCTCTTCTGTACATACTTTCTCCAAGCCTCATCTGTTTTATCTCTAATCCACGATTGCCAGGCAACCTTTTTATCCTTAATTTTTCCTTTAACTTAGCCTCCGTCTTCACTATTTTCACTCCACAGATTTCTCTAGTTTTATTTATAAGGGTTTATTTCAATATCCTCCATTCTAATTCCATTTGATCTACCTCACTTTCAACCCTTGTTACTTCTTCCATTCTCTTTCGTAGCTCTGCTGCTACTAGGTCTCAATATTCCATTATCTTTTTTTCATCTCTAAGTTGTCCAACCTTTAACCTCTCATAAGGCGGATCCTTTCTAGTTTTCAGAGGGCGCAGCCACAGCTTCATGATTAGTAGTCTATGTTCTGTGCTTAGTTCAGCGCTTCTGTATACACGCACATCATTCACAGCATACCTCATACTTCTGTTATTCGTATCTGTTATCAATAAAAGAAAATTGTAGGAAGCTTAAGGTTTCACCTTACAGTACTTCTTTTCCTATTAGGATTATTTGTTTAACAGTTTAAGCAATAGAAACATGTTCATTCCCAAGGAAAATAAATGCCCATGACTTATGGTTAAAATATGGAACTAGAAGTTGTCATTCCATCATGGAGAATTGGGAGCCCAATGCGTGATACATATTTCATAAAAAAAGATGGACGATTGGCAGCTTGATATGGATGAGGCAGATAAGGAGGAAGCTGCAGGCTGAGGTGGATTAAGGTCATTGTTTTGGTGGGGGGATGGGGGATTGAAAAAACTTGTTATAACTACGGCAAATCTTTATTAGTATGTATACACTTAACGTGAATCTAACGATACCACTAATATAAATTTTGGTGGTGTTATAAGTGCATGGAATCTTACGGAGTAATTTTTGTTTAATGCTAACTGTATGAACTTCAAACAATCTTCGCAGTCCCTTGCTTGGTTTTGCTTGATTATAGAGAACAATTTCTGCGTGGTTTCCAGGAATTTATATTACCATTTCTTGGCTAGGATAAAAATCTGAGACTTGGGAGAAGAGCAAGAAGGTGCAAGAAGCCCCTATGCTCTCATCCATTCTTCAACATTCCAATCAACATTTACTCATTTGTGCTCATCCCAGGGCTGTAGCCAGAGGGGGGCCAGGGGCCTCTCCTGGAATACTTTTTGCTCAACTTAGCTTTAAGAGTCTTTTTTTTATGAGTATATCACCTCCTTTTAGTACTCTGCTTTACAGAGGCGAGCTTTAAGTCTTTTTTTTTAAAGAGTATATCACCTCCTTTTAGTACTCTGCTTTACAGAGGCGAGCTTTAAGAGTCGAACAATAACCTAAAATAATCCATCTAAAATTAAGACTGCAAATAGTAACCTTGAAAATATCGAATAAAGTTACAAAAATTAACCTTCCCAAGCCTTTATTACAGAGTGTTTTTTTATGGCACATAAAACGGCACATTTGCCCCTCCTGGCTGCCCAAGACATGACCTGGCTATGGCCCTGGCTCATCCTATTCTCTTTTACTTTCTAGCGCTTATATCCATTATCTTGAATCCATTATGCATATCCATGTGATTCTTTTTCAGATGAAGATAACTTTTAGCCATACGTCTATGCTGAAGTCATGACCACACTTAACGTGCTCAAACATTATGCGGCTACATCAAATGCTTCTAATACAATTTTGGAAAATTTAGGACCAAGCTAAAGTTATTTCTGAATGTATAAATAATTTACATCCTATACTTTGGCAGAAGAATTTTAATGAGAATGTAATGAATAAATCACCCATCTTTTCAGATCACGTTATTATTATTATTATTTTATTTTCCAAGGGGCATAATAAGATTTGTTGGTATAGGATACGTCAGTTTACAGGTAAAAACAAAAACATACTATATATACATATATAAAAATACAGATAATGCTGAAAACATTTTTTTAACATATTAAGATCCCTCTCTTCCCTTGGACTACATCCTTGTCGTGGTGGAACGGTTTGCGTGCTCCGATGACCCCTAGAGCTGCACTGTCGGGAGCAATGCTCCAGGTGGGGTCACCCATGTCAGATTGGTCGGAGGTTAGGAGACAGGCGAATGGTAGTCCGCGCAGCGTCTGTACCTCAGTGAGGTGGCTGCAAAAGGCATTTGACCCCAGTGGGGCGGCCTCTGAAGTGATGGTGTCACGTAAAAAACACTATTGAGATAGGCCACGGAATACTATCTCAATTAAAACAAAAACCTTGAAATTATGGACAGTTCTCAAATGATAATGAATCCTGGCAACTACGGGACTCAGCCCAGAGGGCCGGGTGTCGTTCCCGGCAGCGGTGGGAGCAAGGCCCCTGCAGTCGTCATCACACGAAATCCTTGCTCAGACGTAGCAGCAGCAGAGGAAAAGAAGATAAAGAAGAGGAACGAAACTTAAGAGTTATTTTTTCACATGTAAATTTCATGTACAAATAAAATACATTTATTTTTCTACGGTTGCTAGTAATCAGGACTCGCTCATTTCTTGTAAGTCACCCGGAAAATGTGAATATGCAGCAAATTCGATCCCATCACATTTTTTTGAATCTACATAACTAAACCGCTGCAAAATCAATACCTCCTGAATGAAATCACATAAAAATTAAGCAAATATCCACTTATTGTGATAGTATAAACCTAGGAAATGAAGGTGAAACTTATTTTCATGTCCTAGGTGGAACGAAACCAAACCTCAAACGAATGGTCAACTTCAGCAAGTTATGCGATAGGTGACAGCAAGTAAAGCAAATGTTACCTTTACTGAAAAACAGGTGTTCATCTGGACACCATGAAATAATAAATACATGCCCAGATTGCATTGAGAAACTAGTCAACTGAAACATTATCACCACAGGAATGGAAGACATTTCATCAGTGAGAATACTATAAATTTTAAAGTACACTTTATTCTTCTTCATCATCGAAATTTTTAGTATCATCACTACCACACCATATTTGTTCAGAGTGAAAACATATAAATTCAACAAAGTTTATCAGGCAATTCTGAGAAGCACAGAGAAATTTAATACATATTAATACAATCATGGTTCACTTAATTTTATTATTGTGTCTTGTGACACAATAATGAAATGAAGTGAACCAAAGCACTTGCTCCTCATTTAAATTCCAGAATAATTTTCAATAAAAAAGTGTTAGTTTAAATTATATTTCATTTATTTTTCTAAATATTCCATATTTGTTTAAATAATTTTCTGGAAAATAAAATGGCCTATGAAAAAAACCGTACTTTAACTTAGTCGTGATATTACAATTTTTTAAGATCTGTAAAATTCTTTGCTAAAAATACTGTTTAATAAGATTTTTTAACCATAATAATCTTATTTTATAGTCATTCACATTTTCACATTCACTCAATTACAAAGGTAACATCGGTCATAACCTTTTGACCGATGTTACCTTATATACCTGTTATAACCTTTTGAACATGAAAATCTGTTTTTTTTTGTGTTGAGATAAACATAACAATATTTTCATGTGCAATCAATATCTTTAAAAGTGAACTGATCCTCTTCATTGGCCATTGAAAAAAACCATACTTTACCTTCGTCATGATACAGTGGAACTTGGATAATTCGAACCTCAAAGGACCAGTAACAAAATTCGAATTATCCAAAAATTCGAATTAACTAAGTTCTTTAAAAAGGGTAGGAAAATACTGAAACTTAAAGTTTTCACCAAAATACCTTCATTAAAAATATATTTACATAGATTTTTAATAACTGAACTGCTTATATTATTTATTACCTTTACATAATGTTATCTATTCAACAAAGCACGTTAACAGACATAATACAGTACAGTAACTATCTCGTGACTAACCTCAAAAGTTTAAAATGAGAAAGTAAAACTAACATGTACAATTCGCCTATTTAAATATCAATCTAGTAAACTTTTTCGGCCTTTGACACTCTCACTTTCACAACCGAGAATCTTGTCCTTATTTTTTTAGGTATGTTGACAACGTGTTGGGAGGAATCCCGAAAGCCTTTGCAATTTCAGATTTTTTCTTGATTCCCTTTTCTACCTCATTAATCGCCGCTATTTTCTCCGCTAAAGTCAAAGTTTTGTACGAAACCCGAGGCTTTGATGACGACATCTTTGCTCTGTGCATACACTTTAAAACGTAGGCGAACCCGAACTTAGACCACAAGTCCAAACAAACCACTCATCACACACTCTACCATACAGCAACAGCACGCACTAACAGACAAGTGTAAGGGATGACACTGTTATGAGCTATGACAAGTGGAGCGTTGCAAAACAATAGACGGGTGGGAGGGGTTGGGCAATGGCCTCGAAAGGAGCACCGGCCGCAGGCGTGAGTCACGTACATAGTTCAACTTAAGGCTGGATGGCGACATTTGGTGGAATTTGGTGACAGGAAACATAAAGATACACTGTTGTATGTTCCACAAAAGTTTACTTGACCGACCCAGGTTTCGACATGTACATATGTTTCAAAGGTATGTGTTTCGACATACCTTTGAAAATGACATAGTGTACATGTCGAAACCTGGGTCGGTCAAGTAAACTTTTGTGGAACATACAACAGTGTATCTTTTATGTTACGTGAGTCACGTAGGCCAAACAGTCGAGTAGGGTGGTGGGTGCGACGACCTTGAAGCTATACAGCCCACGCTAAAGGGCCAGCGAGGAATTTTGACCGCATGCCAATGATACAATGTCGTTTTTCAGGAATTTCTGGCCTGACCGTTTGTCTTTCGATCAGCTTTTTCCGCGTGGAAACTTCGAATTATCCAATATACAATTCGAATTAACCACGATTTTTTAGCATTGATTGTATATGAAATGCTAGGGACCAGGAGAAAAATTCGAATTAAAGGAGATTTCGAATTATAGAAGTTCGAATTAGCCACGTTTCACTGTATTATAATTTTTTAAGATCTGTAAAATTCTTTGCTAAAAATACCGTTTAATAAGACTTTTAACCATAATAATAATCTTATTTTATAGTCATTCACATTTATCACATTCACACAATTACAAAGGTAACATCGGTCATAAACCACAAATTTAACCTTTTGAACATGAAAATCTATGGTTTTTTGTCTTGGGATAAACTTTACAATATTTTCATGTGCAATCAATATCTTTAAAAGTGAACTGATCCTCTTCATCATTAAAAAATTGTGTTAATATCATTTTCTAATCAATATTTATCTGGGTTGGTATGGGTTTTTTTTGGACTTCTTAGAACATTTTCAGTATGTAAAGTTTTTTCTGAAGTTTTATGATAGATATTTTAAGTATTATTCAGGAGATTTTCTAATTTTATTCAATGCAATGCCGGAATGAAGCTACATTTTTTAAATAATTCATTATCTTATAAATTTTCAAGCTCTGATAAGGGAATAGAAAAAAGAACAATTAATAGTTAATTTTTACAATTTTCATACTTCTTTGCATTACTTCTAATGCTTTTTTGAAATTTGAAAAAAAAGTATTTAAATAACTTTTTATCAGAAAATTCTTTTTTTGATTTAGTTTTTCTTCCTTAATTCTAATTTTATCAGGTGAAGTAGCCTTAACTATCACAAATAGATTACACACACAATATTTTAATTATTGCTTTTTCATCATAGGCTTTCATTAATTTTAAAGGGAAAATGATTGAAAATCCACCTAAAAAGCTTTTTAAATATGGTAACTTCATTTTATGTAATGTTTTTAAATACTCTCTTTTTCCTTCAAAAGTTCTTTTCAATTAGCATCATGAGTAAAATATTTTCAATATAAACAAACTATATTTCATTTTTTGTACGAAATTTAAAAGGTTTTATTCTCTTCATTTTTTTTTCATTTCAAAGTCTTTTCTCCGGAGGAGACCGACTGGGAATTTCTCCCGTTTTCACGCACGGATCGGGCGCGAGATTTTATTCTCTTTGTACGTGGAGAAGGAGCTCCTTGGCATTTTTATGAGGATCCAATAGTTTGAGGTTAGAAAAAGTTTTTTGTTAAAGCGAGAATGTTATGGCACTAAAATCAGGATTTTTTGCATGCATGTCTTCAATTTGACCCAGACTCTCAGTCTGAAGTTTTTTGCATTTTTTTCATTTCGGGCCTGCCTCCTTGTTACCCATTGCTACTTTGATGGATTTCTTCCTCTTTACCCATTCTCTGAATTAGTGAGGCTGTATTTGCAATCAAGTTTCCCTTTATTAATATTTTTTTAGCTATTTAATTAAAGTCATTGTAAGAATGTATTTCCAGCATACATTGTACACATTTTAATAAGAGTATCAAAGCATTTAAAAATGACAATTATGTATTGTGTTTATTATAAGATTCTACTCCTTTGATTTATTATTGTGTTACTGCAATTGTTTCAACTGAGGCATATGATATAAGAAGAAAAATGTGACAAAAAATAGCCTTTAAACTTCTGATTTGTTGGTTCACAACCAGTGGTTTATTTATATTCACATACAAAAATTTACATCTGGCAACAGGTGCAGTGAGGCATTCCTCTGGAAAACTGTCACACAATCCATTGCAGCCTACAAACCCCAAATCTTCATTCACCTTTGTCCATCCATTTGAGTCATGGGTCTAAAGTCATAAAGCACACAACTGGAGGAAGAACAGGTGATCCAATATAATCCCCTCCATCATATGTTTTGTTCGAAATCATTTCGACACTCATGTAGCAGAACTCCTCGGTACAAAAATAAAACTGCAGCAGACACACGCAACACCACCACAAATTGTCGAGAGGGGGAAATACCAAGCCATAATCTTATGGGCGTTGAACTCGGGAGCTTAGATAAATGGGGTATAAGGGAAAATATAAGTGATATCCTTCTCGGAAGTGAATGCTGCTGGACTATCTCCACAGGATAGCATGAAATGCTTGCCCATTAGGGGATCCAGCAAGCAGGAATGGAGACTAATGCCACTGGACACAAAAAATCTTTTGTCACACATAATATTTCACATACACGGACACTCTAACAAGGCCAGAAACATGTGCCTTCCAAACACATGCGGGCAAATATATTTCCTTTCTTTGCCACTTAATATTAAGAATACCTTAATCTATGAAGTATAAGCAGGAAAATTCAACAGTCAGCTTTCCATGTTCCACACCATCATACTTTTTTTTTAATATGATCCCTTCATTTCAGCATTTTACCCAAATGGTGACCGATTTTGATAGATAATTTCAAATTGATTATAAATTTTTGAAAATGATAAGTGGAGCAACAGGATTGTTGCAATAAACTGAATCAAGGAATAAGGATTAACTTAAGTTACTCAGAGTTAAGTTCATTAAATCATGAAGATGGAACTGACATTAAGACTTATAAGAAGGAAAGTGTGCTTTATTACCTAGCAACTACCAATTTCCACAGATTTAAGTCCTTACGAAGTTGTGCCAAGAATGAAACAAGGTTGAATTTTAAACTATACATGACATTTAATCTGACTGATCTTTGAGCCTAATAGACCATTGAAACATATTCTCATGCTTGCTCTCCAATTTACTATGCACATGCCTAGCAGTGATTGTCAGAAATGTCAATATATCCACAGAAAAGTCACGAAGTATCAATTTTTTTTGCTTCAAAGACCCTCCATTGAAGAATTTACTACCATAAAAAAAGACTGAAATAAAATAAATGAATCTACGAAAAAAAGTTATTTTAGCAATTATTCTATTCATATTTTCAGGATATTCTGACTACCATAAACTCCACAGCTTAAAATCACTCCCATTTGTAATTTTAGAGGATTTTTTTGCCCTCCATAGCTAAACGTGTAAATTTTCCTTCCCTTTGAAAATTTCACCAAGCTTGAAAAACAAATTTTATAATTAGAAATTAACTATGACTTTTGATCAGTAATAATGTATTTTAGACAATTAGATGTATTATTTAACATGCATTTAAGATAGGAGATGCTTTTACATGGTTCTGGGGCATCTAAACCACCAGTAGTGTTCAAATTCACAGTTGACTAAAAAAAAATATTTTTGCTTCCTACAATTTGCATCAATATGTGGAACATATGCTAAAATTTTCAGCAATGTGGCTTCTACACATGGACGATGGTCGAAAGGTTGACAATCAGATTTTTGTTTCCTAATGAGTCAAGCTGAGATGATAGGCAGGTGCCTTTAAAATAAATCTTTTAAAAAATTTCACCACGAGAATAGTTTCTTCATTACGATGATACCAACATAAACAAAGTCTGGAACATCACAATTAGACTAACTGTCAACAGTCACTCGGCACACAAAAATAAAATTGATGTGGGCAATATGGAAAGCAGACAATCAAAAAATCACATACCACCATCATTGGAGAGTCTGGAAGTCACCCACACCATTCACTCGTTAGGTAATAATAAATAAAGAAATGTGCAAAGAACATAGGATGTAAGAATCACATATTTTTTGGGGGGGAATTCCTGACAATACGTTACACAATGAGGGCATTTTTTCTTTGAATAGACATAACGATGATGATGCCTAAGTAAAACAGTTCTCAGGACGAGCTTATTTAGGAATATAACTACCAGTTATGGGAAGATGAAAACACATAGGAATAGGGACACCACAGAATGTGCCTCGATAAAGAACTCAAAATACATATTTTCATCCAGTCACCAGCAACGTAGACCAAGTGAGTGAGCATTACTATTATCATCCAATGCCTCTAATTCCTTGACACTTTATACAGTTTCTTCATCTTTTCTTTTTGTTTAACTCCACCGAGGAATACCCTGCACGCACTAGCTAAACACAAACTGTTCCAGTGATATACCTGTGTGCAAGGTGGTGGGTGAGAATAGCAATTGTTTCCTGGGGTAAGGTGGTTTTCAGTTTGGACTTGGTTGGCAGGAGCATCATGTTTTACGAGGGGGCGGGAGTGGTGGAGGAGCAAAATTGGGCGGTGGGCCAATGTTGTAATTGTTGGCGGACAGCTTCCTCTCCTTCAATGGGATATTCTCGTAGATCTGCTTGGGCAGCTCCTCAGGGGGTCTGTAATGGAAAAAAATTAAAGGTGAACATGTTAAATGACTGTATAGAGTCAGTGCATCTTAATAAACTTATTAGGTATAAAAATAACCAAGATTAATTCAATTCTAGAGCTGACATACAAAAAACTACAGTGTTAGGAGCTGACCTTTTTCCTTCATACTGAGACTTGGTTCTTTCATAAACAAAAGGTATATTATGAGGAAAAAAATTCCTTGTGAATAACTGGTAACTGCTACGACTTACATATATATATATATATATATTAACGATAGCTAATGTTTTACCTAACGATAGCTTTTACCTTGCTACCCTGTGTGATTTGTGCTACTTTAGTGTGATTTCAGATGCGTGATCACAGTTCTCCTATATGCATGATCTCGTGTTATCGTTATTTTTCAATTGTGCCCATAGGAGTGGAAACAAGATGATCATTATTCAATTTTTATCTCAGCTTCTTTATAACACTAGTTTTCATTAATGTAGTGCGTTATTAGGACAGTGACCCTCTAAAGAGGGTTGTGTTTTGGATAATGATAACGACGACGAGAAAGAAGGAACCGTGATCCCACCTGGATATATTCCTGATTGACTCAGTGGTGTACCTAATGGTTAGCAGGACTAACCCCCATCATGGGTGCCATTACACAGGGGGTGGTTTGGCGATTTTACTTTTTGAATCAGCCAATAATCAAGAACATCAACTAAAGGGGGTAAGAGTTTCTAGGGCGGGGGCGAAGATTTCTGATCCTATACTAGAAGTGTGGGAATACTTGAGGATGAGTTGTATTCATTTGTAAAACTAAATCACAGTTCATGTGGTGAGTTTCAGTTCACTGCCTTATGGAGACAAAAGCTATCATGGATAATCATCATTTTGGATGAAATAGTTTATTGGAAAAGATAAATTTCAAACTGGATAGTAATAGTCTATACCGTTCCACCTGTGATTTTAGTGATAAGGAAGTGTCAACATAGTAATACCTGTACCTGAAATTGTAACTGGGGTGAAACTGGAATTATGTAGGGTTGTACCGATAAAATGCAGCCTGTACCTGGTCTGTAACTGGGCTGCAAAGGGGTGGACATGAAAGCATGGGGTATTAAAGGTGTGGAACTGGTGTGAAAAAATCACACTCAACTTTGTGACAAGTAGATTTTTGCACACCAGTGCCACCTGAGACATTAGTGGCAAGGAAGTGTCAACTCATCGGTAACTGGGGCTTATGAAAAATCAGCAATCAGAAATGTATAAGAAACTGAGATTTTGTTAGACACATCAGAAAAAAATTGTAAGGCTTTGTGAGACAATGTTGTTGAGGTATGCCTCATATTTTCCCTTTGCTATGATTTCAAGGAGAAATGCATGAAACACATCCCCATTCCTGATATTTTCAAGAGACAAAGAATGATTTAATACTAAAAGTGTGGGACACCAAGCAGGTATCCCTACCTTTTTGGCATCTCACGATTTTCTCATAAACTTGCAAGAACTAGTAAAAACTTTTCTCAGTGAAATTATAGGAATGAAAATATGAAGTTTCTTAGAAAATTTGTACCTTGAGAGCCACACAAATGGCCTATTGTAACTACGTGCATAGTTACTTTAAAGTCGTAACCATGTAAACACTCATCCTGTAAGTATTTTAAGTGTGTATCTACAGTTTTTATCTTTCTTGAAGTATATTTTTTATATATAGCAATGTTATTAGCCTCTGGTTCATCTATTGCCTCAAATTTTGGCAAAAATGGGAAGTTTTCAAACGAATTGGAGAGACTTAGGTTCTGCCACTACTCACTTCATTGATAGAAAATCTTTGGGTATGACTGATTAATTTCCATTGCATATTAGGTTACTGTTATATGTTTATTGGTACATTGAGAAGTTTTCACCTTTCCACATTAGTAACATTTTATCTAGTAAGTTACGTGTTGATTGAAATGCAAACAAACGTGTGAGAATTGGAAAAGATCTTGTTTATCCTCATTTATGTAGACCTCATATTATTCCTACGTGACAACATAGGTTTTAATTAATTACTGCCAGATAACAGTTATCATGATTGGATGGTATTCCTTCAAACTATCATGGCATTGACATTAAAAACTCTCAGTCATATCTGTCATATAAAATATCTCAGTCACATTGGCACATGGGAGTGGCCAGGTACATAAAACTTTCTTGAATCAGGTCTTGTGTTGTGTTGTAGACCAAGTGAGTGAGCATTACTATTATCATCCAATGCCTCTAATTCCTTGACACTTTATACAGTTTCTTCATCTTTTCTTTTTGTTTAACTCCACCGAGGAATACCCTGCACGCACTAGCTAAACACAAACTGTTCCAGTGATATACCTGTGTGCAAGGTGGTGGGTGAGAATAGCAATTGTTTCCTGGGGTAAGGTGGTTTTCAGTTTGGACTTGGTTGGCAGGAGCATCATGTTTTACGAGGGGGCGGGAGTGGTGGAGGAGCAAAATTGGGCGGTGGGCCAATGTTGTAATTGTTGGCGGACAGCTTCCTCTCCTTCAATGGGATATTCTCGTAGATCTGCTTGGGCAGCTCCTCAGGGGGTCTGTAATGGAAAAAAATTAAAGGTGAACATGTTAAATGACTGTATAGAGTCAGTGCATCTTAATAAACTTATTAGGTATAAAAATAACCAAGATTAATTCAATTCTAGAGCTGACATACAAAAAACTACAGTGTTAGGAGCTGACCTTTTTCCTTCATACTGAGACTTGGTTCTTTCATAAACAAAAGGTATATTATGAGGAAAAAAATTCCTTGTGAATAACTGGTAACTGCTACGACTTACATATATATATATATATATATTTAACGATAGCTAATGTTTTACCTAACGATAGCTTTTACCTTGCTACCCTGTGTGATTTGTGCTACTTTAGTGTGATTTCAGATGCGTGATCACAGTTCTCCTATATGCATGATCTCGTGTTATCGTTATTTTTCAATTGTGCCCATAGGAGTGGAAACAAGATGATCATTATTCAATTTTTATCTCAGCTTCTTTATAACACTAGTTTTCATTAATGTAGTGCGTTATTAGGACAGTGACCCTCTAAAGAGGGTTGTGTTTTGGATAATGATAACGACGACGAGAAAGAAGGAACCGTGATCCCACCTGGATATATTCCTGATTGACTCAGTGGTGTACCTAATGGTTAGCAGGACTAACCCCCATCATGGGTGCCATTACACAGGGGGTGGTTTGGCGATTTTACTTTTTGAATCAGCCAATAATCAAGAACATCAACTAAAGGGGGTAAGAGTTTCTAGGGCGGGGGCGAAGATTTCTGATCCTATACTAGAAGTGTGGGAATACTTGAGGATGAGTTGTATTCATTTGTAAAACTAAATCACAGTTCATGTGGTGAGTTTCAGTTCACTGCCTTATGGAGACAAAAGCTATCATGGATAATCATCATTTTGGATGAAATAGTTTATTGGAAAAGATAAATTTCAAACTGGATAGTAATAGTCTATACCGTTCCACCTGTGATTTTAGTGATAAGGAAGTGTCAACATAGTAATACCTGTACCTGAAATTGTAACTGGGGTGAAACTGGAATTATGTAGGGTTGTACCGATAAAATGCAGCCTGTACCTGGTCTGTAACTGGGCTGCAAAGGGGTGGACATGAAAGCATGGGGTATTAAAGGTGTGGAACTGGTGTGAAAAAATCACACTCAACTTTGTGACAAGTAGATTTTTGCACACCAGTGCCACCTGAGACATTAGTGGCAAGGAAGTGTCAACTCATCGGTAACTGGGGCTTATGAAAAATCAGCAATCAGAAATGTATAAGAAACTGAGATTTTGTTAGACACATCAGAAAAAAATTGTAAGGCTTTGTGAGACAATGTTGTTGAGGTATGCCTCATATTTTCCCTTTGCTATGATTTCAAGGAGAAATGCATGAAACACATCCCCATTCCTGATATTTTCAAGAGACAAAGAATGATTTAATACTAAAAGTGTGGGACACCAAGCAGGTATCCCTACCTTTTTGGCATCTCACGATTTTCTCATAAACTTGCAAGAACTAGTAAAAACTTTTCTCAGTGAAATTATAGGAATGAAAATATGAAGTTTCTTAGAAAATTTGTACCTTGAGAGCCACACAAATGGCCTATTGTAACTACGTGCATAGTTACTTTAAAGTCGTAACCATGTAAACACTCATCCTGTAAGTATTTTAAGTGTGTATCTACAGTTTTTATCTTTCTTGAAGTATATTTTTTATATATAGCAATGTTATTAGCCTCTGGTTCATCTATTGCCTCAAATTTTGGCAAAAATGGGAAGTTTTCAAACGAATTGGAGAGACTTAGGTTCTGCCACTACTCACTTCATTGATAGAAAATCTTTGGGTATGACTGATTAATTTCCATTGCATATTAGGTTACTGTTATATGTTTATTGGTACATTGAGAAGTTTTCACCTTTCCACATTAGTAACATTTTATCTAGTAAGTTACGTGTTGATTGAAATGCAAACAAACGTGTGAGAATTGGAAAAGATCTTGTTTATCCTCATTTATGTAGACCTCATATTATTCCTACGTGACAACATAGGTTTTAATTAATTACTGCCAGATAACAGTTATCATGATTGGATGGTATTCCTTCAAACTATCATGGCATTGACATTAAAAACTCTCAGTCATATCTGTCATATAAAATATCTCAGTCACATTGGCACATGGGAGTGGCCAGGTACATAAAACTTTCTTGAATCAGGTCTTGTGTTGCGAGAATATAGGTAGACATGCGATATAAGTTGTTCCTGCATTCAGGTAGATATATCTATCTGATGGCATACATGTCTACCTGACAGCGGAGGATATAGGATAGGATTAGGTAGAAATATATAATATGCTGACATTGCAATTGCATTCAGAGTATAAGTAATTGAAAACTTTATTTTGGGAACCAGAAAAAAAAATTATTTAGATGGTCGTTATTTTGAACCTGTAAATAATAATTTCATAACCAAAGATTCAAGGGATTTCTGATCAATGTTTTGAAGTAGGGCAGCATTTTGACAAGGGCAAGATACACCATTTCCATCCCAGTATGCACCCGAGTTTCATCCCAGCTGGTCTGTAACTGGGGTACAACTTGGGTGGAGCTTGTTTCAATTAATTCCCAAAAACACCCCAGCTACAGGGGTCTGATACTGATAATACTGATCAGAGCCAGACCCAGAGCCAATACAGACCCAGTTTCCATCCCAGTAACAGAGCAAAACCTTTCTGCCTGGGAAGAGGCATCTACAATATGCATCTTTAGGGATGTTATCATCCCAATACCTCTGAAAGTAGGTAGATGAAAAGCATTTTGATAGGACAAAGGTCATGAAAAATATTTTCTGAGGTAGCTTTCCATGTGAGATAGAGAAATTTATGGCATTTTCTTAGTGAGACAGAGTAATTTATACATGGCAATCTTACTCCTGAAAGTAAGGGAAAAAAATTGGTATTTCACAAATATCTGGATGCTAGGACCACTCACCCAATAGGAATGGTCAGTAAGAGAGGTCTCATTGCACAAATTTGCTGAATAAGATAGTAATACAGCCAGAAAAATAACAGCGTGAATAGATGGAAGAAAAAAATAAAACCATATAAGCTTACCTAGGAAGGTGGGCATCGGAAGCAGCCCTACTGGGCCCCCTCTTGTCCCTCGTTGAAGTCGAAGCAGAGCTGGGCGTAGTTGGCAAGGATGTGGTTGACCTTGACAGAGTTAACGTCAGGCCCCCAGGGTTCCCAGTTCCCACGGCTATACTCCCACTGCCCCCAACTCCTCCCCCCGTCCCCACCCCCAGTCCACTACTGCCTCCTTCGCTTGAGTAACGGATGTTGGTATACTCTCTCCCGAGCTGCAAGCTCTTCTGCAGTAGGAGGAATTCTAGCTATAGTTTTTTTTTCAGTAAGACTTGTAGTGTAAGGTAAAAACAAGAAATAATGGACAAAAGGATCAATGTTTTTGTCAAATACATAGTGACGAGAGCTACTACGAGAGTTCAAGAACCTGCTTTCTTTTTGGATCATTACTTCTTCAGTTGTTAAGAGGTTCTCCAATTCATGAATTTCAGAAACAGAGTGAGTAAGAGAGAAAATTTCAATGAAAATGTCAACCAGAGGAATAAAATGCAAAATCTCCAATAAGGTGAGAGAATTTCCAACACTGAAGACTTCTTGTTCAGCAAAGTTATATCAAAATCAATAAACTGACATCAATCATAATTGGTTAAGATCATAATGTCTGACACTTCTTTGGAATCAAAGAGTGTAGTTTGGTTTCAATGATAGGTTTATCACCAACTGTCTGATGGCAAAAAAATCAATAAATTTGCATGGAGATTGTTAAGTGAAAGCAGCTTTATAAAGCAAAAGCCCTCAGCAGAGGTATTTACAGAAGTTCAGCACCCATGTTTTCTTTCAAATATTGGATGAATTGATTCATAATGTATAAGACTAAGAAATAAACTGAAAGGAGTCTATTTAAAAAACATGATAGCATCAATTCATTAAGGAGTATCAACAATGTGCCAGAAAAGGAGGATGGGAAACAATCAGAAAGAAATAAAGTTATCAAGCATGTCTGCAGGTAGGAATCTAAGTCACAAAATGGCGTCGAAAGTGCAAATAAGTGAAATATGTGCAGTATTTTCTTCACAAACAAATTCATTTGCAAAGAATAAGGGAACAATGAAAGAAAATGAAATATTCAGGTAACAGGGAAGCATTCGATGACTTCTAAGGCAGGAAATATGCAACCAAGAATTGGGCAATATGCAGAAGAATAAACAAACCCAAAAGGGTGAAGAAGCACACAAAAAAGAGGTTTGACAAACTGAAATATGTACAGCTTTCCAAATAGTTTTCAGTCTAGGGCACTGAGAGAGTGTGAGAGAATAATCAAATGCAGCACAATAAATTGTGTGACAAAAACAGGAAATAAAACATTATGTACATAGTTATAAGGTGCTCAGATATAAAAATGTGAGATCTTCATATAAATAAATATTTTGACAACAACTTGGGGAAAATTCGAGTTGAATCTGGTTGCTTCTAAACTAGATTAAACTGGAACCAGGTACCAGAAAGTGGGATCAACTTTGATACCCATGAAAGACAAAATTCAGAGTAACTAGAACTCTCCTAAGCTTTGAAATGTTCCAGTTGATGCAAGTTAATGGTGGAAATAAGAAAGTTTAACCTATTTGGAAACCAGTTCAAGCTAGTTAAATTTTATGAATTCAGTTCAAGTTGGTCCACCTTGATTCAGCTAGAATTTTCCCCAAGGCAACATTTTAAATGGTAAGTAAGCACCGTAAAAACATTGAACTGAGGTTGAAACTTTGCTATTTACAAAATTGCTCATAAATTGAAAATCTAGCTCCATGTGTATTTACAGCAGCCAAAAAATAAAAATAAGGGCTTTGATTGTAATAAGGGGTGACACATTCAGCAGGCAAACAAAAGCACTCACCTGTTCTGCTTGCCTCCGTTGAGACTCAGCAGCAATGTAATGCTGAACGGCTAGGTACACAAATTTGTACTGCGCCTCAGTTTGGACCATTCCTGACCTCTGAGATCGCACCATTTGGATTGTGCGCTGAATATCTATCTCACAGTCAAGTCCTGCACAAGGAGAAAATAAGGAAAATTTAGATAATTGACAAGGTATGTGTGTAAACATATTCAAAGCTTGCTTTGAATGTGTTTGCTTTTGTCAGAACAAAAAAGTTTTTCAAACATGAAAAGGGTATTTCTACCTCTTTCTACCAAGTAATTCAGCAAGGAACAGAGAACAAGAGAAGGATGGTAAAAGAGATGCATGTAGCATTTGAGAACACGTGGAGGAAGATGTCTTTGCAATCTCCAAATAAACTGAGAGTCAAGTGTCAATACCATCTACCAACTGTCATCTTTAATTATTTCCATGACTCCCAAAAAGTATACTTCAGCAAAAAAATACCAACAAATGCATTCTGAACATATTCAAACGAGAGAAGCACATATTTCTAACTTCATAGTTCAAAGTTTAAAGCTTTTCTTTTCCAAAGATATATGTTGAATTTTTGTTGAGATAACTATGCTTTTTCTCTTCATATCTCCTTCAATGTGTTGAAACATATAATTTTAAAAATTTCAATTTTGCAATTTTTACACTTGTTCAAGTTCGTTCTAGAAACCCGTTGAAGCTAAATTTATAAATCTCAAATTTGTAAGTACGGTGGAATTTCCTGTTGCATTGTTACATAAATGTGAGTAATTAAATTTTTATCTCTAAACTTATTCTGGTACCTATCACTAGAATTTATTGTACTTAGAAGTGGTAGTGGGTAATTAGGAAAGTTAACAGACAGAATAGGATATCAATATTAACAACTTGACTGACGTATAAGCTCACCTTGTCGCTCTATTTGGTCTAGGATCATGTCAATCACAATGAATGTTCCAGTGCGTCCGATGCCAGCACTGCAATGGACCAAGACTGGTCCAGCACAACGTATTGACTCTTGCCGAGCATTCACGTCATGGAGGAAGTTGAGAACACAGCCAGGGTCTGATGGAACTCCATGATCAGGCCACGCCTATATACCAAAAATGACAAGTCATTGATTAGTTATACAATCAACAAAATTCAATAATTTTTCACATATATTACAATAATTACCAGAAGTAACCCAAACAAAAATTTTAAAAACCTATGCACACCTTCACTTAAATACAGTCATCTAACAAAAGCATGCAGCAGAAAAAGTGTCCACTTAAATTTTCATTAATTTTATTCCATTTTCCTTTTGATTACAATACCTAATATATTATACCTATTGGCAACAGAAATAATCCAGCAAAAGAATTTAAACTAATTATCACATAAACGTTTAAATGACACCATAAAGCATATGTCAAGAAAATGCATAACTATTTTCATTTAACATTTAACTCAGTAGCGGAGAAACATTCCCTTCCATTTTACTCAGTGTACCGAAAGACTAATCAAAAATAATAATTTCTACTGGTCTTAAAAGAGTCCATTTCCATTATACATATAAAAATATTCCTATGAATTGGACTAAATACATTTATGTATCATTAACATTAAAAGGAAACAATCTTTACCCTTAAAATTTGATTTATTTAGTTTTTCTATTGACTTATAATGTAAATGCTTGACAAATATTCCTTCCTATATTCATAATATCATAAGCTCAGAAGAAACTTGAACCAATTACGGTTTATAAATATAGAGTTTATATAAATTCGGAGCAGGACTCAAAAACGGAGACAAATTTTCAAATGCTTCTCTTGATTTAGAAAACGTAAGAAAAATAGCCTACGCTCCAGGAGAGCAGAAAGTTTGTCACACTTTAGCTAGGTAATAAAAAATCTGAAATATATAAACAATAAATTATATTAAAAGATGTCCCCACCATATGACCAAGGCGATATTTAAAGAGCGAACCACCAGCTTTAAAACTAGGGAACCAGCTTTAGTCAATATTTCTCACAAATGGCACCAGCCTTAGTCAATATTTCTCAATCAATCCCAATAGGCACCAGTTTTAGTCAATATTTCTCAAAAAAAAATTTGGTGGAATTCATCAGAATAGTTAGAGCATTTAGAACATAAAATATTTAGAGCATTCTTTTCACCTGAAAGTGGTAATGGAAGACCTTCCTCTCTTCCCCTAAAACGTTGTCCATCATTTCACTATCACATCCCTTGCGGCCACCTCTGAGGCCAAGAGGAGCTATTGCATCTTCCCTTTCATCCTGTACATACGACACGAGGAACTCCCTCAACGTGTAATCCGCTGTTGATGACTCAGACAGATTCCGTACTCTAACTCTTCCATATTCCTTCATCTGACCCTCTTCAGGCCAGTACCGAGCACATTTGTTCTGTAAGAAAAAGAAGAAATGCACTTGACAAAAAACTCTATAAAAACAATTTAAAAAATTGGTAGGAAGAAGGCATAGAAAGAAAGGTTGAGTAGTAGAGAAGTATCATAGTAGTTTTTTTGTTTTCTAAATAGAATTTTACTTAGTTCAATTGGACTTTGCCTTAATTTGTATTCAATCACAAGAAATATGACTAACATTGTAAGCACCTTTACAGAATAATTTGGCTTCCTCTTTCTCTATGCATTCCATTTCAATCACTCAGATTAAATCAATGAAATGAAAGTTTAAATGATGATATTCTACCATGACATATCGAGGGCCTTAGTGTATCAATAGTCCAGCAGTTAGCCCAATTGAACCTTCCCATTGAACAATAAATTTTTAAAAGTGCTTCCCAATTGTGCTTCCCATTGAACAATAAATTTTTAAAAGTTTAAATCCAGCAATCAGAATTGATTTACATCTATTGATAGCTGAATGGAGATGACTTGTCAAGACTTTATGGCCTTGAAAATTACATTTATCTGTAGAAAATAGTCAGATACTTTTTTAGAATAAAATTGTATTGAAAGTAGGTACAATGTAATTTCTTCAATATGGAGTTTTTCCACAAAAGACAATCTTCATAATGTAACATGATTTAGATTACATGATGATTTTAGATAACATGATTTAGATTGAGCCAGCTCAAGTCAACACTTCGAGTGTAAAAACTTAAAACGTAAGCAACTACAATTGAGAAAACAAAACAAATGGTGGAATGCTAATGTCATGAAGTTACCTTTCCTCTCTCAATTTCTTTAGTTGTCATGACAATCACCCTGGTATTCTCCTGCCAAACCATTTGCCAAAAGTCAGATGTGGTACTTGGCAAGCATCCTTGAGTGGCAATGTAATGTTTCATTCTGCCTTCAGAAAATGGTTCATCCTCAGGCTGAAAATATAAAATATTATACATAAGAAATACATTCCCCAAAAGGCTTTAGCAGAGTTAACATTAGCTTTTACCACTTTCTCATGTAGCTATGCTGATTGTCATTGGTGCACAGGGCTCAAGATTCACAAGGGTAAACAAACATTCATTTACTATTTATTTACGAGTTATTACTAGTAGTTTCACACATGTAATTCCATAATTTATGATTATTTATGAATGGATTGCATGATGTCAATCAACAATAAATGATTACGCAAACATTAAGTTCTCATGACATTCAAATTTATATCCAAATCAAAATCCATCACATCGCATGTTTATTTCTACGCATACATTAACAGATTGAAGCATAACTTATTCGAAGAAAGCATACGAAAAAAATAGCTAATAGAGAATTAAAAACCAGAAATATTGTTACCTTGATATAGTTGGCATTTATGTATTCAGATCCAGGAATTGATGGGTCTACTTCTTTTAACTTTACCCTGGTGTGGTCAACTGCATGAGAAGAAAAATATACATTAATCATGAAATAAGCCCATTTCAGTGACATATGATGCAATCATGACACACAAACCCACACAGCACAAGAATATGCTTAGCATATTCTTGGAATATTCTCATGAGAATATTCCAGGAATTTATGTCCAGGCTGTAGGATATGCTGAGAATATACCTGAGGAATATTCCTGCGGAATATATGTACTCAGAATATTCCTGGAATATTCTCACTGGAATATTCCTGACATTCTCAGAATATTCCTGGATTATTCTAATGGTAAAATTGGAATATTCCCAGCATACTCTCAATATTCTCAGAATATATTGGGAATATTCCTAGCATATGCGATACGTCCGGGATGTAGGATATTCTGAGAAAGATACTTAGAATATTCCTAGGATATTCTCAGAATATCCCACTGGAGTCGAAAAATAATAACGGAATCATTCCTGTACTGGCCGAGGATTCATTGTACTGGTCCAGGGTCAGTACCTATCACCTACCTAACAGACCCTATTGTTTTTCTAATGCCTCATGCCTACATATGTCGTGTCTAAATCGCAACAGAATGTGACATCTCAAGAAAGTCGTATATAAGTGCCCATTCTCGTGCGTAAAAGTGATTGTGAGAACTAATTTTGAAATGTAAATGCCGTGATATAGTTTGATGAAATACTATCCAATCACAATAACAGTTATCAGGTATTAATTAATTTAAACCTATGTTACCACATAGGATGAATATAAAGTCAGTATTAATGAGAATAAACTAGATTTTTTCCAATTACCACACTTTTCTTTACATTTCAATGAAGATGAAACTTACTTGTGGAGGCATTTTGTGCCGGGTGAAGCTATTTTTGTGCATATAGTATATGGGGATGGGAATACATCGCAATGAACCACTGTCCATTGTGGGGTCCCGCAAAGGTCAGTTCTTGGTCCTCTCCTATTTTCCTTGTATGTCCTTGATCTGCCCAAGTGTATTATAAATTGTAAATACCTTTTATATGCTGACGACTTACAGATTTATCATCACTACCATATGCATGAGCTGAATGATGCAATTTCCAAAGTCAATCAGGATGTTCAAGCCATCAATTCATGGGCTGTAGACAATAACTTTGTGCTTAACCCCAGAAAAACAAAGTCTATGTTACTCGGTACCTCAAAACTACTCAAACATGTTGACTTTGATGTTTTGCCAAAGATTATTGTTGGTGATGTGGAAATATCATATGCAAACTCCATTAAAAATCTTGGGGTCATATTGATGCCCAATTTGTCTTGGCAAAACCATGTTCAAGCCATCAGCAATAAGATTAACATGATCCTGTTTCAGCTAAAAATTCATAAAAACCTTTTGCCCTCTCATACTCGCAAGCAACTGGTATCCTCACTAATATTCCCCCATATTGATTACTGCTGTCTTGTTTATCATGATCTAACTGAAGAGATTAACACCATGATTCAACGACAATTAAATATGTGTGTCAGGTTCATTTATGATCTTAAAAAAGATGATCATATATCCCCTTATTTTTCTAAGTTAGAATGGCTTAAAGCTAAAACAAGGAGGGAATACACGCTTGCTTCCTTTTTATATAAACTTTTCAATTGTCAACAGCCTGAATATATCATGCAATTTTTTCAGTCTAAAGAGAAAAATCGAAATGTTGCAACTCGAATGTCACCAGATTTTTTAATTGTCCCACTACACCGAACCTCTACATTTAATAAATCCTTTTCTGTTGTTGGGACAAGGATATGGAATAGTACTCCTGAACTAATCAAAAACTCCAAATCACTGATTGCTTTCAAAAACATACTGTTCAACAAAATGCTATTACAGCAAAAAATTTAATTTACCAATATGCTTGTATTTTTTGTTACCATTATTATATCATTTATTGTATGTATCCAATTTTACTGTGTACTCGAGCTCTGATACTAATGTATACCTTTGTATGTTCTTAGTGGACCAAGGGTCCAAGAACAATAAATATTTCTTTATCTTTATATCGGCGTGCCGATTGTTAAGTTCCGCGACGAAATATTTGTCAAAATAAAATGCTCTCAATCGGGAACTCTTTAAGTCTTAGTATCGCGTATATATTCTAAAAATAATTTAAATAATTAAGTCAAAATACATTAAATATTTCAATGCTTGACTTCTAAAAAAATATTTTTGGACATGCATTTTTTACATAATGACAACACTGTTAACTTCCCTCAAATTAGGCCAGCATTGAAAAAGAAAATAATACTAGCAGGAAGGGTTAATAGAATGTGTAAAGGTAAAACTGGGTATATTACAACTTGGTTGGTTGATTATATGGATTGGTGAACAACTCTGACATTTCCTCACCAGGTAAAACTAAAGACATAGGCAACTTACATGGCAGGATGTTTTTGTATCTGTTCTTGTTACGATTTTCCACTTTCTGGCCTTCCTTGCGAGAGAATAGGTGCTTGCACTCTTGTTGTTGAAGAGACTCAAACTCCTCCCAGAATCCAGCCTTCCCAGTGGAATGCCCATTTTCTTTCTGTTGAAAAACAGAAATAAAAATGTTGAAACACATTCTAGAGAAGTCAATGCAAGTGAAGACTTATTATTGAGAAACAGTGTCAGCTTGACTAAAGAGCAATTCCTGTTTTTCTCTTATCCAACTAAAAGACACATCCATATAATAACTCAGTACATTACAGGAAAACGAAAAATAAAATTCAAATTGCATAATTGTAATATATTAATTTAAGAATTAATTTAAATACAAATACATATATAAATGATATAAATACATCATCCATCGAGCATTACATGAGTGATCAATCAAATGAGAATTTTTATACCCCTAATTCAACTGATTTACGATGTGCCATGCATATTTAAAATGGCAAAGCTTGAAAACGTTTTTACAGATGTTTCTCTTCTGAATTGTGAATTCTAGAAAATTACTAGCAATTACATCTGTAAGTTAGTAGAAGAGTTCTTACGTTTGAATTTGGTATTCAAATACGACACTCAATGTCAGAAGAGCAATGAGGAGATTTACCTAACTTCAAAACCAATTATGTACTTCATTGAGACTATTTGCAAACTAAAGCTTGATAAAGAAAGCATGAACATGCATGACTGGTGGGTAAAATCTCATGATAGCTCCACCCTTTTCACTCTCTCTCACTCTCTTTCTCTTCTTCTTTTTAAAATTTGGATTGTAAATCACCCAGCCTTGGGATAATAGCATACCTGCAATTCTTTGACCCGGCTGTGTATGCCACTGGCATTTATCCGTGTGGCGTTGAATGGTTGCTTGAGATGAACAACTGTACCAGAAGTCTCCACCATGGGGTTCCTCTTGTAATGCTCAATCAGCTCACTCAGGCTGTCAAACTTCTCCCCTCCTCCAACATCATACCTGTTATCCTGTGATAAGGAAATGGGGCATTGAATAGAAAAAATTCTCCTAACTAGTAAGTAAATCATACAATGTACAAAAAGATAAGTAAATCATACAATGATTTTCTTATAAGCCACATTCGTAAACCTCCTACATGTTTCATTTCCAATCCATCGAAGGTAAATATACAAGCTATATGGATTAATGCCAAGAAAGATTTTCTCTTCTTCAGAAGGAAAGCTATATCCTATAAGGCTAAATTCCTTATTTTGATAAAACCTAATCAACTTAAAAATTACATATGATGATGTTCATGCAGGCATTTTCAGACTTGATTTCAATTCTCTATGCTTATGAATTCTGCCAGTATGCATAATTTCAAATGCTTTAACTGTAGTGGCATGTTTACACACACATGCTTGCAGAGTAGTTAGATGTACAAACGAATTCTCAGGATTATTCTAATAATAGGGATTATTTTCTGGAGATTTGTTCACATAAGTATTTGAGTGATTTTATATATTTACGTAAGCATATATTTATTCATCAACAGGCAAAAACATGTCTTTCATAAAAAGAATTTAGCACATTAAGCATTATGGATATAATAAGGATATGGATATATAAGGTACCTAGATTTTTTGTTTAGTTCGATTGAGCATATCCAAGGCATATTTAGGCTTAAAAATATGGATATTAAATAAAATAATAAAATATGGTTTTTTTCCACATCAACAGTAAATTTTAGCATTAAATATTGTGAAGCATTTAATTACATATCAAAGAAAAAGTGAGGAACTTGATATAAATTTCATTATGATAATTTATTTTGACTTAAAATATGCAAAAAAATAGTCAGTTCTTTTCTACAAAAATCTATTTCAACACCTAACACTCAAAATTTAGAGATTCATTCATATCGATAGCTAAATACCATCAAAAGATCTTTGGTATGGAGCCTAGATCATAGTAGAATAATTTCTTACCTGACACCTGATCATGACGTGAGTCACTTTATCATCAGTTCGAACTGAGAGAACATAATCCCCTGGCTTGCTCTGAGATTCTCGAACAAGAAAACTTCCATTCTTCCCCTTCTCCAGGATCAACTTCTCAGCCTCCTTGCCCGACAGATGGCCATGAAACCACCTGGAAAGAAAACAAAAAAAAATGTTATTAGTGAAATGAAGACAAATCATAGAAGCATGACGGCAATGACATTTTCAAAAAATAGAAAGATGTTGAAAGCAGGAAGGACATGAAAATAGAGCAAGTGGAGATATTATAAATATTATATATTTATAATATTTATTTCATTTCATTGATTATTATTTCATTCATTATTTAACATTTATTTTTACATCATTTATATAATATATAACATCAATATTGGAAGAATTTTGCGGAAGAATTAGGTTCAGTCAAGGGACTTTCGGAGTAGAATTGCATTATGGAATTAAGCATTTACATAGAAATGGAACTCTTTAGGCAACCTCGCGTTGATCAACGATCAGTTTATTGGCATCGGTTTACTGATTGGGAATCAAATGCTGCATCCCCTTCACCAACACTCGATCGTCGATCAAGATCAGCAATCACATGATCACAATCGTGTAACGTAAATGTTCTCATAGAATTGTAAGAAGAATATCCTATTGGTGGTCACTGCCATGTGACCACTGTATATTTTATTGCATGACGATCGTGATTTTAAATGTCTTGTGCGCAACTTACTAATAAAATCTCTGTTGTTTGATTTGGTGGGAGACATAAAGAATATGATATATAATAATAAACCAGTACCGAAAATAAAAAACCAGACACAGTATAATGTGAGGATAAGAGGATAGTTTGGGAAGAGTTATCATCAATATTGGAAGAATTTTGGAGAAGAATTAGGTTTAGTCACGGCACTTTTGGAGTAGAACTGCATTAGGAAATGAAGTATTTATATAGGGATTCAAGAAATATTGCATTGTCATTTAATGCCACCCAAACTATTTCTGTAAAACCTTGGAGGCAGTTGAAAAATTATTGTGTACATATGAAACATCGGGCTAAGAGAGGTTAACCTAATTACATTTATATTTGGAGCATTGTGTTTATGGCCTGGGGACTTGATCACTGAGGGAGGAGGATTTTAAATGCCAAGACTAGAGCCTTTAGATTTTTCAAATCCAAGCTGTGCAGGACACCACAAATTTCAGACATCACCAGAGGGGTGAGCACAAGAACTGAGTCCTAAGTTTATATGTTACGTGTGAGTTCATTATTCCACAAATTAGGTCCAGTTGCACTCCATTTTATCCATAAAATTTATTAGTTTGGATTGCTGCCTGTTCATATCAGCCTAGTTAACTGCATGGATAACTTTATCAGTTACCAACAATTATACCATTAAAATTTTTTTTTTCTACCTTAGGTTTCTCAAAATGCTTCACAAGAATCATCTGACGAAGCAGCAGAAGGAGAAGGGGGTGATGGAAAAAATGGTAAAGTTGGGCCAATGCGTAAACTCTTCAACTTATGCCTATTTTTCTACAGCTGCCACCTTACATGATTTCTTTCTTTCCTTCAACCTCGTTTTATCCCATCTACAAAGTGTATTCTTAACTCTCCTTTTCCCCAAATTAAGCTTTCAGGACCACAGTGCCCTTTATTGCCTGCTCCATCCACCCACCCAAGCATTTCCCAATGTCCTCCAATTAACTTGATCAATTGAAACTTTTATCAAGCTACATTCAATTATGAGGAAAAAGGTTAAAGGAAAATGCCATTGCAGACGGAAATAGTCCTGGCTGTAGACACATAGACGCATTACAGGGGATATTGCCCACCTGAAATTGAACTTGAATTGAATTGAAAAATTGAACGATGAACAGAGAAAGGTCTGTCTTCTAGCGGGTTAATATGCATACATAAATGTTATAAGAGGGAGACGATCAACAAACTGAACAATTGTGCTAGGCTTATAACCTCATCAGACACATCCATGATTTGGCAGGTAATTTTATCACCGACTTTCTAAAAAGTCGACTTTTCCACTAGCAAATTACGGCTAGTTGAAAAACCCTAACAACCTACACGTAACTATACTGTTGCTGCATTGAGTGCAACTTTTTATAAATTTTATACTTGAAATCTAATCAATCCTTATATATAAGTTTTTGGCTGGTTATATACACTACCATATCCTATTAAGCGAGGAGAAAAATGACTGACAATAAGGCTTAGCAAGGTGACAACAGATGCATACATGTATCCACCATGCTACAGAACCAGATGGAGTAGCTCACTAAGATAAAATACATTATATTTGTGGAAAAATATGAAATCAGAAATTATTTTCAACAAAAGAATTTTTCCTTTACAATCAGAACCAAATTTGATAGAATAGCCCATAGTGTAATACCGTCTTAGCCTGACTCTGAGTTAGAGTTCTCTGGGGAGAAAACAAGAGAATTATCGACCTGATAAACTATAAATAGATACACAACATCTCCGCGATGTTAAATAGATACCATTTTTTAATTTTCAATACTTTCCAATATTTCCAATTAAGGGAGGACAGAAAAAAACTAAAATGCGACAGTATAACGACTGCACAAACGATGATATTGTCCACTTGGAATAAATCTCGCATTGCATTGACAGAAAAAAAGGGACAAATTATTTCAATCAAAGACATTTAATTCACAACCATAACCAAATGCGTAACACAAACTCAGACCTCCAATGCCATCGTCGATGTCTCACAGCGCAGTCAATCGCCGAGGACACAAATGTACGAGACAAAAATTTAAATTTTCGAATTCGAAAAAAAGTCCATCTCCCTCACAATTACCATAATAACACATGTTTGAATTGCAGTCTAAACGGATAATTATGGATTGCAACTTTTTTTTATTTTTTACATTGAATTGTACTAATTGAAAGCTCTGGCACTTTATAGTAATCCCACAGCGAGGAGTCTCGCAGCGCGAACTGAAGCGTAGCACGCAGCTTTCATGAATTAATCACATGACGTCATGGTCACGGTCTTCCCTTAAAAGGGTTACCTCCCATCGAAACTACACTGCCTATGACTAGGAAACGAATTATTGTATGAAGGAACGAAAAAAATAGACTAAAATTTTGATTTTTTCAACGTCTTGAGGAAATAAATAGAGTAATTAATCAAGCACGGAAGAAAATGCACAGCGGACATTTATGTCTTTAAAATATGATTTTCAGAAAAACAATGCAAGATACATGAATTGGCATGACGAATGAATGCAATAACAATTAAAGATGATGTCATCCTGTTCTCAACTGTGTTTCTGATAAACCCCAACAACCTTTCGTTGGCATGCGATACGGCAAAGCGTCCCCACGATCACGCCTCGATGCAATTTGACACATTTACGAAGATATCCCGTGACGAAACAGTTAGATAAAGATGGACTTGATTAACGAAATAAAACGTTGCGTCAGGTGCGGCAAAGGTCAAAGGATGTGGTGGGGCAGAGAATGACCTTAACCATTCTGCGATTCAACCACAATGTGGTGAACGAGACGGAAGCAAAGATATTATCAACATAGCGAAACTACCGGAAATTGCGAGAAGAAACGATTTTCTTGAGGAGAGATTCAAACCACGGACCTTCGGATTTCAAGACCAATGCGCAGACCACAGTGCTTTCCATGATTCCTGAATTGGAAGGCAATTTATGGAGGATAAAAAGGATCTAATTTTCGAGTGTCATAACGGTCCATCAAGCATTTAACTCGTAAGGCTTTGTCGTGCTTTGAAGAAGCCAATGCCCACAAGAATAGATCCTATAACCAATACGAGATGATCTACAGCATCATGTGCAGCACTGTAAAATTGATCAGCAATCCTGTATGGCGGAGCGATCTGCTCACAAGCTCGGAAATCCGAGGATCCGTGGTTCGATACCCAGCCTAGAAAAAATTAAACCAAAGGGAATCTTCCATAAATTCTTTGCCGTTCATCACGACGGGCTGTTTGCACTAATTATACTCGAGGAAAACTTGTAATAACCGAATCCGCCGGATTCAGCCGGCATGACGAGGGAGGACGGCCAGACTCCCGTTGGGTCTGGAACACGCATTTTTCTTTCTCAAAACATGAAATAGATTTACTTGAGGATATTGCCTCAGTTCCAGTTCCAGTTGGTAGTAAACCATTAGCGCTGCCACGGGCGCGAGCCCTCTACAGCTGTTGAGCATGGTTAAGTTAACTGTATAAGCAAGAGGGAGGAAAATTTAGGGTGGGGGACATTGGAGCTGGAGTGGTGACTGGTGGATAGGCAAGGGAATGACGATTGCGGCAGCAAACCAACTCTAGAATGACACTGGCTTTTTATGTTTGCCTCAGTCTCCCTCACAATGAGTAAAATACCGAATAGACAGACAAAAACAGTCATCTATGTTTTCTAAGACGTTTTCTTAACAAAATATTTTTCAACATTAAATCCCTTTCCAAAATTTCACATCTTTTCATCCCATCATACCGCCCAACATTCTTATTATTTTCCTTCCTCTCCCACGCTTCCCTCTCTTTCTCTCCCCTATCACCCTTTTCAGAAAGTCATCACCCCTACGATACGATACATTCTCCATCCACTTTTGCTGCCTCGTTTCGCCCAACAGCTTCCTTTCCGCCTCAGAACTTCCTTTTTAAGAGTTCTTCTCCACTCATCTCATCATCAATGTCCCTTCTCCACGCCCACATCTTTAAAGCCTGCGGTCTCACGAGATCACGGAAAGAACCAACGCTCAACGCCGAGAGAAATCAACGCGACCGTGACGGCAATCGGCCAAGTCGGGAGGTAAATCAAAACAACCAGACAACACGCCGGACTGCGCGGCTTTTGTCAACTTACTGGCACAGGTAGCATGGTATGATGGTGGTGCCGTCTGCAAGTCCATCGAAGGAGCATTTCCTTCTCTTGGGAACCACAACCGTAGGCATTGGGACGGATATAAACAATACACAGCACAGAGACGACAATGCACTTCACACGAACGTTCTTGTATTCACGCCATCCGCATCGTTGGACACCGGAGTGAACCTCCACACACGAACATACGTGTGGGGTCCTCCTCGTTCTTGAAAATATGTCTTCTTTGCCCACGAGAAAAGACGTCACCCAGACTCCCACCTGGAAGCCGATGGGGTCTCGGAGTTGAGGATGCCGTAGAGCACACTTTGTCACACACAAGGTGGTGACTGGTTAGCCCCCACCTGACTGGGGAGGCTGTAGCTGAGCCTGCTAGCCTCAAACGCAGAGCCGACACTGATGGCAGGTCACCGTGGAGACGAATGACGTTCCCAACCTGGGTAAGAACACGTCTTCAGAGTCTGGAAGTTACGGACACTGATGTGAGATGGCCAACCTCTCTTGAGGAGTCTGTGGCACAATAACACGGATCCGTGGGGAAGAAGGACGTCCCCCACCTGGGAAGGAACGTCGACGACGTTGGGGGTCTCAAAAGTCGCGGGCACTGGTGCGGGGAACGACCGACTGGAACAGCCCACCTCGCCGGGCACGCTGGCGGCGGGGGAAATATACTGTTATAACAGCCTTCCGGCCTTACACGCTGATACCGCTTGCTACTCGGTCGAAGACTGGCGCGACACTGGCATCTCGTAGTGGCCGCTCGTGGGGGGAGGAGTAGTTGGGGGGGCGGAGGGAGGGGCGGGTGTGACTTACTCTCCGAATGTGAATGAAGAGAGGGGGAGCGGAAGGGGGGAAGCCTCAGAAGGTGTCCGTCGAGTAGTGGGGAATGGGGTGGCGTAAAAGAGGCGAGGCGACGGTGGCGACTCCCCCGGTGGTCGGGTGAGTAAACAGCCGGGCCATCCGGATGTTGGTGAGGTTAGGGCCGGAAGAGGAGGGGAGGTTGAGGAGGATGGAGGGGAGGGAGGGAGGTGGTGGAAAGAGGGGAAGGAAAGAATGTCTCTCTCTCTCTACATATAAAGAAGAGGCGGGAGGGGAAGGAAGAGAGGCCGGCTGCGTCCGTTTTCAACGAATCCTTACGAGCCTGTCCTTCCCATATATTTTTTTCACTTCTCAATCAATTCCCCTTTTTTTTCTTCCCTTTCGATGGCCACGTGGAGAGGACACATCATCGCGCCGAGGTTCCGAAAAGCTTCTTTCTCATTTTCCCAGAAGGCCGGCTCCGCGGAAGTCCATGTTATAAACTCTATCGGTTATGGAGAATCATGGGAATTTTTTTCCGTTGAGAAATACCAACTGATTGCTGTGGTCGCTGGTATATTTGGTGTGGTGAAGGAGAGAAAGATCTCGATAGGGTGACCTAAAATTTTTAAGTGCGTTTCCAATAACGCATGTCGACCCGCAAATTTCGTGTTTCATTTGGCAAGCGCGTATAAATTATGAATATTTTGATACAAAAATTAAATTTATCAACATTTTTACTGTGAGGAAACTTTCCGTTGAGAAATACCAACTGATTGCTGTGGTCGCTGGGATTTTTGGTGTGGAGTCGGAGACTGCGACTTTTTGCAGTAAAATTCGGTCTCAGGGAAGTGGGAGACTGCCCAATAAATGAGCTTTAAAACAATTGCATTCAGAATCTACGATTTAACGCTTAAAGGTATGGAGATGTCGTTATTATTACCATAACGCGCATTTTGACGTTAACAGCGGGTTTCAAATGACAACTGAAAATCTTTACACCTGCCGAGTTGGAACCAGAATGACTACAATATTCCATTGTTCAATCCCCATATGTAATCCATATGGCATTCCTTTATCTTGCTCTTCCTCGCTAAGTAAGCCAATAACGCTCTTCACAACTTCACAGACCCCCCCCATCCCCAGACCATCCCCATCATCCACCAATTTTGCCGCCATTAAATTTACTCTACATCCTATACCCCATTGATTAAAGAAGATAATAGATGGAACATTACGCCAAGATAACACAGGGGAATATAGAAGAAATTAAAATGTGCGATCGGCCAGATAGAATGGAACATTTGTGAAGTTGATACTCCGAAAACAAAGGTGTTAGTATTTGAGCAGCGGAATTGTCACGATATTTCAATTATTTATATTTAAAAAAAACAAAAAAAGGTAAAAACTATATTTTTCATAACAGTTGTGGACAAATTTCACGCGACTGTCATGTTAGATGGATAATTTAAAAAAAAGTTAACAAAAATACCTAATTAACTCCGTCCACACTAAGCTGTTTCGTAGAAGAATAATCTCTCTGCAAATATAACACAAGTTTAGCCATAAACCCTCCTTTTACGTCACTTCGTCGTGATAAAATCATATTTAATACTGTACTGTACCGTAAACACGACGGTAGTATCAAAGCCGCGAGGAATGGGGAATGTTACAAAAAGTTTTACTTCAAGCGCTTAAACTGATATGGAAAATCCTATAGTGATTAAAGTATAACGTTACCACACCTCGAGAGAGCACGATAATTAAAACGCGAAGAAAAATTTTAATTGACCAAAAATGCTGCTTTATTAATTTATCTTAGCTAATCGTATGAACAAGGTGAGGATTTCCAATGTGCGTCGACTCAATCGGTGCATCTGCTCACGTTGGCGTTATTGAATACAAAAATACATGAGAGGAAGCGAGGGAATAAAGAGGAGGAAATCGATGCCAGGTCATAAATTAGGGTCTTCCTTGCTTTGAAGTGGTCAAGCCGGAAGGAAGCGGGGATCCCGGAGAGTGAGCCGAAAATTTTCACGTTTCCTGGCTTCCATGTCATTCATTCACCGCTGACTGCGGATACACTGAAACCAGGTGCGTATCCGAGCAAGCGGATGTCTCCACGGGGGGTAAGGCAGTTTCCGCACCCCTCTCGTGATTCTAAACGGCTGTCCCGTATTTCCGACGCATTTCAGAGACGAGATATTTTGTACAATGTTTTGTAAATAACCTCTTCTGATTCTGACAAAGGATTCCAAATTTTGAGAAAGAGTAAAAGTACCAAAGATAGAATTTTGGCCAAAGTGTTCTTAGTCGCAGAACCATAGACCCTTTAGGATATAAAGGCAGCCAGTAACACTCAGTAAATTCACCGCATAGTTCACATCTTACGAAAGAAATAACTTCTAAGTGTGGAGTAGTGAGTAGTGACTATAAAAGGAGCGGATGAAGTCAAGTATTGGATACCATCACAACTTCAGGTCTACCCTGGGGGAAATAGATAAGAAACATTTGCGACGATGTATTAAATACACAAGGATTAATAAAAAAAATATTTGGATGGTCCTCCGACGAAGAAGTGAAATAGATATACCATTTCGCTCTGGTTAGACCACATCTAGAGCACACCGTAGGCATTTGGAAAATTCCACAGAAGGATTTAATAAGCAGTATAATCAAAATAAGGTAAACCGCACGCTTCGCTAAAAACTGCTACGGGCGAACACGATATGTAACACAAGTGATGGAAATACGAGGTTGGGAGCAACTAGAGGCTCGGAAGAAAAACGCAAGGCTTGAATTGCTTGAGGAAAAAATAACACTTCGTATTTCCACACGACTGTTTATGAGGTCGACCAGGGTTTAAAATAAATAGACAAATATTTATCTATAAAATCTTTGAAAACGACGCATTAGCGTTGAAACCGCAGTCGACCCAATAAACAGTCGTGTGGGAATACCAAGTGCTCGTTTTTCACAATGCTTAAATTTCGTAAGGTAAAGCCTATGGATTTATTTAATTCCTTAAATAATTATTTAAACCACTCATGACAATTTTAGATCAGGCAGAAACAACAAAACAAGAGATGCACGGTCAAAGGAAAATGTAAATATTCTTTCTCTCCACGCACCATGGATGACTACGAAAACAAAGCAAGACTCCATTTTTTACTAACAAATTTAAATTTTTATTATTTTTAGATTAGGTTACGTACTAAAGGCATTAAATCTTCCAAGATTTTCAATTATTTCTAAATCCGTTGGTATTCCGTGCGTATATGAAGGTGTATGAAGTGCCTTCAATGGCCAAATTCTCAATAATCTAAAAACAACGTAAATATGTAACAAGAGCCACACTCATCGATCACATAAGAGAATGAAGGGAAGAAAACGTTCCGCAAAAACAAAACCAATCCGCAATCCCTGCTTAAAACAAAGTCATAAGAACAAGCAGATAACCTCTTCTCTCTCTTCAAAGAATTTTCACAGAGGCGGTATAATTTTATGATTCGCGGAATCAAAATGCTGGAGGGATATATGAGAAACAGTTTGAAACGAGGAAAAAATGGATGAATGTCAACTGATAACCCCGAAAAATATAATCGAATTTTTACAGCGGCGGTATAACGTTATGATTCGAGGAATAAAAAAAAACTGGAGAGAGAAGCACTTCGAAACGAGGAAAAAATGGATATCAACTGATAACGCCGAAGAATATAATCTTTGAATCATACATCTATACTATATATATTTCTACATACTCGACGGGTAAGAAAATATAGCCGCTCATTGTCGGCCAAGGTGACAACACGCATCAGATCGCAAAGTCCTCCACTGTTGTGTGAAATGAGAATATGGGCTTCGGCACGGGAGAACGTCGTCCACTCTGCCAGGGATGTGATAACATACACTGCATTTTAATCTTGAAGGAGATGGGGTGAGTGACTAGGTCTGGGAGAAATGTTGGATCGCAAAGGACGGGATGCACCGCATTACAATTATCAAATTGAATCACATTAAACCCACACAGTAACTAAGTCAAAACTAAAGGGTTCACCAGAGCTTGAGAGAAGGGTACTTGTTCGAGAAGCAGATTGAACATCATTTTGTATTCCAGGTATTTGGCAAGAGGAAAGACCTCGACCTCTTATGCCAGCGAAAAAAAGAGCTCATTTCGCGAAAAAAAAACGAGAGAAAACCACAGAAAAGAATATAATGGATGATATCATAACGCTTGATGATATCATATATGAAAAATAAGGTCGAAGAGCTATTTATCTTGTAATTAAAGATAGCCTTATAGCCTCGTCTTGGGTGCCAAACACTTAATGAAGCTAAAAGGTATTACCTACAGTACTTTGGCCCTAGAATGGCGTTCATTAGTTGTGAACAAAACTAGTAGCAGGTGGGGAAAACTCAAATGCATTTTTACAGGCAGGCATATGCGGAATTATTTCATACTTCCCATAAATATCAAACATTATTCGAAGCACAAGCCCTTTTCCTCAGCTGATGTTTAGATGCAATAGATGCATTTTGGACCACATATTCCCATAGAATACCCCCCAGAAGGAATTCCTAAGGGCAAATGTCCCCGGCGCTACGCATAACTTAGGCGCGCGGGGTACATAGTGTACAAGCGTCAGCACAAAATGCTGCCTCAAATTACATTACCTAATTTGGAAGGGTAAACAACGAGCTCAGCATCTATTTTTGAAACGGCTTCCGACTGCAACACCCACCGGCGACTGTTATCGGATTAAAAAAAGTTACTTCATCGGCCTGAATTTTCCCCTTGGAAAAGACCTCAACGCTCGGATTTCCTCATGCGCTTCGTAACATTTTCAGCTCCGCATATAGGTTGACGAAGACTCACACATGCCGAGGCCGGACAAACAGAGATTCTGTATGGATAAAGTGATTACAATTGTGAAGGATTCGTAACAGGCTCAACCTACTTATTTTCAGAGAAAAATGGCCGAAGTGCGAAAAGGAGTCACATAAGTCAGGCGATACGTACACGAAAATTTCATTTTTTCGAGGGAACAGGAAAGACGTCTAACAAAATAAACGTGCAAATTAGCATAAGAAATCACTAGAGAACATTTTGCTTTCCCAAAATAACGAAGTTGAAAACGAATAAAATATAGCTCGCCGTTGTTACTCCTCAATTTTTAATTAAATAAAAATGAAATCATTTCATCTGCTGATATTAACTTTACCAGTACAAAGAAATTTATCAGTAGATACGGTTAACAAGTCGCAAACAAAATATGTGTGAAGAGCTCCGGTTATTGATTACGCACATAAATTATCACAGCCATACTATGACGACACTTAAAAACACTTCGAACATAATTATACTATCAGACAGACTCTGACATCATGACATATTAAAAAAAATACTTGAGACCACGCTTGGATGAGTAATTACCCATTCTATTTCTTCATAAATTGGATGAGTCCCTTTGGCCAAATAAAGAGTAGATAGAGTCCCACATCCGCAAGTCACATGGTCACACGACAAGGCCATTCTTGCATGCGAAACTTCTTTAGAGGGTTGCATAAGCCCTCTACGACAGCCATCCGTCATTGCTCAAGAAAAATTCCCTTCCCCATGTTAAATTTGGTCATATGATTACGGTCGACGAAGCAGCGGAAATGCTCACATATGCATCACACGGTGAATGCCGCACTGTGGGATCAAATTTGCACATTGTGAATGTCGAGATATTACGAGTGAATGTCGTTCATTTTTGAGAAGTCCCCACTCATTACGCGGTCCAATCAATCAAGGTTTTCCACTACATAAATAGTAGGTCCATGGACAATCTTGCCTTTAATTTCCCCTAAGACCCCTTCCCTTATCAAATATTGCCTTAGCCACGCAAGCCTTTCTCCAACATCAAATCCCTTTCCAAATCTTCTTCATTAAATATCTTTTTATGTATCTAGGTAGTAATTCGGAGTAATATTACTAGAGTAAAGAGTAGAGAATTCGGAGTAAAACCCGGTAGGGAAACCAGGTGTAGAATTGCTCTAGCCAAGGAAGTACTTTCAAAGAGAAGGGAATTGATGAGGAGTGCTCAGAGGAGAGACGTAAATGCTGGTGAAAACTCTAATATGGAGCGCGGTGCTGTATGGATCAGAAACTTAGCCAATGCAGAGATAAGATGTATATAGACTGGAGGTATATGAGATGTTAGTTTAGACTCGCCTTGAAAATGAAATCCTTCAAATACTCAATGGAGAGGATGAGCTGGGTGGCGAGGAAGACAAGAGAGGAGGTATTGGGTATGGTGGGAGAGGAAGTTTCGGAGAAGGGAAGAAAGACATCCGAGGAGAAGAAGGTGTTGAGAGAAGATGGCATGTTGAAGAGGGGACACTTAAATTGCATTTTTAAATTTGCATAAAATTAAAGCGAACGCTGGAGAAGCGCGGAAGAGAAAGGAAGAGGATAGGAATTCTGGACGAAATAAGAAGAGGTAGACGATTGAGGAACTAAAGAAAGTGACCCGATGAAGAGCACGTTATGTGCAGAAAAGTGACATAGTGTCCAAGAAATTGGAAATTCAGGGAAAATTTCCAAAAACATACCAATCAGCCGAGCCTGCCCAAAATAATCACCTCCATCACCCACTTCAACATGTGGTAACCCTCAATAGTTCCTCCAGCAAATTCTGCTTCCTCCAAATTGCTTCTTTCAGCTTCCTTTCATATTCATCCATATTTCTCGTTTGTTTTCCGATATTCCCAGCATACACTCTCGCAAATATCAAAAGCCTCCGGACAAGGCTCATATTTCCGTAGTGACCAAGTTTCTGAGCCGTGCAACGAATCGCTCAATGTTAGTATTTTTAACCCTGTACAATCTTGGCTCAAGTTTTCTCTCCTCAATTTCCTCCTTGAAAATTCAATCCTTTATTTTGTGCCCTGACCCATTCTTATCCAGAATATTCTCCCCAACAGAGCAGGCTTTTGCATTTTGAGGCCCGAAGTCCATAAAGTGGAGTCCCATAAAATTAAAAAAATAAATATGCGAATAAAAATTACTGTACTATTATACGCGGTTGAGATTGAATTCCGCATCCACTTGGTAAATTTTTACCGGAGCATAGAACGACCGATCATCGGAGAGATCATGATGAGATGTTGTCATCGGACTATTTCAAGTAGGACCGAATCTTGGCGAGGAAGACTAGCTCGAGGAGGAGAGATAACTCATCGCAAGCTCCAATAGCCCACCACTAAAAAAATAACGCTTGGAATGCGAGATTAGAATTCCCGGAAGTTTACTCAGCACAACGGCACCTCGATGAGAAGAACTAGCCTGTCCAATTTTCCGGAAAGATGGGACGAAGGCGACGGGATGACACGGTTGTCACACGACGTGGAGATAATAACGGAGGGCAGGGGTTACAGAGTCACGTATGACCAATAAAATGCTTCCCAACCATCTCAAACATCTCTCAGAAATTCGAGGTTTCCTGCGCAGCTCGGTGGAATCCATCCATAAGCACTGAATTACATCCGATCAATGGGGAACACGCGTAAAATTGATGCCCTATGTTTGAGTACCACAACAGTGGCAGGACATTTTATAACGTAGCCAAGTACTTTGCTGGATTCAGTGGAAAAATGCAGGGTTAAATAAAATCTTTTGAATAGTCACGTGATCCAAAACGAGATGGGTACGAGGTATTACGTGACCACACGGAATCACATCTCCGCTCAAAAAGTATTCCTGCAGGAAGGATCAAATAATGCTATTTCCTTATCTCCCACATGGGAAATAAAAACACTATTTTCGTCAAATTAGGATATACCAGCTGAACTTCAAATTGGAAAGGCGTCACATTACTGCAGCAATACATTTCCGTGACGTCAGCCGACGGACACTTGGTATTTTTATGCCGTCAAGCGCGAATTTAGGAAGAAATATTTTCAACTTCGTTGTTTGTCGACATGATTTTTACCCCGTATATTTAAGCGAATGAATTTACATACAAAGAGTTTCAAAAATAATACATTATCCCCATTACTCATTATCATCAGCAGAAGAGCTGGCTTCCGATCCCCACTCTGTTCTACTGACCAATTATTTCTTATAGTAAAACATTATACAGTCTCCTCTCTTAATTTCCCAGCGAAATTCCATTCGAGGACTTACTAGATAACTCTTTCCGTTCATTTCTCCATCGATTCTTAATTTTTAAGAGGGATTCATGTCTTGGAATGCGTACGATAAGCCTGTTTCTTCTGCTATACACAGTTTTCATCTCAGTTCTTCGTGTTCAGTCTACCTTCAATACCTTCACCTACTAACCCTTCGGCAATTTATTTCCTCAAGAAATTCCAAGTACGTAGAGCAGGGAGCAGGTACTGTAGAACCGCTACAGTAGCTTTAGGGGAAAGGATAGTTGGAGTGGTATGAACGGGCGAGGGGATGTTGAAGGTCGATGGGCCGAAGAAGGAAGGATGTTAAGCAAGCGGGGAAGGGGAAGAAATAGATTAAGGCGTTATGGATGGGCAAAGGCCTAGCCACGTTGAAATGCCGACTCCGAAGTTAAGCAACGTTGGACCCGGACGGGGGTTGGATAGGTGACCTTCCTCCACACTTGTTCGTATAAATCCCCGATAAAATTTACTTTTAATTAAGATGGCTTGGAGGTGTAACTGGCAATCGAAGTTGGAATCGCGGTCAAGTCAAATGATTTTTTCATGGCGAATTTCACCGGTAATTAGTAGTAGTTTTATCTCCATCGAAAGGTACCTCAATCGTTGGCCATCTTTAATAATTATCAATTATGCAACGCAAATTAACTAAGAGTTTGACTAGGAAATTTCGGAGATTTGGAGAAATATTAAATTATGGTAGAACCTGTCCGAAAACCTGCCAATCCATCAGCAGTTTACCTTTTATGACTGATTTGCGAGGAAATAAACTTCAGGGCGCTGGACCTCACTTAAGCTACTTTTTCATGGAGCCGTTTTTTCGTCTTTTTCCCGCTACATTGTGAGTCACACACGCCCGTATTCATGGCAGCGACCGTGACGCGTCCAGACTGGCTAACTATTCCTGTTCATTGTGCAGGTATTGGCGATGGGCTGCTTCAATATCACGATCAACACACGTTGACATTCTGAATATGACCAACAATGCATTGGGAAAAAATCACGTGACCGACTGGCAGAAAGCATCGGTCCTCACTCCCTGCCGCAGCTCCCGCGACGCAGGCTGGGTCGAAAGTTGAAAGATATGCACCTCCGACGGCACCGCAACCTACCTTGAAGATCTCGCTTCTGATTGGCTGCGCAGTGTCCGGCAACGCAACATCGGATCCGTGAAAAACGTAGATTTAATATCCCCGCCGTGGGTGATTCGTTGTATCCGAGGTGACCTATAGCACCGACAAAAGGGAGAAGCGGTGACCTAATCCGTCGCCTCGTCCTCTTGGGCGCAGCCTTGAATAGGGTGGTTTCCAATACATTGGTTCCGATATTTTTAAATAATGGGATTCCAAAATCACAATTTTTGAACGACCTATATTGGATATTGTGGTCAGAAAAACCAATATTTGTAATTGGAATGTTGTATATTGAAGAACCAATATTTCCAATTGCAATATAAAATTTACCAGGTTAGATAGAATTATAGATTACCAGGGTTTAAAATTCAAGTATTGAATATTGGAACCCGGCGAGAAGGGTGGTCGGAGAGCGCCCTAATCTTTGAAAACAGACGGCGCGCGTGGCACTCAGTGCAACACTTCCTTTTCCACCATTATTCATAGCAATAACTGGGGAAAAGAAGCTTATTTTGCTTTTATTATTTTATTAACAGACTTTTACATAGTTATCACAGACTTTTTCATAGTTATCACAGTCTTTTACATAGTTATCACAGGCAGCATTTGCAAACCAAGCAAGATAATTTTACCTGTAAGCAAGATAATTTTACCTGTTAATATTGCTATGCTCAATATTTACAATACATCAATATTTAATTTTTTCATTGTTTCCAATATTAAAATATTTCCAATATGCCAATATTTTCCAATATCCAATAGTCCAATACATGTTATTGTTATTGGCCCATTTTCAAGATGGTTTGAGCGATAGTTCCTTAGTCATAATGGATACTATATTCAAATTTTATTTTTTTATTTCAACGTCTGTAAGATGTATGAAATAAATATTGTCATATTAATGGTGCAAAGATTAGTTATATATGACCAAAATTCTCAGTGCTTAAATAAAGCTACATGAGTCTCTAACTTGACTCATTTTTTGACGCCGTACGGCTTAAAATCCTTCAAAACAGCAGGTTTTTTGTGATTCTGTAAAAATTACTTTGGAAAATAATGGATTAATTTTTATAAATAGTTGAGTAAACATGCAAACTATACACTTAGTTTTTTTACGAAATCTAGTGCTGTGCTATAATTTCCTAATTTTTTAAATATTCTCCCTCTGGAGCGCACAGCCGTAATCTATACCATGAAAAACAGCTTATATTTTTAGGCAAATTGCTAGAAAAGTAGTTCGACAAGGGGTTGATACTTTTATATCACTGGAAAGATGAGTTTTTTCTTTAAAATGAGGTCAAACTCGTCAAATTCTAGGTGAAGTGATTTTTCGCTCAAACTACCTCCAATATTTTAAGATATTGGATACTGATTCAAATACCGCCCAACCCTAGTCACGAACGTAATTCACGGGATGGGTATCGCAAGCCAGCAGGCCAGGAGGCGCGCCCTTCCCATATGCGACCACGGGCGGGCAGCCAAGGCCCGCCATTCGTCCCCTGCACGGCGAACAGAAAGGCGCGTGAAGCAATTCACCGATTAGTCACCCGGCTCTCCAGCGCAAGGCATAGGAGGCATATCTCTTTACAAAGCCCGCGCACATCTCTAGACCAAGGGCGATCGGAACGATGTGGGAAGCAGGAAAAGAAGGAAATACATATACATGCATGCAGATAGGTGACTATGGTAAACTCAATGGCGCCTTCCCGCTTTCTTTTTTTTCGCGGTTAAACCTTAGAGAGTGTATACAACAGAGACACTATTGGCTGAAAGTTATCTCCAGATGGCATGGCGTCCGACACGGTAAGGCTGCTGATAATGGGAGCTCTCCATTCAAGGTGCTGAAGTTAGCGGACATTGGAACACATCAGCGCACTTTAGCGCACACCGACGACATGGAATGGAACATGGTGCGTGATCTTTTGTAACCTTCCGGTAGGTAGCAGTTTGTGGGTGAATAACAGTCATGGCCGAATTTTTTGAGCTAAGTTGTTGAATCCGTTCAAAATAAGAAGGTATTTAATAAGTGTTATAAAAAAACTGTTTAAGTTACATGGTTTTCATAAATACGCAAACATAAGTGAAACTAAAGTTTAGCTACTATGGTCCAAGTGGAGGCGAGGGGCTTCTTACAACGGGGTGCGCCTGGTGCCCCAAGGCTTTCTAATTCTAATATTGCTATTTTGCTTTCTAATTCTAATTGACTATTTTACTCAATTCTAATATTCTTTGTTCCATTTTTTCCATTTATAAGTAAAAATACGCCGACCACACCAACACTCGAGCAACCTTTTCGATAGCCAACAATAAAGTAAACAACCAATATAGCAACCAATTTATGACGCGAACACGGGCCTATGGGAGAGAAAGCCGTGACACTTATAACTAGAGAAGGTAAATCATAATATCAGGAATATCGACGGGAAGGTAAAAATCAACGCTAATACATAGGTATAGCAAATATATAATTTTGATTTATCATTTAAAATGTTATCGTTTACATTGATAGTAATTAACCATTCATATCTTATTTAGTGCAAAGAATTATTGAGTTAATGGATACACACGGAATCTCGACTTTTAAACAATAAGTATGGTCGTTATGGGGACGGATACTCAAAAACGCTAAAATATTGCGAAAAATCGTTGTTTCTAGCAAACATTTCGACATTTTGACAAGAATACAAAATTCAATTGAATGAATAAGTAACTTTATTTTATTTTCTGTCTATTGGTACTTTTCCCAAAAACAGAAAACCACTATTTCTAATTTTACTTTGCAAATAAAAAAAGGTCTACAGCCAAATGAAGATTCAGCTTCACGCGTATTTCTTGTATGAAAGTTACTGATACATACATACACATCAGTGATTCTTATAGTAGATATTGTCTTCGAAGCTGCTGTTTCTATGTGTAAAATTTGAAGGAGATCATGAGTGCAAGCGGGTGAAAAATCGTTTAACAGATTCCACCCAAACAGACAGAAACACAAGTTAAATAAAACCATATAAAAACGTGAGCTTTTAATCACAGAGTAATTAAAATTTTAAAATATTCATGTTTGACGTCTTTACTGAAAATCAAAACACTTGGCAACAATCACGGACGCCATTAACTCCGCTATTAACACTGACGTCATTCTTTTGTTGTTTAGCGCAATTCAACTTTGCTCCCGATTTATTTTGAAATGCGCTACCTAGAGTCTGAAATGAAAGGAAAGCAAGTGCTCTGTTGTATTACGAAGTGAGCTGCGCACTACAGCGAATGGAAGGCACACAATATTATGCAGTACTCAACATCTACTTTACTTTCCTGATTTTCTGAGTAAAGATGAGCCTAATCGTACGTTAAGGCCTCGGAAACTGGTTCTTAGCTTATTTACCCCACTTCTACCACGTTAATGACATATGCACATTACTTTGTTCATGTATCTGAATATTCTTCCTGATGATGAATACTTGCATTCCATCACAACCAACAGTAATTCTCATTACCTTTACACATATACATACAGTGAATCCTACTCTTGATTTCTATTCCACACATGGATTTGGTGAATCGACTGTCATTCATTCCTCCGACGTGAATAACCTCAAGGCAGCACACTCTTTCCAATGCACATTCCATCACCTCTACATACATCCACGTTCGCTGCCTCTTTCATATTTCCCCATCAATCTCCTCTCACCACTTACCACATTCAGCATTTCTTAATTAGTTTTCCTCTCCACCCATATTATTTCTTTATCCCTATCCACACCCACACGTCTCAAGAGTCTCCAATCTCTGCCCAACCTCTCTCCTTTCAATATCAAGTTTCACAAGAGTGCAGCGCTACCTGTCAAATCTAATCTTTTATTTGCATTTTGACTCACAGAAGATGTCATCAATACACTTCTCTTCGTAAAACCTTCTTATTACAATGAAGCTCAACTTCTTGCTTGCTCTGAGAAAATATTTCATCCAAAATGCTAAATAGATACATTAACTGTTTTACCAGCTCTAACTGATGTACCTACTGGAGAGCATAAAAGGAGGCAAAAGATAAGAAGTGCCGCAATGAAAATTAGTCTTAGGCAAGATGTATACGCTGGACAATAGGAACTCCTCGCGCTCGGAGAAATTATAGGCAGGACTATCCAAGGATCTAATATTTCTTTGGAAGAATGCCAGTGATGATGTTAGGATTCCGGGGGACATCCATTACAACTTTCAAAAGTCCTCCATTTTGGAAAATAAACATTGAACAGAGTAAAAATCTAGGCTATTCCCGCATAAGATACATACTTGTTTTTTTCAATAATCCAAGATCAGTGATCCGGTCAGAGGAACCGATTTTCGATAATTCCGTTATGGGTACAGTAAAAATTTTTAAAAGCTGAATCGGAGCAAGTTTTAATAATATGCATTGAAACGGGGTGGACATTTGGTATAACATCGTTTCCTTATTTGATATCATTGACCAACGAACGCTACATCATACTAATGACTTTTCTCACACACCATCGATGAACTCCTTAGTACCCGGCCTTCTAACTCCCATAGTCGAGGATGAAGAGTAGACACCGTAAAAGGTCATGAACCTGGTCAACTGGATGGGACAGGAAATAAGTGAAATCACTACATTCCCGATGAGAAAAATGGATGACGCGAAAAAAAGAGCTGTGACGAAACTGGTTGCGAAGCCATAAGCACCGTAATTACTAGCTCTGGGACGCTTTCAGGAAACAAGCAGGATAATAAAAATTAATTTGCCGTAGAAGACCTTGATTCATTATGAACACATTTTTACATATTTGGACGATAATGAGGCTACCATTATGGACATAAGGATTGCACTACCGAAAAAGTTATTTTTTTCAAGCAAAGTAAGGGGATGTAGGAGAACCGTTGACCTCGTCTGAGTCAAACTGGGTACTTGAAGTGAAAATGACTCAACAATTTTATATGGAGCGTGTCGCGGTAATATTGAGAAATTTGGTCCTTCAGAGGAAAGGAGATGAGCGTAGGACGGTGGCGGTGGCGGAGGAGAGACAACACTGGATTAAGAGGAAAGAGAACTCCCGAGTGGAGAATTCGAAGACGGCGGGAAATTTGGATGGAGTGCATATTGAAATACAGTGTAAGGTTGAAGTCAACATATGCACACGATTATATACATAGTCTACATATAGTCAAAAATGTACACAGTCTATATATGCACACAACTGAGGTGAAAGAAAGGGAAAGCGGATATGAGGACATTTAGGTGGGAGCAGGGACACCATGAACTCAAGGAAACAGTCGCATAGATAATGGCTATTCATGTCACTCCGAATCATTCCTCGAATGGCAAGGGATGAAAATTAACTTCAGGGTACGTCCATACCACTCAAAATGATAGACTATTGGTTTTAATGGCAATAATCTCTATTTAGATGCTCAGTAAATTATATGCTTAAAAATATCCATGGACAATATTTTTATAAGTTAGCTATTACCTCTCTCCTTAAAACTTTTGGTTGGTATAAATTACAATTAAAAATCCCTCAAACATAAAACTGGTAAACGAATTATAACATAACTTAATTATAACATGCGCCATGCCATCCATCTTTGAGTACAGACTTGATATTACCCTTTCATTGGAACGACTGAGGGTTCAGAGGTACTAAGTCCATGGATAGGTATATGCTATTCAGCGTTTTCATTAAGATAAAATCTACTATTTTTACAGGGATTAATACTATTCTGCGTTACAATAGGGCTCCAAAGAAAGATATTGCGTGGGACAAGTTTCGAAAATGGCGATGCAAAACTCATGAAAATTTCTGAGTACCAATCAAATTATACATTGGAAAGAGACAGCTGAGAAGGGATGTGAATAAATGTTGGGCGAGTGGGATTAAAAAAATTAAAGTATTGATCATATGGGATTAACGAAAAAATTAATTTAAAAATAAATAAATTCTCAATCTCCAGCAGGACACTTCAAAACGGCCATATTTTACAATCACGATGATCCACGCTGGACGTTTAACCTTCTCGCGAAATGATTGATTGATGAGAAATGGGTACTGTGACCTGACTCACGGGTCATTGCTAAAGGTCAGCGGGATGAGCGGCGGTGTTCGGCGGTCACCGAATCGGCCTGAAATGAATGCTCTCCGCATGGAGTTGCGGTCAGCGCAGTCTCTTGAGACTCGAAACGAGGCATTTCACTTCGCAGTTCGGAGGAGCAGTAGAAGGATTAAATAATTCATTGCGCCAATTCCATAGAGCCAATACCTTGGGTTAACTGATGATTTGCGTAAACGGATGCAGTCGGCTTCATGCAAACTAGATGTCTGGGAGGGGGTTATTTCGTAAACCTTCGGATAGGAGACGAAAAATAATATCCGGGTGCGAACAGTGAAGGTTACGTAAATTCGGGCGGAAACAATGGGAAATTCATCGGATGAAGGTTATAAAAAAGCACAGTCCAGATATTACCCTCAACTTTGACTTTGGCAGTTTTTTTTTACTCGAGACGCGATCGGTCGGCTATCTCGTATAGGATATCTGTGGGCAAACTTCTTGAGACCTGAAGCGTGCGTGAAAGGTTCTAGAATTTGCCAAATCTCGGACATAAAATTTTCCAAGTTTCAAGCAAAAGTTTCTTCATAGATCATATAATTTGATCTAAAAAAAACTTTTGCTTGACACTAGAAAAAAAGAGGATTGCACTAAGAAGTAAAGGCACGAAGAGGGCGAGAGAGGGGAGAATGTCGGGTACACGTAGGAGAGGAGTGTGAACAGTTTTATGCTAATGCAATCTATGCTAAAATTATTCCCGATGAATCATCAAATTAATACTTAGTCCATGTGTCCATATATCGAACTTCGGGTGCTCCATATCTTGAGTTCCGTTGTAGACCGGGCAGATAATCTGTCTATTTTAGTGTGATTATCGTCACAATTATTTCGTGCGCATCCTGGCAATTTTGAAATTACAGAAATCAAATATTTCATCACTGTAATCATCGAATCAACAAGCGTTGAGATTGGTCACCACGGATCACATTTCTTAAGAAAATATCTCGTTCCATTGATTCAGCAGGAGACCTCCGGATTTATTTCTCAACACTAGACAAGTAACGTTGAGGACGAACTCAAATGAGTACTGTGACAAGGAATTTACTTTATGAGATGACCGTAATTTAGAATGGTTACATTGATTGGTAAGTTTTAAAGGACAGTCACAACCTCAACTATCACATCCCAGTGTTTTTTGTCAAATTTCCTATGCATGATTATTTTTCCTCTTCTTTCTCTCTTAAGATTTTCTTTAAGTTGACCATTTTGTGATAATTAAATGCATATACTCTTCGTTCTTCTTGATTATAAAATTGAACTATTTCAGCAGGCAAAAATTGCAGACAGGACATGTGTTTACAATAAAATTTAAAGACCTAACAAACCTATTCGCGCACAGCCAAACAAACTGGGGAAAAAGTTTTTTCACCGACAATGAAGTATAAAGGCAGAGGAAATTATACGAAACAAAAGAAACAAACGGAATAGCTTTTTAATTTTCCTCCTCCAAGGTCCTTTCACAGCGGAAGTTGGATGAGAGGTATAAAGGCTCAACACGACCGCCCGGAAGTTCGGGAGGCCAAACAAATTTTTAATCGTCACCATTTTCTTGCAACCACGTGCAAACGAGGCGATTGGGGCGACATCTGTCGAACGCGGGGTGAATTAATTCGAGAGAGAAGAAGAAAACAATGGAGCCTCGGCCATTATTGGATTATTTTACCCGCGCGCGCGACAGCGGAAGATGGTAACCAATGGGGGCGCGGGGCCAAACAATGGCCGAGGAAATAGTTCCGTCCACCCCATCCCCCGCCCGTATCGAAGACGCATTCATTCCATTCATCAAGAACGCAGGCCCGCCTTCGTAGAGAAGAGATTTCTTAATGACTGAGGGGAGGTTCAGTGAATGGAGAGGAGATTGGAGGGTGAGGAAGCGGGGTGAACCGGATACTTGAACTACGCAGTCCCACGGTTGATAAAACGAATTCGTCACACTAGACCTTACCGTATGCATTTGGAAACCAATATTGAAATATTTAACTCTTTCAGAATCAAGGATATTTTACAGGTGTGAGGTTTTTGCCCTGAGGTTTTTGCCACGGGTTTTGCCCTGAGGTTTTGGCCCTGAGGTTTTTGCCACGAGGTTTATGGTAAGTTTTGGATAACCATAAAAAAACTGCACGTTTTGTTGATTGATGTTTTTCCAGTTTTTCAATTGAAGGAATATGCTTTTTGAAAATACAAATAAATGTTGATGTTTCTGTTAAGTTTTTATTCCTAAAATGTTGAAACTTCGTTTAGAATCGGTCTGGGAGAGCACAACAAAATATTGCCCTTGTCTCCACGTGCGAAGGGAGTAAACAATGGAACTCAAACAGCTACTACACTGACTTATTGTTAGTAAACTACAAATTAAAAGCAGCGCGCTCTGCTGAAGACAGTAGAGAAGAGTATTTAAAAGCCATTAAATGGACTCGGGGACCCACTGGAGACTCGGCAGAACACGATCTTGATTTCCTCAAATCATCACCGTTCACATCGATTACTCAAGAAACAGGATGCCGATACTTCTTGCCCGCTACTCGTCGTTGGAAGTAAAAAAATCAACTATTTATCTCAAAAAGACGCTGATCAATAAGGTGTGGACATTTCCAAGAGCAAAACCACTACGGGATACGCACCCATTATTGCAAACATCATAAGGGCTTATCTACGAAGTTTTCGAATGAAGCACCGAACGCTACACTTGACTTTTGTTCCAGAGCGAAGGTTATAAGATTATTATGACGAGCGCTTGTCAGGCCAATTATCTCATCTGAGAACATTCATTTTTCCTGCTGGACATATTTCCTGCGAATTATCACTAAATTATAGAGGAATTCCCAGAGAGATAAAACCGAATAAACCACATAACAACTAAATATTTGAGCGAAGTTCAAAAGATAGTAAAAATATTGAAATAAAATATTCCTGGTCCGAGATTCCGAGGGAAAAGCCTAAACCCTGCTGCGTTTGGTCCCAAAACGTAGATGCTGTGTACCTGCGAGTGCCAGAAAGGGGGGAAAGCATAGGCACGAAAATATTCGGCGTTTGTTCGCTTGCGTAGGGAAATCCCCGACGAAATTTGTTGGCCTTCATCTTCCTGGCCAGGAAACCTACTGCCGTATATTTCCGGCGTTCGTAGGGAAAGGGTCAAGAAAAATTTATCTCGATTTAACAAGAATAACGATTTACATGAGCTTAACCAGGGACCATAATCATTTTCACATCGACTATGTTAGTACTAGAATCTCTTTGATAAGTCCTAACTCGATGTGGCCTAGACTCTACAATGCGATTCCTCATGAAATAAAAATCATAAAAATGTATCCCTTTTTAAACATAAAATTAAACAATTCTTATTTGGAAAAAATATTACAGTGTGGATCAACTTGCGAAAGACAAGTGATTTGTAATTGATCCTTATCCATGAATGTGACATGTCCTATATCATATTTTGTAATGATCTTTGGACAAAATAAAGTTGTATTGTATTGTATCTTATTCTGAATCTTTTTCTTCCTCCTACACTACATACCCAACGCCTTCTCCTCTATTACTGCTTTACTCTGCCTCCACCTAATTTCCCCCAGCCGCAACCTCTCATCACCCACCATGTCAAAAGCACTTCTTCATTCATTCTCCTTTACGTCCATCATACTTCCTCCATCCTCCTCCACGACCAAATGCTAAATGCCTGCAGTCTACTATCATCCTCTTTCCTCGGGAGACTAGGCTTCTGCAGCACACACACACCATTTAATTATTTCTACCAGCCTATTCTTAACCCCTTCATATACTGTTCGTCATCAGTTCTATCATAATAGAAACACCTTTTAGTGAAACCTACTTCTATCCACTCATTTCCAGCCACATGAACCTTACCCGCTAAAAACGTTTCATTTTTCAGCTCTGCATACTTCCTAACTATCCTCTTTCCTCTCCTTCCACGCTAACCCAAATTCCTTCCCCCTATAACGGGCTTCAACATCCCTCCACCACTCTTAACCCGTCCCAAATGTAATCTCTGCTTCCTCCAAATCTCCTCCAACAGTTTCCTCTCCTCAGCCATCATACCAGTCACTTCCTCGTTCGTATTTCTTACTGCCCACAGCACTTTCTCCGTCTTCCTCCACACGCAAATCTCAAACGCTTCCATATTAGGTTCAAAATAAACGTAACGAAATGAGAAGAAATAAACCAACAGTCAGAATGTGAGATTATTCTATCATTAGGATTCGCTGAATCGCCCACAACCCTTCGTCGAGACAGGAAATGCAGCGGGTGTCTGGTGAGCAAATAGCTTGGTATTTCTTTTGAAGGCAGAATGATTCATGGTAGTTGATATGATACGTATTCTATTTTTTTTAGTTATCACATCCAGATGCTACTCAGTAAGTACGATGAAGGCATTACATCGGCATGAGTGAGCAGAGACGCTCAGACAAAACAAATGCCGGTACTCGGAGGAAGTCAAATGAAAAAAATAATACGTGCAATTTCCGCCTTTGCCCTGCCAGCTCTAATTAGAGTCATTATTGGAAGCAACAAAAATTATTCTCAGCATGTCCCATGGCCATAGCCAATGAACTCCTAAATATTCTTCATGATTAATTTACAATAGGTAGGTACTTTAAGTTTACAATTAAGTTTAAATTTTTATAATTGATTACATAAAAACTTTAAATAATTAAACTACTTTCTGTGAAATACGTTTTCACACATTATTCCCGATTGAAATGTTTTTTTAATAACACCTCTACATATACCAACTGGCTATAGACTACTCTATTTTTACTACCTACGGCCAATCACAGATTTGTATTTTGCATATAAATTTCTATAAGACCTGAGCATCAAAATAAATAACTATGCCACCACTTATTTTTATTCAAAGAGGTGTAGTTATTTTTTTTCAAATAACTCCAATAGATTTTTTTTTTCAATTTCGTTAACATGTTTCATTGAAAGCTTCACTTGGTTCTAAACGTTTCGAAGAAGAAATTAATGTATTTTTCATAGTTTTTGAAGATTGTTCCATGATGTTCATCACACAACCTGACACGAGTTAACATCAGGACATGTTTGACATCTGCTTCATTCGCCTTTTCCTTCAAACCTATTTAAACATTATTGTTAGAGCGTTTAAGGTTTTACTTCTGCTCTACAGCTAAAAAAAAACTTTCGTTATCGTTTCAAGGTGGTCATCTTTATTCTCGTCGCGTCCATTCCAAGTTCCGCTCGCTAATTTAAGCTGGCACATCCGCCGGGCCTCTCCTCCACATGAGAGAGGAGAATTGAAAACCCCTGAGTAACAAGGTCGACTCAGTGACTGATCGGAATAATACCAACAGCTATCCTTCGCAATTTGTACGTGACGCTTCCACCGATTGGAATTTCTGCGAAGACGAACTTAAGAAAGAGATAGTGCTGCGCCATTGGAACAAGCTACAGACGATAGGTAATCATCATCATAGGTATTCTACCAAATACATATAAGATCCATGGACAGTTAGCCAGCTTCTCCGTTCGAGGGTTGTTTGCTCCAACGTCTCCTTCTTAGGCCAATCTTTTTTCATCATTAAAGCCTTTTTAAACTCTTCGTACATCTTTCCTCAATTCACACCGTTGTCCATTCACATTCTTCTCCAAACTCTTCCACGCTAGCCAACATTCTTCTCTCTATCACCTCTATTCAACAAGTCGCTAATTTTCAATGCATATCCTAACCGATTGCGCTGCCTTTATTGATTTCTCCCATCAGTTCCATTTCCTCTCCTTTCCTATCTCATTTGTTTTCATCTCCTACTAGATTACTGTTTCATCCCGTCTCCATACCCACATTTAAAAGCCTTCAGTGTACATTTCTCATTTTTTCGCTGCAAGAAAGCAAATGAACAACAAAAAAACTTTCCGCCAAAATTCAATTCAAAAAGAGGCACGATGTTAGGGATCACATTAAAAACAATTTTTCAGATATTCATCATTTATAAATCATCGAAATGCAGAGATATTTACGAAGAGATTGAAGTCTCAGGCACGATTGTATCGGCGAAGTTAATGAGCAATGTAATAATAATGAATGTAATGCGAGAAATAGTACTTATGAGAAATGAACGTGGACATACCATTAAATATTACTCATGATTGTTGAAAATACTTACAGAAACTTCCTGTACCTGACGATGCCGTACATTGGTGAAACGCGTCGTAAAATAAAAAAATTGCTGAAAAGTACTAATTGTAAGCATTTTACTTAATCATGAGTACTAACATGATAAACTCCTGCGAAGTGAAGCATACTACTGTCTAGTTTATGCAATAAAATAAATTATATTGCATTTGTCGCCGGTACTTTATCGCTAAGTTTCGTATCCCTGGAAAACGGTCCCTCTAACATTGGTGGCATGTCTATGGTTTTGCGCATGCTTGTGAGGCTTCGCCTCGTGACAAGCATTAGCGATTTATGCTAGTGCATCAATATTCGTAGTTACACTAACTTTAGAGTTTAGTGAAACGTATTATGGTGACTACTCACCCCCTGCCACACACCCTTGAGGTGGCTTGCAGGGTATTTTGTGGATGTATATTAAAACTAGCCGCTATGGAGCAGCCACGGACGTCCCATCCTTCGCAAATCACCACGTCGAACCGTCGCAGCCCGCCGCCTCCCCTCCAATGGACTTTTCCTGGAGACATGTGATTCACGCCGTCTCGCCTTGGGACTCGTCTCCCTCCCCCCCCCCCCCCTCTCTCCGAATCGCATCCTCGAAATAGCAAACGTGGGGGACCTCGGGAGGCGATGGAAGTGAGGAGAGCTCTCGCAAGGGGCCGGAAGTTTGGATTTTTCGGAACTGATAGCAGTCTCATCCTCTCAAAGAGGGTTCCGAGAAGAGCATTAACGTCCATCATGAGTGCCTCATCCCGTTTTCATCCGCTTTTGACGAACCCCGAAAAACATTCCTCCCCACGGGATGTGGCATGGAATATAACCACGGGAAAACTAAAGGAATGAAATTTTCGAGGACGAGGGCAGTCAAATTAAACATTAACTCTTTCCAGTCCACATATTTTTTTCCTGGTTCTCGTAGTCTGGTCCACACTACTTTATGGCTTTTCTCAGAGATCTACAGTTTATTGTTCGGTCATAAAATTTCAGGAAAAACGTCACTAATTAGTCGTTTTTAATGCACTAAAGTTTTAATTACATACTTTATAGTATATTTTGTAACATACTTTAATCGTAAAAATGCAAAATAAACTAAAATTAACAAGTAATAATGCACACCAAACATGTCGAGCGACACTCGACGTTGGACTTAAAAGGATATGCACTGTCGAGTAGAGTTAGACATAGGCTGACGACATAATCAAGAGCAAGTGAAACATTTTAGCTGCTTGGGTAGTACAGTCTTGAATGTATAATTGGGTAGAGTAATTCCGACAACAGGAGAAAGCGACCTTCAGTAAAGATGTAGGGAAAACGTAGGTGAGGAGTTTGCAATGAGGAATAGATTTGTTTGGCGTTGAAACATAGGCATCAACGAGAAAGGATGACAATAGACTAAAAGCAAATGAATCAAGAGTATGGCTAAATATAGAAAGTGTTACAAGGAAGAGAAAATAGTAGTGCGAAGAAATGGCTGGGGACGAAAGGCGGTTTGTCGGGAAAAACGAAGGGGATGCAGAAAAAGTGGATAAGGCAGGTTTTAATTACTGCGCGCTTCTAATTTATATTATCAAATAAAATTATTCATTTGTCTTTTGCAAAAATGATAAGTACTTGTACACATTTTCTTCAGGGATCCTAATAGACAGTCTAAGACTATTTGATTCCATTTGCATAAAAGAAAGGAAAATCAACTCATTATGAACAAAAATAAGCAATGACACCTATCGGTAGCAGTCTGCACGGCTTTACTAAAAACGTTTCCGAGAAACACCATGTTTTATTGCAGCTAACAGAAGTTTTTGGATAGCTGCTACTTACACCTCTCCATTTCAAGGTTCTCATCGAATGTGCCTACCTATATAGTTTCCCTTCATTCAACTGTACGCTCTTCGTATTTTCCGCATGTTCTCAGACCGTCCAAAATTCCTATCCTCTTCCTTCCTTTTCCACGCTTTCCCAACATTCTACCCTCGGAAATCTTCTCCTCTTCAATCGTTTCCTCTCAATGCGCCTTTCATCCCCACTTCAATTGATTTTCACGAATCTCCACCATCAATAGAGCATTGGCAGTTTTGGAGTAATGCCTTTGATAATCGGCACAATTAAACTGAACGAACTCCTAGATTTTAAGGCTCATGCGATTATTTTATCGATGAAATAATAATGCAAAGGATCAGAAAATAATTGTTGCGCCGATGCATTTCCCAGTCATGTTCCAGGGGGCTACCTACCTGTTCCAGACTACCTTGGAGAGGAGTTGAATTTTTATAAGGCTAGTTTAATTCATCTTGCTGGAAATTTAAAAATGGATGAAAAAGCGATATGCGAGGACATAATACCTACAAAGTACTAGAAAAAAATATTGAATATTGACATCGTAGGCGGTCTGCAGCCAAAAATAAGGTCCAGATGCAATGCACAGGAAATTCATTTATTTCAAAAGACGGGACTTGCTCTATTTTGAAAATTTATTTTCGGTTTGTGGCATGAGTGACAATTTATTAAAATTTTTTGAAGACACGAACCCGATAAATAATTGATCATATACCTATACTGACTGTTATGCTTGAAAGAACTTTTACGATCAGCCCTGAAAACAACCAATGTATACAGGAATTTACAGGACAAGGCACACAGGACATTGGCACGTACGAAAACAATGAATGATTACACAAACTGCTTCCTACCCTTCTTACCACCCCCAACACTACCCTCGCTCGTTTTCCTTTGCGACCCAGCTAACCATCTCCATTCTTCTCCACTAGCCCATTGTATTCAGTCGTGCATCCCGTGACATCACTGATAGAATACTTCTCGAGACCCCGCGTCATGAAGCGTCATGACGTTGGCAGTGCGTGACATCATTCGTGAACGCACTTAGTCAACAGGAATCCGAAGCCTTCAGGCACTGTGCGTTCACGATGCCTCATAGTGTTCTGACGATTTCATCCCTCGCTCGGTTTACACGGATGCAACTCCCACGGTTTTCCACTAAAACGCGTGGGCAAGGGGCTTGCGTTCATGCATCCCAGAACTGGCGGGATAACTGCTTTCTGGTGGGCGGTTCTTGTGGATTCCAGCGTATGAGTCGCTCCGCAGGACTTTAACCTTCGCGGATACAACGTACAGCAAATGTGGCATCTTATGCTTATTAAGCAACTTCCCTCCTGGCAATGGTTTCACAGATGAGAGAGAGGTGAACTTTCACAAGAGGGAATCAACGATCGACACTCCCACGGATTTTTCTCGTATTACGAGGCCAGCCAACTTAGGTGCTTAGTGAAGCCAATTCCAATGTATCTTAAGGTTTTCTCAAATGCAAAACAGTATGATCTAATCGACGTGATAGACATTAGTAGGAACTTTGAGACAAGAACTAAGGAAATTGGAAGAGTTCGTTCCAATTCGTTCGAGTGCTGTTTGCTACCCCTATCTGCAAATGGCAGACAGTGAGTGAGAAATGATCGCAGCCGCCGTAGCAGATTAGACTAAAATAACTACTACGGAAATTGGTTCGTAAATTACAAACTTAAAATAAGCATTACTTTTATGAAAATAAATTTCAAATAAGGTTAATAAGGGGTACGCTGGTACAATCAGAAGTTAAATGGTGTATAAATAGCTAGTGGTGATTATTAGAATGAATCTCAGTAACATGAGGGAATGTATAAATAAGAAAGACTAAGAGAAGAGAAAATGTATGATTAAGATAGACAAGACAAAATAAATTAGTAAAAAAAGCTATGAATACCACAAAATGAGGTCGTTTTCGAACGTGTCTACTACGCGTACATATGTAATGGGTACAATATTTAATGGTAATTGGGGCAAAAAGGTCCCACAATTCTCGATACTGACCTCCTGGTATCAGAAGACAAGAGCCAGGAAGTGTATTAAAACGATAATTGGAACATAGGTGTGCCCAAGATTTTGCTATTGGGGGTGCCAACGATTAAAATGCCGCCTTTTGGCCATGCCCATGACCGTAACCATAAGTCTTAACCCCAAGTTCTCGGAGGAAAGCCAGTTCAATAAAGCAACTCCCACAACAAAATTATAAGGCCACAATATTTGTGTAAAACAAAAATCTATATATTACATTTCTGCTTTACTATTCGATACTAGGATAAGATAATTCTTTTAAATACTTTAAAACTACAATTAAATAAATCCTTGATAATACTTGCATAAAATATCTTAACTAGTCAGTTATTTACTTTTTATCAAATAAAAGCAGAGTCACTATTGAGAAGAAAATGCGATTAAAAAATACGAAAAACTTTTTGCAATCAGCTTTATCAGAATAACGTTTTTAATATACTAATACTATACTACTTCTTGTTTTTACATGCCCAAAATCGGGCTCCGTACCCTATTTCGAAGAAGCACATGCAATGAAAGTTTGAGTAGTCTTATTACAGATCAAAAAATAAAATCAGACCTTTAAAAACTTTAAGATTGATTGGTTTTCCAGTTCATTTCAGCAGGACTCGCTTTCCCCCAAGTTTTCTGTTCCATCCAAACTTTGTCGCCCCTCGAAATGTTTTGGGTATGCCACGGCACCCACTGTGCGCACGCCTATGAATTGAAAACAGTGGCGTAATTGCGACAAATTTATCCTGGCACATTTCCGCGAAACTTCGAAACCTCGAAAAAATAACGTAAAAATGAAAACTGTTGTAAAAATAAAATTATAAACCACCACATTGTACATGAGTTCGTAGATTAAATAATAGTTGCATGCTTTCCTACTTTCCGGTAATAGCAGCTCTCTGTAATGAGCAGATCGTAGAAAAACTGATATAAGCTTTTCTTCTGTTAATTATGTTTTAAACAAAACCAGAGAACTGCGACAGAAAGTAAAGAGGGTTTTTGAAGGGTAAACCCTATTTAAAAACTAGGAAGACGCAGACGTACGATAGAGAATAATCAGCGTCGTTTCACTCATACCATTTGCTGCAAGTATCCACATGATTCAAAATGCGTTGACTGAAATTCAGGTCGGAAACCCGATTCCAATCAGTAGACCGCTCCATCTAAAACGAGCACATGGCACGGCCTAAACCACAAGGAAGTACCGGAAGTCGCCATTTTGGATCGCCATATTGGCCAACGCGCGCGTACCCTTGTAACAGATTTCATTTCCTGCGCGAAGGTTGAAATCTCGCACTTGTGTCGCCAATCGAGGGCGTGAAGAAGAGAGGAAGAGGTGACACGGAAAAGAATGAATGCAAACGAACGCGCCACGGTATCTCTCTCTCTCTTATCTCCCCCAATCGTCCAATCGGCTTCGCGTCCTGCTGAAGGACCGGGGGACGACGCGATGCGGCGCGAAACCGGAAGTTGGGTGACGTAGTTCGTCCGGGCGAGAGCTTTACAACGTTCCCGACGGCTACAAGTCTGGCGGGCGATGACACAATGACCGCGAACCGATGGCGGTCCACGATGAGAAACTCTCGTTCTTCATCTGCACCCACGCCAAATAAAATAAATGCAAACCGAGGCTCTGTCTACGCTGCCAATCTCGATAAGGAAGTGATTGATATTCCGCACAGAAATCGTTCGTTCGGGGTTACTGCGATGCATCGATGGCACTGAAAGGGGTGAATGCGAAATCGCATCGTAAGTATAGTCGACCCCACCAAGACTGCGAAATAAATACAATTATTCTTAACAATGAATGAGCCGAACACCACTTCAAATCGCAAGGCGCATGAAAAAATATCGCAGTTGACTAGGATTTAAGGAGCCCCAACTTCGTAAGTTAACAAGCAATATCTGACCTGCGGCCCAGATTCTACGACAAACTCATCACCAATGTCAGAGGATCTCTGATTTGCCTGGTTTCCCTGAGTGACCTCGTTAATGTCACTGCGGTTGACCGAAAACGTATCGCGCCGTAGCGTACTTTTGAAGAGTTAAAGAGTTTTAAGAGATCAAGAGAATTAAATTAAAGTTTATATGACCATCAAAATGAATGTTTTGACCTTATATTATACAGAACCATATAACAGAAGAGATATAGAAATTCTTTGGAGCTACGACATGGTCATAGAGGTCATGTCTTATCATATATCTTATCGAATTATTATTTTTTTATTATTATCTTATCGAATACATATGTAAGGGGAGTAATTTTTCTGATATATCGACATATATCGGCAGTAAAAGTGAGTGGAGGACGTATTGACGGGTAAGGACAAGCTGAAGAGGAGAGAATGCTGGGCAAGCGTGGGAGGAGATAAAGAATAATACTCTAGGACGGTATAAAAGTAGGATAAAGATATGACAAATGGATGTAAAACTACAAAATGATTAGTTATACGAAAGGAGCATTAGATAAGACTTCTAGTGGCAGATGAAATAAATTACAGGCAGAAATGTCGAAGGACCTACCATTTACTCGGTAAGATAACTATGATGATTATATCACAGCTGATAAAAGGACTGTGCTGGTAGAGACCTGAGATTTGGAGGCTGCACGCTAAGCTAACTAGAAATATTCAGATCACGCGAATGTACCCACAATACATGATACGAATGCTCTTCAGCATAACTCAGTGAAATCCTCACACGTTATAATAAATTGTATCAAACTGCACCTGATTAATCATATTAAATTGCACTTTATCGTACCAGATGATGCTCCAACGGGTCACACTGGTTGTTTAGAAATAATACACGGTTTTAGAATTTAACAAAGTTGCTACTACTTTCTTTCAACCCGCAATACATATTTAGAGCTGACATATTCGACAAAAGATAGAAACATCGTCGTATAGATAGAAACGGAAATTCCTCCATCGAAATGATCTTTATTGATTACAAAAAAACAAAGCCAAACACTTTAGCATACTCTCCTAACACGCGTTGCACTCTTCACCCTTTCCCTTATCCAATTCCCCGCCTTCTCCAAGGCCTGGTGCCCTAACATTTCCTGTCACACTCCCTTGCCTTGCGGCAGATCGCAGGGTAGAACTGTGCATGTATATTTGGGGTCTATTGCAGATGATTCAACGCAATATCGTACAGCCATACGTGGCGGTCGTCGGTTGAGCCATACCGTGGAAATAAATACAAATAATCGTCGGATTTCTCAATCGTCCGACCGCCAACCGTGACAAAAAATTTCGCCACTCCGGACTCACTCCCACGCAAAGATTTTTATTGCCAACCGCGATCCGCATGGCTAATCCACCTCTCTCCCTTGGATATTTTTAAAGAGTGTCGAGGATGGATAAACTCCATAAAGACTGCTCAAACCTTAAACAGCGCTAGGAGTCACAGCGGCAGCAAAGCGAAAAGAGCCGACCGAAAGTCGTAAATGTTATTAAAATGTCTGACCATGTCAACTTCAGCCGTTTTCAAACTCGAAAAACCAAGGCTGACATTCCTTTTGCCGCTTCCATTGCATACTTCCTCCCGTTACACCACACAGGGCAGGTCACGAGGATAAGTGTAATTCATAAGCATAGCCAAAGTAATGCCATGTACAAAACTTGCACTTTATGCTAATAACCGATTATATTATCGATCTATGCTTTCCTAAGAAGTTCTCTCGTATACCCGCGTAATCGTACTCGATTGTCTTTTTTAAAATATCTACATCGATTGGATTCAAGTAATATCAAAGAGGGTACGGATTTTGGAAAAAGAATTTGATCTTGTACTTATCTAAGAATACGACGATATCAATAGAATATACCTATATACATCAAACTAGGGTGAATGGTGATCAAAACGAAAGATTTTACTGGAAGCAACACTGTACTATATCAAAAATTGATTTTTATATCCTAATAATAATTAAAGCCTTTCACTGCAAAATAATTGCTTACTCTCAAGCGAGAACAAATGGTGGGATAATGTCATTGGTTCACTAATTACTTCAAAGGAAATAAGCAATCAACTAAATGTCTTTGTCCGAAGTGAGGTAAATTTAACTCGCTCAGTTAGAAAGATGGTTACACATGGTTTTATGAATCCTAGGGTTGATTCTCCTTCCGTCTTCTCTTGCATTCGCACCCACAAAAGTGAAGAAATAATCCTTTTAGACAGAAGAGAGACAAACGTAGCAGAAATATTTCAACGATTAAAGTGTCCAAACAAAGCGAACGTATGATCTGAGGGTTACTTCAAACAAAAAAAAAGTTAGCGATAACATTTAAAAACAACCGGTCTAAATTTCTCCAGACCTAAAAGTGCATTCAAGATATTTCAAAACCATGCATGAAGAATGCAATAAAACACACCGAGAACTCGTATACAAATAATGAGCAAAGCTTCTTTGACGCGAATGATCTAAATCTAATTGTTTCAAATAATTCCACTGAGGAAAGTTAAAAATTTATGAATACATATTCGGAGCTGACACAAACCTTGCGTAAATCTAGCGTACGTGATTAAAAGACGTATTAAAGTGAGTGCGAAACATAATGTGCTGAAGTAGAGGGCGGATGGCTCCTTAGGCGCGCGAAAGTAAGACTATTTTTAGCGAAAAATGATTCACCCTACATGGCCATTCCGCGACATTTGATTAGAAACGCAATATGAACTTCATTATTTTAGACATTTTTTTTTCAGTTTGCAAGTCAATGACCAACTATTTTCGGTTTCGATTATTTTAGTGTAAATCATCACGCTGCCACGACGATTATTCAACTAATAACTGTCTTTTCAGTGTAAAAACTGCACAACTGATGCACTCGCAATGGCCAATTGCGCAATGTTTCCAACTAAAACATTTCCCAGTGGTATAACGCCGTATGATTTCGTCAATTCTCTTCTAATATTCTGCGGTACACACGAAGGAGACAGAAGCGACGGTGACGGAAATATTTTTTGCGCTATCGAAACACAGCGAATGAATGAATTTAAGTGGTACTTTACAAACATTAGTGGCACTTCAGGAGAAAAGTTAGTGCTTCACTCCTTGAAAGGAACTTCAAAGTACTTTAATGGCAAATATGAAAAATTAATAAAACTGGAATCGACTAGCAAGTGGCATGAAATTGACGTCACGACGTCAGAATCACATTCAAATTCACAGTCGATATCCAAGAAGCAGGTGACACCTTTTAATGATTTCCCATCGCGAAGTTTTAATGGGCAAGGCAGCGCGGTTCTCCGGCGAACTTCCAACAAGGAATCAGCATTCGCGTTTCCACGACTTCCCATGAGAAAGCCTTATGGAGCTCTCCCGCCTCTTCAATCGGCTCTCTTGTGTGTCACCAGAGAAAATATCCAAGGGAATACGGCAGGGGAAAGGGGGTGGAGCAGTGTTGATCCCATTAAAGTTCGAACGCATGTCATTTCCAACGATGGCGGTCATAATCGCATTCGGGAGCCATTAAGAAACTCCATAGAAAGGTTGATAGCTCTAAAGCCTGCGTTTGCGCGCGCAGGCAGTTTGATCGGCGGGGATTTCCCCGCAAGCATAGAGGGGGGGGGGGGGTCGCTGACAGGGTGCCAAGTGTTCCAAGGCGATGAAGACGTGTGCCAATAGACGTCGCCAATGACAAGTGGGATGGCGAACTGAGTTTAAACAAGTAAACATGGTGAACAGTCATCTGAACCTACGAAGTAACCTGAAAGCCACCACTAGGGTGTGTGGCACGGGGTGATTCGACACCAGGCATGCAGCACTCGTCCCAGCACATATCAGAACCTCGCACGCTACCCCGGCCGCTAGGCGCAGGCCAAAAAGCATTCAGGAGAACAGTGCGCAGTCCGACCAGAAACTGGGAGAGTGATACGTAAATAAACATGCAAACATGCAGAACAATGCTATGGACACATCTAGTGGTTAATATTACAATACTGTTACTTCATGCGTGCTACGAGATGCTACTTCATGCGGAGAACAAAATAAAATAATGCCGGACAAATCAACCGGTGTGAAGTGTTAGTAATGATGTTGTGTTATTAAGCACAAGTGAAAATTCTACTCTACTTGTTGATGGTGGGAGTTTCATATGATTGGTTTATCGCAACTTTTATGATCCCTTATTGTGCGTGGGAAAAATGACATTTTAAATATATCGGTTCTGCAATCAATTTCCTTTATCTTATTCCTGTGATCGCTTCTACCGTAGTACGTTGGCTCTAGCAGTATATGTTGAACGTCCGGAAAAAAACTGTCTGCTCCGAAATTGCTCAAAAGATTTAACCTGTATTTCTCCCTTCGATCAGTTAGAGATCCCACCCTAATTCCTTCAACAATTCGGTAACACTGCTAAGTTTATCGTAACAACTTTTCACAAATCTTGCTGCTCTCTGCTGTATTCGATCTATTTCAGAGATTTGTCCTACTTAGTAAGGGCCTTATATACTAGCGGCAAACTCCAAGTGAGGTCTCACGAGTGAAAAATAAAATTGTTCTTTAACCTTCTCGTCGCATTTTGCTAATACTCTTTTGATAAATCCCAATTTGCGACTAGCCTGCCCGCAGATTTCCCGTACCTGTTGCCCCCAATACAGGTCCTGAGTAAGGGTCTCACATAAGTATTTAACTGACTCTACATTTGATAAGCCTGTTTGATTAATTGTGTACGTTTCGTTGACTGAGTTATTCTTTTTCCAAAAATTCATAACAACGCTCTTTTTAAAATTCAATTCTAATTGCCAAGTATCGCACCATTCATTTATAGCATCTAGGTCTTTTTGAAACGCAATCTTGCCCGACTCTTTGTCTAGATCCCTGGACAACACTGCGTCATCTGCGAAGAGGCGAATTTTGCTCGTAACAACGGTGTTGATGTCATTAATAAACAAAAGGAACAATAAGGGACCGATGACACTTCCCTTGGGTACACCTGATGTTACTTTCACTACATCTGAACTAACGCCACCTAGAACTACCCTCTGTTCGCGGTCGGCTAAGAAGTCTCTTATCCAACATATTACGTCGTGGTGTATTCCGCAAGCTTCCAACTTAACGAGTAACTTCGAATGAGGGACCTTAGGACCTTATCAAAAGCTTTTTTGAAATCTAGAAATATTACGTCTACTTGGACAATCTTTTCTCCCGAGGAAAGAATGTCGTGAAGGAAGAGGGCCAACTGGGTTTCGCAAGACCTGCCTTCGGAATCCGTGCTGATTTTGCGTTAACAAGTTTTGACTATCCAAGTACCCCATAATCGAACTGACAATTATATGTTCCAATATCTTGCACGAGATAGGGAAAGGGCACATCTGGTAAGGGAAATCGGTCTATAGTTACTGGGCTCTTCCTTATCACCGCTTTTAAATATTGGTGTAACGTTTGCGATTTTCCGATCGTAAGGAACACTATGTTGTGTTAGAGATTTTTCAAATATTTTTTTCAGGTACGGTGCTATTTCTGATGCTAATTCTTTATAAATTTTGGCTGGAATTTGATAGGAACCAGGTGACTTTTTGGCATTAATGGATTTCAAATGACTTTCTATTCCACGACTAGTGATATTAATTGACTTCATTGGGTTCTTATATAGCCTAGGCATTGTAGCGGTGTCCTTTGGAGAGCATGTTGTATAGACGCTTTGAAAAAAGATGTTGAGGATATTTGCTTTATCTTTTTTGTCGATTGCTCTTTCTCCTAGATTGTTCTTTAGTGACGTTACTGTTGATTTGCAGCCTTGAACCTCCCTCACGTACGACCAAAATGCCTTTGGGCTATTCTCTAAATATTCGCACAATATTTTATTTTTGAATTGCGTTAATGCTTTTTGAAAGGTCGCCTAAGCTGCTGTTTTCGCTTTCTTGTATTTTTCGCATAAATTCTTATACTCCTCTTCAGGGAGACCCTGACGTGCGTTCTTCATTTTTGCGTGCCGGATTCGTTGTCGCATGAGAGATTTCCGGACGTCCGCATTATACCACCTAGGTTCAGTATTGACCTTTTTAAGTTTACTTGGTATTGCGCTAGTTATGGCTAGTCGTGTGATGCTACGAAAAATATTCCATGTTAAGTCAGTACAATGGTTTTCACTAATATCACTAAATGTTTTATACGAGGTCAATAGTCCTCGTTTTAAACCTTCGAAATCCGCCTTGTGAAATAAGTATACCCTCCTCTTTATGGGTGCCTTTTTGTCAGTAATAATATGGAATCTAGGTTTTACTACTCTGTGATCACTAATTCCGTTCACTGTTACTACGTTAAGGACGATTTCAGGTATGTTGGTCGCCAAAAGATCTAGAACGTCGTTTCCTCTGGTCGGTGTTGTGACTAATTGACGTAAGGAATTGGATGTGAATGTGTGGAGTAGAGTGTCGCACAACCCCTTATCGTTGCCGCCATATTTGAAACTATATGTCTTCCAGTCAATCGATGGAACGTTGAAATCACCACCGATAATTATGTTATTTTCGTTATTTTGACGTGTGAGACGTTTCACCTGTCTACCACACTCTAAAAGTGAATATAAGAATCTGCATCGGGTGGTCTATAATATGAGCAAATAAAAATTCTTTTTGTTGAGCATTTAATGGAACACCACACACTTTCTAAATCATTATAATCATAGTCATAATAATGTATAAGGAGTATAATCATAGTGCGTTTTCCGCCTTGTATTATTATGTAACTTCTATCATACCAGCCTAAACTCCACTGATTAAAGAGGGAATAATTGAACCATACAGTAAGACACCTCAGAGGAATATTGGAGCATTAAAATACACAGTCGGTCATGTTACGTGTTAGTTTTGAAGATAAAAAACCGAAAATATGGTTATCAGTGGCGGAATTGTCACGGTACCTACTGTGATGATTTCTCTAGAAAATTGCAAAGTGGAAATGTTAGGATTAAAAGCACTTTATTATAGTTAAAATTTATGGGCAAATATCACGCGATATCAATATTTGGCGGAACATTTTTCGTAAATGAAAAGACTTCACTTTCGTGAATGAAGTCGCTATCCTTTGTCTCCTTTCAAATATACTGTATTCCAAATTGAGTCAATGGCAAACAGTATTAATTCCTGCGCATTATGTCCAGAAATCATTATCATCATTTAGTATTCCAAGAATTTATTGATACGCTTCATGGACTGCCTTCACGTAAAGTTTTCAATTTCGAGGCCGTTACGTACGATAGCTAGCTGCATTCTGAGACAGAACAACCTCCTGAAAATAATAATGGAAGAATGAAGATACGCACAACTTTTGAGAATAATGATCGAGGAAGAAAAGAATAGAATGCAGGAAGCCATTAGCGTAGTTTAAAATAGAATTGAGTGTAGAGCTGCAGAAAACCAATTTTTTCATTGAAAACTGCTGGTGATGATACACCCTCCGTTTTGAATTCTGATTATTTGTTCCAGAATCATGGTTTCCAATTACATATTAAATCATCGAAAAAGAAGGATAACGAAAAGATTATTCCAGTCAGTATTAGCAAGGAGTAGTATTGGGTATAGGTGCTCCATTTGCTAACAGTTACTTCGGATTTTCTACTCTGAGGTTTTAATCCCGAGGCAAACAAAACATTTATGCCCGGGACGAGATTCGAAACAGCGAACTTTTGGAACGTCGCGACGCGTCGCGTAGCCACGTTCCAAAAGAGGTCATCGTAGCCTACAAACAATGATTTGTTTACAATCGATTCTGAAACAGAGAATTTTTCCTCAATATTTAGCAACCCTCAACACCAAATAACCACTTTAATAAACTAAGACACGTTTTAAAATTTGGAAAGGTTCCTTGAAAGGGAGGAACGTTATTTAACACGGAGTAATTTAAAAGAAAACGTAGACCGAGTACTTGTATGGAGAATTACTACCTCGGGATTTCAGAGGAAATGGCAGCAGCGAAATATTTGTTCAGCATCCATCGATTGAAGCCACAGTTGTTAATGGGTATACGTCGTTAATTAAAAAAATGAATATTTCATAACACAAAATTTTCTCAATTTTCGATCATTACTACCCATAAACAGTAAAAAAAGAAGATGTTGTGGCTAGGCAATACGTAAGACGCAAGTAGCGTAGCGCTGTAGTTTGGAATGGAGACACACCCTTCTCATTGTGTGATTGTGCACGGAGCATCGACTGTAGCCGCAGCATTAAGGCTCCATTTTCATTCGAATGCTCCTACCACATGAATAACGTCGACATTTTTCAAGCGAAAGAGCAATTGGAACCAAGAGGCTACATTTCATCGCATTTCTCTTCAAGGAGCATACAAAAGGATTTGGAACCCCGCATTGGTGAGAGAACGATAAAATATTGCGTAGCCGACAGCCCACAACGCGCATGAGTCACAATTCATTTTAATTCCTCCACGCATAATACACATTTGGATGAAGACGTTACCAACCGTATTCATGAGAGTGACCCCAAAGAGATTGTGGTCGCAGCTTTAGCAATGAGTCACGTAATAGTTTGTGACGACGTGTATTACGTAAGCACGGAACACTTACGAGGATACGCTGCAATTACCAACATCGAACTAAAAATGTCAACATGCAAATTGCGATGGGTAGCAATTTGCGTAAATTTACTCCATTGGTGCAATTTGCGTAAATTGCACCAATGGAGTAATCGTTCCTTCTTTCAATACTGTTGATCTTGAGTCGAAGAGGTTCAAATAGATCCAGTGACATTTCAACGTCTTATTAGCGTCATCATATGGTTCGGAAGATTAATAAAACCATTCATTCAACAATTTTCACAAAAACGTAGTTTAACTCATATTTACGAAACTATGAGGGGATGTTACCAATTAAATGAATCTTTTTCTATGATTTTCCCGAAAAAGAATAAGGTTTACAAGCCACACATTTTGACCCCTGAAAGGCCAAAACAAAACCGAAATAAAATGTATCCATTCTTATAAGAGGTCTTCAAATTCATTGATCACACAATTAGTAAACGTCTAAAAGGCATTTTTAAATTCAACAATCCCGATCATTTATTTAATCAAAATGGCATATGCAAGATTTCCCAACGACCTTTAAATACATCATGACAATCCCATTCCCCAACATGGACATAAATTGAACTTAGACTGGTATCAACCGTTCCGGAGTGATGCACCACTGAGCAAAATCCACAGCGAAAATATTTTTTTCGAACATAGCAGTTGTTTTTTCAACGGCACCTCATTCTACCTCGTCGTTTCCTTCGGACAACCTCTTTTTCCCCGTTCAATTCCTCCTCTTGGGTCAGTACTAAACCAGTGATAATACTGAAGCCATCTTTTCCTTGTCGGATATGACTCCCTCCGTGCATATTGTACTGGATGAGTCCCGTGAGATGTCGCGACTGAGGAGCTATGATCTTTTCCTGCCGCGTAAAAGGAACTAGAGGCGCGAATAAAGGCGAAAGAAAACAAACCAAGAGGCGGCGGCGCGCCCTTGCCAAGGTCGTCGGAGACGAGTGGGGAGAAATTTAAAAAGGGGGGAAGTGGAAGCTGTAGGGGCCGGGGAGGGGGTGGGGGTTGGGGGGGCGGAAACAACCGGGAGGGACTGGAATGAATCAACTACTCGCACGTGAGGGAAAGGCTTTCGTAGAACTCGTAGAACTACTGAAAAACAATCCCCACCATCAAACAGGCATTCCGCCGAATGAATGGTTGCCCATGGGCAATCGTGCCTATCATTTTCCATTCCTGCCGCAAGGAATCCTTTCTGATGCTTCCATCACAAACCCATCCACCTAATTCGTAAGGCTTCCATCGTAAAAATATCTATTTTGAAAAAGCAAATCCCTTTATTACCGTATCTTGCGTAAAATAATCCCGCTCATAATAATACCGCCCAATGTTACTATTCATCTACTCCCTCTCCCGGGCTTCCCCAACATCCTCCCCAGCATAATCCTTTTCGATACCCCTCAATACGTCCCACAGCAATATTTTTCTGAGTCAGAAAAAAAACAGCATAGGAAGGTAAAGCAAAAATTATAGCACACCTGAACCTTTTAATGTAGGCCGAAGAAAATGGAGTCAAACGAGGCTAAACGTTACAATGGAAGGTCATGTAGCATATACAATGAGTGGCGTAATTTTAAAGAACCTCTTGTAGTTTCATTAAAATGTAAAATTTAACCTGATTTTAATGAATAAGTTACCTGAACGTAACGCTGTTCACGAGCTGTGACGAACGAAAAATTCACAAACAACATTCCGGTTTAGCCTGTTTCGGAATTTACACGTAAAAGTTAAAAAATACAGGTGAAAATATAATACTAATAAGTATCGTATGCACACCTGTAGGTATTTGATTGACAGTGGAAATAAATAGCGTTAATATTGTTCTTACTTTGTACCAAATCTGATATTGCTGGCGTTGCTTAATGCACATATAGCATTAAGTTATGCCAGCAATATCAGACTTGAACACGCCAAATTAAGAGCTGAGGACGATAAGTAATCACCCTTTCACACTTTAGCTGGAAAATTAAACATTTTCGCTCATGAAGATATTCGATAAAACCATAGATTAAATATCCTTACTCTATGATAAAACGCACGAGAGAATCATCGAATCACAAAACAGTCCATTTCCACCATGGTTTTCAAATGTAAATGATTTGTGGAGAAAAGATCTTGTATTTCATGCAGCTGAAGTAATTCAGGCGTTTTTTTCTGAAAGGAATGGAATTCCCAAACCCCTAAGTCGGCATCATTGATCTCTGAAGGAACATTAACAGAATTTTCCCGTAGCTATTGCCTTAATTTTATTTCTCACAGTTCATATCACCCTTCATGACATTCAACGTAGTCATTCTCTTTCACCCTTTTCCCCGCTAACGTACATAACCTTTAATGTAGTACATGACATTGTAAGTCTCCAATTCGGCCGTAACGGATTGAAATAGATTACAGGTTGATGACGCAAGCGATCAAAGAATACGTAAACTTTTGCCTCCAGTGCCATTGGTTGAATAGCGTAACTAAGCGTGCAGAGTGCACGTACAATTTTGGGAGGGAAAATTTATTTTCCAATTTAAGAAATGCGGGTGTGGCGGAGATTGGAAAAAGAGCGGTGCATGGAACGGAAGACAAGAGAGGAAGTGGTGTATTGCGGGTGAGGAGAGGAAAATTCTATAGTTTTTTTGTAAGGGGAGACATTAGGTGGTTGGAACAGGCATAATTAGGGGCGATGGGATGCTGAAGGGCGTGATAGAGGGGAGGATGTTGGGTAAGCGGGAAGGGGAAGAAAGAGAATAGGCTTTATGGACGGGATGAAAAGGGTTAGGACGTATGCTGAGACAAAGAAATAAATTGTAAAGATAGATATAGGTCTGCACCTGCTAAAATGTAGAGGATTTTTACTCTCTTCCCCTAAAACCTACCTGAACCGGTACGTTACAAGAAAGTTAATAATTTGAAACAACACGGTTGGTTGGTTATTTTGGAAGGTAACTAACAACTGTTGTTATGTGTGCCATTGATGATTGGGTGAGAAGGTTGGCAAGGGAACAATTGGAAAATGGAGTAACGGTGGAGAGAAGTCAGGCGTCAGTATTGGCCTATTCGTAACGAAAAACGCCAAAGGACCACAACCTAACGTCCCATCTGACGGTCGGAGACTAAAACTTGAGGTGATCTCCACACAGTACTCGAATAAGAATCAGGATTCCTCTGATGAAAAGCTCAGCCTCATGTCCCAGGGAACCCGGTCCTAAGTCCCTTCGCAAGTGAACCCAGTCCCTTGCGAAGCCTGTAATCTGGACACAGCACCAACTGGATCCCCACAGGTTGCATCAATTCAAATATCATCGAATGTATGAAGCAGGCGAAGACGTCCTCTTAAATCACAAGGGAGATAGCCAACATAAATGCGTTCCAAATGTTATTCGTATTTTTCCCTAGAGTGGAAAGTATCCACTGATGACACCTGGTGAGAACGCATATAGCAAACACCAATGCATAGCATTACAATATAAATAAAATTATTCCTCTTTCTTTGCGCTCCAAGGAATACTCTGACACATTCAATTTACATATAAGTGAGAGAATAAATCAAAATATTGCGAATGCAAAACATTACGACAGTCTTCGAGGACAACGCTCCATTTAATCTATCCTTATGAGGTGATGTGAGTGATCCACCGCATGATGAGACAATAAACATCTCACACTGAGCATAAAGACAGGTTCTTATGCTGTTACACATGTCGAGAGGACAGTATGACTATGAAAAAAGAGCCGAATGCCACTTTCTTCGTGACTGCGCGTGCACAGTTTTATGGTCTTCCAACGCTTCCGTGACGACGACAAAGAAGGTATGAATATTAATCCAGAGTTATCTAAGTAAGGAAAAAGCCTAGTTATATTTTTATGTTCTTGCCTCCTACATTCATGAGACCATACATATGATGCCAAGTATAAATCTTATTTGCGTCTTTCTCCACACACTTATTCTCTAATTAGTTCTCAACTTCCTTCAACCCGTTTTGAAAGTTAATCCTTTTCCTCGTTTCTCCTCGCTTTCCAATTATTCTACCAGTCACCACTTTCAACTCATCTTTACCACTAATAAATCACCAGTTATAATTGTGCGGTGAGATATTTGGAAGTATTTCACAAGGCGTCATTAATACTGGAGGCTGCATTTCAAAATGGGCAAAGAGGCCACTGCAAGAGTTTCAAATCAGCGAGTACAAAAATAAAGTCCTGTGTCGGTGGTGGTGAAGGGGATTGGGAAAGTGTTTTTAATGATTCATCGCTAAGAATACCATTAGACTGCCTACAAATGCCGCAAATATGACCTAATGACGTGGCTTTCCAGTAGGAAAACAGGATGCAATTGCGTGAACAGGAATGTACGCTCGTCAGAAAATAATGGACTTGATAAAAGGACGTTAACACCGGCAAATGTGCTCGTTCACTGACCTAACTATTTTGAAAATGAACAACTTATGAAAACAACTTTGTCAACATGGCTGAGTCTAGCGTTACCAACCAGCAGGGAGACACACGCATATTACTGCATCTATTTTTGGCTAGCTATTACAAACATCGTTCTTCTTAGGCTCAATTTTAACTTTTCATACATGGATGGCATTCCGATTCATTGGGAACAATATAAACGCCATTTGAATAGGAAAAATATCCCACAAATCATCCTAGCTTTTTAACGTTTTAATCATGTTCATCGTAAAAAGGGTGATAGTGTGAGGATGAAACGTACAAATAATATTACACAGGCCATACACAAACCGTCTACAAATGATAGCTTATCAGAAAAATGACGCTTCGGTTCGGAATGTTTGAATCAGAACACTGAGAGCATTGTGATTATCAAGGCCATGTTTCAAGAAATTGAATTATTTAAAAATAGCACCTCTGAGATTGCACGGAAATGGAGTTTGGCTGAAAATTAAATAGCAATGAGAAGCCAAGAGAAGCCTCCATTTAGATATACGCGAAAGATACAAGCAACACATGAATGCTTTTAAATGATAAGTAAACCGAACCATTGTGGCGGAGAGAGCATCCAAGATAAGACTGCTGGTCCTAAAAGGGCTGCTACGAGAAGTAACAACATGATCAACATTCTGAGGGCAGGAGGCGAAGAGTTAAAAGCAAGTACGTCGGACGGTGGGGGAATTAACATTCGACTCTCGAGTTCCTGAACCATGACGTTTTCTTTTCTTCACCAATCACCTCTCCCCTCACTGTTTTTCTTTCTCTCTCGCCTTTCAACCGTAGTTCGCTCATTCATTTTAAACAGCGCCCCTAAATACTAGCGCAAGGGAAGGAGAAAATTTCCCTAAAAAGAGCAAGACGGAAACTTTTCCAACCTTTTCAACGCCTAATACCACCGCGGGGCAGTTGGCTCAGCAATTACCTTAACCCATTTCCCTCGACAAGACGATACCCCTGCAGATAAAAAGGAGACGGCTTCGAGAGGCTGGAGAAGAATCCTCAAAGAGCAGTTGTAAAGGAAAGGGCTGAGGGATATGAAAGAACGAAGGCTTTGGTGAATTTGAAGCGGTGCGAAACGATATTCTAACCTCAAAATATTGGCAATATCTATCGGTCACCAGCCATCGATGTCTGATTTGACTAGGTATAGTAACATAATATTTTAATATGATTTCGGAGCACAGGTCCTTAGCATTCATGTTAGAACTGTAAGTAATACGAATGACTGCAAAACAAGAGAAACCAAGATAGAAGGACCCAAGGCACCTTCACAAACACTAAAAGTAAGAAAATATACATAAGAAAATATAAGTCATAAAAATTAAAACAACAAACATATAAAAAATCGATAAAACTATAAATTCAAGGCTTAACAAAGGAGAAACACTTCTTTGTTAAGCCTTGAATTTATAGTTGTCATGGAAATAAACACAGACAGATACAAAACTGAAATTTGGATACTTTCCCCTTATTTCTCTTTTCAAAATGAAATTGAGTGATTTCTCCCTCGAGAATTAGTCTTATATATTTTTTGAAAACTCGATAACTGACTTTGAGTAACTCACAACAAGATTAAAGTAGAGAAAATGATCAAATGACATCGAACGAGGAGGTAATTTCCGCTTATCAAAATCTACACTTCCTATAAAATTCCCCGGAATATGGGGACATCACACTTTAAATGCAAAATGGGAATATTTTGAGATAAAAGAACCACAGTAATATAATAAACATGAAATCTCTGTACGTGATAGAGATATATATCAACAGGAGAAATCTGAATGTAATCATTTTAATTTATGAATAAAAGTCTAATGAAAAAATAAACACTTCGTTGAACGTAAAACGTCGGCACTTACGTGAACACCAACTTATAAGAAGGGAAAGAGGTCAGTATGGGATTTGATCCTTACCTGTAAGAAAAAGAAAAACATACATAAAATATGAAATTTGCTAATAATACGGTCAGACGCAAATTCGAAAATCAATTACGCAATCATAAAAAGTGAGCATAAATTTTAAATGATGGTTCAATAAATGTCTATAGTTTGAAACACCTGAGCAAGGATAACAAGAATAGACGGAGGAGTTTTATGTGGAGCGTAGCGTTACATGGTTCTGAAACTTGTGCATTGAGAGAAAGACTCGAGGACAAATGGCTGCAATTGATACGTGGGTTGGGTTCGGAAAAAGACGGATGAATAACATGGGACAGAAAGAAAAATTATTGGAGAGATGATAGGCTTAGTAGGGGTATTAATTAAAATGAAAGTTAATTGGAAGAAGATCTAAGGAGAAGAAAAAGGGAATGAGGCTGAAAATAAGAAACATAGGGAAGTAGAGGCTGTGATGGCAGGGGAAAAGTCAGTTAAACGGGGGAACTAACCAGAAAGTGCACCTATTATGATGGAAGTACTGTGGAGGCGATGGAGAAATCAATATATCGAAATAAAATAGTAATGATACATTGAAAATATCGAAATAAAATAGTAATGATAAATTGAAAATATCGAAATAAAATAGTAATGATGAATTGAAAATATCGAAATATAATATTAATGACAAATTGAAAATATCGAAATAAAATAGAAATGATAAATTGAAAATATCGAAATAAAATATTAATGATAAATTGATATAGAACATTTTGTAAAATAAGAGAAAATTTGAATACACAAAATAATTTAACATGCTTTTCATTATAGGTTTATGGTATCATAGAAAATATAATAGCTTCATTTAAAATATAGCTTCAATTATATTTACAAAACTACTTAAAATCACTTCCTTGTCCTTTGAAGACAAAGAAGTGACTGAAGGAAGAAAGTAGAGGTAAGACAGCACACTGAAGCCACCAAAGTGCGCAATCAGCCATACGAAATAGATCAGTTGTGTAGTTAATACGTCGAAAACATAGGTATTATAAGTGAAATGAAATACCTATAAAAAATCGCAAAGTTGATACAATTTCCAAAAAAAGCACTGCGCTATTCACAAAAGGTACGGATAAATTGCGCGCGATGGCCATCTTATGTGGATCGTTTTTCATCATATATCATAACAGTAATCTACCGGTTAGAGGTAGGTTGTGATGAAAGTCAGAGAATATCCAACGAACTCTTACACGTGCTGTGCCCTTTCTACCTCTTGTATTTCTTTCTTCATCTCAGCATAAGTCCTACCTTTCTTCATCCCGTCCATAAAACCGATTCTCTTCCTTCCCCTTCCCCGCTTACTCAACATCCTTCCCTCTATCACGACCTTCAGCAAACCATCGTCCCTCATTACCCCTTCCAGCCACCTACCCTGCCTTCCCCTAATCTCATCTAAAAGTTTCCTCTCCTCGCCCACCATGTCAAGCACTTCCTCATTTGTCTTCCTTTCCGTCCAACGCACCTTCTCCATCCTCCTCCACACCCACATCTCAAAAGCCTTCAGCCTATTTTCGTCTTCCTTTCTCAATGTCCACGTTTCCGCCCCATACAACGCCACACTCCATATCAAGCTCTTTACTAGCCTCTTTTTTACATCCTTACTTAACAAAAGAAAAACAGGCTTCACTTTCGTGCGTCAAGATGCCGTTTAAGGCCGTTTTACACGGCGAATGATCTTGCGCATGATCACTCGAGCATTAATTAGCGAATTAATTTCAATGATGACCTGAAATGTTCCCGTTTTACACGGCGAAGAAAAAATATGCGATCAAAAATAGAACATGTTCTAATTTTGATCGCATGATCATGCGCATGACCAAGAATTCGTCGAATTTTCCGTATTACACGAGGCATTAACGTCATGCGCATGATCATTCGAATGACCATTCGCAAGATCATCCGCCGTGTAAAACGGCCTTTACTCTCTTGTTCAATCCATGGGTGAAGGCCTTTCTCCAACCACTGAGCGTCCAAAGCAAGAGGTTTGCTGAATACCTCCTCCCGAGTGGTTGCTTGCTAGCGCTCTCGTATGTAGAGGGCAGTGGGGTAAACCAAACATATTCGCAACGCACACATCGACACCTAATAACGTGAAGGGCGTCGTGTGTGCACGTTCCATTAACTGACAGACTGAACACTTCGCTTCACCGAGGTACGGTGTCAAACTTCTCCACTTCGCCGTGGACGCGTGAAAATAGGAAACTGCCCGTAGGTGAGCAAAATGTCATCTCAACCGGCATTCCCGTCGAGAACGGATCACCCTGTGCGAGTGAGGCGTAGGTTTCGACACCCCTGATCAATCAAACGAAGACCCGAGTCTCGATTCGTTAGGTAATCCACTCCTCGTCGAAGAGAATCCAGAAATGCATTCCCCTAATGGCCCGTTTACATCACTAGGTTTGAATGATGGTTAATATGGCGGCTTTAACTAACTTGCGTTCACACGCATTCAAAGTTTACTGTAGTAGAGATGGTGATGACCTCTGGTAGCTGAAGAGTAAAATAGCTAAAAACAGTTGAAACAACCGACGCGCGCGCAGCTAATTGAAGAACAAAGATTATATACACGGTTGAAGAAGATGGATATTGCGGAGTAAGATTTTTTTGTGGGCGCTTCATGACCAAATGTCCAGAAGAATCTCGATTTCTTCCCCAAGAAATTGCTCCCTCCGCTCTCATCCTTACACTTTAGAGGCCATTTTGTAACTGGTATTTTAACTTACTTCCGTTCACACACGTTTAAAATTCCAGTAACCAGCGCCAACCCTAGTAACTTGCATTGACACAACGAACTTTTTACCAGGGTACTCGTTATCAGCGTAGAAAGCTAGTAGTGTAAACGGGGCTTTACGAGCGTTTCCTCTGACCAGAGTCGGCGATTAAGTTACCGAATGGAGGAACACCCCACGGAGAGAACTTGACTCGAAATTTTTATTCCCTTATTTTTCACCGCGTATATCCACTCCATATTAAGATTAGAATAGCTTAAAACCTCAATGCTGAGCGTGACCTCATGCGGCTCAGATACTTGGTCATTAGGGAAAGATGAGCGCCTTGCTTAAAAAATATTCCGTACAAACTGTTTTATAGAACGTAAGGAATGGTACGGTAATTGATGTGCTTCTCGTAGGACTAGATCCTTTTGTAAGAATTTATACGAAACGTGAGTGCATAGCTCAAGTTCCGTAGAAGGACATAGTTTCGGTTGAGACTTGAAAATCCATGGATACTTTCCCAGCACCCCTTACAGAGTGCTCCATTTTTCGGAGTAGTTTAAGAAACGTAGTAAATATGGTTATCTGCTAATGCTCTATCGAGGATTTCACGATGATGAACTTAACAATGAAAGCTATAAATGAAGTGACTAACTTTAGCCAAAAAATATGAACTTATGGAATTCTTACAGAACCTCTCAAAGGAATTTATACCGAATTCACGAAGTAATTTACAGAAAGTTCCAGGGATATCTGTAGGAATTCCTTTAAAGTGTTTCAATATTTTGACGGAAGTCTACAGAAATGCCTAGGGAATTCTGCAAAAATACTTTTTCAAAAAAGTAACAGAATTTTCTAGCGCGACACCGGACTAAAGGTTTTCAGATGCGGAAGGTGAAGAAGGGTGAAAGGAGTTATTATGGTTGAAGAGGAGATATGAAAAAAACGAGGGAAAGATAGATGTAGCATGACAGGAAAGAAATAAGACGGAGGCAGAAAAATTGGCTAAAGGATGCATTGCGGGGTGAAAACCCGCTAACGAGGGTGAAAGAAGGAATAGGAATACGAAAGGATATGAATAAAGGTAGGATTTAAGGGAGGGAAAAGACACTCAGCGTCTTTACTAATTTTAGTGACGGATGAAAAACAAAGCCACATGGTAGTGCGTTCATTGCAAGGGTGACGAATATAATGCATCGAAATTGAGTTTTCAAAATACCTCTGCTGCCACATGCAAATATACGAAACCTACGAAAGATGTTTGAGAAACATCATTACCGCAACGAACATTTTGAGAAGAATTCCAATCAGTTTGTTTCATAGAGAATATCGAAATACATATCATTTATAAAACAAGTGTCCATGACAACAATAATCTCATTTTTATTCCATGGGCGTTAGGACAAATGGATCCAGAGTGCCTAAGGGAATAAGTTATTTTCATTAAAACTGACTGAGGTGAGACACCTGTGCACTTGATTTATGCACTGTATATAAAATTACATGTTAAAAAAATTACAAGTTTAAAAATTGGTCATTATAAAATAAAAATTATAGGAAATGCGACACTGGTTATTTACAACTAAAATAATAGGCATCACTTTACTGGTTACTACTTATATATTAAATATGACAAGTATTGCATCAGCATTGACAAGAAAAACTGTGATATCGAGCTACATCTCTTCGGTCACAACCAGAGCGATTAAATATACAGCACCACTACCAAACATAGAACGTGAGAAATAATATACGTAGATAAAAATTTATGGCGTTCGTTTGCGTCGTTAAATATTTAAGGAACACATTTCACTTGAATATTTCAAAGCTCTTCACCTTTTAGAGTGGCGCAAAGAAGTTTTCCTTTTTACCAAGCGCTACTTAATATTTCAGAGAGATATTAAACAAGCGAAATGTTACTCTATGCTACATAGAAGGTTCCACGTGACTGGAATAAATTCGAGGATGACCTTCCCAGACTAACCTTTCACGTACCGCCTACGTTTGAGCCAAGATAACATCGTTTAAAAGGCAGATGGAAAACGAGGGCTCAGTGTCCAATGGTAGAGTCTGCACAAACGGAAAGAATGGAAATTATGAAGCGGGAGAGGACGGAGCAAAGACATAAGAAAACACATGTTATAAATTGTTATATAGCTCTGAAACGTGTTTTTCGTCGAAAGTGTATGAGCATTATTTATTTATTTCATTTTAAGTTCACCCAACATGAAACACAATAACAGGGTAAACTATTTTCACAGTTAATCATAATAACAAAATAATACAAAAGAACTTAATACAATAATGATACAAATAATTAACAAAAAAGTTCGATTATGTTCGTTTGCGGGTTTGCGTGGCGCTAGAATGATGATCCCTGAATTTTCCCGATATTTCCTCCACATAAGTAGTTTGTGAGACAACAGTTTCACCGGCTATTCTGCGAACAGACAACAAACAACTAATGCGGAAAAAAATCCCCGGAAAATAAAGAGGTAAATAGGAGTGTAGATGGGGATGCTTCTGAGACTCGTGCGTGAATAAGAACGGAGAGGGTATCCTGGAATGCGAGGAAGACAATTAAGAAAGTGCTAGTTATGTTAGTGTACGAAAAGAAGCTTCTGCGGAGGCAACATAAATAAAAGTGCGGTATTAAGAGGACACGGCTTGTTAAAGATGGTGGTAGGGAGGGGAATACTGGATGGGCGCGGAAGAGGAAGGTAACTATTAAATGAATTTTGGAAGACTTGAGAGAAAGCAGGGAGTACGAGAAACTTCAGAGAGACTTCATGCTAAGTAAACAGTTTCATCAGGAAAGTGCGCGACTCCGCAACTGCGAAAATTAAATAAAGCCCTGCCCACAAAAACTTATAAGCTAATAGGTAGAAAACCTGAGATGCGATGATGGATCTTTCCCGCGAGTTGTGACTATTGATATTCACAGCAATAAGGTTCATTGTTGCAAACTGTTTGCAGTCGCAGTTCGCGAGACTCGTTCTTGAATGCTACAACAGTGATTTTAAAGAACGGGCGCACTTCGAAGAAAATTGATGTCACTTTTGTTATTCATTAAAGCTAGAACAAAATAACCATAATGTAGTAAAGATTTGTAATCACCCCCAGGTCCTTATTAAGCATGTAGAATGTAAAGATTTTCAACGTAGAAGGTCTCGCGTGACCAGAAAAAATTCGAGAACTACCTTCCCAGAAAAACGTTTCGCTCACCGCCTAATCGGAAGCTTTGACAGCACCCAAAAATCTAACGAAACCCGTCCGATTTCACCATTTCAATGACAGGAAAGTGACAATGCAGCATTTTAAAGAAAAAAAGGGAGAAAATGTATTCCCCAATGCGACCGGCATTCATCGCGGATGTGAAGACCGCTCGCGAATCAAAGGACACATTTTCCGCAATCGTTTTCATTTTTGGTCGCACATCATTGCGATTCTCTCGAGAATACAAGAGTAAAGGAGGGTGGAGGAAATAGGCGCTTCCGGCGAATCGAACGACTTTGACCTTATCTCCGCACGGCAATGGGAAACGATTTATCGATTCGCAGTCGAATCAATCGAAAGAATCGAAAAAAAATGAAGAAAAGAGTGCAAACAACAATGAGGTCCCGAGTGAGTCGAGGCGAGCAGGACCGGCCATCGAGTCCACTTCCAATTTCCGTAATTAACACGGAGCATCGTCGAGTAATTAAACCCTGCAGTTCACGCCCTGTTCAAAGGGTTAAGGGTACGAGATTTAAAAAAATGGGATCGAAAGAGAGGCCACGAGTTGACGAAGGAGGTTACCGAATCTCGCGGATGCAAATCGGAAATTCCAAAATTTGGCAAAGGTGCCATTATTCAGTTCCCAATCGCTGATGGCACCCTAAAACAATCACATCAATGACAAACATCACACTTCTCTACTAGTATTGTTTACATACCGACCTTGATTTCGATTGTCATTTTCATTGGTGCCCTCTCAATTAATCGGTAGGCTATTGTAAAGGTCCTGCCATTATTTATTTCTTCGTCCCCTTAGCTACCGAACTCACCCTCTCCATTCTCCGCCACACCCACCTCTCACGAGATTCAAATCTACTCAAATCTGCCTCCCGCGAGGGCCAAGTTCCCGAAGAGCTCAAATATACGCTTCATTTACCAAAAAATTGGAGCATTACAAACTAAGTAGAAGTTTGTTAACGATGTTAACGATTAATTAATAGGTCAGGTTCTGTTGCAGTTGCACTGCATGGCCATATCTACAATTTGTTAGATTTGAACCTGTTGCAGGTGGTTGCCGGTTTATTCAACCAACACATGCCCACCCGTCGTTGCAGATAGATTATAACTGTGAAGTACCCATCTTTTATGAATCCAAATGAAATTTAGGTAAAAGATTTCTTATTACATAGAGTACATAACTACCACTCATGTTGTAACAGCGCCGATCGATCGCCTGTTGTTTGGTGTGCCTCCAGCTCTTGTCCGCAACAGGGTGTTTCGCAGAACTGTTTCGTTTTGAAACTGTTTCGGTTGCGAAACAGTTGCAATGAAACTTATGTTATTTTAGTGCCGCCACTAGCAGGGATTTTTTAAACAACGTCACACAATTTTTATTTTTCCGGGAAACAAGTGATATAAACAATGGATCGCTTAAAAATAGTTAGATTTGGCTTAATCGATGGATGGAGAGGGGGGCAATTCCTTCAAGTAGGGAAAGGTTGAGCGGGGTCGACCGCGATGGCATGTACCCGGGAGGGAGGAAGGTCAAACGGTGGGTGTCGGCTGCAGGGTTGCGTACTTGGCGGCTCTCGGAGGCGGAGGGGTCGTCGCCGCTGTTGCGTGGGAACATCCCGCGTGGGAAGGCGGCGGCCGCCGGCACAGGTGCGAGGAGCCGCCAGACAATGCACCGGCGCCGCTCCCCCGATCAATAAAACCGGAGCTAAATGAACGGGATTGGTTTGTTTTCCTCCACGTGAACTATTTATTTTTTTCGTACCTCGCGTATCAGTGGTGATCTAACGGTTCAATTACTCTTTAAATGGACCTATTGAACGAGAGTGGGAATGGATGTTGAAGGGTAGCTGATGGAAGTCATTTGAGTACATTCTGACATTTTTTAGCCAGTCAGCCAGGTGATAATATGCGCAGCGCAGTTAGAGGCACAGTGTGAAAGACTTTTGGCGCGAAGACAAAGGAAATAAAGAATCTCTACCCCATTCAGGAATGATCCCAAATCTGCTTAAGAAAGAGCATCTTCGAAATAAATGCTTGAAAGACACTCAAATTCCTCACCTTCCATTTCAAAACCAATGCAATTTTTATGATCCAGGTGAGTTTGAAATTAAACCTGGCTTGCGACAAAAGTAGGTTAGGCACGCCATAACACATGAATTCCTCATGAATCGGCCAACAGTTTTTCAGCTCCACAGGCAACTAAAATAAGCATAAACCTTGAGCGATAATTGATTATGATTATTACGTAATAAAAAAACCAATGACCAAATCGAAGAACCAGTTAACCCCGACGGCTTCGTGTTTGGAAACCAGGAAGTCATCGGTATTTCCCAGAAGCTCAGTGACGGTCACCCAACCTAGAGCATAAGCCGAAAAGGCGCCACCCAGGCGATGCGGGTTCGAATCCCACCACTGGAGAGGATGTTGTGTCGGCTATGAGATTAAACTATTAAGACAGTGTCCCAAGGTAAATTTTTTTCGTAAATTTATTCATAAATAATTCACGAAAACTCTTAAGAATCGGGCTGTGCTTAAGCGTCCCAATATTTTGTGAATTCCTGTAGATTAGGTAGATATGTAAACTCTTGACGGAGCGCGACCACTGATTGGTTTTCCTGCGCGCATGCGCTTCAAGCATTGCACTGCCAGAGACTACATCGACTACTTTAGAAGAAAACGAGATCGAATTCCGCCATCTTCACCACCAGATTATGAGGAGGAATCTATTTTATTTAAGTAAAGTATTCACATCGCACATTTGATCAAATTGGCGATCTATTTTCATTGAAGGGCCAAAGCATGATTATTTTGTGCGAATATCAGAACATTTAACAAATCAGTCAGTTAAATTATGTGCAGTACTGATGGTTGTATGAACAGTATTAGCAAAGTAGAATAATGCCTGTCTTACAATGGAAGTTTAGTTTAATAACATAAAATATACCGGTTAGAAACAGTTATCGATAGGGCATCGAAACTAGTAGGCAGTGCCTCATAAATTCTGTCAGAGAAATATATGGTAGTTTTTACTTCGGTTTATCATCATTAGTGTAAAAACATTGGTGGAAAAATATGTATCATCGGAAGCTAAATACCGATGTTTCTAAACTATCGTACATTCATGCTCACCCCCACCCTAATCCCCAGATAGTTCTTTCCTTACCCACCCACATATTTTCAAAGATGCAAAGGATCTCAATTGTCGGTCGTCTCCCCTAAATAACCTACCAATCGCAGAACTTTAAAGAGTACCAGCTATAATAGAACACCAGCTTTAATAGAATAGTTCAATGATTCGGCATAGGTAAGCAAATTTTTCCAAATTCATAAGTAATAAGGAAAATATTACTTTGCACTTCACTGTCTACCTGTCTCACGTTCGTGATTCAGAATAACAGTTTAGCTCGCGGAGAATTGGGTCGGTGTGGAGGCTGCAGTACTGGCTTCCTCTACCGAGGACCCGGGTTTGAATCACGGTGGTGACGGAGATTCTTCAGAGGAATCCTAACCAGTACTTGGGTGTCGTGTGGAGAGCACTGCCAGTGCAAATAATCCATCCCTTAATTGCCAACCCCCCTGTCCTTGATGGTGCAAATGACCTCAGCCTCGTATACATCTACATAATACCCTGCAAGCTACCTCAAAGGTGTGTGGCAGAGGTTGAGCTGTCACCAAAATGCATTTCATTATACTCTATTAAAGTTAATGTAATCGACTATTAATGCAATAGCACAAATTGCTAATTCTTGTCATCATGCAAAACCTCACAAGCATGTACTACACTATCGGTATGCTACTAATGTTACAGATAAGACAATATGGGCTTTAGCTAACCGTTATGAATAGTAACCAATCGTGACTATAATGGCAGGGATAAAACGAATTGCAGATCTCTCCAGTCACGGATGACCCATCTATTATTACTGAATTTTTTTTCCTCCCCGCTTTCTCTCGGCACGCAAAATGGAAGGAAATATTATATTAACCCCATACGCAGCACAAACGCCAAAAAATATCGACGCCCCACCTTATCAATCGGAATTCAAATCGAAGGCGTGGGTAAATGATGAAATGTGAAGCAGGATAAGGTTAAAGTCGGCGAGCGGTGTGGCAGGCGAATGCGTGGGCGAGGCCCGGGAATGCCGAAGCCCTCCCCGTCGATCCTCTCTCGAGCACGAGGCTCCTAGGGTGAATGTCACACCTCATTTGACCCCATTTCGTATAAAATAAAATAAAGGTAGGTTCAAAACGAATATATGAACGATACTTAAGAACGAACTTATGAACATAACTTACGAACGTAATTTAGGATTCGTGAACTTATAGTTATAATGCGGATAGAGCCTTCACAACGCGCTTTAGGCATCCATATCCCTAACAGCCTTCGTTCATCTCCGAAGTTATGCCGGTAAGTTAACCAATCAAGAAGAAGAGTGATTTCTCTATCCGACAAATTAGATGCTCTCTTGACGGGTAGACATGAGCCACCAGGGAAGAGAAAGTGCAATGCAGATGTGTATACAAGTTACTCAATAAGGAGTCGCTTCTCTTCTCAGCGAAATGGTTCGCGAGCTATCATATTCAAACAAAAAATTTGTGGGAAATTTAAAAATGCCAAACTGAACTTAGATTTTTGGCGTGAATTTGGAACCTTGGGCACAGAATAATATAGAATATCCAATCTCATTGATCAGCTGAAGCAAAGAAAGGAGGGAAGTCATTGATTGGATTTAACAATAAGTACGGTTGCAGTCTGAGCTTAAAATACACCTTGTCAGAGAGTACACAACATTCTAAACTCTATGTTTATATGTATAAAGTCTTCACGGGTATTACACCAGGTAATACGCATCATATCTGCCAACGTTTCGACGAAGGACTTCCTTGTCATCATCAGGGCTTCTGAATGCCGAAGAAAGTCGTTCGTCGCAACGTTGGCATATATGATTCCTATTACCTGGTGTAATACCCGTGAAGACTTAATACATCATATTCACCGGGAAAATCTTAGATTTATGGTTATATTCTTGAACCATGATCATACATTCAATATGAACTGGTCTTAAAGCAGACCCGGGCGAGATATAGGAACGCCTCTGTCACTTCTCTCACAGGCACGAATTTTCTTGTGCGCATGTATTATGTCACGCCTCCTTTAACCCCTTTTGAATAAAATAAAACAAATACCTATGTGGAATCTAGTGAGCGGGGAAATTCGTCCTTCGGATGATGGCGAACATTTTCGTCTCCGTGTTCCGGAATCGAGAGAATTCAACGGGGCGAAACCTTTCCCTCTCCGTTCGTCCAATTTCATTCACTGCTCGTCTCTTCTGCGGGACTTCCTCCAAGCCTCCTCCGCCCTCAACCGAATGGATGTCTCGTGGACTGCAATACTCGCACGATCACCCCAAAGACATATACATGTTACACAGCGAGCTTCACAGTACTATTTATTTGCATGTGTCGAAGAGTAATATGTACACGTAGTCAGCAGTAATTACATCAATGGATATGTACACTAGGACATCAATGGTACTGAAATTATGAATACTCAGATTTTAATCACATCGAATTAACTATCATCACTTATGGTACGCGGAAAGAATTTTTGTACGTACAATCAAAATGAGACTGGAATTCGAGATCAAATAATGGCCCGACTACAACAATATAAGATCCTGTGCAAGACCCGTAAGCCAGCTAGCACTTCATACCGAGGACAAAGCCTGGCATTATATCATCCTCGATGCATACACTAGATCACTCATCTTTCACGAGCGCTGATTACAGGAACGTCCTTTTAATAACAATATAAAAGAACGAGAAAATCAATTTGAATCGACGGTAGGTGCTTAGTCCAGCTAACATCATGTACCTAAGTAGTGTCCCACCCAGTGTGAAATTTAGGATTCTAGCAAGTATACCAGCTAATGTACTCGAATTTGTGCAGGCTCAAGTATCAAGTGATGCGGTTCTAAGTGCCGAGCACATTGAATGAAAATATAATATCTTTTACACTTAGCAAAGGGCAACACTCCGTCCGTAGTCACCCACCCACCCTCCGCTCTCTGAATAATCCCATATCTATAACCTTCTGCCAACATGAGTCAAGGAATTCAGATAGAAAGAACAGATTGATGCCTTGGAGCAACGTCAACTAGAGGGAAAAACGAACGCATTCTAAAGCACACTCTTAAGGTACTTATGAATGGGTTTCAAAGTTCATGACTGCATTTATTTTCAAAGAAAGTAAAAATTCGTGTAGTAGGTAATGATTGCAAAATAAATGTGACACGTTTAATATTCACCAGCATTCACAATAAAAATTTGTCTCCCCTTATGTGCTAGTGGTTTCCATTTATCTCAGCTGAGAGAGAAATGCTCTACGCTAGAGCTAAATAATTCCTTCGACCGTGACGCTGTTTCCACTTCAGCTGAAGTTAAAAGTGGAATACATACGGGTTTGTCATGTCTTTATTCCTGTGATATGCAGAACGACTATTTTACTCCATGGGATGTAGTACGTGATACGGGTGATTAACTAGTGGGTTGGTAGGTGTCACCAAACAACAAAACACAATCAAAATAACAAAACAATACAATACCCGAAACTGCTCTAATAATCGGAGCTGCCGGTGGTGAGTCAATCCCATTAGACCAGCTTCTATTTGATGGGCGGCTTCGCCCTGTTTTCCATATGAATGCCTCTAGCCTTCCCTTCCATTCCCCCATTCAACTCATCCGTCTGCTCTCAATCATACGGAAATATAATGCGCCCAGCCTTCATGATCAACGGTTGTCTTTTGTGTGCCGTAGGTAACAGAGCCCCATGAATATTATCATCTCCCTTCAAGGGGAGGCGGAAGTCTTGGTTGGCCCGGCATCCTAAAGCCAGTCGCCGGCTTTCAGTCCGGCCCTTCACCGAGATTCGGGAGGGACGAATCATTTGCATGATGTCCTCGAAAAAGTTCGTGGGCCGTATTGTCCCATGCGAGTTCGATACCCAAAGCCTATTACGATAATGAAATATCCACACTTGATAACGGAAGTACGTCGAGTCTAAACTAAACTAATTCATGGCGTTAACTTATCACTATTGGTTAAAGAGGAATCCTAATGACGCTTTTAACCACCGAGAGATATGTTTTAAGACGTTTGATGAGATGCGAAGAAGGCAGAAGAAGTTGCCGGAAGGCGTACTGAGGCAAGAGAGGTAGATTTAGATAGATGAGGAGTGTATGAGAGATGACGCTGGGGATAATGTATGATATATACGGTGATTCGTGACGGAGTTGGTTATAAATGGACTGGAAAATGTACCTGTAGTTGAGTCAGGAAAAAATTCCCTAGAACCTAACAATATTGGTCGAGAATTACTCAGGGTACCATGTTAATTCAACACGCAAGTCTTGTAAATGACAGGGAATACAGTATTCTAACCTGACACTGTATTCATAGTTCAAATTCGTTAGAAAAATTACGGTTACTATTGAGCAGACAGGGTGAAGAATACGTTTTCCCCAAGCACCATTCTAGACCGCATCACAAATAGAGTGAATTATCATGGCTCTTAAAAGCATTTCTTATTTATCCATTTTTTCCTTCCTGGTTACTTCTTTCCTCCTCCACATTTTTCGCGCCTGGAGATCCAATACCCCCAGCCCATGAGGGATATATTCTTGCGAAGACTGCTCTTGTTGACATCTCGGTCAATTCCTAACGTAAGGACGGAAGTTAGGAAGGCATTATAGCAATTTTGATGAGTCGTCCCGTGCAGCTCGTAAGATATTCCGCAGAACCTACTCCCCGATGATTAATATGGTCGTTTTACGTCCAAATTGATTGTGCCGCGGTGGTGTCTTTGACTGATTGAAACTGTTTGCGAGTCGGTTACAGCCCTCGGGTTGAAGGATGCACACGATTCTCTGTTTTGAGCAATCGTGCAAGAAATCAATGTTGATTGGGAGTAGATTACTGTTTCAATTATCGCGGACTGCATTTCTGACGGCGACACATAAAGAGCACATTTTCCAAAAGACACCGAAATGCGAAACACTACAAATAAAGCATTTAACCTTCTGGAACACGTTCTCGGGCTAAAATTATCCCATGGTGAAGGAAGCCCCATAGGGGAAACTTTTGCCACCCCGGGCCCTGCGTGTGGAAACAAATTAAACGCGACGGGAACCATCTGGCGGTGGAAACAACTACTACTGACGACCGAGCCATCGGCACGTAATTAAGGAAGGGCGTGGGAGCTTCCATTTCTCCCCGCCCCCAAGCAGCGCCGGAATCAATCTCACACATTTCTCCCCAACTAGAAGATGATGAAAAGCGACGGGGGCAGACACCTCTTGACTAGTGACACATAAAAATATAATGATACATCGGAAAACGATGAACTTAAATATACCAATACTCCAATTGGAAAAGTCCTAAAAGATTTAGAAATATTACTCATTATTCACGAATGATAATTTTGAAAAAATACAGAGGGCACCGTATCGCTTTTAGAGGTGATAAATCACTTAAGTTAGGCTTAGACGGAAAAAAGGATTAAATATACTAATCTTTTAGTGGTATTTAATATGCTAATTTTAAATCCTTACACGATTTTATTCTTCAGATCGGCACACGTCGTACCCCGAGAGCCTATCCTCTTTCATCCCCTTTCCCCACTTACCCAACGTTCTTTCCTCTTCCACTGGTATTCTGGCTTAAAACATACACCGGATGTAGGAGAGGAATATCGATACACCCCTAATGGGGAGCGATGGAGGTAGCAGTTCTCCCGACAGCCTCCCGGACTCCCGTCACCATTTGAGTGCGTGGCCGTGGCGTAATTCGGCTCCGGGGAGGGGGTGATGGAGCTCCACTCCGGAAAGCGGATATGACGTTTGATTACGCAGTGGGGTCGAGAGGCTTCGCGCGAGGGCGGGTGACGAAACCACCGACGCACAGATCTCCACTGGCGGAGAAATAGATTGGGGGTGGAAGGGGCGGACAGAGAGACTCATTATGCGCCCAGCGAGCGCTCACTATTGAGGGGAACGCAGAGCAAAGGCAAAATAAAATGAGCCATTGGGAGCCAAAGTGATGTCAGTTTTTTGCCACACTTTAGTCAGGTGCGAAGAAGCATTCCTCTACCTGTACTCCACTTTGTGAATGAGTGGTTTTAGTCTACCTTCATTGTTTCTTTTAACAAGGCAGCACCTTGGGTTTATTTTTTATTTATTGCACTTTGTGTACCATTTTCCAAAATTTGGCATTTTTGAATTAACCATTCTTGCTCTTAATGGTTCAAAAAAGGAACGTTGAGATATACAGCTCAGAAACTTGGGCCACGTAAAAATTCCTCAACCTATATTGCGCTTTGTGAATGAGTAGTGTCAGTCTATCTTCAGCATTTTCTTAACAAGAAGGCAGCACTTGAGGTTTATTTTTTTATTTACTCCACTTTGTGCCCAATTTTCAAAAAGTTGGCAGTTTTAACTTGCACCGGTCCTGCTCTCAACGTTTAAAACAAGGAGCGTTGAGGTGTTCAGCTCGGAAACTTGGTCCACGTGAAAATTCCTCTAGCTGTATTACACTTTGTGAATGATTGTTAATCTACCCTCATTGTTTCTTTAAACGAGATAGCACATAGGGTTTATTTTTTTGTTTATTCCACTTTGCGCCCCATTTTCCAAAAGTTGGCAGTATTGACATGCACCATTCTGGCTTTCAACGGTTCACATAAGGAGCAATGAGATATACAGCTCGGAAACTTAGGCCAAGTGAAAACATAATATGCGTCGATTTAATGCTTTTTGTAACGTGAGTTTGGAGACAAATGGAAATTATTAACATAAGATGATTTTACATAACATCTACCTTCGTTGAATCTTCCAAAAACTGCCTGCTGGTCTGCGCATTGACCCGATAAGCCCTAAGGCTCATGATTCGATTCCCGGTTTAGGTGGATTATTTTCCCGCAGTAAATTCTACTAAATATTAAATGTACGCAGGAGTACAAGACTTCTAGCACAAATGCGGTCTCAACGCACTTCATAGATAATGAATTGAATATAAAAAATAGAAAACCTGGCTAGAATCCTCTGTGTGCCGAAAGTTCCCATGGTTATAAGCCTTACACTGAAATTTAAATGGGGCACATTTTGAGGACTTATTGTTAACTCTAATTATTAAAAATGTAGTTCATGACTTTCATTAGATGTGAACTCCACATGTCCTGCCACGGGCAAGCTGATAAAAATGTGACGAATAAAGGGATTTAGAAAAATTAATTGGGAGTCAGTGGAATGAAAACATTTGTCAAATTTTTAAGTGTCTTCATTGGAGCCGAGTAAAACCTGGAAACGATTCTCGGTGATTTATAATAATTACTATCGGCAAATACTGCATAAACTGTGATCACTAGCTATCTTTTCTCCACAGCCCAACCGCTGACTGAATAGTGCGGTTTTAGTTTCCTCCATTTTCTAAAAATGTTGGATGGAAAATTTCACATGGGTTATTGAGACCGCGTTTGACACGGTAAGATTCGTAATTTTTGCATGAAATTGCATTTGCATGCAATTCAAATTTCAATCATGTCAGAGTATAGGAATTGTGAAGGTGAAGTTAATATAAAATATCGCTCTATGGAACAGCTTTTCATTGCCAATATAAAGGGAGGAAAGTCTGTTTTTTGTGTCACTGCCATTAATTAACGAGGCATAAATACTAGGGAGAATTTTTTATTCTTTTCGGGAATAAGTTCTCAGTTGTATAAAAAAACCGGCGATGCAAATCAATTGAGCCAGGGTGATGTCATTAAAAAAGAGACTTTTCAGGTAATACCTAGGTATACATGTCTGTGAGTGACGTCACCCGCCTCTTAGTCGCTACGGAGGCCACTGAGGACGTATCTAGCATACATTATGATCTAAGAGGTAAACCTTTCACCAGAGACGTCTCTCCTCCCTTTCTTTAGGTCTCCCAGGAAAATTCCACCAAAAAGGATATACGAAGCGTGAGCCTAAAATTAACTCCAACTCCCTCATTACGCATTTCCGTTACTTGAAAATAGTATGGGAGTATGAGGATACGATGTTTGCACGCCGTGCTGACATCGGGAAGCGAGAGGGGAAAGAAAAATCTATTTATAAACGAGTTAAAATCTATCAAAACGGCTAGGGATGTGTTCAATCATCGCTCTTTCCCAAAAATATTTTCATCAGGTTGAATATCTCACAGTATTTGACCTTGTTACACGTTCGAATTAAACAGGGTTATACGCCATTGACAGGCAAGATTTCCTCACGAATTGAACGCAACGTGATTAACAGGAGAATGGTTGTACTTGAAAGGCGCTTGAAGAGATCACTTAGGGCTCAAGTATCTTTGAAATATTTATTATGAGATGTCAAGGAAGTTAATGGTGAAGATTCCTAGGACGCATAAAAATAGTTTTGAGGTTATAATGAGAGGTGAGGATATGCTGAAGAAAGTAATTATGTGGAGAAATTTTGGGAAACAGGGGAGGGGTTACGAATTCAGCCTTTATACGGCGAGAGCAAGATAGAAACATAGGACTTCGAGGAGGTGATGGCTTAAAACACGAGGCTTAGTATTCACATAGGGCAGATGGTGTGAGTCGCGGCAGGACTGGTTTAGTATGAGCCTATGATTTAGGGACAGGATGCTAGGCAGAGGCAATCCAAGTTTTCTCTCCTTACCAACCATACTGACTACGCCCTCGTTTGTATCCCTTTCCGCCCATCGCGTTTCCTCCATTCTCCTAAACCAGCGGTTCTCAACCTGTGGGTCGAGACCCCTTTGGGGGTCGAACGGCCCTTTCACAGGGGTCGCCTAAGAACCGCGGAAAACACACATTTACGATGGTCTTATGATGGTTTCCATAATTCCGAGGGTCACCGCTACATGAGGAACTGTATTCGAGGGTTGCGGCATTAGGAAGGTTGAGAACCACTGTCCTAAACAACCCTCGATTTCAAAAACCTGCAGCTTATTCGCATGCTCTTTCCCCAGAGTTCAGGTTTCTGCACCAAACAACACCCTGTACTCCGTATTAGACTCTTCACCAGTCTTTTCTTTACGTTCTTACACCAATTTTGACCTTTCGAACGTATATTTTAGCTATACATATGCATGTAAATGTGGGATATCTTTCGCTGTTCGAGCAGTCGACAGCTAATTTCCTATAAATAGAAATTTTCGACCCTGGATCCGGGAGAACTACCAGATTTCCGTCGGTGAGTTCTGGTATTCTTTCGGCATGTCAGAGATCACTGGCAGACATAATCCCAGGAGGCGAGGGATGGAAAAAGAGAAAAATATAGGAAGGGATGCGATTGGAAGCAGGAGATTAGGTGGATTGCCTGGATACTGTCCACGGGCAGCGCGCAAGGGAGGGAAGGGGCGGTTGGACGTTCGTTGTACGCCACATCCAATGAACCGAGAGGCGAAAACGGTTGCTCCAATCGACACCCAACACTCCCCCCATATCCTTCCATACACGTCCCAACGAATGACCTTTTTTCCTCTTTCTCTCGCCGCAGATACGGGCGTAGTGGAGACCGAAAACTCGATTGGCACAACAATCCCTGGGGACGTTGCCTCTCTCTTATCAATTCTTTCTTTCCGTCGCCGAGTTTCCCAATCACACTCCCAAACTGACGTGAAGGTGGGCGAAGTAACCATGTGGAATATCGAAATGTTTGAAAGGATGTTGGTTGATAACCAAACTATTCCACATGGTTGGTAACCATGTGGAATAACGAAATGTCTGAAAGGATTTTGGTTAGTACCAAAACTTGATAATATTTTGCGCAATGAATTTTATGGAATCGGCTTCAACTGTGTACAAATTCATCTCGAATGATAATATATACACAGTGTATAATTTTCACAAATATTTTGTTCGGTACTACCGGTTTAAACGCAGAGGCGTCATCTTCAAGTACAAAATGTTGTACAGGCATATCATTTTGTACCTGAAAATGACGCCTGTGCGTTGAAACTGGTAGTTCCAAATAAAAAAATTTGTTAAAATTATGCACTACGATTGTTATGATTTAACTCCGCGTGTTGATTTAATGCACTGACCAGTTTCAATGTTTAACACAGCATCATCAGAGTTATAATGCTTGTAATGATGCATGTGGAGTTTAAATTATAGGAGAGGATGTGGAGGGGAGTTGAAGGGGAAATCAATGGAGGGGAGGGTAAGTAACGTACGGCAGGAGGATTAACCATGTAACTTGTTAATGCCACTATACATTCATTAAAGCACGACCTGGGTTTGTACGTAAAACGTCATCTTCAGGTGAAGACTCTTATACATATTCGTATACATAACTAAATTCAAGTTGTATATATAACTATTCGTATACATGTATATATAATTCGTATACATAACTAAATTGTATAGGTATACATATATATGTATCCGAATATTTGTGAGAGTCATCACCTGAAGATGAAGTTGTATGTGGAAGCCCGTGTCGTATTTTAATAAATTTATAGTCGAATTACCAATTTCATTTTTCATTCTAATATGAATCGATTCCATTACTTTACGGCCGAAACTACTATCTATTTTAGACACTAACAATAACGCGTCCCTACTACTACTAATCACAATGGAGTAAAAATAATTGTTAAAGGCAAATACGAAACGTGCCAAAAAGTGATAAAAATTATTGAAGAGACGGTTACACGAATAAGCTTAATAGTAATTCATCAAAACATCAAAGCCCGACTTTACAAGTGATGTAGTGAATGTACATACTTCATTTAGGTACATGCCAAATATTTTGAAACAAGAAAGTG